>CM053588.1:139072806-139096839 GCA_028646515.1 Pseudochirops corinnae
CTCACAATATGCCCACTGTGGAGATGTTCTGTGTAATTATACATGTACAGCTTGTATTTGATTGCTTGTCCTTCCAGTGGGTGTGGGTGATGAGGGAGGAAGGAAAAGAATCTAGAATTTAAAGTTTTATAATCAAATGTTAAAAATATATATGTATGTATGTATATATATATATTTATATATATATACATACACACACATATATTAACTATATCCAATTGGGAATTAAGACATACAGGCACTGTGGTAGGGAGATCCATCCTACCCTACCAGAAATTCAGAGGGGCGAGGGGGAGGACATAGAAGAGAACAAATTGGAGGAGGGCTTATACAGTGGGATGGCTGTTTTAAGGTGTTGGGTAGGGGAAAGGTAGGGAGAAAATTTGTAACCAAAATCTCGTGGAAATGAATGATGTAAATAAGAAAATAAATAAATACAAAAAAAAATTAAGTCCTTCACCATCAGCCTCCAAAAAATAATAATAATAATAATAATAAACAAGTATAATGCTGATACCTAAACTAGTAAAAGCCAAAACAGACAACAAAAATTGTGGACTAATATCCTTAATGAATATTGATGCAAAAATTTTGAACTATATACTAACATGGTTATTACAGCAATATTTCACAAGGATTATACACTATGACCAAGTAGAATTTATACTAGGAATGTAGGCTTGGTTCAATATTAGGAAAACTATCAATGTAATTAACCATATCAATAATAAAACCAACAGAAATCATATAATTATCTCAATAGACACTGAAAAAACTTTTGACAAAATACAGCATCTCTTCCTATTAAAAACATTAAAGAACATTGGAATAAAGGGAGAATTCCTTAAAATGATAAGCACATGTATCTAAAACCATCAGCAATCATTCTCTGTAATGGGAATAAGCAGGTAGCTACCCCAATAAGATCAGGAGTGAAGCAAGGATGCCCATTATCTCCATTGTTATTCAACATAGTACTACAGATGTTAGCTATGGCAATAAGAGAAGAAAAAGAAATTGAAGGAATTAGAATATTCAATGAGGAAATAAAACTATCACTTTTAGCAGATAATATAAGAGAACTTAGCATCAACTAAAAAAAATACTTCAAATAATTAACAACTTTAGCAAGGTTTAAGGACATAAGATAAACCCCCCATAAATCATCAGAATTATTTATATGACCAACAAAGCCCAGCAACCAGAGATAGAAAGAGAAAATCCATTTAAAATAACTGTAAACAATGTAAATTATATGGGAGTCTACCTGCCAAAACAAACCCAAGAACTATATGAAAATAATTATAAAAACTTTTCACACAACTAAAGTCAGATCTAAACAATTAAAAAATTATCAATTGCACATAGGTAGGCTGAGCCAACATAATAAAAACATGACAATTCTGCCTAAACTAATTTACTTATTTATTCATATACCAATAAAACTACCAAAAATTATTTTAAGGAATTAGAAAAAATAACAACAAATTTCATCTGAAGGAATAAAAGGTCAAGACTATTCAAGGAATTTATAAAAAAATGCAAAGGTTTCCTAGCAGTAGCAGATCTCAAACTATATTATAAAGCTGAAATAATCGAAACTATCTGGTACTGGTAAGAAATAGAGTGATGGATCAATAGAACAGATTAGAAACATAAATATAGTAGTCAAAGTCCATAGTAACCTAAATTTTGATAAATCCAAAGACTACAGCTTTGGGTATAAGAACTCACTATTTGGCAAAAAATATTAGGAAAACTGGAAAATAATAGAAAAGAAAATTTATATAAACTAACATCTCACACCATCCACTAAGATAAGGACAAAGTGAGTACATGATTTAGATATGAAAGGTGATGTCATATTCATATTAGAAGAGGAAGGAATAGTCTACCTGTCAGATCTATGGAGAAGGTAAAAATCCATGACTGAAAAAGAGAGCATAAATAATTTTGATCATATTAAATTTAAAATCTTTTTTTTTTAAACAAATAAAACCAATGCAACCAGGATTAGAAGGAAAGCAGAAAGCAGGTAACAGTCTTTGCAGCAAGTGTGTCTGATAAAGAGTCTCATTTCTCAAATATATAGAGAACTGTATTTATAAGAGCACAAGTCATTCCCCAGTTGATAAATGGTTAAAGGATATGAAGAAGCAGTTTTCCAATGGATAAATCAAGGCTATCTATAGGTGTATGAAGAAGTGTTCTGAATCACTTTTGATTATATAAATGCAAATTAAAACAAGTCTGAGGTATCACCTCACGTCTATCAGATTGGATAATATGACAACAAAGGAAAATGATAAACGTTGGAGAGGATGAGGGAATAATTGGGACATTAATGCACTATTGGATTTGTGAACTGATCCAACCATTCTGGAGAGCAATTTTGAACTATGCCCAAAGAATTATAAAACTGTGCATACTCTTCGATCCAGTAATACCACTAGTGAGTCTGTATTCCAAAGAGATTGTAAAAAGGGGGGAAAGAACCTACATGTGCAAAAATATATGTTTCAGCTTTTTATGTGGTGGCAAAGAATTGAAAATTGAGGAAATATCCATGAATTGGGGAATGACTAGGATGGGGTATATGAATTTAATGGAATGCTATTGTATAATAAGAAATAATGAACAGGCGAATTTCAGAATAAATCTGGAAAGACTTGTATTAACTTATATAAAGAGAAATGAGCAGAACCAGAAAAACATTGTATCCCATAGCAGCAACACTGTGTTATGATCAACTATGAATGATTCAGCTCTCCTCAGCAACACAATGATTAAAGGGGAGTGGACTCATGAAGGAAAATGCTATCTTCATCCAGATAAAGAACTGATGGACTCTGAATGCAGATCAAAGCATACTTTTTCCATCTACTTTATTCTTTTTCATATTTTCCACCTTTGATCTTTTTTCTTTTACAAATATAATATGGAAATATGTTCTAAATGGTAGCACACATATGACGTACATCAAATCACCTGACATTTTTTGAAGAGGAGAGGGAAGGGAGGGAGGAAATAAAATTTGGAAGTCAAAATTAAAAAAAAAAAAGACCGCTAAAAATTGTCTTGACATGTAATTGGGGAAAATACTATTAAAAAAAGAAATATCAGCAAAAAATAGAGATACCATCTGTCTTGACTATATAGTATGATTATTACAGAAACCCAATGATATAATGGATTATATTGTGCCTCCTCAAATGGAAATGGGTGGCTATATGGCACAATTGGTAGAATGTCAGTCCTAGAGTCAGGAAGACTTCTCTTCCTAAGTTCAAATTTCGGCTTAGACTCTTACAAGCTGTGTGACCATGAGCAAACCATTTAATGGTGTTTGCCTCAGTTTTCTCATCTATAAAATGAGCTGGAGAAGGAAATGGCAAATTACTCTAGTATCTTTGCCAATAAAACCCCAAATGAGGTCATGAAGAATTGGACACGGCTGAAAAATTACTAAACAAAAAAAATAAGTAAAATAAGGAGTACAATGAAGAAGAAACAGTGTGATAGAGTACTAAATTTATAATCAGGAGAAATTTGGGTTTGTATCTTGTCTTTGTCAATTATAAAGTGCATAATCATGGGCATAAGCTCTCTGAAACTCAGTTTCCACATGTATAAAGTAATGTAGTAATAAATTCTGTAGTACTATCCCTTACAGGACTATTGTGAGAATCAAGCTATATAAATAAAGTATGTTATAAATTTTAATGAAATACATAAATGTCATTTAGTAATAATAATTGTTATATCATTGTGATTATTGTCATCATTATTTCATGCTAATCTTTTACAAGGTTAGTTTACTTTATCTGATGGAGTTCAAATAGAAACAAAACTGGGACATCACTTTACTATTACTTTTTATACTTTATTTTTACATTCATAATAGATTCTGCTCCAGTCCCTTAATTTTAGTCTGTTTGTGGCTCTCCATTTCAAGTGGGTATCTTTTTTCTTCACAGACTTAATTGTATTTTAATAATATTTTTTCCAATTAAACATAAAATAATTTTAATTTTTTTAAATTTGCATTACAAATTCTCTCCCTTCTTTTTATCCTTCCTACCTCCCAAAGACAACAAGCAGTTTTACATGTGAGATCATGCATGAAATCATGCATAACATGTCCATATGGGTCATTTTGTGAAAGAAAACAGACCAAAAAAATGAAAGAAAAAAGAAAATGAAAAGCAGTATGCTTCAATCTGCATTCAAACTCCATTAGTTCTTCCTCTGGAAGTATAGCCTTTTTCATCATGAGATCTTTGGTATTGTTTTAGATCACCAGTTCTCAACCTTTGGATCGTGACCCCTTTGGGGGTAGAATGATCCTTTCACAGGAGTCATAGGGGTGACAGGGGTTGCCTAAGACCATCAGAAAACACATACTTCAGATGGTCTTAGGAACCAAGACACTGCTCCTCTGACTCCAGGTAGGTCTGCTCACATGCAGATATGCCCACATATGAGTATTAAAGGGTCACGGCATTAAAAAAGGTTAAGGACCACTGTTTTAGATCCTTGTACTGATTAGAGGAGTTAAGTCTTTCATTGCTGATCATTGTACAATATTATTGTTACTTTGTACAATGTACTCCTGGTTCTAAGCGCTTCATTCTGCATCAGTTCATGTAAGTCTTTCCAAGTTTTTCTGATATGATCCTGTTCATCATTTCTTATAGCAAAATAGTATTTTGTCACAATCATATATTACAACAATAACAGCCATTCCCCAATTGATGGATAGTCCCTCAATTTCCAATTCTTTGCCACAACAAAAAGAGCTTCTACAAATATTTTTGTACAAATAAATCCTATTCTTTTCTTCCTTTTTTTTTTTTTGACCTCTTTGGGATACAGACCTAGTAATGGTATTGTGAGTCAAAGTGTTTGTACAGATTTATACCCCATAAGACTTTCCTTGTAATCTTGGCCACATTGATTTTGTTGTGTAGACAGTTTTTTAATTTGGTATAATTAAAATTATTTATTTGACACCTCATAATGCTCTCTGTCTCTGGTTTGGTCATAAATTCTTCCCTCATCAATGGATCTGAAAAGTAAACTATACATGTTTCTCTAATTTGCTTATGGTATACTTCATGACTAAACCATGTATTCATTTTGAATTATTATTATCTTTCATATGGTGTGAGATTTTGGTCAATACCTAGTTTCTGTCAAATAATTTTCCAAGCAGTTTTTGTTAAATAGTGAATTCTTCTAACAAAAATTTGGATCTTTGGGTTTATATAACACAAGATACTACATTCATTTGCTACTACTCTGTATTGTGTATGTATTTTACTCCACTGATTCATGCTCATTTTCTTAGCCAGTATCAGATTGTTTTGATGATTACCACTTTATATTACAGTCTGAAGTCTAGTATGGCTAGACCACATTTCTCCACAATTTTTTCATTGATTCCCTTTATATTCCTGAACATTTCTTCTTCTAGAATAATTTTAGCTTTATTTTTTCCAGCTCTATAAAATAATCAAAACACAAACATCAGAAGAAGAGAATAATATGAAAGCAGCTAAGTGCAAAGTCTCAAAGAAAAAATGGGAATTGGTCTCAGGTCCTGGTAGGAAAAAAAAAAAAAGGATTTTAAAAATAAATAAGTGTAATGCCAAGCAAAGGCAACTTCCAAGGTTCAGATTACCAGAACAGTAAACCCTATTTATTCATCAAACATTCACAGAACAGAAAAAGTGAAAATACAGTGTAACTTGTTCCTTTAGCAAGTAAATTGTCAATTCAACCCCGGTACTACTCCACCCATAGGCAGTACATTTGTTTAGTCAGTCAAAAGTCTCTTCTCAAATGGAGATTAGTCTCCAACCATAAAGAAAGTACATTCATTTGGTCAATCACAGAGCACAAAGAAAACTCAAAGGCTTCCCACCCCTGAATCTCAAAAGGGGCAGGATAGCACAAAAGGCTATTCACCCTTAAGTTACAACAAAGTTAAGCTCAGCATTGAATACTCAAGGAAAGGGCCTTCTTTCATCTTCATTCAAGGCAAACCCTCATCAATCTCAGTTCCTGGGGAGACAAGGCTCAACAAAGCCATAGCCTGTGTCACACTGTGCCTGTAAAACAGTCCCAGAACCCATGAAAACATCAGCAAGACCCTCTTCCAGGATTTCTGTGCAGGTACCACAAGAAAATCCTCCTTCAGGGCTTCTGGACCAACAGCCAGGTTCCAGGACCTCTACAACAGCAGCACTGTCCTTCACCATCAGGTGAATCTGGCAAAACCACATCAAAACAGACAGACAAAATACTGGCATCACAGCCATGCCTCCTCAGTCCATGGTAGTTCCAGGTGGCGGTTCCAACAGGCTCTTAGCAGTCTTTCTCTCAGCAACTCAGGCTCCACGATACTGGATACTGCTCTCCCAAAAGTCCTTGTGGCCTTCTTTAGGCTTAGACCTTTCTCCCAATTCACAGCTCCTCCCAGTTCAGCCCTCTCTCTTCACATCAGCAAGTCCATTCCACAAGTGGGATTCACAAGCTCTAGGTTTTAATACTCAACCCAAAAACCAAGCCAATACAGGGGCATCTCCAAATTCCATTACCATTACAATAAGAGAGGCAGAGGAAAATGGGGGAAAGTCATGTAAGAAAGTGTAAATAGCTTGGCAAAAGGGCACAAAAAATACTGAAAAAAAATAACACCTTGGAAAACAGAGTAGATCAAAGGTTAAACGAGGCACAAAAATCTACTGAAGAGAATTCTTTAAAAAGTAGAATTGACCAAATAGAAAAAAAGGAACAAAAATTCACTGAAGGAAAGAACTTGTTAAAAAGTAGAATTAGCTAATGGAAAAAAGTGGTATAAAAGCTTACTATAGAAAATAATTCCTTAAAAATTTAAGTGGGAAAGTGGAAGCTAATGACTTCATGAGACATCAAGAAATAATAAAACAAAGTCAAAAGAATGAAAAAAAATGGAAGAAAATGTGAAATATCTCATTGGGAAAACAACTGACTTGCAAAATAGATTGAGGAGAGATAACTAAAGAATTACTGGACTACCTGAAAGCCATGATGAAAAAAAAGAACGTAGATACCATATTTCAGGAAATTACCAAAGATCCTAGAAACAGAGGGCAAAACAAAAAATCAAAAGAATCCACTGATAATCTCCTAAAACAGATCCCCAAATGAAAACACCCATGAATATTGTAGTTAAATTCCAGTGCTTCCAGGTAAAAAAAAAAAAAAAAACAATAATAATAATAATAATGAAAGTTTCCAGAAAGTAACAATTCTGATATCATGGAGCTACAGTCAAGATAACACAAGATTGAGCAGCTTCCACATGAAAGGATTAAAGGGCTTAGAATATAGTAGTCCAGAGAGTAAAGGAGTTAGCAAGAATCATTTACCCTGCAAAGCTTAGTATAATCCTTTAGGGGGAAAAATGGACATATTATAAAATTGAGAACTTTCAAGCATTCCTGATGAAAAACCAAGAGCTGAATAGAAAATTTAACATTCAAACACAAGATTCAAGAGAAGCATAAAAAGTAAATAGGAAAGATAAATCATAGGAGATTCAAAAAAGTTAAACTTTTTACATCCTTCATGGGAAGATGATACTTTAATTCCAGAGAAGTTTTTCTTTATTAGGGCAGTTAGAAGACAAGTACATATATAGATGGAATGGGTATCATTTGACTATAATGGGATTATATAAAAATAAATAAAGGGATTAGAAAAAGGGAAAAGAGGGGAAAAGAGAGATAGAATGGGATAAATTATCTCACATAAAAGAGTTACAAAAGAGCTTTTACCACAAAAGGGAATATGGGGATGAAGGTAGCAGGCAACACTTGAAGCTCACTCGCATGATAATTGGCCCAGTTTAGTGGTTGAATTCTTCAGGATATTCTGAATTTTACATTTGTTCTATGGTGATTTATTATCTGTCAGTCCATGCAACATAGTGAATTTCTAAGGTATAATTAAACCATTATATCTTGTTTTGCTCGGTATTCAGGAGGCATTAATGTCTTGCAGCCGGTCGTTATATAATGCATTGTTTCTATCATTTTTGTGTATTATTTCTATTGATCAACAAGTCTGATATGATTTGTCAACAAGCTTTTACTAAATGCCTACCATTTGCCAATCACTGTGCAACTGGGGGTACAAAGACAGGCTAAAGATAGTCCTTGAGGAGCTCACAATCTAATGCTGGAGATAGCATGCAAATAACTATATACAAACAAGATATCTATGGGATAAAGTGGGCAGAATTTCAGAGGAAAAGGACTAAGAATAAAGAGAACTGGGAAATATTTTTTTTTTCAAGAAGTTGAGAATTTAGGGGCAGCTAGGTGGCACAGTGAATAGAGCACCAGCCCTGGAGTCAGGAGGACCTGAGTTCAAATTCAGCCTCAGAGACTTAACACTTACTAGCCATGGGACCCTGGGCAAGTCACTTAACCCCAATTGCCCCTCCAAAAAGCAAAAATTAAAAAAAAATTAAAAAAAGAAGTTGGGAATTTAGTTGAAATTTGGAAGAAATCATGGAAACCAAATGGTGAAGAGGAGGAGGAAAAAAGTATAGTCAGGGAGGGCAGTCACTGAAAATTATCTGGGTTGGGAGATAAAGTGTCTTGTATGAGAAACAGTAGAGACCAGCATCAATGATGTATTAGAGTATGTGGAAGACAGTAAAGTATAAGAAGATTGGAAAGGTAGAAGAAAGCAGAATGTAAAGGACTTTAAAAGGCAAACAGAGGATTTGTATTTTATCCTAGAGGTAATAGGGAGCTACTGGACTTTACTGAATACGTGGTAAACGTGGTCAAACCTGAGCTTTAGGAAAATCAATTTGTTGGCTGAGAAGGACGGACTGTAGTAGGGAGAAATTGAGGGAGGGAGACCAATTAGGAGGCTATTGCAGTAAGTCCAAATATGAATTATGAGAGCATGAGCCACAGTGGTCAGTGTCAGAAGAAAGAAGGAGGCATATACAGGTGATATCGTTAACAATGTTATAAGAAAAAAGAAATGACAAGATGATCAACTGATTGGATACAGAGAATGAGAGAGTGAGGAGTCAAGTGAATCTAGAATATTGGGAAGATGATGATTCTCTGCTTGGAATACAGGAAGTCTTAGGGATAAAGAGAATGAGTTTAGTTTTGTCCATGTTAAATGTGAGATTTCCGTGGGAACATTTAGTTAGAGACATCTAACAGGCAATTAGAGATCACGGACTGGAGGTCAGGAGAAAAGTGAGAGCTGGACAATTAGACAGGAAAATCATCAACTCAGACACAAAAATGGAATCCATGGGAGCTAGTGAGATAATCAAGTGAAACTGTCCAATGGGAGAAGAGAAGAATCCGCCCAGGGCGGATCCTTGGAGGACAATAATTTCAGTTGATATGACGCAGGTGAAGATCCATTACAGGAGACTGAGGAGTGGTCAGATAGGTAGGAGGTGGGTCAGGACAGAGCATTACAATGAAAACTCAGGCAGAAGAAAGGATGATGGAGAAGAGAGTGACCGATGGGCTCAGAGGTGGTGGAACAGTCAAGAAGCTTGAGGTTTAGGCCATTAGATTTGGCAAGTTAGAGATTATCAGTAACTTTGGAGAGGTCAGTTTCAGTTGGATGAGATTAGAAAGCAGAATTAAGAAAAGAGTGAGAAGAAAGAAAATACAGGAACCTATTTTAGACAACATTTTCAAGGAGTTTAACCTTGAAAAGGAGGAGATAGATAGGATGATAGCTACTTAGGAAGAATAAATGGATCAAGTGAGGTCTTTCTGAGGATGTGAGAGATGGAAATATTTATAAGCAGTAAAGAGGCAATTGGAGGCAGTGAAGTGACTTAGGAGATAGAACAGTGGGCCTGGACTTAGGAAAACCTGAGTTCCAATCTGACCTCAGACACCTACCAGCTGTGTGACACTAGGCAAGGTACTTTAACTCTGTTTGCCTTAATCTGTTGGAGAAGGAAATGGCTAACCACTCCAGTATCTTTTCCAAGAAAACCTCATGGACAATATTGGCTTGCTATGGTCTAACACTCACAGGGGTGGGGAGACTGAGGCCTCCAGGCCTCATGTGGCATTATAGTTCCTTGATTGCAGCCTTTTGACTGAGTTTAAGTTTTAGAAAACAAATTCTTTTCTTTTTCTTTTCTTTTTTTTGGAGGGGGGAAAGCAAGGCAATTGGTGTTAAGTGACTTGCTCAAGGTCACACAGCCAGTAAATGTGTCAAGTGTCTGAGGCTGGATTTGAACTCAGGTCCTCCTGACTCCGGGGCAGGTGCTCTATTCAGTGTGGCACCTAACTGTCCCACAAATCCTTTTATTAAGGGGCTTTGTTCTATGAAGTTTGGATTCAGGCAAAGGGCTTCACTTGAGGACCTAGAGGGCCACATGTGGCCTTGAGGCCACAGGCTCCCCACCCCTGGCTCTACAGGGTTGTGAAGAAGGAGACACAACTCAATGACTTTATAAGAACAACAAAAGAGACAATCAGTAGAAAAGGAGAGATAGAAGATTACAGTCAGATAATGTGGATTTTAGAGTGGAAAATCTGCTGGAAAGGAAAGAAAACAATAGGATCAATTATGCTTATAGAAAGATTTGCCCTTGGCAAGGAAAAGAGACACCTCTGAATGTGATACAAGAAAGAAAAAGAAAGTGGGACGAAGGGTCTACATGATGAAGGCAGAGAGAGAAAAGAGAGCTCCCAGCAAATGGATTTATTTATTTTTCTTGTGAAATATGAGGCAAGGTTGGGAGCTTGGAAGAGTTGTTCTGGTAAAAGGTATAGTGAATTGATTAGGGAAGGGTAAAAGACATTGCCTTCAGAAGGATAGCATATCTATAATTTTGGAGGACAAGAGATAAGCTGGATTCTCATTGTCATTATAAAGTAACTGCTTTCTATGATAAAATAGTGTGATTTAATAATTTTTGAACATTCCTTAAAAAAACAAAAACAGGTAGCTGAGATAACGCAGTTGTCATCCACGTTCATTTACTCTGTTCTTAGACCTTACTTATGTTGTAGGGGCCATCCAAGGGGAACCATTTTTGGTCAGATTTCATTAATGCAACTGTACTTGACACTTACCTTTAATATCGCTCAAGGAAGTGAAGTCTTCTTGACCAAAATGTTTTTCTCTTGTTTTTTTAACCAATGTATCATGTAGTGTAACACTATCAATTCTTTTTCTACTTTTGGTGAGGAAGTTTTCATCTTTTCTTTTCTTTTTTTTTTTTTAATAGCTATCCTAAGGTGATGGGTCCTAAGTTTCATTAATATCACATGAGTTTTGGTTAAGGTATTTCCCAAATATGTCACAGGCCATTTTATAGTTCTGAAAGAAGTATATTTCAAAATACTTTAATTGCATTATATGATAATTGCTTTAAAAATGTTCCTTCTATTGAGCTTTGATTTTTAGAATGCCCATGTCTCCATACATTTAGAGACATTTTTTCCCCCTGATGTCTTTAAATTTGGTGTTTCTTACCTCAAGGAAAGCAAGGTATTTGTGAGTCATTGCCTTTATGCATTGGTTCAAAATGACATCCAAATAAGAATTGTCATTCACTCTCTATCTTTCTTAGAGTACAAAAATAAATGTATACTTGTAAACGTACACTACATTTTGATATAACTGGAGAACGATTTCAAAAGATGAAGAAGCTATTTAATGTGTTTTCCCCCAATAGAGTCATGCTTTTTATTTTTATCTACATACATGCACTAATCTTTGTCCTCTTTCACCCCTGAAGCCCCACAACACATACCCAGTGAAGGAATCTCTGCTACAAATTAGCCTCTGCCTAAACATATCATTTGTGGCATTGTAAGAAACAAAACAAAAAAACAAGAATGCTGTGATTCACACAGTGCTTTCCACACAGTAAATGTTTAATGAATATTTGTTAAATTGTGCGAGTCAGAAGAACTAGGTTGTAGGCCTCACTATGTCGGTAATTAGCTATATAGCCATTGGCTACATAAAATGGACATTTTACCTCTCTGGATCTTGGTTTCCCCATTTATCAAGTGAGAGTTGCTATAGATCAGTGGTTCACAAAGTGTCATCCAGACTCCCAAGGGCTTCCAGAAGGTCAAAACTGTCATCATCATCATCATCCTCATCCTCATCCTCATCATGTTTTAACTTCTATTTTTGTAAATATTCATAGATTTTACCCCTATGAAGAAAAGCGCTTTGGAAGAGTTTTCAATAATTTTAAAAGTATGAAGGGATCCTGACATGAAAAAGAAAAGTTTGGGAGCCACTGCTCAAGATGATTTCTAAGGGCAATTGCAGCTCTATATTTCTAATTGATGACTGGCCTGTTGCTATGATTCCTCTACTCTTCACACCCTTCATCTCTTCACTCTGTAATCAGATATGACCATCCTGCTAATATGACTGTAGTTACCTCACTACAATGTAAACCAAACAGTCTGTATGAAATGTTTCTTTGTTTTCAGCAAAGGAAGCTCCTATCTGGTATGTGGAAATGACATTTTGCTAATCTTGCCCCACCTTAGCTGAAACACTCCACTGAATATTTTTTCACCCCAGGAACAACAAAGGAAGAAACGCATCTGCTAGCTCTTTCTAGCAACTCATGATCTGTTTTTAAATTTCTCCATCACCAGGAAAACAATTAAAAATTCTTTTAAAAAATGCAAGAAATCAGAGTCCTTATTTAATTTTCTGCCTTCAAAAGTTTCTTGGAAAGCTTAATTAAATGGTAATTCATCTGTGTATTCTAGTCTGTCTTCTAAGGGCCGATAATACTAGACTTCTAATTAAAAAAAAATGCAGCTTTTAGTTTCTATTTTGCTGGTTAAAAGAGGAAAAAGTATCCAGTACATCTGTCAAATCCTCCACAAGTTATTCAAAGTTAGATTTCTTGTTAAAATTCTGTCAATCAACAAGCATTTATAGAATAACCATTCTAGGTGTTGGGAGAATAAAGATTCCATGTTTGTTCCTTTTTTGTCTTATGAATAATATAACTAGAATATGAATATAATATAATACTGGAATGTGAAATATTAAAGTCTTTAATTGACAAACTCCTAGACCTTCAGGAAAAGCTTCCTCAAAAGGTAAGGGATTTTTATTCATTATCAGTTTCCACATGAAGGCTATATAATGACTTTTCTCATATGTTTATTCTTGTTGATTTATGATTTAGAGAAGATGGCCTTTGAAGTCCCTTCCAATCCCAGGATTCAAAAATTCTATGAGTACCATGATTAGTTATTTCTATAAGTAATTTTAATATTGGTTGATGAATAAGAGACTCAGCAGCCCTGTTCCATTTTAATATAGACTAGACTGGGTCACTTGCATGCCTTGGGAATATATCTTAGCTCACATAACTCTGATTTATATAGCACTGTGCAGTTACAAATCCTTTGATGTGGGTTTGTAACTTTGTTCCCATTTTAGCAATCAGAAAATTGAGTCTCAGAGGATGAAATAATTTACCCATGGTTACAAAACTAATAAATTGTAGAGCAGAAAGTAGACCCCCAATTCATACAATTTTAGAATTGGAAAAAGTCTTAGATAATATCTCATCCAACCCCTTCATTTAATTTTCTAAAGTAATTAATCAATTTATCTAGTTTGGTCACATATTCATTAATTTTCTCATTTTTATTTATCCATTTAATTATTCATTTATCCATTCATTCATTCATTTGTTTATTTTTGAGAATGGCTCTCCCTTTATGGCCCAGACTGGAAGTGTAGCAGCCAATTGCAGGCCCAACTCTATAAGCCCAGAATCTTTTACCTGCTCCTTTTCTTTCCTGGACTGGTTTGTCCCTCCTCAGGCATCCCAGTGGCCTCTTTGGATAGGGACTTACCATATTAATTCCAAATTTAGCGCAGACACTTGGGCAGATTTAGCCTTACTGCAGTTCAGAACTCTCAGGTTAGAGATTCACTAGCTTCAACTTTCCCTAGTTGGGAGAATCATAGGTATATACCACCATACTCAACCACCTCATTTCACAAATGAAGATACTGAGTCCCAGTGACATGCCAATTATCACATAGGTACTAAGTGACAGTCAAGATCTGAATCCAAATCTTCTACTTCAGTTCTAGTATTCTTTCAATTAGACAACTCTTTCGACAAGTTCAACGGTCTCTCTACTACCCATGTGATATCTTTGTCATCATCAAATTGATATTATTCCCTTCTTTTTTTTTTCTTTTTGCCTTTTGGAGGGGGAAAGGTAGGGCATTTGGGGTTAAGCGATTTGCCTGAGGTCACACGGCTAGTTTTGTGTTTGCGTTAAATGTCTGAGTCCATATTTGAACTCAGGTGCTCCTGACTCCAGGGCTGGTGCTCTATTCACTGTGCCACCTAGCCGCCGCAATTATTCCTTTCTTTTCATGGAAATGAGTTATTTTTAAAGTTTAGAACTATATATCAGTTAAAACTATAGCTGGGCTAAGTTATAAATAGGCTATAGGTTGTTTTAGTTCTATGCTTATTAGGAGTCATGATGTTTTTGTGTCCCTGTTAGGTCCTATTATCCAATTAGAGACAAAGTATTATAGAACTGGAGGGGACCTTAAAGTATAATTTAGCCCATAACTTCAGGCTAATGAATGTTTGAACCAAATACTTCTCAGAGAAATTCAAACAGGCACTGTCCTACCATTCAAAATTTAACAAGGTAAAGCAGATAATACTATCCAGCACACGCATTGTAATGACCAATATTTTGTATTAAGATGGAATGCATAATAGTATGCACAATAGATTACTCCTAATAAATATTTACACTATAAACATGTTTGGCCATGGAATGAATTCTCATTGCTTTGTGTCTATTTATCTCTGAATGGTGGAGAGAGGAACAAGTAGCCACATGTTTTGTTTTGTCACTTAATCAAGCAGAGCTTTGCTCCAAAGAAATTTCAGTTACATCAATGATCGAGGTGAAAGATGAATTTAGAGGAATAAGAAGGATTAACCATCTCTTGCATTTAAGGTCCTGGGCTATCTCCATTAGCTCAGCAGGGAGATGGTGACCAAGGTGGTGGTGGTGGTTTGACTTGCCTGGCATATGCTGATTCCTGTCTTTCCCAAGGGGTCATCCCTTTTCACCTAGACTGCCTGGCCTACCTCGTGTGGGAGAGGTAGTCAACAGTTGGTGAGGATGACTGGCATTTTCTCCACAGAAACAGCATTCCTGGAAAATGACTATGAGGTCTGAGCTAGAAGTAGGATTGGTGGTCTGAGGAATGGTGCCACTGCCAGATCTCCTGTTTCTATATGCCTATCAGTGGCAGTTGGTCAGCAGTTGTTCCTGATGGTGATGAGGAATGTTGATACCCTCTCCAAAATGATTTCCCCATCCAATAATGGTGGCTGGCGGAGAGGGGGGAGGGGGAGGGAGGATTAGGATGGAAGCAAGTCTGATAGCTTGGGGGCATTGCTATTCTCAAAGCTCTTGGGTTCAATGACATGGATTGCTGCTTCAGCTACAATAGTTTAGCTGCCCTGAGAAATCTAGAATGACACTAAGGTTGTACACATGGATGATTGTGGATGGTAGTGCCATTAAAAATAAGAAGGAATTTCAGAAGAGCAAAGGCATGGGGAAAAGATGAGCTCTGTTTTATACACGTTGGATTTCAGATGCCTGTGTGATAATCAGTTCTAGTGGATGGAGCACTGAGTCTGGAGTCAGAAAGACATCTTCCTGATTTCAAATCTATTCTCAGACACTCCATAACTGTGTAACTCTGGGCAGGTTCTTTAACCCTGTTTATCTCAGTTTCCTCATCTGTAATATGAACTAGAGAAGGAATGGCAAACAGCTGCAATATCCCTGCCAAGAAAACCTCAAATGGGCTTGGTATTATTACATTAGTGAAAAACCAGCAAAAGAAATTAAGAGAGAGCAGCTAGACAAAATCGGAGAAGTATTTGGAAAGGAAAAAGATTCATAGGGTAGATTCTGGTATCCTAGGGAAAGAATAAAAGTGAAACTCCTTACTTCTAACTTCATTTGCCCTTTCTATCCCCATGCTTTTATTCACAATCATTGCTCACGTTGATATGGCACTTTCTACTTAAGACAGTTGCCACAATGGATGAGTACTGGATTTGGAGTCAGGAAGACCTGAGTTCAAGTCTCACTCAGACATTTACTATCTGTGTGACCTTAGGCAAGTCACTTAACCTTTCTCAGCCACAGTTTCCTTATCAAGGGGATAATCAAGTCACTTACCTTACAAGGTTCTGTGAGGATAAAAATGAGATAAAATGTTCAGTGCTTTGCAAACCTTAAAGCACTATATAAATGATAGCTATCATTATTGGTATCTTTAGAAAGACAGGACAGTGCAAAGCATCTTTTCATAGCCCTCATGTATGCATTTAAAAAAGTGTTCTTTTTATTGGGGCAGTTAGTCAGGAGGCCCTGAGTTCAAATCCAACCTCAGACACTTAACCCTTACTAGCCTTATGATCTTGGGCAAGTCACTTAACTCCAATTGCCCTTCCAACAAGCAAAAAAACCCCTTCCTTTTAGTTCGTTTTTGTTCTTGCTATCTACTTCCCTTGTTTTTAAGATAAGCTGTTTCTCTTATGTTTGTATTTACATTTTGGTTTAGCTCAGTTCTTTGCATATAGCAGGCACTTATTTTTTAAATGAATTTTAATGAATGAAGGGAGGGTTTTCCCTTCCTTCTTCTTCCACATCTAATCAATTGTAAAATCAAACTCCATACATCTTTTGCATCAACTTCATTTTCTCCACTTAACAGAGCTTTTACTCTCATTTCGGTTCTCATCAGCTCTTGCATATTATGCTATAAGGAATCTTCCTCTTCTCCAATCCAACTTTTGAATATCTCCTAAGTTGATATATTTTTTTAAAAATATGGAAAGTCTTGTACAAATAGATGAAGAGTGACGAGCAGAATTTGTAGTGTAGCATAGGAGACAGTGAGACGGCTCAGCGGATAGAGCATTAGGCCTGGAGTCAGGAAAACCTGAGTTTGAATCTTCCCTCAGACACTTAACTAGTTGTGTGACCTTAGACAAATCACTTAACCTCTGTTTGCCTTAATCCACTTTAGAAGGAAATGGCGAACCACTCCAGTATCTGCCAGGAAAACCCCATGGTCAGTATGATCTACGAGGTCATGAAGAGTTGGACACCCCGAGTAACTGAACAACAAAAAATCGTGTAACATAAATATTATACAAATGAGCAACTTTTGAAGATTCAAAGGAGTTGATGAACAACGAAATGAAGAGAACCAGGAGAATAATTTACATAACGACATTATAAAAATAAGCAACTTCAAAATTCAGAGGACCTTCATTCAATACAATCTGTGATTTGAGAGAACCGATGGATGATGAGGCATGCTATTCATCCCCTGCTGGAGAGGGCATCGATGAAGTCAGGGTTCAGAATGAGATACTTTTTAGCCTTGGTCAGTAAGGGAATATGTTTTGCTTAACTATGCATACTTGTTACAAGGATTTTATTTTTCTTTCTTTTTTCCCCCATTGAGGTAGGGAATAAGAGGGAGGAAAAATATTTTTATTAATTAAAAATATAATTTAAAATATACATTGATATTTCTAAAACATAAACCTCAATATCTCATTCCCCTGCTCAAAAATCTTCAGTGGCTCCATATTGTCTTTGGATTAAAGTAGAAAATCTCCAGCCCAGCATGAAAAGCCTCAATAACATGGCTCTCACCTACCTTTCTAGTCAAAATTTACTGTACTCCTGTTGGTACACTCTGTTTCAATCAAACCCGCTTACTGCCCATTCCATATTATTCCATTTCATTCCCTGCCTCCTCACCTTTGCAGAGATGGTTCTCTGTGTGTAGAATGCCCTTTGCCTCAGAAAAGTTCTGGTTTTCTTTAAAATACAAAGCAGTTATCACCTCTTACATGAGTCTTTTCCAAATCTCCCAGTTTTTATATTTTCTGCCATTTGAAGTTGCTTGATATTTCTTTGATGTATTTTCTACTTATCTGTGCCCATATTGGATCCCCCAAGTAGAATTTAAGATCCTTCAAGGAAGGGATTGCTTTGGTTTTATATTTTTTTCTATGCATCTTCAGCTCTTAGCACAGTACCTGGCACATGCCATCTGCTTCATAAGCATCGATTAAATGGATTTGAATAGAGCAGCACGTTGTTTTAGACAACATTACATGCTATTTTTGGCACTGAATGGAATTTAGTTCATCTTGCTTCAGACCAAAAAAAAAAAAGTGGGGAAAAACTACAGAGATAAATCCTCCAGACAGGTCCTTTCCTTGAAGTTTACCAGCTCTATCTATCCTAGACAGGGGTTACAGAGTAGGTGGTAGAGTTTCTGTGACTTTGCATCTGAAAATACCTCTCTCCTTCCAGAAACAGACATTGATTTAAGGATCTATTTAATGCTAATTAATTTAATGATAAAATGAATTAATATTGAGGACAGCAAAGTTGTTAATTATTCCCCAGTAATTGGGATGTCCCTCTCAGCCCAAGATACTGTCAGTAGCCAGACTTACTGTCTTCTTCTCTCCTTGGCAAATGCCATTAAAACTTAAACCTCATTAGCTCAAGGTATTGCACAGTTGAGGGTTAATTTGGTAGGTAGATACAGAAGATAGTTGAGAGTCAGGGCAGCGAAAGTCCTATTCCCTCCTCCCCCTCTCTCTGGAGTTCCCTTTCCATCTTGGTGAAATACACATGATGACAACTTTCTGCCTGGGCGAGGACCCACCCAGAGCTTACTGCAAAGTCACTCTTCTGTGCCACAGCTGATGAAGTGTTCTCTAGAAGTACTCATGACCTAGGGGCCTAGGATATGACGGAGATCATACCTGCTGGTGAAATTTCCTTTGTGTTCTCAGTATTGGAAGAGTATAGTTAATGGGGGCAGCAAGTGCACCCACCTATTTTCAGTGTTCTTACACCTCATTCCTCACTATGTTTTCTATAGTACAGTGGGGCTGATCTCCTTGATATTACTTGTGCAAAACGCTCCCTCTCCCAACTCCATGAATTTTCACTGGAACTTTTCTGCCTCTTTGGAATTCTCTGCATCATATTTGCCACGTGACTGTCCTGGCTTTCTTCAAGTCTCAGTTCAAAGCTCACCTTCTGCAAGGTGTCTTCCCTCATCCCCCTTACTGCCGATGCCTTCCTTTCAAAATCATCTCTAATTCGTCCCGTCCACATCTTGTTTGTATAGAGTTGTCTTCATGTCGTCTCCCTCATTAGACTGGGAGCTCTTTGAGAGCAGGGACTCTTTCTTTCTTTGTTTTTCTCCCCTCTCCTTTCTTTATATTTTGTGTGACTAGTACAGTGTCTCATTCATGAATAAACCCATTGATCTGACTTGTTTTGACTTAAAAGAAATGGCAAGGCAGAGGAAGTGAGTGGGAACAGGACCTAAAATAGGAACATTTTGTATCAATTTTGCACTAGTTCTTGATATAGCAATTCAGGTAGAATATGGAGTAGAAAGTCAAGTTCTTTCCAGTCCTAAATTTTATTAGGATAGGAATAGGAATAGGGATAAACAGTGCAAGAGGGTAGGGATAAGGATAGGGGGACTATAGGAATTGGAATAGGAGAGTGGTAGGGAAAGAGGTAAACATGAGGAGAGAAATAAAGAAAGTGAGAGGGATAAGATTAGGGATAGGGATAGGGATAAAGAGAGATAAGGATAAAGATGAGGATGGGGTAAGGCTAGGAAAGGGTATTAGTATAGGGATACAGATAAGGATGAGGATGAAGATAGGAATGGGGGGCAGCTAGGTGGTGCAGTGAATAGAGCACCGGCCCTGGAGTCAGGAGGACCTGAGTCCAAATCCAGGCTCAGACACTTAACACTTACTAGCCATGTGACCTTGGGCAAGTCACTTAATCCCAATTGCTGTGCCCTCCCTGCTTCAAAAAGAGCAAAAAACAAAAAAAAAAGATAGGAATAGGGATAGGGACTGGACTTGTGGCTTATTGGTATAAGCCACTCTTTCCTGAGAAAACTACCTCTATTAACTCAGGTCAGCCTCTTCTCTGTAACTTGCTGAGAGCAGAGGAATCTAACACGTGGGCCACAGATCTTGTGGGCCTCAGACCACATGTGGCCCCAAACACTCCTTAGTGTGGCCTGAGCCATATTAAATATAATTGGGAAATATTTAATAAAATAAAATATAATCAAACCTGGATAGTGATGCATTTTAAAACTAAGTCATTCTGCAGTCAAGAGGGATCTTTATGTATGGTTTACTGTCCCACATTTCTAATAGAGTTTGATACCACTGGCCTAGAGGTTAAGCTACTTGTCCAGGGTTAAACAGCTTGTACGTGTTGCATGTACATTGTTTTTCTTGACCTTAACAGTTGCCTCTCTTTATGCCACATTACCTCTAAATTTCAAGATACTAAATTGAAAACTAGGAGACCATTAAGAATATCACATAATTTCCAAGCTAAAAGAGACTTGAAAACTTATCTATTCTACCTAATACCAGAAAAAGATTCCTCTCTAACAAATACTTGAAGAGTGCTCAACCAGTCTCTGGTTAAAACTCATAGTGAGACGGAACTCACCATCCACTGCGGTATCTCCAATGAGCAGAAGTTTTCCTTAACCTGAATGGAATCTACCTCCCGCTAGACTTTTACCACTAGTTCCTATTTCCTCCCTCTGGGCCCAAGCAGAAGTCTATCTGCTTTCTATCTGGCAGCTTTTCATCTCAAGACCATGATCTTATCCCTTCTTAAAGCTTCTGTCATCCAGTGTAAGCATCTTGAGCTCTCTTGATGATAATCTCTTATCATATAGCTTGATCTCCAGTTCCTTTGTCACCCTGTTCAGACTTTTCTAGATATACTTCAGTTTGTCTTTGACCTTCCTAAAATGTGGGCAAGGGAGGGGTTGGAGGGAGCAATATATTAAGTAATTAAGTACCTCCTTTCTGCCACGCACTGTGCTAAGAACTTTACAAACATGATCTCATTTGATTCTCACAACAACCCCAGGGAGGTAAATGCTATTATTATTATTATTATTATTCCCATTTTAAGACTGAGGAAGCTAAGGAAGACAGAGATTAAATGACTGGCCTTGTGTCTGATAGTGAGAAAGCACTTAAGGCTGTTTTTGAGCTCAAGGTTGCTGACTCCAGGCCAGGTTCTCTACCCAATACACCACCACAACACCCTCATACCCTGATCTGGCTTGTCTCGAGGCTGGGATTCCAAAGCCCCAGGATATAATCTTCAAATCCTTGGTTTCTTCTAAGGCTCTACTCAAAGGCCACCTTCTTCCAGAAACTTGTGCTAGCCCCTATCCAGTCAAAAGTTAACTTTCCTCTGCTTTGTGTATACTTTGCTTACTTCTGTTTATGAACAGGTTGTTCTCCCCTCCCCTGCCATTAACATATAAAAGGAGATTTTTTTTCCTTTTCTTTGTATTCCCAGCACCTAACACATAGCATGGCACATCTTCAATCTCTTTGCAGTTGTGTCAGACTCTTTGTGACCCTTTTTGGTATTTTCTTGGCAGAGATATTCAAATGGTTTGCCTTTTGCTTCTCCAGCTCATTTTAGAGATGAGGAAACTGAGGTAAACAGGGTTAAGTGACTTGCCTAGGGTCACACAGCTAGTATCTAAAGCCTGATTTGAACTCAGGAAGATGAATCTCTAAGCCTGGCACTCTATCCACTGCAATACCTAACTGTCCTGATGGACCATCGTAGATGATTAATAAATGCTTGTTGATTAATTAATTAATTTTTCCATTATTACTTTTTAACCTGAATATAGGCCTTTACAATGGACACCATTAGGGCTCATCTTATTAATTTTATCCTATTTTTCTAGACTGTCAAGACCCTCTTGGAGCTTGACTCTCTTATTCAATCTGTTAACTTTGTGACCTTTGTGTAATCTGCCACTTTGATGATAAGCTGTAAGGGAGTACCTGATCTCTGTGTAAAAAAGTTCATGATAAACAAATTAGAGGAACATGTAAAAATGACTTATCAGATTTATGGATAGGAGAAAAGTTCATAACCAAACCAGGAAAAGAAGGGATAACGGGAGATAAACTGAATGATTTTGACTACACAAATTTAAAAAGGTTTTGCACAAACAAATTTAATAATGCTAAGATTAAAAGGGAAACAATTAACTGGAAAAATCTTTGCAGCAAATTTCTCTGATACAAACTCATTTCAAAGATATATAAGGAGCTGCTTCAAATTTATAAAAGAAAAACAGCTATTCTCCAATTGA
The DNA here is from genome assembly GCA_028646515.1 of Pseudochirops corinnae. NCBI lineage: Eukaryota > Metazoa > Chordata > Mammalia > Diprotodontia > Pseudocheiridae > Pseudochirops > Pseudochirops corinnae. The sequence goes on from CM053588.1 coordinate 139,095,151, forward strand.
TAAATTGTATAAATATATAAAAAGGTTGTTCTCAAGGGAAATAACTTAGGTTGTTAAAAAGCCAAACAGGAAAAAAAAATGTTCAAATCATGATTAATCAGAGAAATAAAAAATAAAGAATTTCTGAGATTCTATCTTATACCCATAAGAATGGCAAAGATGGAAAAAACAGAAAATAATAAATGTTGGAAGGGCTGCGGGTTAAAAAAAAAGAAGGAGCAATTTGGAATTATATAATACATACACTCTACCTAACAAGATATAGGCTAGGCCTACAACCAAAGGAGCTCAGAGAAAGAGGAAAAGGTTTTACAAGCACACACATACACACATACACACACACACACAACTGTATAAAAACTTTTTCTTGTGAAAAAAAAATCTGATATATAAGGAGGTGGCAATCAATTAAATGAATTGTGTAATGTAAATGTGATGGAATACTATTGTGTTTTAAGAAATGAGGAAATAGATAATTTAAAAAGACACTTCAAAAGACGATTCATAAAGAAAATAGATGATTTCAAAAAGATGAAGGCTGATACAACTTGACATAGAGTGCAGTAAACAGATATAGGATAATTCATACTCTTACATCAATATGAAAAATTGACAAAGAATGAAATGAGAAAAACCAGAAGAAAAATTTATGCAATGACAATAACATTGTAAAAAACAAATAATTTTGAAAGCTGTAAGGACTTACATCCATATAATGACCACTCACAATTTCAAAGCACCAAATATGAAACATACTATCCGTTACAGAAAGGAGGTGATAGATTTGTGGTATAGAACAAATAGATAGATGATTGATAGATAGATGCAATTATTGAAGGAATTTGCATTGCTTAACTAAACATTTTTGTTGTGAGAAATTTATTCTATTTTTTCTTCAATGGGTTAGAGAGTGGGAGGAAGAAAAAATGGTTTTCTGTTCCTTAAAATAAAAGAGGGGGTGTTATAGGTGTGAAATGTTGCATGTACTTTTAGATGGTACCATTGTATTATTAATTTTATTTAGTTACTTTATTTCATTACAAAAGACCTCTCAAGAAGTGGAAATAAATAATTTTAATTTAAAGACAAAAGACATCAATAAAAAATTTTAAAGGCATGCAATGTATCCCCACAAACCAGTCATCAAAACACATACAGGAACATCTATTGGTCACAATGAAGATGAGTTTTTCTCTTTACAAATTGCTGCTATCGAGCTTCCTTTTGATAGAGAATTGGGATTTTGCCAGGAACATCTAACTTTACATCTCAAAAGAGGAATATTGCAAGATCCAAGCCCTGGGCACTTGTGATCCGATTATAAGATATAAGGAGTGAAAGTGAAGCATCTTGAAATTGCGCATAGAAAGCCAGGAAGTCAGGGAGATGTGTTGAGGTCCCTCTTCTGTCAAATACTGATTGTGCGAATCTGGGGGTCACTTAAATTCTTGGTGCCCGAGGAAACTCTCTGTGGTATTACTTTCTTTTACATCTAGTTCAATCTCATTTTCTGAGATTCACTATGTCACAGGTAATAAATATTTGTATATATACATACATACATACATACATACACACATATACACACATGCAGACATATATTTATATATAGATACCTGTATATCTATAAGAATATAAATGTGTCTATATATGTATACATACACATATGTCTATATAGGAGGGTATATA
>CM053588.1:139097339-139112849 GCA_028646515.1 Pseudochirops corinnae
TCTTACACACCCCCCCCCCCTTATCCCTCCTACTGCCTGTAGAGCACAATAGATTTTCATTCTTAACAGAGTATGCTGTTCCCTCCTTGAACCCAAACCAATGCTGGTAAATTTCATACAGTGCTCCTGTCTCTCCCTCTTTTCTCTCTTTTGTTATGAGTTTTTGTGTCTTTTCATGTTAGAATCCAAACTTAACTGTTTGTACTGATCCCTCTTCAAATTAGAACCAATGAGAGTAACGATCATATGATGCTCATCTCTTTCCTTCCCTCCCCTCCACTTTAGTATGTTTTATGACTCTTCTTGTGGCATAATTTACCATTTTCTGCCTCAACCTTTCCTTTTCTCCCATTACAATCCCTTCCTTCGCCTTAATAGGGTTTTTTTCTTTTATCTTCAGATTAATTCACTTATACTCACACCCTCTCTCTATGGACATCCCTTTTAAATGTCGCAATGCTTATACAAATTTCAATATTGACAGGTATCTGCTTCTCATATAGGGATGTAAACAGTTTGCTCTTATTGAGTCCCAAGTTATGTACATGTGTGAGCATCTGTGTGTGTGTATGTGTAAATGTGAGTGTGTGTTTTCCTTGTTTACTTTTTTATGTCTTTCTTGGATCTGGTAAGTGGAGATCGAATTTTCCATTGAGCTCTGGTTTTTTCACAAGGAAAGTCTGGAAATCCTTTATTTCATTAAATGACCATCTCCTTGCCTGAAAGATTATGCTCAGTCTTGCTGGGTAGTTGATCCTTGGTTGCAGTCCTAGCTCTTTTGCCTTATGAAATATCAAATACCAATCCCTTTGAGCTTTTAATGTAGCAGCTGCTAAGTCCTGTGTAATCCTGACTGTAGTTCCATCATATTTGAATTGTTTCTTTTTGGCTTCATTCAGTATTTTCTCCTTGACCCTATAGCTCTGGAATTTGGCTACAATATTTCTTGGAGTTTTCAATTTGGGATCTCTTTCAGGAGGAGATTGGTGAATTCTTTCAGTAAGTATTTTACCTTCTGATTCTAGGACCTCAGGACAGGTTTCTTTGACAGTCTCTTGGAGGATGCCATCCAGGCTGCTTTTTTCACCATGGCTTTCTGGCAGGCTGATAATTCTTAGGTTATCTCTCCTGGATCTGTTTTCCAGGTCATCTATTTTTCCAGTGAGATATTTTGCACTTTCTTCTAATTTTTCAATCTTTATGTTTTGTTTGACTTTTGCTGCATCATAGAGTCCTTAGCTTCAATTTGACTGATACTAATTTTTAGTGAATTATTTTCCTCTATTAGTTTTTGAAGCTCCTTTTCCATATGTTTAGTTTTCATTTTTAGGGAGGTATTTTCTCCAGTTAGATTTTGAACCTCCCACCCAAGTTCTCCAATTTTAATTTTCAAAGATTTGTTTTCTTCAGTGAGATTTTTTTTTTCCAATTTGGTCATTGTAGATTTAAATTTATCTCCTACCTCTCTAATTTCATTTTTAAAATCCCTCTGGAGGTCCTCTAAGAATGCTTTTTGGGCTTGAGACCAATTTACATTTCCTTCTGTGGTCTCCAGTGTGAGTATAGAGTCCATGTTGCCTTCTGAATTTGGTTGTTCTTGCTCACTATGAAAATATTTGATGGTCCTAGCCTTTGCAGTTTCCTTCTTGCCCATGGTGATTGCCTATGACCTGGATTTTTAAAGTGACTTTCTGCTTCTGGGGTGCAGAGGTGTTGAGCTTCTCAGGCTGGGAGGTAGGGATTTGGTTGTTCACTTTGTGAGCTGTAGCCTCTGAGTAACTAGACTGAGGCCAAGGCCAGGACTCTCAGTGTTTCCCCTGAGTTACCCTGAGGCTTACAGAATAACCTATGGGGGTGGGGTGATCTGGCTCCTTCAGGTTTCCCCCTCTGCCTCAGGCAGGCTCAGTAGCAGGAGGCCATCCACAAGGCAGGGCTGCAGTCTGCTGATTGGCCAGGTGGTGCTAAAGCACACCTGGGCTTTTGTTGTTAGCATTTGCTGGCTCCACCCTCCTGGACTTAGACTCCATACTGTCTCATTTCCCCCTCCCTCAGTGACACGAATTCAGGATTTTACTCTAGGTGGGGCATTTAACTGGACTTTTCTGGGTCACGGAGGGGGGATCAGAGCAACTAAGTTTTATTCCTCCATCTTGATTTCTGGAAGTTTGGGTATGTAATTTTTAAACATCCAGGCTGTGGGCTAGTAGCCCAAGGAGAAGCTGCTGACCCTGCTGCAGCCCCTGCATTTTCTCTTACTCAGCTGCGACAATCCTCTGTCCTGTGCTAAGACAGCTGCAAATTGCCCTTTAAGTGTGTGAGTCTGCTGGATGGCTGGGGCTTCTTCTCAGTCTTCTATACTCTGCTCTCAGATCTGCACTGGTGCAGCACCTGTGTGCTCCGCGTTCTCCCTGCCCAGACCTGAGTAGTTACTTTCCTGGGCTGGGAATCTGACATGCTCTAAATCCCAATGGGTTCTGTCAACTCTTAAATCCATTCAAATTCACTTTTTAGCTTTTAGCGACAGAATTCTTGGAGGAGCTTGCAAAAGTTACTGCTTCCTTTCCGCCATCTTAGCTCTGCTTCCTATTATTCCTATTTTTTACTGAAGCATACATTTTGAAAAGGGACAGGGTTAAAGTAGAAAATAGAATAACTGGGATCCGGGATAGATTGGAGAGAAATATAGCTAGTCTTTCACAATATAACTACTACGGAAACATTTGTGTAACTTTACATGTACAATCTTTATTGAAGGGATTTGGAAATCAAAGTTTTAAAAACCAATGTTAAAAAAAAATGTGTTTTTTACATGCAACTGGAAAATAAGATATACAGGCCCTGGGGTAGAGAAATCCATCTTGCCCTACTATAAACTATAAAGTTGGGGGGGGGAGGGGAAGATGGCAGAGGATATTAGAGAAAGCAGATTGGGGGAAGGGGTATTCAGTATACTTTCTGTCTTGGGGTAGCAGATAGGGGAAAGACAGGGAGAAAAGTTGTAACTCAAAATCTTGTGGAAATGAATGTTGAAAACTAAAAAATAAATTAAAAAAAATCCATTGAGTTCTCTCAGAATGTCAAAATTATTGGCATACAATTAGGCAAAATATTTCCTAATGATTGATTTAATTTATTTTTAATTCTTGGTGATTTCATCCTTTTTAATTTTTGATATTAAATATTTGGTTTTCTTTATTTTTAAAAAAAATCAAATTAACAGTCAGCTTATTTATCTTATTGTTCCCCCTCCCTATAAAACCAGCTCCTACTTTCATTTTTTAGCTCAATAATTAAAAAAAAAATTTTAAATTTTTTTTAATCTCACTTATCATTTTCAGATTTCCAATTTGGTGTTTATTTGGGGATTTTTAGTTTTTTCTTTCTTTTTTTTAATTGATGTCTGACCAATGCACAGATCTGCTCTTTTTTGTTGATGTTAAATTTTAGAAAAATAAATATTCCCCTAAGTATTGCTTTGGCTGTATTCTATATATTTTGGGATATTGTCTCATTGTTGTCATTCTCTTTAATTCTATTACTGATTGTTTCTATGATTTGTTTTTTGACCCACTTATTCTTTAGGATTAGATATTTTAGTTTTTGATTAATTTTTAATCTTTCTGCTGCCATTTTTTAAATGTAAATTTTCCTGCGTCATGATCTGAAAAGAATACATTTAATGTTTCTGCCTTTCTACATTTGATTTTAAGGTTTTTATGCCCTAATGCATGGTTAATTTTTGTATGTGTGTTATGTGCTTCTGGGAAAAATGTATATTCTTTTTTGTTTCCATTCAGTTTTCTCCAAAGGTCTGTCATATCTAACTTTTCTAATATTCCATTTATTTCCTTACTTGCTTTCCTGTTTATTTTTTGGTTGGATTTACCAAGTTCTGAAAGGGGACACTTGAGGTACATCACCAGAATATTTTTGTTGTCTCTTCCTGTAATTCACCTACCTTCTCCTTTAAGAATTTGGATGCTATACCACTTTGTGAATATATATTTAGTATTGATATTGCTTCATTGTCTGTGGTACCTTTAGCAAGATGTATTTTCCTTCCTAATCTCTCTTAATTAAATTTGTTTTTGCTTTTTCTTTGTCTGAGATCAGGGTTGCTACCCCCCCCCTTTTTTTCTCCCTTCAGCTGAAGCATAATAGATTCTGCTCCATCCCTTTACTTTTATTACGTGTTTTTCTCTCTGATTCAAGTGTGCTTCTTGTAAACAGCATATTGTAGTATTCCGTTTTTTGGTTTGTTTGTTTGTTTTTTTTTAGGTGGGAGGGCAGGGCAATTGGGGTTAAGTGACTTGCCCAAGGTCACAGGGCTAGTAAGTGTTATGTGTCTGAGGCCAAATTTGAACTCAGGTCCTCCTTACTCCAGGGCCGGTGCTCTATTTATTGTGCCATCTAGCTGCCCCAGTATTCTGTTTTTTTAATCTCCTCTGTTATTAGCTTCCATTTCATGGGAGAATTCATCACATTCACATTCAGTTATGATTACTAGCTGTATATTTCCTTCATCCTATTCTTCCTCCCCTTCGTCCTCTCTCTCCTTTCACCCTTTCCCTCCTCACCGGTGTTTTGCTTGTCTACCATCTCTCTTGATCTGTCCTCTGTTCTTTCAGTCCCCACAATCCCCTTTTTACTTAATCTTGTCATACTTTACTTTACTTTCATACTTTACTTCCATGTCAGGTAAGACTGATTTCTATATTTAACTGGTTATGTATATTATTCCTTCAATGAGCCACAATACTGAAGAAAGTAAGGTTCAAGTGATGCCACTCATCCACCTTCCCATTTCCTCCTCCACTGTAATAGGTCTTTAGTGCCTCTTCATGTGAAATAATTTACCCCATTCTACCTTTCCCTTTCTTCTGCATCCAGTGTATTCCTCTTTCTCAAACCTTAATTTTTTTTAATATCATTCCCTCAAATTCACTTTATGGTTTCTGTCTATGTATATTCCTTCTACTTGTTCTATTGGTGACACAATTTTTAAGAATTACAAGGGAGGTAAATAGTTTAGCTCTATTTAATTCCTTATGTTTTCTTTTCCCTTTTTGCCTGTTTATGCTTCTCTTTATGCTCATGATCTCTTAGAGATCAAATTTTTCATTTAATTCTGGTCTTCTCCTTGTGAAAGCTTGAAATTCTTCTATTTTGTTGAATGATCATTTTTCCCCTTGATGTATTATTCTTATGCCAAGTTGGTTGTAGTCCTAGTACCTTTTCCTTCCAGAATACCATGTTCTATGACCTCCAGTCTCTTAAGATTGCCACAGCCAAGGCCTGTGTAATTTTGATTGCTGCACCTTAATATTTGAATTGTTTCTTTCTGGCCACACGTAATATTTTTTCATTGACCTGATGGTTCTGAAGTTGGATGTAATGTTTCCTGGAGCTTTTATTTTGGGATCTCTTTCCTGAGATTCTCAGTTGATTCTTTCAATGCCTATTTTGCCCTCTAGTTGCAGGACATAGGACAGTTTTCTTTGATATTTTCTTGAAAGATGCAGTAAATGTCCTCCTTTTGGGAAGACCTATGATGCTGATATTGTCTTTCCTGGATCTATTTTCCAGGTCAGTTGTTTTTCCCATGAGGTATTTTAAATTTTCTTCCATTTTTTTCATTCTTTTGAATTTGTTTGATTGATTCTTGATACCTCATAGAGTCATTAGCTTTCACTTGCCCAATTTTAACTTTTAAGGAATTGTTTTCCTCAATTAACTTTTGTTCTTCCTTTTCTATTTAGCCAATTATATTATTTAAGGAGTTTTTTTCTTCATTAGATTTTTGTATTTCCTTTTCCATATGGTCAATTCTACCTTTATAAGCAATTGTTTTCTTTTTGCAAGCTGTGGACTCTTCTTTCATAATTCTCTTGAATCATTATCATTTCTTTCCCCAATTTTTCTTTTACTTCTTATATGATTATTAAGCTCTTTTTTGAGTTCTTCCATGAGTTCTTCCTGGGCTTGAGACCATTTCCCATTTTTCTTTAGAGTCTTGCCTATAGGTGTTTTGACATTGTTGCCCTCTTCTGAATTTATGTCTTGATCTTCTTTGTTACAATAATAACTATTTATGATCAGACTCTTGTTTGTTTGTTTTTGTTTTTTCCTCATCTTTTTTTTTTTTTGTGGGGGTATTTTCCCTTCCTTTTAAATTTGAATTCTGCTGCCAGGGTGGAAGTGGCACCATCTCAGGATCCTTGTGCCAGTGGCTGCAGGCACTGGCTCTTTACCTGGTGTTACAATGATGTTATCCATGTGGGACCCTCACGTCTGGTTCTTTGCTGAGGGGGTGGGATGGGAAGTGGCTGGTGTTGCTGGAGGCCATAGGAGTAGTTTACCTGGTGCTGAGCCAGGATCCTAGTAGTGGTGTTTCACTTGTGCTGAAACCTGTGGGGTGTTGCTACATTTCCCTGGGGCTACACTGTAACTCATGGAGGTCTGCCTGTTGGAGTTGCTTGTTTGCTGAGGGCTGTGCTGAAGCACATGATGGTTCTCAGAGTGGGAGTCATGCCATTCCCCTAGCTATGCTGAGGCACATGGTGGTGGGGGATGTCTTGGTTTTGGCATTTGCCTACTCCACCACACTGGGGCTAAAGATCTACTGCTGGCTTACTGGGATGCTGCCACTGTCCTGAACTACATTCCTCCTTTTCCCAGGTGAGACAGACCTTTCTTGGCAATCCTCCAAGTTCCTTTAGCTAAACAATTGTTTCACTCCATGTTTTTACTGGTTCTGTTGTTTCACGATTTGTTTAAGGGTGCTGTTTTATGGTTGTTTGTAGGTGAATATGGGAGGGTTATGGTGATTTACTGCTTATTCCACTACCATCTTGGCTTCAAGAAAACCAGTGTCATCCCTATTTTGCAGAGACCTTCAAAGGTTAAAGGATTTGTCCAAGGTCCCATAGGAAGTAAGTGGTGATGCCTTGACCCAAACATAGATCCTTGGGTATGAAATTCAGTACTACTTGTCAGAAGTACATTTTTTGTTTCAAATGAGCTCCCAAGTTCTGTTGATTCTCTCTCTGCAATATATCTTTGATATGTAACCTCTTTTACAATTCCACTGCAACCAATGATTTATACTTTCATCTTTTCTCCCTTTAGCCTTTGTTATCTACTCAATTTCTAGTTCATCCTTCATACAAGTGTTTATGTAATAGTCCTAATGTTCCACTTTCATTATCTCTCTCATATAAAAATCTGCATTGTTTGTTTATTTCATATTAACCAAAGTTGAAATTCTTCATCCTGAAATTCAAGATCTATACTTACTATATTCAGAGTTCAACTTATTGAGATTTAGGGGATGTAAACAGAGTAAGACCCAAAAATCATTACATCTCTAGCCTGTCTCATACAGTTATCTTTCATATATTACCCATCACCCCCCCCCCCCAATTCTATCTTTACTAGGCTATTGTATTTTTTCAATCTCCAGTTGTTTTTCCCACCTTTTCTTTCCATGTTTTTATCTTTGTTCATACTGTTACTTATGATAAAATCCACATCTACCTCTTAAACTCACTTCTTTCCTGCAAGGACTAAATCATGTAGCATCTCATTCATAAAGTCTTTTCTGACCTAAACCATAGCAATTGATACCTTTTTCCTCAAATTCCTCATAGAATTTTTCAATTTGTCTTCTCTACACTTGCTTCTTTTAATCATATATCCTATTCATTTGTGGCTATGACTTTTTGCATTACCCCTTTAGAGTATAAACTCACTAAAGGCAGGGCCTATTCCTATCTATCTGTATAGTCCCAATGGCTTTTATAGTGCTCAGCATACAGGAGACACGTAACAGATGTTTAATTCAATTACCTTTTCCCCAATGTATTATTAACATTGATACCTGTTCATTAAATAGTCAGTATATACTTGCCCCAGTGCAACTTATCAGCATTGGTTTCTAGAGATGCAGCTCAGTTCTTCTTTACTAAAAGTGTCTATACCAGGATGCTGTGAAAGACAAAAATGCCATACGCTGAAATCTTTTGGTCACGTGTATGTGTTAGCAGCCTCTCTGTCCAATCCTGAAGAGCCACATCAAAACAATCTATATATCAGTGGTGTCCCATGTTTTGTTTATAGCAGTTTTCAACATCTCTCCCAGCTTCATGATCATGGAGTCATATGTCCCATCCTCTAAAGTATTATAGCTAGAAAAAAAATAATTATAAATTTCTCAAGGTTGTGAACTATGCCTTATAAGTCAATACATCCACAGCACCTTGTACAGTGTTCTACATAATAAAACACACTGAAAAAAAATCAATGTTTTTCAACTATAATTTGGACTCAGTAGTATAGCCAAAGCTTAATTGTACAATATTATAAAATCTCTTTAACACACCTTTCTGACTCTGCGCTTCTCCTCCAACTGCTATCCTTAGCACTCCAAGAGAAATGTAAGAAATGAAGGAAGAGATAGTTCAACCCTCAGGGCCCAGGGTACACCAGGAAAACTCTTTCCCCATCCACAAATTCAAGGATCAGAGGAGGATTTCAGGAAAATCCCTGCATATTGCTTTCATTTAATGTCTTTATTTTACCTGGGCCATGTTTCTTTCTACTTTGCATTGAGATTCAGTAAGGGACAGATTAAAAGCTTGGCCAGAATTACATTACCTCTCCCTTGGGTATAAAGCTGTATGTAGTAAGCCTCGGTGATATTGAATAGGTAGCAACACTGTGTGTGCTCTGTGTAATGTCATTTGTCCCTAGAGTAGTACCTGATGTAGGTTTTGGTTGTTTATTTCCTCCCTCTTGGTATTTTTTTTCTGGGTCTCTGATATTAATGGGCTCATTTTTATGTGTCTACTTCTTCCATGGTAAAAACAACTTTTTAATCATATTATTAGTACATGTAAATGGAGTGCTGATACTTAACAGGGCTTTAGAGGAGAGCAGCAGGAATGGAAGGGTCCATAGGGAGAGAATGAAAATTTATAGCTGATGAAAAGGAATCCTGAGCAATTTGGATGAGTGAAAGGTTTTTGTTTGAGTGGAAGGAAACTGAATAGGGCAGGGAATATGAAGGGTGTCCCTCATGTGAATCTCTTATAGGCTGAATCACACTTCATAAAGATACTTCCCATTTGAGTCCAAAGTAGTCCCACTGAGTGCTAAAGTAATCAGGTAGTGATCTGAAAGGACTCTGGACTACCCTCTCAGGGAGCATCAGAAGCTGGATTCCTTTTAGACCTACTGCTGCTTCTTTTTCCTCTGCCTGGTAAATTCCTTGACTGTAGAGGTGTCAATGGACATGATACTGTTGATTGGGGGTACCACTACAAGGCCAAAAAGATGATTTACCAACAACATATGGGAGATCTCAAACCCTGCTGCTAGCCTTCATGACCACCCCACATTTCTCTTCAAGATACTCAGTATAGAGATTCCTATAGGTTTCTCATTCCTAAGTAGGTATGTTTATGTCTTGGTAGGGAAAGTTCTGAACACTCTGAGAATGAGAATCTGTATTCTGAATTCTTAGGTCCCATTCAAGCTATTTTATACATCTTTTGAATGAATCATCCCCATTTTTATAACATCCCTACTTGTCTTAGATTGCGGTGGTTAGGAGTAATTCAGTAAAATAGGAAGGAACAAAATAAGGGAAGCTGTCCATCTGCCAGTCAAGGTCTTGACCTCCCTGTCTGCTTCAGTTTCTAAATCTCTCTTCTTTTTTTCTCTTAGGAAGAATAAGGCAGCCAGACACTGGCTGGCTGTTCTGGCCTTAATGAGGCATTATTGATTATATAAGTATAGTTCAGGGAATAGTATTTGTTAGTTAACTTGTGTTCTCTCCACCAGTTTGATGACTTAACTTTTAGCAGCTTGAGGAAAAGAAACCACTGCTGGTGAGATGAACATTAATAGTAGCATTCTGTATGTATGTGGGTGCTCACAAAATGTGTAGCTTAATTAATGTAGGTTACTTTAGTGGGTTCTAAAGCAGAGCTCTTCAAGAGGTCAATCCAATCGACCAGTCTATCTTTAAACTCAACCCAGTTGATTGTGTAGCTGGCAGCAGTTGCTTTTCAGAGATTTCCAGAAGGCAGGTAAGAGAGGTTCAAAGCTACAACCATTGTCTCATCCCCACAGGTTGTGGGAATTTCCAGCAGAGAAGAGAGTAGCCACAGCATGCTTCTACCTCCATTGTAGTAATGGGAAAATGGAAAAGGTAGAATAGATTTTCCTGTAATAACTATAGCTGGTATTTGCATAGCACTTTAAGGAGTATAAATATTTTGATCTCATTTGATTCTAGGAAAAAAGTCTACAAAATAGGTACTATTATTACTCCCATTTGTAGTGGTTATTTGGTCATTTCAGTCATGTCTGACTCTTTGTGACTCCAATTTGCCGTTTTCTTGGCAAAGAAAATTTAGTTGTTCACTATTTCCTTCACTTGCCAATTTTATAGATGAGGAACTGAGGTAAACAGGGTAAAGTGACTTGACCAGAGTCACACTGCTAGTAAGTAAATGAGGTTGGATTTGAATTCAGAAAGTTGAGTCTTCATGACTTCAGGTCCAGCACTGTATCCACTGTGTGACCTAGCTTCCATAAACAATAACAATTGTTGTTGTCTATTCAGTTAGTCGTGTCCAACTCTTTGTGAGTCCCATTTGGGTTTTTATTGGCAAAGGTACTGAAGTGGTTTGCCATTTCCTTCTCGAAGTCATTTTTCAGATTAAAAAAAAAACTGAGACAAACAGGTTAAGTGATTTGTCCAGGAACACACAGCTAGTAAGTCTCTGAGGCCAGTTTTGAATGCAGGTTCTTCTGAGTCCAGGAGCAGCACTCTATCCACTGTGCCATCTAGCTGCCCCCATTCCCATTTTAGAAATAAGGAAATTGAGACTGAGCTTATACGATTTGCCCCAGTTTATCCATCTGAGCCAGGATTTGAACTCACACCTCCTGGACCATATTTAACTGCAGCACTCTGTCCACTGCAACACCTAGCTACCTGAAAAAGTTTGGGGATCCTTTCTCATTAAAATTATATCATGAGTGTGATGGGATTTGGAAATCACCAGCATGAAAAAATATAAAACATGATAGCATTTGAGACTTTTTTGTCTTCAACCCAAATTGTTCATTTAACACTGTAGTTCAATGCTGAATATTTGTATATTTTAGCTTACAGATATTAAAAAAATCTAGTGCTCAAAGTGAAATGCCATCATATTGGACATGGGGATAGAAAGGATATGAGAATATCATGCAAATAAAATGACAATCCTCCTAGCTTTTGAATTCATACCAAAAACCCACTGGGATTTTTACTGGTGTTTCCTGGCCAATGGGAGAATTGATGTTGATCACAAATGTCACACAAATAATATGGAAGACAACCTAAAAAGAAAACAAAAACACATCATTTTGAAAGGGAATGTAAAGGCCCCAAAGTGTTCTCAGGATGTGTAAAGGGTAATAATAACTATATATCAGCCATACATATATGATATATCATGCAGTCGGGTAAATAGCCCTATCTTTTGGAGTCATAAAATGAGTTCAAATCTCAGTTCTTCCTATTACAACCTTTCTGATCTTGGGCAAGACCCTTAACTGTACTGGATCTCATTTTCCTCATTAATAAAAGGAGATTATAAACTTTAAGGTTGGAGGGTAGACCCAAGATGGCAGAGTAAGGTAGGAATTCACCTGACTTCTCCTAAATTCTTCTCTAAACACTTTAAAATAACACCTTAAAAATGAATTTTGGAGCAATGAAAACAACAAAAGGATGGGGGGAAATTTTCCAGCCCAAGATAACTTAGAAGGTCAGTTGTAAAGATCTTTCTCCCTGAATAAGACTGGAGTGCAGTCCACTGCAAGCAAGCATCAAGGTAGGCCCTAGCAAGCCAGCAGTGGGGCCTAGCACAAGTCAGCAGTGAGGCCCTGTGCTCTAGCACAAAACATTAGCAAGACCTGCAGACAGGTACAGATACAAGCAAGTCACAAGATCCAGTACCCAGTGCAGGCCAACAGCAAGGTCCTGAACCTCAGTAAAAACTAGCAGCAAGCCCCACTACCTCACAACTGTATGCCCTACACCAGCAAGCTAGCACAGGCACTGGGGGCAATTAAATCAGTAGCCGCAACTCTTGGGACTCTCAGCCCACAGATAATAAGGGGAGCAGACAACTAGTGAGAAAGAAATTATAAAGAACCCTTTGATGATACTGGGTGAAGAACTCTGTTGCATTGCCCAAGTGGGGATCCAGGTCACAGTCCCATGGTGAGGAGGAACACTAGCACACTAGATCATGCAACTGCAGGGGAGTAGGGATCCTGATCCCACATTCAAAGTAGGAAAGCATTCTTATGATCACTCACAGACCAGAACACAAGCAAGGAGAGCAGTGACCACAGTTCTCCTTAGATTATATTGCCTTGTGAGAACCAAGGTCTCCAGAATTAGCTCTGGAAATAGCAGCATAAAAAACATGAACCTTGGGACAGTGCCATCTCAAATCCAGGAACAGAAACCAATTTTAACATAAAATAAAGTCATGAAATAGGCTGGAAAACAAAACAAAACAAAACAAAAAATAACCCAACCATAGGAAGTTACTAAACACAAACACAAAAGAAAACAACAGTGTCAAAACAGCTACGTGCAAAGCCTCAAAGAAAAAAATGTGAATTGGTCTCAAAGCCAAAAAGAACCTAGAAGAGTTAAAAAAAGGATTGTAAAAGTCAAATAAGAAAGACAGAAGAAAAATTGAGAAATGAGGGGATTCTCATCAATTGGGGAATGATTGAAAAAGTTGTGGTATATGATATATAATGGAATGTTTATTGTCCCTTAAGAAATAATGAGCTAGAAGAGTTCAGAAAAACCTTGAAAGTCTTGCCTGAACAGATGCTGAATGAAGTGAGCAAAACTAGGAGAACGTTGAACACAGTAACAGCAACATTGTGGGATGACTGGCTTTGATTAACAGTTCTTTTCAACAATGCAACAATCTAAGACAGTTCCAAAAGACTTATGATGGACTGGAGTTGAGTTGATGGACTCTGAATGCAGATGAAAGAATACTAGTTTATTTCTTTTTTTTTCCTTTCTTCTAGTCTTTTCTTTTGTTCTGATTCTTCTTTTACAACATGACTGATATGTTTAATATGATTATACATATGTAGCCTATATTAGATTGCATGATGTCTTAGGAAAGGAGGAGAGGAGGAAGGGGCAAAAAATGTAAAACTCAAAATTTTATCAAAGTGAATGTTGAAAACTAAAAATAAATAAATATTTTAAAAGAAAAAAAAGTTTTATAAAAGAGGCACAAAAACGGAAATAGAGATATAAATATTCACTGAAGAAAAAAAAATTCCTTAAAATGTCTAATCAGCCAAATGGAAAAGAAGTACAAAAGCTCATTGAAGAATTAATACCTTGAAAATGAGAATTAAAAACTAACAAAACAATGTGTTTGTCCTTCATTTTCAAAGAGGACCATGACATCAGCAAAATGATGACATGACTTGTAGTTGACTTTTATTTGAATGTGGAAGGGCTGTGCAAGATCACCAGCCTCACTTTCTCCTCCAGAGCCATTTGGTTCCAGTGTCTGATATTCATCAGTATGACTGGAGATGGCCCAGGATGCAATTGGAAACTCTGGATCATTCAGGCTAAGGCCTTTTTATGGTCTCACTTTGAGTGATATAATGCCCATTCAGTGAATAGGCCTCTTTAAGAAGTGAGTCAAGACATGGCCCCTTTAAAGAGAAAAAAGTGGAAAAAAATCAAAATGGGAGGTGAAGACCCTCTGCCATTCACACTGAATTAGGGGGGGGCCAAAATATAGATGTTAAGGGAAGCTTGGGTAGGGACCTATTGTGTCCAATCTGTGAACTTCAGAGTGAAATGGGAAATGAGAGAGAGAAAGAGAGAGGCAGAGACAGAGACAAAGAGAATGGGGTGTGGGAAGGGTGGAATAGATGGAGGGAAATACACAGTAATCACACATGGGAATGTGAATGGGATGAACTCACTCATAAAACAAAAGCAGAAAGCTCATAAGCAATAGATAGAAAGAGAAATTTCATTTAAAATAATGACAGAAAAAAATAAAATACTACCTGCCAACTAAACCCAGGAACTATATATTTAAAAACACTTTTCTCACAAATAAAGCCACATCTAAACAACTAGGAAAATATCAATTGCTAACTCCTAAATTTTGCTTAATTAGTGCCATACCAATCAAACTGGCAAAAAAAAAATAGAGAAAGATAGAAAAAGTAATGACCAAATTTGTCTGGAAGAACAAAAAATCAGTAAGATCAAGGAAATTAATGAAAAAGAAAATGTGAAGGAAGGTGGCCTAGGAGTACCAGATTTCAAAATATATTATAATCTGGTAATCATCAAAATAATCTGGTAATGGCTAAGAAGTAAAGTGCTGAATCAGTGGAAAAAGTGGGTACATAATTGTTGTCCAAGTCTTTCCAGTCATATCTGACTCTGCTTGACTCCATTTTGGGTTTTCTTGGTAAAGATACTGGAATAGTTTTCTATTTCCTTCTGTAGCTCATTTTACAGATGAGAAACTGAGGCAAACAGGGATATGTGACTTGCCCAGAGTTGTACAGCTGGTAAGTATATGAGGCCAGATTTGAACTCACGAAGATAAGCTTTCCTGACTTCAGGCCTTGCTATCCCACTATATACGATACTGAGAAATAATTGATCTAGTGTTTGATATGCCCCAAAATCCAAGCCTTTGGGACAAGAGCTTACTATCTCACAAAAAAACTGGTAAAACTGGAAAGAGTTTCCCAGAAACTAGGAATAGACCAATATCTCACATTGTATACCAAGATAAGGCCAAAATGGATACATGATTTAGACATAAAGTGTGATATAAGCAAAGAATGATACCATTGGCAAATTAGGGGATCATGGAATAGTATGCCTGTCGAATCTATAAAGAAAGGAAGAACTGATGATCAAATTAGATATAGAGAGCATTATGAGATGTAAAATGGATAATGCTGACTATTTTTAATTTAAAAAAAAATTCTGCACAAACAAAAACCAATGCAGCCAAGATTAGAAGGTAAGTAGAAAACTGGGGAAATTTTTTATAGCAATTTTCTCTGATAAAGGCCTCATTTCTCAAATAGAGAATTGATTCAAATTTATAAGAATACAAGTCACTCCTCAATTGATAAATGATGTGATTGGGAAGTTTTCAGTTGAATAAATCACAGCCATCTATAGTCATATGGGAAAAGTGCTCTAAATCACTATTGATTAGAGAAATGCAAGCTAAAACAACTCCGAGGAAACATCTCACATGTATCAGATTTGCTAAATGTTATGGGAATCTGAAGATCTTCCCTGCCCCTATGCCCTTTGCTAAAGTGGCTACGTGACTCTTGAGAACCTTCCTAGATTTGAAAGTATACTCTGTTCTCTAATAGGCTCAATGTGGTCACGTGGAGCCTGTGGCG
>CM053588.1:139113349-139128997 GCA_028646515.1 Pseudochirops corinnae
CATGTTTATTGGAGGCCTCTGGTGGGGGCGCTCTGGCTGCGCTCTCCTCCTCCCTCTCTCTCCCATGATCTTTCTTTTCCCCCAAAAAGGAATCTAGGGTTTGGGAGCTGTTCTTACTTAGCTTCTTATGCTTATTCTTACTCATGGTTGTTCAGACCGTGAATTTTTTTTAAAAAATCTCTGTGGGGCTCTGCTTCCAGAAGGTAAAGCTCTGTCCCAAATCGCTGGGGTCCTCCCGGCTGCCGTAGACTTCCGGCTAACTGCATATTGAAGACTCCAAGACCGAGGCCCAAGACGACAATCCAGATCCAGGCCACTCAATGTGAGAGCACTGGCCTGAAAACAATCGCTCAGTCCCCTGCTGTCTGCAGGCCGAGGGCGGGAAGCTACAAAGCAGAGGCAGGTGCAAAACCTCTGCCTTTCGCTTTTCCGCTCTGGAGACCTTTCGGCCGGACTGCTTATCTCCCCCTTTCACAATCCCCACTCGCAGCTGGTGCTAATCTCCGCTCACCTGAGAAGCTTCTCCTGCCCAGCCGCCCCCGGGGCACAGCCGCGGCTTCAGGCCAGGCTGGTTTCGGTTCGCAGTGCTGATATGGTTCCTCATAGCCGAGCTGACTTTACTGGGAAGTATCCTTGTGTGCGTTTTGAAGTTCTAGGATTGGTTTAGAGTCCTATTTTATGGGTATTTTGGGGTGGCTATGTGAGAGCTGCGATATGTTGCTGCTGCTACACCGCCATCTTGGCTCTGCCCCCCTAGGGAATTATTTTTAAAAAAATTTTTTCACTTGCTCTGAGTCAATTCTAAAACCTAAATAAAATAATAATGAAGATAAAAACAAAAATAATTTTAATGCATAAATTGCAATTCATCAGTCAATAAGCATTCATTGAGAAGCCACTAGGTAACACAGTAGAGTAAGTGCTAGACTTGGAGTCAGGAAGATGTGAGTTCAGTTTCCTCCTCAGAAGCTCACTACCTTGGTTGTGTTACCCTAAGTCATTAAACCTCAATCAGGCACAGTTCCCTCATCTGTAAAATGGGAATAATAATAGCACCTACCTCCCAGGGTTGTAACAAGAACAAAATCAGATAACATGTAAAACACTTCGCAAATCTCATAGTGCTATAAAAAAAAGTTAGATAATATGATTTATTGTTATCACTATCATCACTATTATCATGGGCTTGGTTTGTAAGTCCAAAAACCAAGGAGAGGGCAGGAAGAGTAATGACTCCTCTATAAAATGGGGGCCTCAGAAGAAACTCACCAATGGGAGAAGGAGAAGGGCCTTAAGAGGGATATTTCAGGGTAAAGCTTCTTAGGTGGTTGAATGGTCCAAGCCAGTTCAGGCAATAAGCAAAATTCCCAGGAACAGAGCTAGAAGATGAACAGAAATCATTAAGGAAAACCATTTTGGCTTCAGTGTGTGTAAAATCGCCTAGGCTTGTAAGAGAAAAGGCAGAGACACAAATCAACAGGCTATTGCCATAATCCAGGTGAGAAGTGATGAGGTACCTGTTGGTATAGACTAGAATCTTAGAGGTGGAAGCATAGCTTTTCTCCAGTAATTGTAGTGAGAATGTCCCAGAGCACCTGGCAGGGCATATATAAACTGGTCATTATTATTGACTCTATCTTATGACTTTGGATTCTCTCTCTCTCTGGGTCTCAGTTCCCTAAACTATTAAATGAAAAGATTAGTCTAAGTCATGGGTCCTTAACATTTCTTTTGTATGATGGATCCCTTTTGGCACTCTGATAAAGCTTATGGACCCCTTCTCAGAATAATGCTTTTAAATAGTTGAAGAGGACGCTGAATTCCATTTAGAGGTTGGAAATAAAGATGTCATTTTTATCCATATTCAAGTCCACAGACATTTTGAGATCTTTCCATAAATTCCTTGGGGGTCTGTGGATGCAAAATTAATGACTCCCTGTTTTGTGATCTCCAAAAACTCTTCCAACCCTAAACCCCATTCCCAGAAGGCAAAACACATATGCATACATTGAGTCAATTAATATGTATGTGTATGTGTTTGTGTGTATGTGTATATATATATATGTATATATGTGTGTGTACATATAATATGTGTGTGTGATATATATAGGTATATGTATGTGCATACATAGATATAGATATACGTGCTTAATGGGAGCCTTCTTAGGGGAGGGGACAGGTAGGGGTGGAAAGAGTAAAGTAAAAAGTATACAGCAGAGAATAAAAGAAAACTTACAAGAAAGTAAGGAAAAGATGGACAGCTCTGAACACAATGTGTAGTATTTATTACATAGGCTTCCCTGAAATAGAAACTGATTGCTGTATGTTTTGAATACTCTTCTGTTCTGCGCACATGACATGTTTTTTTCTTTTCTTATTTTATATTTTAGTATTTAAGTTTATGTGTTTCTTTTTTTTCTTTTTGTATATTTAAATTTTAGTATACAAGTTTAAAATAAATTAATAAAAAACACACTCATAGACAAGGCTTACATATGAATTGTAGGTTCTTCTGATTCTTCACTTTTGAGAGACTACTGCAGACAGGTAGCTATGAGGTTGGGCCTGACTTCTTTAACCTCTCATTCTAGGAATACCCAATTTCCTCAGCAAATTCCTAGGGAAATGCTTCTTGAAAGTCAAGAAAATTATTGAATGTTGCTTTCATTCCTCATCCCAAAACCAATTGCCCCCTCTCAGGCACCCAGGACTATGGCCCCTAATGGGGCCTTCTAAGAATCCAACCTAATTCTTCCTCAAGTATCCCCTGTATCTGTATATTGGGAAAGGGAAAGATGAGGACAAGTAAGTTAGACATTTGTAGGTGACTCTAGGACTTTTCTGTTTGGGTGGTCATCTCAAATTCAGCACTGCCCAAATTTTCTGAACTCATTTTTTCCCAAATCTATTTCCCTTCCCAGTTTCTCTATTTCTGACCAAGGCATCTTCACCATTTCCCCAGTCAATCAGGCCCAAAACATTGAGTGTATCTAATTTGTTGTCCTTCTCTTTCTTCTCCGAAGTCAGTCAGTTAATAGGTCTGTAATGGTAATGGGAATTGAAGATCTTCTCTGTCCCTCAACAGACCTAAAGGAACTTGAAGATCTTTCCTGCTTTAAAGATATTCCTGCTTCCTGATAGGCCAAATGTAATCTTATGGAGTCTGTGGTGGGAGAATTTTGCTGAAGGGTGGAATGGAGTCCACAGTAAACTGGGATCCAAAGCAGTTAGAACTGGAAGAGAGGATATACCCAAAAAGATAACTAGCCTTGTGAGTATTTGTTTGTGCAAAGGCTAAAGGACGATGTGGCTCCCTGCTGTGCTGTGGTATATTAACTTCTTTGTTATTATGATAGATTTGACTTTCTGATGTTGGGATTTGGTTTTCTGGTGTCTGAATAAATGTTTTGATTCTTTCTTCTATAGGGACAGTCTGTTATATTTTGCAATTGCGACTATGTTGGCATATTCATAGTCACCATTAGTGCTGTGATTGTTGCATTGGTGCTACAAGATCTCTTAATTTCTTCCCTTAAAATGTCTATTTTTTTTTCACTAATTGTAGCTCCTGCTACAATCCCAGTTCAATTACTTAGTATGGCACACTAGGGCTGCCTCCTAAACTAGTTTCTCTTCCTTTAACTTGTTTTTCCTGCTGAAAATTCCCACAGAATTAATATTTCTTGAATAAAATTTCGCCATGTGACTCTTTTGAACAAGGGCATGACTTCCTGTCTTCTACAGAATAAAATAAAAAGCTATCAGTGTAGTATTGAAAGTTTTCTACATTTGGATCCTTCTTTTCCTTTCCAAACATTTTTTTTTTCCTGCTCTCTGACACAAACTCTCTACCTCAATACTTATATTGCCTAACAGAAAGGATCTAGTGATGTATGTGAAAGTTCTTTGGCTTTTATGATTCCTTCAGTGGTCATGTTATTTCATCAGTGAAGGTACTTTTTCTATCAGCTAACATCACAACCCATCAAAGACCTCTTCCTGTCTAGTTCTTGTCCCTATTCTCCCACTAATCCTCTGCCAAGGACCCTCTCAATATATTTGGGGCCTTCCTCTGTTTTATAAAATTTAATTAATCAACAAACACTTGTTAAGTGCCTACTGAGTTCTTGGCACTAGAGGAAGTAAAAAAAAAAAAAGGCAAAGGAACAGGAGACAGAATTGATGCCTGTGAGGAAGGGGAAAAAAAGTCAATTTGGTTGGATATAGATTATGAAAGGAAGAAAATTTGTAATAAGGTTGGAAAAGCAGAAGAGGGTCAGATTATGATGGGCTTTAAATAGCACACAGAGTAGGTAATAAAGGGAGATCTCAAAGAAAGCTTTAATAGGCTTTGGGGTCATCCTGCATTTGATACTAGATGTAATTGGGATCCACTGAAATCCAAGGTCCAACCAAAAAGATAGGTAAGGAAACAATCAGTAAATCAGCATTCAGTAAGATCTTATTATATGCCAGGAACTGTGTAAAGGGTTGGGGCTCCAAAGAAAAGAAAAAACAAAAGGAGAGTGATGTGATCAGATTGATGTTTGAGGAAAGTCACTTTAGCTGTTTGCATAGATTAGAATAGAGAGGGACTTGAAACTGTCATTATATTCTAGAACCAGATGTAAAAGAGAAATTGCAAAAATCTACCAATCAGGGTGGCTATGTGGTGTAGTGAAAAGAGCACCAGCCCTGGAGTCAGGAGGACCTTAGTTCAAATCCGGTCTCAGATACTTAACATTTACTAGCCATGTGACCTTGGGCAAGTCACTTAACCCCAATTGCCCTGCCTTCCCCCCTACAAAAAGAAGAAGAAAATAAAAGAATCTATCAATCAGCTCTTGAAAGAGATCCCAAAATGAAAACTCCAGGCAATATTTTACTCAAATTCCAGAGCTCTCAAGTCAAGGAGACAATATTGCAAACAGCCAGAAAAAAACAAAACAAGTATCATGAAGCCACATCAGTATAACACAAGATTTTGCAGCTTCTACAATAAAGGATTGGAGGGCTTGGAATATCATATTCCAGAGGGCAAAGGAGCTAGGATTACAACCAAGAACTATTCCAGAGGGCAAAGGAGCTAGGATTACAACCAAGAACCACCTACCTAGCAAAAATTAGTATAATCCTTCAGGGGAAAATGGATGTTCAATGAAATAGAGGACTTTCAAGCATTCTTGATGAAAAGACTAGAGCTGAATAGAAAAGTTGACTTTCAAATACAAGACTCAGGAGAAGCATAAATAGATAAACAGGAAAAGGAAATTGTAAGAGATTTAATAAGACTAAACTTTTTAATTCCTACATATGAAGACGATATTAATACCTCATAAAAACTTTCTCATCATTAGGGCAATTAAGAGGAGTATTACATGGACAGAGGGCACAGGTGGGAGCTGAATGTGAATGGAAAGTATCTTAAAAAATATTAAATTAAGGCATGAGAGAGGAATGCACTAGGAGAAGGAGAAAGGGAGAGGTAGAATGGGGTAAATTATCTCACCTAAAAGAGACAAGAAAAAGCTTTTTTCAATAGAGGGAAAAAGGGGGAAAGCGAAAGGGAGTGAGTGAACTCACAACGTGGCTAACATATAAATACGTTTCATATAATTCCACATGTATAATTGATATTATGGTGCTTACCTTCTCAGTGGTCAAAGGAGGCCATGAGAGGGATGGAGAGAATTTGAAGCTCAAATTTTAAAATAGAGAATATTAAAAATAGGAAAGTAAAATGAAAAAAAAGAACAAATACAATTTATTTCCCAACTGAGGACATTTTCACTTACTGGCCCTCATGCCTGCAATTCTTTCCTTTCTCCTCTCTCCATCCTGGCTGTTCGAGCTTCTTTTAAATCTCAAGTAAAATTCTCCCTTCCTCACCCTTCTTAATGCTGATGTCTTGCTACTGAGATTTTTCTCCAATTTACCTGAATATATCTTGTATGTACATATTGTTAGCAGTTTTCTCCTCCAGTATATGTGAACTTCTAAATGGCATGGACTAATTATGTCTTTTTATGTGTGTGTCTTCAGAATATAGTACAGGGACTGGCGCATACTAAGGGCTTCATAAATGTTTGTTGACTTGTTAACTTGACTTCACCAAAGGAAAATATAGGTGGGGAAAGGAGGTAATTGCTTTTGTTTGACTTCTTTTTAAATCCAAATTGGACAATTTTGCACTTTTTTTTTCTATAGTTAAGCAGACAGCCTTAACTGAAAAACCTGTTGTCCAAAATGTCAGTGAAAGTATAAAGCACTGGAGCAGCTAGGTGGTGCAGTGAATAGAGCACTGGCCCTGGAGTCAGGAGGACCCTAGTTCGAATCTGACCTCAGACACTTAACACTTACTAGCCATGTGACCTTGGGCAAGTCATTTAATCCTCCCTCCAAAAAAAAAAAAAAAAAGAAGTATAAAGCATGGTGGTCAAGGTCTTTGCTGCTTATAATCCTTTTAAAGGGAAGAGAAGGAAAGGGGAGAGGAGAGGAGGGGAGGGGAGGGGAGGGAAGGGAAGAAAGAAGGAAGGAAGAAAAGATTCCCCCAAAAAACCAACAATAGCCAGCATTGAAGCACACATAATTAAAAGTACCTTTTCAAATCTCTTTAAAGTGTGAGTGAAGGGTTCTTTAGACTGTTATAGCTTTCAGAAAGTCTTTTCTTTGCACCAATGTCTAGGCCTTTGTTTATTGTTGTTGTTGTTTTACTATCAAAAGCATTGGTAGAATTATTTATATTTCAATGTCTTTAATGCTTAATTTGGGCTTAATTTTTAATTTAAAAACTTTTCAATATAATTTCTTCACTCTATGAATCTGCATAGACGACTTAACTCTGAGTCTATGAATAGTTATGAAAGGGACAGGGATTGACAGGTGCAAGGAGAGAATAAGTTTTGTATTGTTTCTATAGCTGAAGGGAGGGAGTTGAGTGACTTCTTTAGGCCCTTGGTTTTAATGAGTTTGTGAGATATGAATCTAAATGACATTCAAAGTAAAATTGTTTCCAGCTAGCCAAATGTGTGTGTGTGTGTGTGTGTGTGTGTAGAGATAGAGATAGAGATAGAAATAGAGAAAGAGAAATATATACATACATATGTGAGCGTACTTTAGTAGATATGTATATGTATGTATATACATGCATATTTAAATAAGGTTTCTTTTCCATTTGCAAACTTTAATCACAAAATAATGATACTAGTCATAATAGTAAACAATCTCAACTCTTCCTAATCCAACTCAAATTGATAAAAGTAATCTTTGCATCATCATCACATGGAGATCAAGCAAATACCTGCGCTCAGATACATTAAGACCTAAAGACTGTCAGTGCCACTCTATTTCTCTAGATCCTCATCAAGCTCCAGCAAATGGAGGTTGACATAAAGTGTCAAAAAATTCAGTCCTATTCCTCTGACAAATTTGTAGTTCTCAGTCACAATTATTTGGGTGTACTTCACAGGGAACCTTTTTTCTATTTCAGCCTTCAAAGGCATTGTTTAATTATATGCTACTACCACCATAGTGGTTCCATGCAGGATACACACACACACACACACACACACACACACACACTTAATGAATGGAAAAAATATATTATCCAGAATATGACTTGATGTGGGATGGTCAGGCTATTGATCCAATGCATTAACACATAATTTTGAGAAGGCAATGAGGATAGTGATCAAGTGGAATATTCTTGACCAACAATAGGGAGCCCCTTCCCACATTGGTAAGCTTTCTCAATGAACTCAAATGCCTCTTCAGAGTGCTAGTTCTGGTTCTGGTCACTGTTCTCCATAACTTCCAATTGTTTATAGTTAAAACAGACCTTTCTATTAATGGTAGAGTGGGAGGTGGGTGGTGATATTGGTCGAGTATAGACAACATTCAATCATTGCCTGATGTCTAAGTCCACAGCATGGTGACTATTGCCAAGGAAAAAGAAGGTCAGGTTGAGGGTTGGCTTAATATCTTGTTGTTATCATCACACATTTTAAAAATCATACATTTACTAAATCATTTTTCTTATGTCACGTCTTTCATTTAAGTTATCATTGGAAATAATGGCATTGCCTACTTGTACCTACCTTTTATCTTTACTTTGAACTTTGGAGCACTTGCAACTTGGTTATTTCAGAAACTGGTATTCTAAAATATGCAAAGATAAAATGAAGATAAAATTATTTGTGTTTAAAAATGTATAGGTGAGTGTTTGAATGTATATCAGGGAATAACTTAATATTATTAAAAATATTACACAATTTTCCAAACGCAATATAGCCCACTATATTCTTTCTTTTCAATGATAAACCCAATTCACACTACATTTGCAGTATATGTCTCAAATTTATGTATTAATGCATTGGATCAATGGTCTGACAATAACATCAAGTCATATTCTGGATAATAGATTTTTTTTCCTGTGTGTGTGTGTGTGTGTGTGTGTGTGTGTGTGTGTAGATCCTTGTAGCACCAATGCAATATTCACAGCACCAACAGTCACAGTAAATATACCTAAATAGTGCTTGATTGTGAAACATAGCAGACTCTCTATATAAAAGACAGAAGCAAAGCATTTATTCAGACACCAGAAAACCAAATCCTGTAAAGCCAAGCATGAGCAGCTTTCCAGAGGACTGCTGCTATGAATAGCTTCAAGGTTCTGATTACATAGTATAGTAAACTCTCTATTTATTCAGCAGAAAATTAAAGCAAAACATTCACAGAAATCAAAGTACAGCATTCACAATGTTATGACATAACAACTTAGCACTAAAATGGCCACATAATTTTCACCAAAGTGGTCACATAGTTTTAAATTCATTTATACTTCATTCATTTAGTAACTCAATCATCTAGTAAGTTGATCATTTAGTAAGTCCTTAATTCAATCATCCTTAAGAAGGCTTGCCTCTTTAACGAACACAAAGTACAAAGGTCAAAGTTTTCCACCCCTAGGTCACAGTAAATCATAATCTTCTCAGTCAGCATCAGGTACCCAAGACAAGGTCTTTTCATCTTGACTCAAGGCTGGCTCTCAGCTTCCATGGTTATTCTTCAATGATCTCAGCTCCTTCCCATATCTACACAGCTATCACCTGGCTTCAAAGGCAAGGAGCTCCCAACTCCTCGTCTGGTTCCTTGTCCAGTTCCTGTTCCATGTTGAAGCTCACAGTGTCCAGTCCACCTCAAGTACTTCACAGTTTCTGTTCCTGGGAAGGCAAAGCTTAACAATGTCACAATAATGTTCACATATGTTGCCAGCACCTTCATCAATTCACTTTCTGCCTGTGAAATCAACATAGATCCAACAACAAGGCCTGAGGAATCAACACAAATCATCAGTATAGTCCCAGGACCTCTGAAAACATCCATAAGACCATCCTCCAGGATTTCTGTGAATATGCAACAAGAAAATCTTCTTTCAGGGTTTCTGAAACAGCAGTAAGTTTCCAGGGCTTCGGTAACAACAGCACCATCCTCTATCAACAGACGAATCTGACAAAGTAACATCAAAACAGATATTCTCCTCTCTTCTCTTTTCTCAGTTCTTCTTAATTCTCTTCCCAGTTCTTTTCAGTTCTTAGTTCAATTCTCAGTTCTCTATACAATTCTAAGTTCACTTCTCTCTCTCCAGCAGTAGCAGCTCAGCCTTCATGCTGCTTGCTCCCAGAAATTTTGGCTCCCAGCAGTTCTGGCTAGCTCCCAGAAGTTCTCACTGGCTCCCAGAAGCTCCAGCTCCCAGCAGCTCTCGCAACAGCTCTCAAAAGCTCCCAGGATCCCAGCAGTTCTCTGTCTCTCAGCAATTCTGGCTCTCTAGTTTGACTTCTCCTTATATATGGTATTAGCTCCTCCCTGTTCTGCCCCTTCCTGTTACATCAGCAACTTCCTCCCTCTCTGAGATTCACAAGTTTTGTATCTTAATACTTGATACAATCACAAACTTGAAACAAGGTGCTAAGTACCTGTTTGCTTGCCAATACAAGGGGTAGGGAAGATCTTCAAATCTCCATTACTATTACAAATGCCCAAACCACTAAGCTGATTGCATCATAGTAGCAAAGAAGCTAATAAGCCACAACAACACAGAGAGTCACACCATCCTTTAGCCTTCCCATAAACCAACACAAGACCAATATTTACTCACAGGCCTAACTCATCCTCAGAAGCATCCTCTCCTCCCAACTGTCTAGCTTGCTCTGACTCCCAGCTTCCTGTGACCTCTGCTCTGCTCTCAGCAAACTCTTCCCACCACAGGCTCCATATGATTACATTCAGCCTATCAGGGAGCAGAGTATATTTTCTTTTTTCTTTTTTTTTCTTCACTTTTCTTTTTTTTAAATTTATTTACTTTTAGCTTACAATGCTGTAATAGTAATGAAATTTGAAGATCCCTTTGTATTGCCAAGAGGATACGTACTTAGCACCTAATTTCAAATTAAGCTCCTGTAAAGAAACAGGAGGTATAAGCCCCTGTTGCTGATGAAACAGGAAGGGGTTGAAAGGAAGGAGCTAATACCTATATAAGGAAGAGCCCAAGCTAGAGAGACAGAACTTTTGGGGATAAGCATTATGGAGCCAAGGAGGTGTTGCTGGACTGAAGATTGAACTGAGAAGAGGAATAAGAATCAAGAACTGAGACAGAATTTCTTGGAAGCAAAGCACGTGGAGGCTGGATAAAGTAATTTTGATTTTGAGAACAGAACTTATGGTGCTGAAGATTTCCAAGGGCCAGCTGAGCTGCCAAGGACTTCTGAGGGCCAGCCAGAGCTTCAGAAGACTAAGGAAGCATGACTGTGGTGCTGGTACTTTATACAAATGTTGTTGTGATTTTGTTAATGTGAATGAATGTTATTGTGGCTTTGTTAAGCCTTGTCTTCCCAGGAACAGAGACTGTGAGAGATTTGAGGTAGACTGGACACTGTGAGCTTCAATATGGAGCAGAAACTGCATGGAGAGCTGGACAAGGAACTGGGAGCTGTCTGCCTTTGAACTCAGGTGGCAGTTGGTTAGATTCAGATGGGAGATGGGATCATGGAAGAGGAATCATGGAAGCTGAAAGCCTGCCCCAAGTCAAGATGAAAAGACATCTCTGTGGGTACTGAGTAGTGACTGATGAAATTGTAATTTACTTGTGACCTAGGGGTGGATGTCTCTTGTACTTTCCACTGCCCCTTAAGAGGGTACTGAGTAGCAACTGTTGAAGTTGTAATTTAATTGCACCTCATGAATGGAGGACTTTGACTTTTGTACTTTGTGCCCCAAGCCTCCTTAAGGATGATTAAATGATTGAGTTTCATTGTACTTTGTTCAAAATTATGTGATCACTTTGCTCCTATGTGGCCATTTTAGTGATAAGTTGGCAAATCATGTATTTTGATTTTCTGTAATGAGTTATAACATTCTGAATGCTGTACCTTGACTTTCTGTGAATATTTTGCTCTGATTTGTTATTGAATAAATAGGGAGTTTGCTATACTATGTAATCAGAATCTTGAAATATATTCACAGCAGCAGTCCTCTGGAAAGCTGTTTGTGCTTGGCTTTACAAACATTCAGTTTCTCAATCCCTTGAGTTCCAAATTTTCTCCCCCTTTCTGTCCTCACCCCTCTCCCCCTCATGCTAGCATGCAATCTGATATATGTTTACAAATTCCTTCACAATAAACAGTAGTCAATTTGTAAAGAATTATAACCAGTGGAGTGAAAAACAATAAAGAAGAAATGAAACAAAACAAAACACAAAAGAGAGAGAGCAAGTAGTTTGCTTCAATCTGCATTCAGAATCTGTAGTTCTTTCTCTGGATGTGGATATACCTTTCCATCATGAGTCTTTTGAAGTTGTCTTCTAACCTTGCATTGCTTAGGGGAGCCTGGTCTATCAAAGTTAGTCCTTACAGATATGATGTGTCTAATTGTGTACAAAGTTCTCCTGGTTCTGCTATCCTCACTCTGCATTAGTTTATATTGGTCTCTCCAGGTTATTATGAAGTCTGTCTGCTCCTCATTTCTCATAGCACAATAGTATTCCAGTACATTCATGTACCATAACTTGTTTAGCCATTCCCCAATTGATGGGAATCCCCTTGATTTCCAATTCTTTGCCACTACAAAAAGATTTGCTATAAATATGTTTGTACATACAGGTCCAGAGTATATTTTCAAAGTAGGTAAGGTCTTAGAAGTCCTTTAGGCTTATTAAGGGGCAGGGAAGATCTTCAAATTCCCATTATTACTACAATGCTCCATGGGGCTATAGGTGCAGATCATGGGTGCAGAAGGGATAGTCAATGTCCTCCGTTGTCCTTGGCCAATCCAAAAGAACTCTTTCTGTGTCTGTCTTTATCTGTCTCTATCTCTTTCTCTCTTCCTCCTTTCTCTCACATGCACACATTATGAATATATACCTATATGTTTGCGTGTTTGTGCGTATATATGAGAGAGAAAGAGGAAGAGAGAGAAAGAAAGAGAGAGAGAGAGAGAGAGCAAGAGAGAGATGGAGTGAGAGAGAGAGGCTAATTTCTTTCTAGTTAGATTTTTCATTAAAGAAGTACTATAACATGATGATTATGATGGTGGTGATTGTTATATTGTTGTTGTCATATCACACTTTTGAATATTTCTATAATTTAAATACCTCATTTGGGTATTCTTTCTTCCTTGACTTCCTAGAATGATTTAACCTGGTATTTAAGCACTTCTGTAAGAATCACTACCAAACCATGCACATCTAGTAGCTGGTAAATTAAGATGATAGCTGGAATCACTAACCCCATTAACCCATTGCTTCAACCTCTTGGATGGGATCTGGTCCTTCTGCTGGACTCATAGTTTCATGACACTTAAAGTAAGAAGGAGAAATCTCTTTCATATATGGATTTGCACTGGGATTCTCCCCATGACCATATCCAGTTATAGGAAATATTTAAGAGATTCACAAATCCTTGAGTGATTAACATGCAGTTTCAATATAATAATAACAACCATGTTAAAGAAAACCATTCTGCATGTCAAGGGTCTAAGAGAGAGCAATCATTTCCATTTTTACTATTCCTTTTGGTGCTGGCTTTTGTATAAATGTGTCTGAGGCAAAGATGGGTGGGACTTGGACTTTGTGGCAGAGAAATGTTTATTTTCTGAATTGACAAATAGAAGGAGACATTTACTAGGAAAAACAAAATAAAACTGAACCTGGATTAATTAAAAATTTCCATCTAAATAGAACTTTATAGTTAAGGAATTCTAGAAAATAATTTGAAAACTTTCTTTTATACTGCATATTCATGCAGTATCCATTTTTAAGCCCATTTTTAAAAATTTTATTCTCTCTCGTCATTTCCATTGTTTTTGATTTGCTCTCCTTTTTTCCTTCACACATACACATTAGTTTTGAATTTTTAGATGGATACATGTGTGCTTATATAGTCATCTGCTAGGAAAAGAATGTCATTGAGCCAGAGAGAAGAGTGGTTGTTATTGGTATAGACCAAACATCTTCACCAGTCTTCACCTGACTACTTTCTATGGTCAGACCTGAGACTGAGAAAAGACTGTCCAAATGTGAGCCATTTGTGGTCAAGCTTTTCACTTTGCATTTTAATTTCCTGGTATCATAAGACTAGTATGACTTGGACTTTGAAAAGCCCATAGGCAACTGAATCTGGAAATCATTGAAAGGAAATGAATGTTGTTCTCTGAGGTAACCCGTTAAGAAACTAATTTTCCCCATTGATTCTACTTGAGTGGTTACAGAAACTTCCTTCTGATAGGATTCTGCTTATTGTGACATGCTTATAAAGGTCTTCGACCAGAACAGCACCTAGATGGCAGCAGAGTTCTTTCTAGGCCTCTACCAATTGCCTGAGATTGCTTTAAAAAATTAGTGGTTGGTGAGAAAAACAATTTTATTCATGCATGTTCCACTGGCATTTTTTCATACCTTTCCAGGCTTGTTTTTGGTCCGAAGTTGAATCTTTTTGACTATAAATGGACCTTTTGGTTGACTGTCCATCTGCATCAGAAACATAATTTTAGTCCAATGCAAGGAAGTAACTTCAGTTTTTGGCCAAGGCTGCTGGGACATAGCTAGAAGAATCTTAATACTTTCTTTTGACTTGGCATTACTTCTCTTATTTAATCTGGCCTTGCATTATAGTTACGTGTGCATATTTATTGTTTCTCCTGCTTGATCATAGGATCATAGATTTCGAGCTACTTAGAATCTTAGAAATCACCTAATCCAATTTTTTCTTTTTATTGATTTAATTCAATTCCATTCAACAAACACTTATTAGGAATTTATTGTGTACAAAGGCTCTCAGGTAGGCACTAATGGTACAAGGCAAAAACAAACAAGAAGTCTACATTCTAATAAGGGACTTAATATATAAAACTATGTTTTAAATATCATGAAATTTGAGAAGAGGGAGCATTAAAAACAAGGGGAGTCAGAAAAAAAAAACTTTCTGAGCAGCTCACTCCTGAGTTGAGAGAAGAAGAGAACTAAGGATTCTAAGAGGCAGAATTAAAGAGAGAAGATATCTGAGAAATGTGAGCTACTCTGTGCAAAGGTAGGGATAGGTGACATTGAATGTCAAGTTCGGAGAACAACAAAGAGGTCGTTATAACTGGAACACAGTTTGTGAAAATAAGAATGGAAAGGTGAGCTACATTCAAAGTTTAACCAAAACTTTCATATGTACTCATTACTACAGAGACACCTTAGATACCAAACTTAAGAGCTTATATTTTATCCTATAAACATTTGAGGACCAAAAATTTGAGGACCAAAAACATACTACTACATAAGTAGTAAGTGGGAGAGCCTTAGATTTGAATCTACATCTTCTGACTCCAATACCAGCGTTCATTCCTTTGCTTCATTCACTATGCTCCTCAAGGATACAATCCGTATCTTACTTATTTTTGCATTTTGTTGGCATGCCACTGTTTTTTTTATGTATGTTTGTCATATAAGCCTATGGCATACCATACATTTCTTTTAATCAGCCTTTGGTTAAAAAAAAAGTGTATTATGAACTGCAAGTCATGTCATCATTTTCCTGATGCCATGTCCTCTTCTAAAATGAAAGACAAACACGTCTGAGTAGACCCAGAGCTGCCTGAATGCAGACCCAGTTACTTGAGTAACTCAACTTGTCCTCTTCCTCTCCCTCTTCCTCTGTCTCTCTCTCTCTCCCCTCCTTCTCCTTCTCCTTTCCAAAGGAAGGTAAATTTGAATGGCCAGAAGCTGCTCATTTAACTTGCAGTTTACTGGTTAGATCTTTCCTTCTTTCTTTCTTTCTTTCTTTCTTTCTTTCTTTCTTTCTTTCTTTCTTTCTATCTTTTTTTAAATTTTATTATAGTTTGCATCATTCATTTCCACAAGATTTTGAGTTACACATTTTCTCCCCGTCTTTCACCCACCCACCGCCCCAAAGCAGCCATCCCAGTGTTTCCCCCCTCTCCCAGTCTATTCTCTCCTATGTCACTTTTTGGTAGGGCAGGATGGATCTCCCAACTGCAGTGCCTGTGTATCTAAAGTTCCAGTTGGATGTAGTCAATAATAATAATAATAATAATTGCATATATAGATATATATATAGAGAGAGAGAGAGAGACAGAGAGAGAGAGAGAGAT
>CM053588.1:139129497-139160817 GCA_028646515.1 Pseudochirops corinnae
AATTCTTCTTCAGCTCATCTCTAGCTTTAAGGCATTCTTCATGCTTATTGGAGGCCCCTAGTGGGGGTGCTCTGGCTGTGCTCTCCTCCTCCCTCTCTCTCCCATGATCTTTCTTTTCCCCAAAGAAGGAATCAAGGGTTTGGGAGCTGTTCTTACTTTGCTTCTTATGCTTATTCTTACTCATGGTTGTTCAGACCGTGATTTTTTTTAAAATCTCTTTGGGGCTCTGCTTCCAGAAGGGAAAGCTCTGTCCCAAATCACTGGGGTCCTCCCGGCTGCCGTAGCTCTCAAGAAGATGCTGGGATTCTTCCTAATTACTTCCGGCTGACTGGATAATGAAGACTCCAAGACCGAGGCCCAACACAGCGATCTGGATCCAGGCCGCTCAAGGCAAGAGCACTGGCCTGAGAACAATCGCTAAGTCGCCCTGCTGTCTGCAGGCCACGGGTGGGAAGCTACAATGTGGAGGCAGGTGCAAAACCTCTGCCTTTCGCTTTTCCGCTCTGGAGGCCTTTTGGCCAGACTGCTTATCTCCCCCTTTCGCAATCCCCACTCGCAGCTGGTGCTAATCTGCTCACCTGAGAGGCTCCTCCACTCCTCCCATCCAGCCACCCCCGGGGCACAGCCGTGGCTTCAGACCAGGCTGGTTTCGGTTCGCAGTGCTGATACGGTTCCTCGTAGCCGAGCTGACTTTTGTGGGAAGTATCTTTATGTGCGTTTTGGAGTTCTAGGATTGGTTTAGAGTGCTATTTTATGGGTATTTTCGGGTGGCTATGTGAGAGCTGCGATATGTTGCTGCTGCTACACGCCATCTTGGCTCCGCCCCCCCTTTCTTTCTTTCTTTCTTTCCTTCTTTCTTTTTCTTTCTTTCTTTCTTTCCTTCCTTCCTTCCTTCATCCTTCCCTCCATCTTTCCCTCCCTCCCTTCCTCCTAACCTCTCTCTCTCTCTTTCTTTCTTTTACAAAACCTTTAACTCAGTCCATTCTGAAGCTTATAGATTGGACCACAATAGGTCCACTTAATGGCTGTATTTTGGGCCCTCCTGACTTAGAGTGAATGTCAGTAGTAACTATTTCTCTTTGGAATAGCAAGGCTGAGAGTCTTCCCCTCCCAGCCTGATTTTTTTCTTTTTTTCTAATTACAAGGACAATCTCTTGACTCGCATCTTAAAGACGTCTATTCCCTGAATGGGCTTTACCTTACTCTAAGTGAGTACCTGAAAAGACCTGAAACTAAAAGGGCCAGAGTCTCCCATTGCACTCTGATTTATCTCCAGTCACCCTGATGAATATCCAGTCACTGGACCCAGATGGCTCTGTAGGAGAAAGTGAGGCTGGTGACCTTGCATAACCCTCCCTCACTCAAATCAAAGTCAGCCACAAGTGATGCCATCAATTTCCCTGATGTCATGGTCCTCTTTGAAAACAAAGGACAAACATACAATATTGTGGCTAAGACATAGTGGGTACAACAATTATTTAGGTTTTCTTTAAAAAGTATACAACAAAATTTTGTGAACAGCTGCACCCAAAAAGATTTCCAGACTCCTACATTGTAACAACCCATATCTTTGTCATGTCCTCCTCCAACGGACTTTTCCGGTGTCACAAAGTATAAACAAACCTGGTCTGAGGGTCAGGAGATATGGGTAATATTTCCTATCTCATTTACAATAATTTGGTGTATGACATTGACTATGTAAGGTCCTCAGTTTATGTGTTACATAAGGTAGTAAAATTAAGTATTCTTTAAAGTCTCTAATAGGGCTAACATCATTCTGTATAGTTGCTAGAACACCTTTCTCAATGACAGTTATAATAAAACTAACTAAATTTTGTACGTACTGATGATAATTCTACCATTACTTCTACTGCTACTGCTATTGATACTTATCTGTCTAAGAAACAGACATTGTTTTAGTTAGATTTATTTATTCCACATTTCTCCCTTCACTTTCTTGTTAGGCCCTATAACAGCCCTCATGGTCCTCACTTTCTTTATTTGTGACATAAGGCAGTAAAATTAGGTATTCTCTATTAAAATCAAAATTAGGCAGTCTATATTTTCCTACTACATAATCTGGAGGTCATGAGTATTTAGTATAGTGATATCTATTAAAAAGATTTCCTGTTTTTTTTTTCTTTTATGAAGAAGAGTAAGGTTCTTATGACACAAATATAGACTTCAATATTTCCTTGGAAGGAAATAAATTATATTATCACAGGTAAAACTATAAAAGGCCATAATTTCTCAGAAATAATATTAACACACAAAAATTTAAGAAAATTCTTTTTAATAGCTATCATCACACCAAATATTCATGACTTCCAAATTATGTAGAAGGAGAAACTTTCAAAATATAGAGTAGTGGAAGAAATCAAATAATTATGATTTATAATTTTAATTAAATTCTCTAATAGCTACAGAAATAATATAAACTGCAGTGACCATGAGAGTTGTTAGAAGGCCAGATAAGGAAATGAGGGAAGAGATGTGAAGGAGAATAGGAATCCTAGAAGAGAAGTTGGAAAATCTTAGCAATTCATTAGACACTCTGAAAAAAAAAATGCCACAAACAACTCTCACATTCAATGACCCAATGAATAAGAGTAAATTCAAAATACAGAATAAGTGAAATTCAGGTAAAACAAAGTTCAAATTATTTTTAAAAATAAATATAGAAATAAACATAAGTAAACAGGGAACTGGATTATAATAGGAAAGGGAAAGAGAAGAGTTAAAGAGGAAGGAGTCAGGAACAAAATAGCCTAATACAATTATTAATTAAGGACAAGATCTATTATCAACAGGAATTGGTAGAGGGAAAGACAAGCTTATCAACCATAACTATTATTATGAATAGGACAAATGCATTCATGGAGGAAAGCAAGAAACAAATTGGAAGTCAAAACTCAAAATTTGTTTTTTATAGGAAACATGCTTAAAACATAACTGAATCCTTTACTTTCTTCAAGATATAGTTCAAACACCACTTTCTACACAAAATCTTTCCTGATTCCTCCAATTGCTGCTACTAGCTGTGTGACCCTAGGTAAGTCACTTTACCCTGTTTACTTCAGTTTCCTCATCTATAAAATGAGCTGAAGGAAATTGAAATAGTATCAATATTAAATATGTATCTACCAAATGGAATAGATCTTATATACTTAAAAGAAAAATTGACTGAATTACATGAAGATTCAGATTGTATGTTAGCAATTGTTTCAGACTTCAATGCATCTCAGATTTAAAGAAACATAACAGAATGGTAAACAGGTAAAATAAGTTAATACGTATAGGGAAGCAAGTGGTAGAAAGTGATATGTTATATGGCCTGAAAGTGGCTAAGATATGGCATTATGTGCCTGGAACCAAAAAGATATGATAATATAGGAGTCTTAATTCAAATGGTAAAAGAAGAAGGAGGAGACTGACTCCTAGAATTCCCAGGAAGTAAAGCTGAATGAGTTTTTGTAAAATTATAAAAATAAGAAAATAGTAATAAGTCAACAGAAAATTCTTTACGTTTAACTAAAGCAGTCCTAAGAGAAAATATATAACTTGAATGATATATCAAAATAAAGAGAAAAAGAATCAGTGAATTGGGCACATAATTTAAAAAAAGAGTGAGGACATCAATAAAATATTAAATCCCAAGCCAGCACAAAAGTAGAAACCCTAAAAATCCAAGAAAATGTGAAATTTTTTTAAAATGAGAATTATGATTTTAAATGGGAAAAAATATGAATTTTTAAAAATAATAATAAAATAGAAAAAAAGTCAATTTGATGGTGAAGAGAGGAACAAATGATTATGTTCAAAAATAAGGACTAATTTGCAATAAATGAATCAGAAATTTAAAAAAACTAAAAATCATTATACTCAATAGTATGTTAACAATACTGAAAATTTAAAAGAAATGGATAAATAGTTACAAAAATACAAATGGTCCAGATTAACAGAATAGCATAAAACTAAGCAAAAGCAACTTCCAGGTTCAGATTAAAAGCATAGAAAACTCCATTTATTCAGTGACAGATTAGGGCAAAACATTCATAGAAAAGAGAAAAGAGAAAATCAAAATATAGCATAATTTAGCAAGTAAGTTCTCAATTCAATCAAAGTAGTCCTCCACCACTGGCCATACATTAATCAAAGTAGCACACCCCTGGGCAGTACATTCATTTAGTCAGTCATAAAATGTCTCTTCTCAAATGGAGATTAGTTTCTAATCTTAAACAAAGTACATTCATTTGGTCAGTCAAAGAGCACAAAAAAGTCAAAGTTTCCCACCCCTGGATCACAACTAAATTACAATACTATCCATTAACACCAAGTACTTTCTCAAAAGGGACAGGCGAGCACAAAAGGCCATCTATCCTTAAGCTACAAGAAGGTTAAGATATCATCACAGCATTTAATA
Source organism: Pseudochirops corinnae (assembly GCA_028646515.1). NCBI lineage: Eukaryota > Metazoa > Chordata > Mammalia > Diprotodontia > Pseudocheiridae > Pseudochirops > Pseudochirops corinnae. The sequence continues at coordinate 139,133,921 of CM053588.1, forward strand.
CCCATGGAAAGGTCTTTTCTTCTTCTTGACCCAAAGCAAGTTTTCAGCAATCTCTGTTCCTGGGTAGACAAAGCTTAACAAAGCCACAATATAAAGTGCCAGTGTCCTCATTAATTCAATTTCTGCCTGCAGAACAGTCCCAGAACCCCTGAGGACATCAGCAAGACCCTCTTCCAGGATTTTTGTTTACATACAACAAGAAAATCCTTCTTCAGGGCTTCTGAACCAACAGCAAGGTCCTAGTGATGAGGTGCAGGATCTGGGAACCCCCTTAAGCTTTCCTTGAATCTTTGAGGTACAGGCTCTGGGAACTTCCTTGAACTCTAATTGAATCTTCCCATCTGATAAGGCATTTTCATGAGGCCATAAGCTTTTCATTGTGGCTCTCCCCAACCTTTGTTACTAGCCTAGCCCTCCTTTGTCTATCTACTTCCCACCCTTGAGCCTATCAAAATATCAATCCACTCTTGAACTGGCCTAACCCACCATTGTCTGTTGGCATCAGGTAGTCTCCAGCAGCTTCCCACTCCTAATCATTCAATTGACCTCATTAACTCCTCCTGAAGACCCTCCCCAAACTCCTCCTCTACACCACCCCTAGATTCCTCCCACAACTTTTCTGTATATAAGATCCCATCTTACCCCATGTGGGTAAGAATGCCATAGAGTTTTCTAGCACAGGCTTACTCTGTGTCTGATACAAGCAAACTTTTAATAAACTTTACTTTTCTTTGGCAGAGAGAAGACTTGAGTTGAATTCATCAGAAGGAACCAACATGTTGGTATTTTGGGGTCTTAAGAAACCCTAACCCTAACCACATCACCAGGACCTCTGCAACAACAGCACTATCCTTCACCAGCAGAAGAATTTGGCAAAACAACATCAAAACAGACAGACAAAATACCAGCATCACAGCCATGCCTCCTCAGTCCTCAGCAGCTCTGGGTGGCAGTTCTCAAAAGTCCTGGGTAGCTCCGACTGACCCTCAGCATTCTCTCAGCAACTCTGGCCCCTGGCAATTCTCTTCTTTCTCTGTCTCCATGATACTGCTCCTCAAAAGTTCTTCTGGCCTCTCTTCTGCTTGGGCTTTCCCTCTACTTGGGCCTCTCTCTGCTTGGGCCCCTCTCTGTATCCACTGCACCAGCCCCTCCCAGTACAGACCTCTCTCTTCACATCAACAAGTCCATCCCACAAGTGGGATTCACAAGCTCTGGGTTTTAACACTCAACTGGAAAACCAAGCCAATACAGGGGGATCTTTAAATTCCATTACCATCACAAATGGGAAATAGAGAGTGTAAACAATCTGATCTTGGAAAGACAAATTTAGTACTCAGAAAAACAAAACAAAATCCTTCTGAATAGCTGGCTTTGGGTTTTATTTTGGGGGGGGGGTAAGGGGCTTAAAATAGAATATAAATGAACAGAAAATGAATTATAGTAAATGTTTAAAGAACAATTAACCCCCATTTTTAGGCCAGTAGAATGGCCTAGCAAATTCAGTTATTTCCCAGTGGCCTATCCTAGAATGCCTATAACACCATGAAAAAATTAACTAACTTCTCAAGATCCTAGATAACTCTCTAAGACTATAAGTTATGAATAAATTGCTACAGTGCTGAAATGATAGTTTCCATCTAGCATTTCCATACCCCAAGGAAACCAAAGGTCCAAAGAGAACAAACAAAACAGCAGCCATTAAATGACTGTGTTCAGAGGAATAAAATGTTCATTTCTGTCTATGAGAAAGAGTAGTCTGATGTTCAAAGTTGAAGAATGGGCTGATGAAAAGCGTAAATGGAGTAGGAGAGAAAATTTAAGATGAAGGCATCAGCTAAAAGAGAAAACAGTAGTTGGCTATGAAAGATGCCATAGAGGTAGAATCAACTGAATTGGTAACTCATTATGTGTGAACGATGAGAGGGAAAGAGCAGTAAAAAATAACAATGAAGTTTCCAGCCAGCGTGGCTCTGTGAGTGATGGTGCCTTTGAAAGACATAATCAAGTGAAAAAAGGATGAGTTGTTTTGGGAAGAAAGAGAATATGTTCCTTTTAAAAAAAAATGCTGAGTTTGAAATACTATTATTTTATATGGTGCTGAAAATGCTAGCTATAGCAGTAAGACAAGAAAAAGAAATTAAGAAACATAGCCCAGGAGACAATGAAGCAAAATTATCTGTAATTGCAGATGATATGCCGGTTTAGTTAAGGACCTCGAGGGATTTTTTTTTTTCCTGGACTTGTGATTTATCAATGTAGGGAGCTCCCATATATATAGTCTTTGGTAATAACCTGGGAAATGGAGAGAATAAGTGATTTGGTTACACAGATGTGTCAGATGGAGGACTTGAGCCAAAATTTTCCTGCCTCTGAAGCCAGGTACATCAGAACACACTGCCTCTGAGTTAATTAATTCTTTCTGTAAAATAGCAGAATGAAACATGATCTCACAGAAATCATAAAGCTTTCTGTAATATTACAAAACACATATGAAAGATATAGAAAGAAATTATTTTCAAAGTAACCAAAAGGATACAGTTAGTTATTATATGTATAAACCTATTAAGATACATTAAGGGTTTATATAAATTCAACTGCAAAAAAAAGAAAAGAAAAACATTTTATCTAATATTGGGAGAGGCATTTGTTATTTGTGGTTAGATTGTGACAATATAATAAAAATTTTGATAGCACCTAAATTAAGCTACAAATTAAGTGCTATATCAGGGGTAGGGAACCTGTGGTCTCATGTAGTAAGTCCTCAAGTGCAGCCCTTTGATTGAATTCAAACTTCACAGAACAAATTCCGTTAATAAAAATGTTTGCTCTGTAAAACTCGGACTCAGTATAAAGGATGCGCCCAAGGACCTAGAAGGCCACATGTGGCCTTAAGGTCACAGGTTCCCCACCCCTGTGCTATACTAATAAAAATGAGGAATTACATAATTGAAATAGGAAAAAAAAATCACAAAATTCATTTGGAGAAGAGGGAAAAATGGTTATTAATTTTAAGAGAAACTATGGGAAGAGAATCTCTAGCATTATCGCATTTCAAAGTATACAACAAAACAATAATCATCAAAAATAGTTGGTGCTAATTTTTTTTTAATGGAAAAGTAGATTGATGGTGCAGATTAGATTAGTAGAACTCAGAAGCAGTTGAAGGTGTTAACTCAATATTCTACTAAACTAAGAATTTACATTATTGGGATTACCCACTACTGAATACAATTGCTGATAAAAGAATTTGGCAGAAATTGGTTAGATCAGCATTTGACAGACTACACAACAATACATTCCAAATGGAGAAGCAACCTAAATGTAAAAAGTCAGATTATTAAATTTAGGGAAAAAAATAGAGGGGAAAAAGGAGCCATCTTTCAGATCTATCATTAGAGTTAGAATTATTTAACAATAAAGAAATAGAAGTTATAATAAAAAGATCAAGTAGGTCATTTATATTACATAAAATTTAAAAGTTAGTTTTCATGAACAAAACCAATGTGGCTAAATTAAGAAGAAAAGAAATGGGTGGAAATATATGCATCAAACCTTTATGCTAAAATCAAGATATAAAAAAGACAGGGAATTGACACAAACATATGTATATATACATATATATATATATATATATATATATATGTGTGTGTGTGTGTGTGTGTGTGTGTGTGTTTGTGTGTGTGTGTGTGTATTTGTGTAAAGCCAAGAACCATTAAAGAAGCGGTGATGGTGGGGTTGGAATATAATACACAGTTTGAGATATGGTTTCTTGATTTGTGCAGCTTTCTTAAGTGCTGGTTAGAAAGGGAGATTCTAGTGGAGAGTTGGGGAAGACCATCAAAAAGTTATTTTCATAGGAGAAAAAAAAGCAAAAACAATATGAATCAATAAAATAATTGTGAAAATATGAAAAAAAAGAAATGGGAGTATGTAAAATAGTCCAGCGTTTGAAAGAACAAATTATGAATTCTTAACAGGTTGTCTACGTATCCATTATATATTTACACACACACACACACAGACACACACACACTGCTATCATTAGTATTAAGATCTAGGGCACAGAATCAAGGTACGTTAAGATAGGGATGGCTATGATGCAGAAGGCTGTTATCAAAATGATCTCACAAACTGTTTGACACGGTTGCTTGATAACCAATCACAGCAGTAACCTAATTTCAAGACTGCTATATGGCTGTGATCTGACCCTAGATCAATTTTCCTTTTCATCTCTTCTGTGAAGCTTATTCTTTCAGGGTCTCACTGTTCTTCAGGCTCCCCCATCTAGGTTCATTTATGTCTGACCATAATATCTGATTCCACATTTACCCATCCATACTAAGCACAACCTACCGGTAAAGATATCAAACTCATAAACTTAGGCCCCTTAAGGTTTTGACACTCCCTTGGCTATCTACATTATTCTCTCTACAGGTCCATGTGGTCAACTATCTTTGGATCCTGCTTAACCCAGATTTAACTAACTTTTTTGCAAGGCTTTGCAAGTTATTGCTGATTTCCCCTCCTACCTACCCTCGGACAGAAAGGGCTGTAGAGATAAAATAAACTCTCTACTCACTTACCAAGAAAAGTTACTGATGCATGTTTTTGCCACTCCAAGTCTGAGCAAATGTGCAGCACTTATGGCCTGAAGGGCCTTATTCTTGTGTCTGCAGGAGATGCAAAATATAGATAATGCACCACCCTCATGAAATTTTTTGGGATAGATAGTTCCATTGATGAGGTACAGGCTCTGGAAACCCCATTGAACTCTGATTGAATCTTCCCACTTGATGAGGCATTTGCCTGAGGCCATAAAGCCTTTCATTATAGCTAGGCCCAAATCTCTATTACTCTTAAACTAGCCTAGCCCTCCATTGTCTCATCTCCATGTAGCCTCCAGCTATTTCCCACCCTTAATCTCTCATCACTGGAGTCTGACCTCATTTGACTCCCCATGAAGATCCTCCCCAAACTCCTCCTCTAGACCACCCCTAAATCCTCCTATAACCTTTCTGTACATAAGACCCCATCTTGCCTCCATGAGAGACAGAAAGCTGGAGAATGATCTAGCACAGACCCACTCTGTGTCAGATGATTCTGGCCCACTTGTCCAGTACAAGCACCACAGATACCGAGGCTCCTTAAGAGTCTACCCATTATGGCGAACTTTTCCATAAACTTTGCTTTCCTTTGGCTGAGAGAAGACTTGAGTTGAATTCCTTTGGCAGGACCTAGCATGTTGGTATTTTGGGGTCTCAAGCACCCCTAACCCTATACCTCTATATTTTATAGTTCCCTGACCTCATCACCATGCAAACAATGAACATGAATTTGGACAGACTGAGAGTAGTGGAGGATAAAAGGGCCTGGCATGTGGGGTCTGTGGGGTCACGAAGAGTAGGATATGACTGAACAATTGAACAACAAAATGAGGTTGATAGGGCCAAGTCCCACATTCATTTTTGTACTTGATGCAAAGAACTTTTGTACTCAAAGCAAAGTATTATTGTATCTAAAAATTTTAAATGAGCCAAAGATTACTGACCCATGAAACATAAACAGAGATGTGGGGAGGCAGGGAAGCCTGATCCAGGACTCAGATAGAGACCTTAATAGTGTACCCTAACACCCCTCAAGGTGACATGGCTTGCAAAGCCTGGCTCCCCCAAAAGAACCCCAGGGGTACACTTAAAAGGACTTTTGTTTGATATCCTGACATCAAAACCTTTGCCCCCAGACTTCAGGCACCAAAAAGGACACATTCCTTATCAAATTATGTTACTTCCAAGATATAACAGATTAAAGACTATTGTAAGTCAAAATACTTGATTCTTGGGGATGGGTTTCTATGCAGATGTCCTTGAGATTGAGGCCCCCCTCTCTGGGTCCACCCTTTGTCCTGTATATACACTTTGATAAGAGACAACTGACTTTCCCCATGACTTCCTGGGTCCTTGATAACAAGTATCTTATCCAAGCTACTTCCTGGGTATGGAAGACTATTATATTGATAATAAAATTCCAGGATATGATTAGGATAAGAATGCTTGAATCTTTGTCCTTTGGATCTTTAAAAACCTTGTTCTAAGAATCAATAAACAGAGTTCATGGTTCTTCCTTGAACCCACATGGCCTGGTCATTTCTTATTCACATCTCCAATCATGCTTAGTGCTAGACACTGAGCAGCTCACGACACAGAGATAACTATGATATTTATTACAGGATAAGAACATGATATAAATGTGAACAAAATGAAATTCCTCTGGGAATTTCTAGTTTTACAGAATAAATCCTTTTATGAAGGTGATTTGTTCTGCGAAGTTTGGATTCAGTAAAAAGGCTGCACTTGAGGACCTAGAGGGCCACATCTGTCCTCAAGGTCACCCCATTTATTAGGCTATTGTTTCATCTTCTGCCCATGCAGTCATATGAATCAAGTTACAGAGACTGTCTTTAAAAATACTGGGATACTCTTTTTCCTATAGCAATGATCTGTAGCCACTTCCTTCAACCCAACAGAATCATTAATGAGGGAGAAGGAATTGTTCCCACTTCCAGATCTCAAGTTTGCCTATATCTGATGCCAAGTGCTTCTGTATCTCCTTCCCTTAGAGCAATGCTTTACTCCTCAATCTCCTGACAAATTTCCATGATCTGGGATGGAGTAAAAAAAAAAAAAAAGATTTCTCCTTACAAGGAGGCGTAAAAGTCCACAGAGTAACAAATTATGGAGATGAAAGCAGCCTTTTTAGCTGCATATTTGAGTAGACATAGATCTCCTTTCATCCTTACTCCAAGAAGCCCCTAAGAAACCCTAGGGAAACACACAAGAACCTTATAGAGGTCTGTCGTTGTCACTTTCACCTCCAGAGCCATCTACGCCCATCGGCCAAATATTCATCAGGACCACTGGAGATGTCGCAGGATGCATTGGGAGACCCTGGCCCTTGTAGTCTAAGATCTTTTCAGGTTCTCACTTTGAGTGAGTTAACTTCCATTCAGTGAATAGGCATTTTAAGAACTTAGTCAAAGGGGTGGCTTCTTTAATCAATAAATAAAAAAAAAAACCCAGGAGGGGAGGACCCTCAGACTTCCTGGTCAAAAGAGAAACAGTTACTATCTAGAATTTACATTCACTCTGTGCTAGAAGGGCAGGGAGCTATTGTCAAATCTATAAGCTCCAGAGTAAAATGGGTTTAAGGCTTGGTCTTTCATCAAGAAATGTAGCTAGTCTCCTCGCCTCCCCTCCCCTTCCCTCTCTTCCTCTATTGGGGTCTACTATAGACACTGAGCATGGCATATGCTACATCTATACCTAATGAGATAATTTATTTGCAAAGTTAAAAACCCATCACACCAGTTCAAATAAGTCCAGTCCAGTTTAAACCAGTTAAAACCAGTTCTGACCAGCTAAAACCAGTTCAAGCCAGTTTTAACTAGTTAAAAACTGATTCAAACATGTTCAAATCAGTTTAGACAGGGTCAAACCAGTTAAAATCGGTTCATATTTGTTCAAACCAGATAAAATTTGTTCACACTGTTTAACCTGAAATAAACCCATTTTAAACTTTATTGAACAAGTCTAAACCAGTTTTAACTAGTTTAAACTGGATTGAAGGTATTTTAACTGGTTTGATCTTGTCTGGAAGAATTTTAAATAGTTTAAACTAGTGCGAACTGTTATGAATCATTTTTAAACTGGTTTGTGCTGGTTTGAACCAATTTTAAATGCTAGTCTAAAGTGATTTGAACCAATTTGATCTGTTTAAATATTCCCTTTTCATTCCCATTCCCTTTTCACTTTTTTCTCTGAAAACTAATCAATTCACCACTACTATTCTCTCTGGAAAGATTATGTCAACTGATAATTCTATTGTTATACTTGGAATTTTTGTGTCTTGTGACATCCTAGTCCATAACTTCTTGCTCAGACATTATTACCCTAAATGCCTAATATCTTGAAATAGAATATGAATTTTCTGAGAACAAGAAATATCTTGGTTTTGTATTTGTATATCTCATTTTGAGCACAGTACTTAGCACATAGGAGACATTTAATAAATGGTTTTCATCTGTACTCACTGACCCATCTCTCTCCATCCATCCATCCATCCATCCATCCATCCATCCATCCATCTGAAGAGGTAGAGAAGAGAGTGGATTTCTAGGAAATCCTTTGAGGGTTCTTTGTCTGAAATGAATTACTGGACTCGAGCAATCTTTTGGCAGAGTTACAAAAGTTTATTGTTATGCTGACTTTGCAGCAGGCTGGAGGGGTTAAGGATAGCCTGCAAGGTGCAGGGGCCAGAGACACAGTTTTTAAAGCCATAAAACTGTCAGTCAAAGGTTAATTATGCTAACTAGGTGGGCAAGGGTAGAGTTAGGAAGGAGTTTGGGAGGAGTTTAGGAATGTTCTGCGCTTAAAGGGACAAACACTTTTATATCAACTGCGCAGGTGTATTGCCCATAATTCACTGGGAGAAAGCCTAAGGGGGGGGGGGGGATACCAGGAGGTGTAGATTTTGCCTCAACATGTCACTAGGTTACTTTTGGTCAAGGATGAATGAGATAGGTCCAATATGGCTGTTGGGAGGATAGGTTTGATTATCTAAGTATGGAAACTAGACTGATTAGGGATTCAGGAGGTACCATATTGGGAGGGAGTTATCTCTTCTGATAATGTTGTTCAAGTTTTTTGGGTGCAGCTGGCCATTTAGAACAAAGAAGGTCTCTAAACTAAGGGTTTGTTTATGAAATGCTTGGGCGATGTACTCATAGGTATAGCTAAACAATTAATGAACTGTCACTAGGCAGACTGCAGGCTCAGGGAAAAGACTTTTAGGCTGGGGGCAGGGGAGAGGCAGAGTTAATGCCTTTATGGCTGGGGGAAAGTGTGACTTTAACAACTTAATTGCACAGGCTTATTACAAACTGATAGGTACCCGAACACAAGTGAGATTTTACAAACTGAGGTTACAGACAAACACATCCCAGACCCCATCATTTGTCATTCAAGGATTCAAATTGAATGCTGGCTCAATTCCAAAAAATCAGAACTAATTTAATCAACCCTTTTAGGTTAAACTCTGTAATTCTCATCAATTTTTTTTTTCAAATTGTTCAAGGGTCATAAAAGCTCTGCCTATTATTCTCATATATTAACTGGAAAGGAATCTGGGTTATTTTCCAAAATGTGTTATGGATCTATAACCAAGCTTCTCGTGTTTCTCCCCTTTGATTTTTGCAGGCTCATTTGTACCTCTTATTTTCTCTCCTATTTTATTGATATTGTTATCCCTGTTATATTAGTAACCAATATCACATATATATATATATATGCATATGCGTATATATATACACATATATATACACACACATATACACATATGCATATATAAAATTGATATGGTATTCATTCAGTATATATTTATTAAACATCTGCTATGTGCAAAGTATGTGCTTTATAAACCAAAATATTTCAATGTTGATATAGATCTTAGATGCAGTCAATGAGAATATTCTCTCCAGATTACAAAATACCCATGCCTTCTCATCTTGTGTGACTCCTGCTGATATCTTGCATATGCGGTGTGACCAACATTCTAAGGGTTCTTCCTTTAGATTTTTATGACATTTCATGAGGACCAGTAGAACTCATTCTCACCACATGACTAGTTTACTTCTTTTATTTATATGTCTCTTTAATGTGATCTTTAATGCTGTTTCAGATGAACAATTTTTCATCAAAAATATATTATAGCATATTTGACCTCTCCATATGCTCTCCATTGTCCTTTGGGTGACCCTCAACTTTAATTCTATGGGAAATACACTTTTTTATCATTTGTGGTCACATAGCATCAATAAAAGAATATTGGTGTTTAAAAAGGAGTGTCTTTGAGGGAGATGCTATAGGATGACAACTTGCCACAAGGCCCAAAATATTGCAAAACCTTCCAAATGAGATCTAATTAACCCTCAATATCCCCACAGGAAAAAAAAGGGGGGGGAATTAAGAATGCTTATTGAATAAGTTATAATATACATTTGAATATATATATATATATATATATATATATATATATATATATATATATATATATATCATAGACTTTGTCCATGAGTTTGAGTGAATTTGTACCTATATGTGTATATACACATATATGGGAGGAGGATAGATCACTTCATCCAGAAGTTAAACTAATGTAAATTAATTGCCACAATAAGACCAAAAGAGCACAGAAATAATGTTTTGCAAACATTGGACTTATTTGCCAAAAAAAGAGAGATAGCTGCCAAAGGCAAAACAGCAGGTCAGAATATAGACAGATATAAAATCTTATGAAAAAGGATAATGGTCAATATATTAAATTATTGAAGAGGAAAGTGACAAATATTGGAGGGGATATGGAAAAACTGGGACACTAATTCATCCTTGGTGGAACTGTGAACAGATTCAGCCATTTTGGAAAGCAAACTGGAATTATGCCCAAAGAATTGTTAAACTTCCTATACTCTTTGACGCAGCAATGCCACTCCAAGGTCTATTTCCAAGGATGATTAGGGAAAAAGGTAAAGATCCTATATGTTCTAAAATATATTTGTGGTGGCAAAGTACTTGAAATTGCAGCAATGCCTATCAATTGAAGAGTGGATGAAAAAGGTGTGGTATATGATTGTGATGGAATACTATAAGAAATGATGAGCTTAGTGTTCTTAGAAAAACATGGATAGACTTGCATGAAATAATAAAGAGCAAAATGAGCAGGACCAAGAGAACATTGTATATTGTAACAGTAATATAATTTTAAAAACAACTTTGAGGGACTAAGTAATTTTAACAATTATAAATTTCCATATTAACTACAAAGGACATTTGAAGGAAGAAGTTATTTATATCCAGAAAAAATAATTGATAAATAGAAGTATATATGGAAGTAGTTTAAGATAGATAGTTAAATAAATGGATAGGTAGATAAATAGATAGATAGATAGACAGACAGATAGATAACATATTTTTGTCTTATGGTAGCCATCTCCATGATGCAGAAAAGAAAAAGAATTTTACGTAACTTTATTATGTATTTTAAATGATTAGCAAGTTGTACATAATAGATTTGCAGTTTCAAGCGCAATCATCTTTTTAAAAAAAAATTATACCATGTTATGGAAATGCTTGTTGCACCTCATAAATTAAAAATAAAATAAACTAATAAATTAATAAAACAACAAATTTTTTAAAAGCAAGGAAAAAGGAGGAAAAAAAGAAGAAAAGAAGAAGAGAAAGAGGAGGAATAGAAAGCAGAAGAAATAATGTATTACATAGACATAATATCTAGGTATAATATAATATTGTACATAACATGCAATAGATTTCATGTGTTATTGATATATTATTATGATTTTTTTAAAAGGAGTAAGAATCATAAGGGAGACAGGGGAAGTCTGACAAAATCTTTTCCACAAATTCAACTAAACCAAGTCTTCCCAAGGACATTCAAGAATAAAAATGTAAAGAGAACTAAAAGCAAGAAAAAAAATCTAACAAACAATTGCAGATATATGACCACGAACTCTTTTCTCCATGGAGGATAAGAGTTCACCATGTTTGCGCTACAGCATCATAGTCCCTCAAGTTGTTACAGAGGAAATAGAAATGGCATAAAAGCAAAATATAAATAAATAAAACCTGTCAAATTGGATCAAATATGTAGAAAGTCGTGATAATATGGAGGGACCAATGTATAGCGAATCCAAAAGAGGAGAAGGTATTAAATGTGTGTGGGGAAAAAAAAAATTCATATTTTGCTCATTCCAAAACAGGTAATGAAGAAACTCTTAACAATAAACAAGCCATATGTTTATGTAGTGCCAACATGATATTCACAGTGCCAATGGTGACTGTAAATATGTCTACATAGTTCTCAATCACAAAATATAACAGACTTTTCATGCAGAAGACAGAAGGAAAACATTTATTCAGAAACCAGAAAAACAAATCCCAATACCAGGAAACCAAATTCATCATAGCAATATAGAAGTTAATGTATCTCAACACAGAAGAGAGAGTCACACTGTCCTTTAGCCTTCCCACCATCCAACACTCACAAGCCTGCTTGCCTGTCATCCTTTCTCTCCCACCTTCTAACTGTTCTGACTCCCAGCTTCCTGTGGGCTCTGCTCCACCTTTTAGCAAACTTCTCCCACCACAGGCTCTACGTGATTACTTTCAGCTATTAAGGGGCAGGGAAGATCTTCAAATTCCCTTACCATTACAGCCTACTCTCCCATCTATACAAAATGTTTAAGAGGATTATCTATTACACAAATTGAGGGAGTGCCCCCGTAGGTCTTAGGAGGGAACAAGCAGACTTTTGCCAAGGATATTTAACAATAAACTACATCATTATCATCTTACAATTGACTGAAAGAGGTAGAGAATAGAAAAGTCCTTGTGAAAACTGTTGGTTGACTATCAACAAAATGATCAAAGAATTCAAACAAAAGGTCACTGCATAGGTTCTCTTACAACAAGGTTGTATATAACCATATATCAAGATTATTCAAGATTCCATGGAACTTGAACTAACAAAAATAAAGATATTCAATGACCTAAAAAACATCATTAGGCATAAAACAGGAATATGTATAGTTGCCAGAATTATTTGCCTTGTATCGGAGGAGTTCCAGTGCTGGGTCCACGTAAAGGGGGAATTCACTATCAATGGTAAGGTGCTCCAGAGGCTCCTGTTTATGGATGATGCCATGTTGATTCTAGCAAGCCCCCAAATCATTGGTGAGCCACCTGAAAGAGACTCTGTTGCCGAGACACCTGACAAAGGAGCAGACGGAAAGGGAATAAAAGGGGCAGGTGAATAAGGCTTGGGGGGGCAGCAGCAAGAGGAGATTTGTGAGACAATAAAGACGCTTGGCATTCCACTGAGGTGTGTCGGACTATTCTGTCCATATCCGGAGTTCTAACACTGAAGAGTCGTTGGGGCGACTGAGAGCACCCGCAGGGCCGTGGGGGCGGCCGTGTGCAACTGCGGGGCTATGGTAGGTACTCTGGGGCCCCTGGGGTTCCTGAGTCCGGCTGGCCCAGACAAAGAATGTTTATTTTCCAGATTTCAGCATGAATCAAAGAGTATAGCCTTTATTATTTGTCGATAGATAGATATAGATACACACCCGGTGTGTGTGTGCATGTGTATGTGTATATACACACATACACAAAGTGTGTATGTGTGTTTATGTATATTTGTATGTGTATACATGTATGTGCGTGTACACATATGTACGTGTGTGTGTATGTTGGATAATACAAATGAACAATGAACTAGACCCTGAGCTGAGAAGGAGGAGAATAGGTTGGGTTATTTTTGAGAAATTGCAAAGCATTTTTACTGACTCCAAGATTCCCATAACAGAAAAGGTCCCCTTTTTGAAAAAAATACAAATCTTTTGCCAGTGTTTTTATATATCACTGAGTCCAAGAATACCGTTCTGGAACTAAGGATAAGCATCATACCAAGGGCAATAGAAAGGCACATGGTAAAAGTGAGCAGATTGCAATAAGTAAGTAACAAGGAACTCCAAAGAACAACAGTAGGGACACCTAGGTGATATAGTGGCTAGAGCACCAGTCCTGGAGTCAGGAAGACTTGAGTTCAAATCCAGCCTCAGACCTTATTGGCTGTGTGAACCTGGGCAAATCAATAAACTCTGATTGCCTCAAAAAATAAAGGATATTATCTAAAATTTGCATGACAAAAATGAAGATGTACCTGCCATATAGAGAGAATAAATGATGATAGATGGCTAGCCAGAGTGTTTCATTGTGCTATTGTGATAGCAGAAAACCAAGCATTGTAGGTCTACACTTATAAAAAACTTTTTGGAATATATATATGAAACTGGACAGAAATTGAAACTAGGCAATGAATTAACTGAGGCCTAAATTAGGAAGGAGGAAGTGAAAGTATTGTATTACCATATTTTTTCAGAACTTTTAGTGACCCCAAACTTTTCCTCAAAACTAATATGCATATATTGCATACATTGAGATATTTGTATCTATGTACATAGTTATTTCATGTTTATAAAATATTCATACGAGTGTATATCAACATATGCGATGTAGATTTAATTTATGTAAATATTGGTAAATGTATCTGTTGGAACAAGCTCTAAGCAGTTTCCGAAATTAAAAACTGTTTTAAGTCTTCCACAGAGTGATAGTGTTTGTCGTTAGGTCCCAGAACTGCTAAATTGGCCCCAAACATAAAGTAGATCAAAGACCCGGCCGCTTAAAGTTGGATTACATGGAATGCCAAGAAGCTGTCTTGTCCCACCTTTTTTGCAGAAATGAAGGACTATGGATATGGAATATTGCACATACTGTAAATCTCTTTTCATGTGTTGTTAATTTTGCATAACAGTTTACTCTCTTGTTCTTTATTTTTAAGTCTTTATTTCAAGAAATGACGGGGTGGGATGAGGAGATAATGTATTTGACAAATAAAGTAATATCAGATAATATCTATCAATTATTTTTTTAAAGTTTATCATGGGAATGAGAACACATGAAAAACAGCACCTGGATTCCATTTGAGTTCATAGACTGTACTTTTTTTTTTTTTCCAGAGAGTCAAAAAACAGAAAGGCATGTCAAACTTGGTTTACACCAAGGAGAGAGAATCTAACTAGTCACACCCAAAGAAACCAGTAGTACATTGAAAATGACTGATAGGGAAGTTTATACAAGTTTAACTCTAACTTGAGTCTAAGAGTTGAAAGTAATCATTTCTTATGGCAATGTTTACACTTCTGTTGCCAAATTCTGTTGCCAAACTCTATTACCTGAAACTGACCTCTACTTATTTTATTATGGTCATTAAGGCCTGTCAGTAAGAGGTTGGTGCTTTACTTGCTCAAGAATAAATGAATTGCACAAAGCTCTGATTTACTAACAGGGACTCACATTCTGTCTCAAGAAAGTTTTATTTAAGCTAATAAATTGTTTTTCTTTATAATATAGCAATAAAGGAAAGCCTTATGAATTTGCTAATGGTTATTTCTCTGTTTTTGATCCTTAGTTCACTTTGTTTAGCATATATGAATGTGCCCGTCTCCCACTCAAAGTATCTCCTGATTCCTACCTAGTTAGAAATAATTCCCTTTGATGATTACTTTATAAGCATTTTGTATTAAACTCCTTGAGGGCAAGGAAGGACTCTTTTATTTTGGTCTCTGTATCCCTATTGGCTAGTACATTGTGTTGCTTGTATTAGTAGTGTTACTAGTTAAGTGTTAAATTGAACTGAATCTTTATATTTATACATGTCACAACTTTTGTGAATCCCCCTTTTCTTTCAATAACAACAAGCAACTATTAAGCACCTAGTAATGCCAGATACTTTGCTTGATACTAGAGATGAAAAGATCAAAAGGGTAAGGAGGGGAGAAATAAAAAGAAGTTTCTCAAAAGTTTCTATTTCAGTTCTTAGGAGAAATACACACACAAAGAAAATTCAATATAATACAAACATACAATTTGTGTGTATATACATACGTATATGTATGTATCTCTGTATTTATGAATGTACAGATGCACTTACTACTACATTGATATAAAGTATGTCCTAGGAAGAAGAAAATAGAATGGGGGAAGTGGGGTAAAAAGAATTGGAACAGGCTTCCTATTTAAGATAACATTGGTCCGGAGCTTTGCAAGGAGCCAGAAGTGAAGAGGCAGTACGTCCCAAGCATGAGAGATATCCAGTACAAAGAAACAGAGGGAGGGGATTCACTGGCTGGTATGACGAATAGAAAATTGGCCAGTTTGTCTGGAAAGTAATGTCTATGAAGGAGAGTAATGAGCAATAATCTTGGAAAGGTAGGAAGAGGTTTTATTTCATCCTACAGGTAAGAGAGAGTCACTGGGATATCCTGGGTGAAGTAATCAGACCTGTGGTTCAGGAATACCAACGTGGAAGCTTGTGGAGATGGGAGAGAATGGATTCAGGTGTGTTAATTAGGTGACAGGTCATGAGATGCTGAAGCAGGTTGGTGGCTTGTGAGTGGAAAGAAAGAGATAAATGTTAGCTACAATGTGGAAACTGAACTTGTACAGTGAAGGTAGTCTAACCACACAATTTGGTAGCATTATCCTTGTTTTATTGGATGAGTATATAATTAGATTAATTTTGACTCCCAAGGTAAGGTATAAACCCTTTGTTGTTTGATTCTGAATCATATGATTTTAAGTGTTACATTCTGCACATAGGGAAGTGGTAAGGATTCAGTACAAAAGTCAGGGTTTATTTTCCCAGTATTACACATGCATATTAAATGAAGGAATGTAGGCCAAGAGGGAGAAAAATGATATTACCTTTTATATTTAACTTGCGCTTGCTTGCAATTACTTGCATGGCAAATTAGGGAAGATCTCAGGAGCAAAGTAGTATTTAGAGCTTCACGTAATACCTGAGGGTTTGTTTAAATTTTTTTTTGTCTTAACAGAGGTTCTCTGAAATAATATCGTACCAAGGGACACCCCAAAGTGGTTTAACAGAATTTACTAGGAATCTCCAACCTTTGTCAGATAGTTATTTGAAACAGTAGACTTTGATTCACTATTAGACACAATCAGGACAAAAAATAAATTAATAAATTTAGTCCTAGCTTTTTCCTAGCTTTTTTCCTAGCTTTTATTTTTCCTAGCTTTTCAACTGTCCTAAGGTAGTTGTGATTGCTCATATCCCCACATATGTCTTAAAAAGCTTCCATTCTATTCCTTCCAGGGAGAGGCTTACTATTAAATACACTGCCTATTTGGAGCTGAGATGGAAAAAACATGGGCCTTATAAGAAGAACCCTAGAAGCTGGTATCAGAGAGCAGTTTAGTGACCAAATACAAGTATACATTCCCACCAGATTTAAGGGGATGCCAAAAGAGACAGAGATAACACAACTGGCAAAGACAACATATCTAGTGGAAAGCAAAGTGATGATACCCAGTAAAGAACACCAAGGATCAGTGACCATGTTACAAGAGAACATATAACATTATTCGCTCTGACACACATGTGTGATCTTCATGCGTGTAACATGTCCTTGTAGCCTTGCCGCATTGGTCACTCCTGTGTGCCTCTTTATGTATGTCCCTTGGGCACAGGTGCTTTCTATATCTGTCCCTTCCATGAGTGTCTCTTGGTCATAAGTTTCCTCTCCCAATGCTAAACTGTTATTGTAACCCAAGTGTACAGGGTGGCATCATTTCTTATCTTTTCATTTGCTGTTTTATTTCATTACTTGTTTCATTCATTCATTCGTAACTGTTTTTTTTTAATCTGAATTCATAATGTCCTTCATCTACCTGGGAAATTAGAAGAAAAATAGTTGGTTCTTTGGCCCCAAGAAAAATTAAGGTTTAAAAAACTGACCTTATAGAATCACAGAAAGTTTGGGCGATAAAGAACTACAAGGATTTCCTAGTCTAGCTCCTCATTTTTCAAATGAAGTAATTGAAATCCAGAGAAGGGAAATGACTTGTTTAAAATTATTTGTTAGGATTGGAACCCCAGTTGCCAGAATTTTGGGCTCCTTCTACTATCATTTAATTTCAAATAACACCTTCAGAATCCCACCTTGTTAGTCATCCATATATTACCAGGTGGGTTCCTCATTCACTAAGTGCTCATAATGACAGTGGTCTTAGAATATTAAAATAATTTTATGGGAAAAAAGCTCTGCCAGCCTCTGGCAATACTGATTGCAGAAGGGTGTATTGAATGATAGAATGGCATAGAACAACAGTATGGAGAAAAAGCAATAAACTTTTAGCAACAAAGAAGAAAAGAGGTCATTTGTGGAAGTTAATTATTTCCTGTGTTTTCCTTCTCTCCCCCTCTTCTCCATCTATTTCTCTTTTCAGATTGGCATCTGAGAGGATATACTTTTAGAAAATGGAAGAACAGTCTTGCAAACAGTGGCTTCTCACATGTCCATCCATCTCACATGGGACCCTCGTCCAAGGTTTTGTAGCAGCATGCTTGAAATATTAACCATTCAACTTGTTAGGATATATTACGGGAAGAGATTTTCTAGAGAAAACTTTGTGTTAAGATCTTTGCCATGGTTATCTATGACTATCAGTACAATGTCCCTATCTACCACAAAGCTCACATTACAAAATCCCTCTGTGATAAAATGGAAGCAACTTAGGTAGAAATTGCTTAGCTTTGCTTTCTTTCTCCACTAATTAGTCGAGACAAAAAAACACAAAAACCAACAAATACATCTTACTTATACAAAAATATTTTCCATGGAAGACTAAAGGCTCAATTGAATGATTGAAAAAAAAGTCCTACACAGTCCATTGGCAACATTTAACAAGGAGGCAAGAACCTTAGGTTGAAAAATGGCCTAGACAGCTTTTGCAATTACCAGATGCAAAATATTCCAAGGCTTCTGTGAACCTCATTTAGCCCATAAGATAAACCTTGGATCCAGCTCTACAATTTTCATCCAGCCAAAAGGGCGATTTACTTCAGCTCATATACTATGAAACACCCAGCTATTTGGTTAATACAGCAGGGACCAATTAAATAAATCATGCCTATTAAAAGCATAAGGCTTCTAGGTTTTTGTTTTTGGTTTTCTTTTTTTCCTCCCAATCCCCTAAGACAGGAATAAACCGAGTCAGCCTTTTGGAAATGAAGCTTGTATAAAGGGATAAACTCATTAAAAAGAAATATATCTAAGGACACCAAAAGAGAAGATGTCATTTGAATAAAAGGACAGATCTGTTCTTTCAAGGCCCTATTAGAGGATGGTGGTTTCATAACTAGGAAGATGGAAAACTTAAAAGGACCTAGAAGAGAGTGATCAAAATCATGAACATTTGTAAAATAAGCCTGCTGGGGAAAGTTGGAAGAAATTGGAATCATTTATCCTGGAGAAGCAAATATATAGGAAGGGAGAAGGCAGGGAAGAGGAATTTGTTGGCCCAGATCCTGACTGTTTATAGGTATGCTTTTCTTCCTCCATAGTTCACTGTCCAGAATTATTCATTTATGTAAGGAAAAATTGCTAACAGATACTATAAGCAGAACTGGTACGTGGTTATCATATTTAGGAGCCAGAAATAATTTATCTGAGCCAGTTATCCTTTTTCTTCTGTAGCATTTTATATAAGGGACTTCCCAAATCCCTGCCCCTATCACCACCTTTACCTCAAAACAGTGAAAAATATGACAAATAAATAAATAGAATCAAGTAGTTAATAGTAATGTAAATAAATATAAGGTAAAAGACACAATGAAGAAAATAAGTAATAAAGTAAAAGACAAAAGTAACAAAGGGGGAAGGAAAAATATCTTTAAAAAGAAATGATTACAGATAAACCAGTCAAGTCTCTCTAATCCGAAATGTACGTAATATAATGAAGAAGGCCTATGATGTAAATTAACTGGGGAATAAATCTTCCTATGGAAATACAGTTCTGTAGGAACTACAAAAACCAAAGAAAGGCTAATAAAATGGCCACATGAATCTCTAGAGTATTTGAAATGTAGGAAGAGGTAAGGAGAAAAATCAGAGATGTTAATGAGAATTAAGTGGAAAATCATTTAAAAACAATGAATAGCCTGAGAAAGAAAATAGAGGAGACAAAATGCAAAATTTTAAAAATATCTGGATAAATTCAAAATACATATTCTCATTTATGAAAAAAAGTGTTATGTCCTTCGTAGTCAATTATCTTACCCACTTGTTGTCCTATTTCTTTTATTACTTTAACCTACCAGAGGGCACTGTTGGATGCTATGCTGCTCTTGTTCAACAGAAAAGAAAAAAAAATACTTTCAATGGGTAGTCCCACATTCACTGGTAAAGGTGCTCTACCCAGCACCAAGAAGCACTTAAGCAAAATGGCACTCTCTCTGACTCTGAAAGAGCTGCTACCCTCCTACCTCCTAGTATGATAGAGCACACTTCAATCGTATGGGGATGTGTAGTAAAGCTGGGAACCGCAGCCTTGAGGCCATGTGGGCCTCTCTAGGTCCTCAAGTGCAGCCCTTTGACCGAATCCAAACAGACAAGGCCACACTTGAGGACCTAGAAGGTCACATATGGCCTTGAGGCCACACATTCTCCATCCCTGGGATAGATATATACAAAGAAACTCTTGGTTCATCAAGTAATTTACAAAGCAAGCAAAAGACTTTCTGTAGAAGCATAAACTGTTGGCAGAGAACTTCACAACTGAGAATTCTTTATAACTTGGACCAAGATGGCCTTCATATTGTCCTACCTGTCCAGATAGGGACTATCTAGATTTCTGAATCTCATGGAAAATATTCCCTTAATGGAGAATGTTGAGCAGTTTGCCAAACAGTCCAGCAAAATTCTGACATGCTTTTGGGGCCAAAGCAACCAGTAACCAGATATGTTGGCTCAGAAAGGGACAGGAGACCATAGTGACATACATCAAACGCTTTAGGAATCTCAGGCAACATATGCCTTGGACTTGCTGAATTGGACAATACTTAGAAAGATTTTTCAGTCCTATTTAAGTTGAATTTCTTCTGACAGAGGTAGTGATATGTCTCCCCTCATTCTTTCAAAATGTATTCAAATAGTCATTGTTAAGACTACGGCAATTCTATAAACATTTTTTTTCCCACCCTCCACTAGTATAGTAGTTGGCATGAGGAGATTGATGTTGTTTGGACTCACCAAATAAGCCAAACAAGGGGAGTAAATCTGTAGAGACAGTAGACATTATTTGTCTAATGGTCCCTTCAAGAAATGGGCTTACCCACAAAAGCTAATATACAGATTTATGGGAAAGGGGTCCTCAGTAGGTCCACATCTCCCTCATTTGCCTACCAGTCATCATAATGTTTGAAATAATCCTGGTCAAAATAATTCATCTATGTGCCTGTGCTCAATTTGCCATTGTTTTCAAAACATGCTCATTTTGGGGGGGGGGGGGGAGAGATAGGGGAAGGGAGGGCAATTGGGGTTAAGTGGCTTGCCCAAGGTCACACGACTAGTTTTTTTGTCTTAAGTGTCTGAGGTCGGATTTGAACTCAGGTCCTCCTGACTCCAGGCCTGGTGCTCTATTCACTGAACCACCTAGTCACCCCAGGACATGCTAATTTCTCAAATAAATTTTCTGATTCCATCCTCTTCAATGGCATATTATTTCTGACTGGGTCACCAATCTATCTTTGACTTCTGGACAGTGCTATTCACAGGTCTCTAGGTATAAAAAAAAAATCACCTTCATTTGGAATATCACCAGTCATGACTAGGAATTATGACAGTTAGACAAATTCTGTTGAATAGACAGGTTACTAGGAAGGAGATTACAGCATGAGATGTTTTGTGTGTGATTTAAGCAGACTGGTGGCAAGGGTCACAAGAAATAAAGAGACAGAAAAACTGGGAGGCTGGACTAATTCAAGGGAACAGATTGGACTAGGGAAGAAGACTACAAGCTAGGTGCTGAAAGCACTGGGGAGAAAGAAGAACCTGAAGATCCACAGACAACAGCAACAAGGCCCTATGGAGGACAAACTTTAAAGGAGGAGAGGTGATTGCTAAGTGGCAATGGAAAAGGGTGGGGAGGGTCTGAAAATATCAGTAGGATAGCGAATGACATATGCCAAGTCCTCCTCCTGAACTTGTCTGGCAAGAGGCCAGAAAGGAAGAGCAGCCAGTCTTCAGAGTGCTGAGATATTTTCACAGAAAGCCTTTACATTAATGAATAATGATTGTGAGGTGCCAACTGGCCCATGGACTTATACCACTCAGTGATATATCAGTGGGGGAACAGTAGGGAGGACCAGTGCAAAGAGCTAATTGCCACCACTAACCCCAAATAATAAATTCCACTCTTGCCTTCCTCAGTCTCTATTCTCTGACACTTTTTCTTTCCATTGTAATCTGTGAAGACTTCCTAGATGGTTATCCTACTCCCTTCATCCTAAGCCTCTTCTTTTGAATGAGCACCAGAAAACAGAAGGAATGTCTTTGCCACTAATTGCCTCACTGCTCTCCCACTCATTTGTCACTGTTTGGCATATGTCCATAGGCCAGTTGGCACCTCAGAATCAGGATGCATTAGTGCAAAGGCTTTCTTTTTGTGCATTTGTTTCTGGAACAGGGGCATGGTGGTCAGAAGAACCTGGGAGGTAGAAGTTGGAGGAGTGGGCAAAAGAACATGATGGTTGAGTGGTGTTTTGCTGCCTCGTGTAGAAAATGCATCTCCTACTCCCTAGATGCCAATGCCTGAGGCATGGTTAGACTCGGAGTCAGTTCTGGTCTTGCATATCATTATTAATACTTCTGACAGATAGCAAGTACTAACTGGATTCTCAAGTGCCACCATTTATATAAAGACTTCCAAATCTCCCTAGCTCACAGTCTTCCCCTTAAATCACTTCATATCTATTTGGTATATTCATATATATGTACCTATAACAAGAGTTTTGCCTGTGAATCCCTGGTCAAGTATGTACCCTCCATACACTTAATGAAATTATAGTATGTATTGAAAGATAAGAGACAATAGAGTGTTAAGGTTTTGATCCTTTTAGACTTTGAGCCTGAAAGCACATCTAGCAGTAGGAAATAAATAAGTTCACAGTTTGTAAAAGGTGTGAAACCTTGAGTAAATCAGACTCTGAGTGAACTATTCACAAACTATAAAGAGTATGGAACTGTGGTTTCATAGAAGTGGTCAATTCATAACTTATAGAAGGCTTGCCACTTCCAGATGTTGATGAGTCAATGTAAAGGAAAATAAGCATTTCTACTTTTTTACCCTTCTATGAACATAATGTTCAATTAACCTGATGAAATTGAATTAACCTCAATTAACCTGATGAAATTGAATGTCAACCTGTCATTGCTTGGCTAAAAGATCAACTCTCCCTGATGGCCTTAAAACACACAGGCAAACCCTGAGAAGGGACACATCTTTGGCAGTGGAGAAGAGGGTCAGATCTATAAGAAGAACCAGTTCTTGAGAGAATTATCACTCTTTGCTATTTCTTTTGCTCCTATTCCAGAATTTAGCAGTGGAGATTGGATTATCTTTACAATCCTGCACCCTTTTCAATGACTTCCTACAGCAGAACAACTTGACCTGTATAAGATAATTTACCATACAAAAGGCAGGAACCTAGTAGATCAAATTGCCTAGAAGCATCATTGCATTCACCTGAAACAAAGAAAAAAAAAACCACGAGAAAAGACACTGGGGTCCTATAGTGTTGGAAATGTGATTTTCCTTTGGTCACTGTGTCCCCTATGTATGTTTTTCTCTAATATGTGTGTATCCAATCTTTCCTACAACACTGAATATTTTTGGAATAGTTCACTCCGTATTTATTGGAAGAACATTTTGTAGTTCTGATCACTCCTAGCTCAACTTACTTTTGGACTGTTCAACTTTCCCACCTACTTTCTAATGCATCTCAAAATAACTCTGTCAGGAGCTCTGCGTTCCTGATGAGTGAATCCTTGGCTGGCAGTCACTATTTCTTTAGGGGCTGCAACCAAGCTGCTCCCTTCACGCCCAGCTCAACTCATTTACTTCTTCAACATTCAGCCAACTGCATTGCCTGCACACAGGTGCCCTCCTCCTCCTCAGTTTTCCAGTTTTCTTTTATATTTCGCTTACTCCTATTAGTATGACAATTCCTTTAGAGTAGGGATCATCTTGTTTTTTGTTTGCTTGGGGTGTTTTGTATTTGTATCTTTAAAGCTTAGCAGAGTTCCTAGCAAACAATGAGTATTTGATAAATACTCCCTCTCTCTTGCTGTTTCTCTCTCTGACTCTGTCTCCATCTCTCTATCTTTCTCTCTTTCTTCTTACTACAGTGTTTCAATAAATGTCTTGGTTTTGAGCTATTGCGTCCTCTTAGGTAAAGGCGTTGGTGGGGTTTGCAAAGTACAGTTTTACAAGGATGGATCCACAGAATATGTTGGAGTAATCATCCCCCGGGGGACCTCCCCTGTGAGTGTGATCTGGGAGACAGTATCTCAAGGTATGGAGGCAGGCATGTTGTCTCACCCAGAAAAACTACAAGTCCCTTAAGGGCAGGACCTTTTTTTTTTTCATTTTTGTCTTTGTGTCTCCAGAAACTAACAAAGAACCAGGCACAGCGTGGACTGGTAATGAAGACTTGTTGATTGCCTGATTGTCGCCATACATCTTATCACCATGATGAATGACGAGGTAACTTTTGTGTCCATATCCATAGAGGAATGCTGTTGTAACAGCTCAGTTCTCTCGACAGCTGGGCAAGCCTCTCCTCTCCCCGATTCTCCTTTCTTCTCCACTTCATGATCTTCCCTGAGGGTACTCGGCCCAAAGGAAGGTAAACTTGGATGGCTCAAGTCTGCCTTGATATGCTGAAGTTTATGGGCTAGATTTCTTTCTTAAAGCTCTCATTGCTTGGCCTACAATAGCTCCCTGACCAAGCACTACTTAATGGTTACTTTTTGGGCCCTCCTGGCTCAGAGTGAATGTAAATAGTAACTGTTTCTCTTTCGACCAGCAACAACCCTGTGGGTCTCTTGCTCCGGTCTGATATGGTTTTTCTTTTTAGTTAAAGGGGCTATCCCTTGGCTCCCTTCTTAAACAGTCCTCATCACTGAATGGACTTTGCCTCAGTCAAAATGCGAATGAAGAGGTCAGGGTTAGGGTGCTTGAGACCCCAAAATACCAACACGCCTGGTCCTGCCGAATGAATTCAACTCATTTTCTCTCAGCCAAAGAAAAGCAAAGTTTACTAAAAGTTCGCCATATTGAGTAGACTCTTAAGGAGCCTTGGTGTCTGTGATGCTTTTATTGGGCAAGCAGGCCAGAATCATCTGACACCAAGTAAGTCTCTACTAGGTCATTCTATGGGGCTCTCACACCACCTGGAGGGAAGATGGGGTCTTATATACAGAAAGGTTGTAGGAAGAATCTAGGGGTGGTCTAGAGGAGGAGTTTGGGGAGGGTCTTCAGGAGGAGTCAGATGAGGTCAGACTCCAGTAATGAATGATTAAGGGTGGGAAGTTGCTGGAGGCTACTTGGAGGCCACAGACAATGGTGGGCTAGGCCAGTTCAAGGGTTTAACATATTTGGGCCAGGGAGGATCAAGGGTGGGAAATTGCTGGACAAAAGAGGGCCAAAGACTTTGGCAGAGCCACAACTAAAGTCCCATAGCCTCAGGCAAATTTTCTATGTGGGGTGGATTCAAGGAGAGCTCAAGGGAGGTCAGAGCTTGCACCTCATCACAAACCCAGAAAGACCTTAGGTTAAAAAAACCAAGATGTCCCACTGCATCCTGGGCCCTCTCCAGTTGTCTTTATCTATATCTGGCCACTGGAACAAGATGACTGTGGAGGAGAAAGTGAAGCAGGTGACTTTGAACAGCCCTCCCTCACTATAATCCAATTAACTTGCAAGTCATGACATCATCTTTCTAATGTCATTGCACTCTTAGAGAATGAAGGACAAACCACACAACCACAATTCTCTTAATAAACCAAAACACACATTCATACACAACTGAAAGTTTCTACCTCTGGATTTTCCTAGCACTCACATTTATATATTTTAATTTCAGGAATTTATAACTACCTAGGCAAGTTGAAAGTTGTCTGGACAACTTGTAGTACACCTTATAAGGAAACTAATTATGTATACAAAGAAGCCTGAGTTTGCATCTCCAGAGAACCTTTACTTACAGAAGATAAGGTTTGATTAACTTTCTGAATTCTACAAATCAACAGACCTGAAAACTTGGCAATAAGGGTATGGAAAGCCGGGCAAAGAGCTCCCTGCAAATCACGCATGTAGGAAATGAGTCTCTTAACTTACCAATCATTATTGTCCTCCATTATTCGTTTCCAACCAATCTACATCAACCCTTGTTGCAACTGGCCCCATGTAGAATCTGAATTAAGTCCACCAAATTCCCACTAGGATGAGCAAAAGGATACACACACACACACACACACACACACACACACACACACACAGGATGAGGTGCAGGCTCTGGGAGCCCCCTTGAGCTCTCCTTGAATCTTTGAGGTACAACCCTTTGAAGTCAGATTGAATCTTCCCACTTGATAAGGCATTTGCAGAGGCTATAAGTATTTCATTGTGGCTGGGCCCAAACCTCTGTAACTAGCCTGGCCCTCTATTTCCCACCCTTGAGCCTATCAAAATATTAATCCACTCTTGCATTGACCTTATTGACTCCTCCTGAAGACCCTTCCCAAACTCCTCCTCTAGACCACCCCTAGATTCCTCTGTATATAAGAATCTCACCTCCCTTCCATGTGGTATGAAAGTGTCACAGAAGGCCTTAACACAGACTTGCTCTGTGAGAGTGCCACAGAATGGCCTAGCACAGACTTATTCCGTGACAGACTTACTCTGTCCTGCTTGCCTAATACAAGCATCACAGATGCCTGTTCTCCTTAAGAGTCTACTCAATAGGGGCAGCTAGGTGGCACAGTGAATAGAGCACCAGCCCTGGAGTCTGGAGGACCTAAGTTCAAATCTGGCCTCAGACACTTAACACAAAACCTAGCTATGTGACCTTAGGCAAGTCACTTAACCTCAATTGCCCTCCAAAAAAAAAAAAAAAGCAAAAATTGAAAAATTTTAAAAAAAGAGTCTACTCAATATGGCAAACATTTAATGAACTTTCTTTTTTTTATATTTTATTTTATTTATTTTAGTTTACATCATTCATTTCCATGAGATTTTGAGTTACAAATTTTCTCCCCATCTTTCCCCTACCCCCCCCAAAAACAGCCATCCCCTTGTATAGCCCCTCCCCCAATCTATTCTCTCCTATGTCCTCCCCCATCACTC
>CM053588.1:139161317-139192875 GCA_028646515.1 Pseudochirops corinnae
GCTGACTTTAGTGGGAAGTATCTGTGTGCGTTTTTGAAGTTCTAGGTTGGTCCAGAGTCCTATTCCATGGGTATTTTGGGGTGGCTCTGTGAGAGCTGCGATATATTGCTGCTGCTACGCCGCCATCTTGGCTCCGCCCCCGACCCACTGCATAATTAAAAAGTAACAAAAGGTGTGTGTCTTCCTGAAAAACAAGTGTGTCCCCTCCTCTTGGGTTTCACTTGAGGCTCATTAAGGGGCAGGAAAGATCTCTAAATTCCCTAGGTCTGTTAAGGGGCAGGAAAGATCTACAAATTCCCTTACTATTACATGTGGCCACTCTACCCCCTCTCTCCAATGTGAGTGTTCAGTGGTCAATTCAGAATGCCAATTTGCCTTGATGTTGGGAGTGGAGACTGATGATATGTAACTGTCAGCAGTGTAACAAGAGAATGCTGTAGTGAGCTGGTATTGAATCTAGAAAGCCAAATGTTAAATTGTGAGTTTCAATCGTGTGTGTGTGTATGTATGTGCATGCTTATTTTCATCTTAATAGTATGTATACATAAGCCTGGCCCAGTCAAGGTCCCAGTGTCCACAGCACTGCGTCAGCAAAGTCAATAATTGACTGGTTGTTCTGAGAAAGCATGAGTGGTCAGATGAGACTGACTCCAACCATGGTCCAGAGCATGTGGCAGGGCCATCTCCAGAGCTTTCCTGAGCTCAAGGAAAGTAGCATCTTCTGTCTTCTCTCCACTAAGTAGGTAATGCAGGGAAAGGGGTGTTGGGGTGGCCTCACCTTTAGAAGGGGAAGCCACACAGATGAAAAGGAGGCACTGCTGAAGGAGGAGTGTGGAGAGGGATAGTTTGGGGACTATTTTCAGTGTCTCTGGCTGCGCCACCCCCAACCCTTGAGGAAGGAGTGTTCAGGTGAAACTTCTACATAGGCAGGTCCCCAGGACACAGGATTCATTGGACCCACATCCTGAAGCTACAACCAAGCTTTTCTCTGACTTTCTGCTGCTACACAGGAACACCAGGTTCTGCATTTCTAGGACTGGGGAGGTGTTATTCTGAACTATGACCAGGTATTGATCCTGGACTACATGCACAGCATCTGACTAGCTGGTACTGAGGCTGGCCCTTCACAAAGTCTTCTGCAATAATAGGCAGGCTCCAAAGACAAGGCTGCTAGATGAGCTGGCACATAGAAGACTGATCAGTTTGTAACCTGAAATAATTGTCTTCTTTCCTTAGTGGCACAAAAATAAAAGTGGCCATGCCATGTCCCCCTTTGTTGGTTCATTTTTCCAGGCAATTATTTGACTTTTGAGCTCTTTGTCAAAGTAGAACTCTATTCCTAGAGTGGAGAGTGCTATATCCTAAATTTCTGGGGTTTTGTACAGCTGTCGTCAGAACTACTTCTGGGCACCTATGAATTTTCAGTTCTTCTAAGGTGATATGATCAAAGGAGAAGTGTTTAGTCCTCCTACCATCTGTTCTCTGGTTTGTGATTGATCACAGGCACTCTTTTCTGCCTCAGAACTGTGAGCAGGACTCCCTCTCCACTGCAGCCACAAGCTTTGCTCTTCCTCACCCCAGGACGGCCATCCAAAACTATGACCCAGATTCAAGCAGGGCAAAACAAGAGCAATTGCCTTCTGATCAGCCTCTTGATCTCCCCTACCATCTGTGGTCCTGGAGCTCTGGAAGCAGGAGCTGCTGCCACTGTTGCTGCTATTGTTGTTGCTGTTGCTGTTGCTGTGGCTGCTGCTGCTACCACCACAGTTGCCACCTCCTCCACCCCAGGGCTGGCGCCAGACCACACTCTTCTCTCACCCAAGTCCAAAAGAGTTTCCCCACTGACCTTTGGCTTTGCTTTTACTTACACAGCTGCCAGTGATTCAGTCCCCTGAGACCTACTCCCACCAGGTCTGTGCCAGTGCACAGGGGACTGCTCTCCACTCTTATCCCAGTGTTACAGACCCTTCCTGTCAGCCTGCCAAGCTGTCTTCAGCTTGAGATGTGTTTCACTCTGTCATTTTGTGGGTTCTGTAGCTCTAAAATTTGTTTAGAGTCATTTTTTACAGGTATTTGGAAAGGTTTGGGGGGAAGAGCTCAAGCAAGTTTATACTTTTACTCCGCCAGCTTGGCTCCACCCCACATGTTACATTTCTTTTGAGCTCCTGCAATTCTACTTTGTTTGTAGAGCACAGTACCTTCTCTGATGTGGAAACACCATGCTGAGCAGTCCTATGCCAGTGTCTCCTATGTCACACAATCAATTCCAAGGTTCTTAAGAAAGACCTTGAGAATGTCTTTGTATCACTTCTTCTGACCTCTTGTCTTCTGTAAGTTCTCCTTAAAATAATATTTAATAAACATTTGGCATTCAAACAACATAACCAGCCCAGTGGAGTTGCACTCTCCACAGCAGAGTTTGAATGCTTAACAATTTAGCTTAAGAAAAGACCCCAGTGTCCAGTACCTTATCTTGCCAGGTAGTCTTCAGAATCTTCCTAAGACAAATCAAATGAAGTGATTCAGTTTCCTGGCATGTTATTGGTGTACTGTCCAGGTTTCACAGACATACAACAATGAGATCAGCACAATAGTTCTGCAGACCTTCAATTTGGAAACAAACTAATACACCTTCTCTACCACACTTTCTTCCAGAACTAACTCTGCAAATGTATACATCAATCTTATCAACTATTTGTGCATCCCTGGAAAGTATATGTCCAAGGTAAATGAACTTATACACAGCATTCATCATGTGTCCATTTGTGGTAACCAATGGTTCCATGAATGATGGTGCGGTGCCAGCTGGTGCAGAACCTCTGTTTTCTTGGTGTTAATTGTCCAGCCAAGATTAGCATAAACAACAGAGAATCAATTGAAACTCTGTTTCATCTCAGCATCAGAGGTTGTATTGAGCTCATAATTATCTGTGGGGAAAAACGTCACACGCACTAACATTCCCACCACTTTAATATTGACCTTACAGCCTTTTAAAGTCAAATAATTTGGTGTTGGTGAGGTAGCTGACCTTGAAGATGCCATTTTCATCCTTTTGAAGGCATTTGATGAGTTTGTTAAAAACATGCTAAAAACCATGGAAGAAACATAGGGCCCTGCTTCACCTCATTGGCGACTGGAAAAGCACAAGAGCATCATGCATTATCCAGAACCCATGCAAACATACTGTCATGAAATTGGCATATAATACTGATGAACTTCTCTAGGTAATCAAATTTTGCCAGGATTTTCTTTTGAAAATATGGAATTAAACAAGCATTTCTGTAATACAGTGCAATAAAAAAAGATGATTGCTTATAGAACCACAAATCCAATATGCAAAATTTGCTATTCCTTTTAAATGCACAACAAAGTTATCATGTAGATTTCCTCCTCTCTTTTTTTCTTCCCTCCCCTCCTCCCCACCTCAGAGATAGCTACCATTAGATACAAATTGGTATACACCTACACACATATTTGTCTACATGTATGTGTGTATGTGTGTGTATGTATGTATGTGTATGCATACACACACACACACATATATTCCATACATCTATTTTTCAGTTCTTTCTCTGTATACTGTCTTTTTTCTTATGTCCTTTATAATTAATTCTGGTATTTATAAGTCAAAATAACTCATTCACTCAAAGTCATTATTAAAACAATATTGCCATTACTGTATACAATGTTCTATTGATTCTGCTCATTTTGCTTGTCATCATTTTGTGTACATCTTTCCATATTTTTCTGAGATCATCAAGCTCGTCATTTCTTAAAGCACAATATTATTCCATCACAATCATATACCACAACTTGTTCAGTCATTCCCTGATTGATGGCATCCTTGAAATTTCCAGTTCTTTGCTACCACAAAGAGAACTACTATAAACCTTTTAGAACACATGATTTTATTTTTCCTTTTTTTCCCTAATCATCTTTGCAAATAGAGCAACTAGTGGTATTGCTGGATCAAAGGGCATAGGCAATTTAATTTGGGCATAATTACCTGTTGCTCTGCAAAATTTTTGGATCAGTTCAAATTTCTACCAACAATGAATTAATGTCCCAAATTTCCTAATCTCCTCCAACATTTGTCACTTTCTTCTTCAGTCATTTTAGCCAAATTCATAGATGAAAAATGATATCTCAATGGTGTTTTAGTTTTTATTTATCTAATCAATGATGATTTAGAGAATTTTTTCATATGACTGCAAATTGTTTTGATTTCTTCATTGGAAAATTGCCTGTTCATATCCTTTGACCATTTATCAATTAGGGAATGACTCATATTCTTATAGATTTCACAAAGTTCTATATATATTTGATCTATGTGACCTTTATATGAGAAGCTGTCTATAAGTTTTTTTCCCGTTTTTTTTCTTTTTTCTTCTGATCTTGCCTACATTTATTTTATTTATACAAAATCTTCTTAATTTAATGTAATTTAAATTATCCATGTAACCTTGCTCCCTTTTCTCTTGTTTTTCATAAATTGTTTGCCTATTCATAAGTCTGATAAGTAATATCTTCCATGTTCTTCTAATTTTCTTTTAGTATCTCTTGTTATATGTAGGTCATGTATCCATTTTGACCTTATTTTGGTAAATGATGAATGATATTTATCTAGGCCCAGTTTCTTCCAGATGGCTTTTCAGTTTTCCTAACTTTTTTTACCAAATAAAAATTCTTATCCCAATAAGCCTTTCCATTTGTCAAATACAAGATTATTATATTTATTGGTATCTTTAATTGTATGTCTCCTCTGTTCCTTTGATTTACTTTTGTTTTTCTTAGTCAGTACCAGGTATTTTTTATAATTACAGCTTTATAGAATGGTTTAAGATCTGATGCTGCTAAACCTACTTCCTTTACATTTTTTTTCATTAGTTCCTTTGATATTCTTGACTTTTTGTTTTTCCAAATGAATTTTGTTATTTTTTTTTCTAATTCAGTAAAATAATTTTTGGTAATTTATTATATTGGCCCTGCCTACTGATGAATAATTAGCATTTTTCCAATTTGTTAAATCTGATTTTATTCGTATGAAAAGTTTTTTGTTTTGTTTTGTTTTGTTTAATAATTTTGTTCATATAGTTCCTGGGTTTGTTTTGGCAGATGTACTCTCAGGTATTTTATACTGTGAAGAGTTTTCTTTACTATCTCTTTTTGCAGAGTTTTGTTTGTGATATATAGGAATGTTTATGATTTATGTGGATTTACTTTATATCCTGTTTCTCTGCTAAAAATATTGTTTCAACTAACTTTTTAGTTGAGTCTTTGGGATTTTCCAAATATATCATCATATTGTCTGCAAAAAAAAAAAGGCATAGTTTTATTACATCATTTTCTATTCTGATTCTTCTGTTTCTTTTTCTTCTCTTATTGCTATTGCTATGATTTCCAATACAATATTGAATAATATTGGTGACAGAGGGCATCCTTGATTCACAACTGATCTTACAGGGAAGGCTTCTAGCCTAGCCCCATTACAAATAATGCCTGTTAATGATTTTAGAAATATTCTGTTAACTTTCTTTTCATAATTTTCCTGGATTGCTTTTGTTTTTTTCCTACTTTTTCCTCAATCTATCTTATTTTTTAATTACTTTTTAAATTGTTCCAAGAACTCTTTTAGGGCTTGTGCCCATTTGACATTACTCATTTTAATGTTAATTTTGTTTAATTTAATTTTTTAAAAACTTACTATTATAATGAATTTTCAATCCCAAATTGTGGCTAATATTGCCCTAAGCCTCAGTTTTTCTTTACTGTTATTTTCTGAGTTCTATCCAGGGGTTCAACCTCAAGAATTCCTCTCCTTCTCTAAGTGTCAGGGCCTCCAGCCATGCTGCCCCCAAAATGTCATTGCTCCCCTATGGTACCATATAGGCATTCTGGGAAGATAGTAAAGTAGGTCAGAAACTTCCAGGCTGTCCAGATTTTGTCCATAAACAGACAGAAAAATTACCATAAAATGAATGTAGAGTAGCAAAAATAAAGGAGTAAAGCAGTTGTCTTTCTAAGACTACTTGAGAGGATCTAAGAAAAGATAAGACATTTAGGGGCTGAGGTCTTACCTGAGTGAAATGTAGACACCTACAAGCTGACTCCATTGAATCAACAAAGAGCAGGCTCTGGAGCAGCTCTGACAGGAAACAGACTAGATCTCAAGAAATATCACCCCACTCAAGAAAGGCCTTGATCTTCCACAAACTCTCATTACTAACAGTATCAAAGATCAGAGTCAGATTGGTGAATGTTTTGTACCTGTTCTGTTCCTGGCATTTCTCTTGGAGTTGTTGGGCAGCAAACCCCACATCAACCATTCCTCAACCATTTATGGCTCTTAAGTAGATGACCATATTCCAGGTGAAAGATCAATCTATTAAGGAGGACTTTGACCAAAATTTTGCCAGGAAAGTCTAAGAGAGAGACCACCTTATGATTCTCACAGCACAATCTATTTCTTCTTACTTTATAGAGATGGACAATGGAGGAATCCTTTGACTTTTGGGGGATAATCTTCTCTTATCATATAAGACAGAAAATTCCAGTCAGCAATAAGCCATAAGCAGTGGCAGCTTGCCTTATTAATCTAAACTGGAACAGAATCAGCACCAGGCACTTTTACCACTAAGGAAGAGCCTAGTAACATTCAAAACCTTTTCTTCAGTTGGAAATTTGGATAGAGAGGGATATAATGGTAATTGTAGTTTGAAGATCTTCCTTGTTCCCTAATAGGCTGAATGTAATCATGTGGACCCTGTGGAGGGAGGGGTTTGCTGAAGGGTGGAGCAGAGTTCATAGGAAGCTGGGAGTCAGAGCTGGAGGGAGGATAGGATGCAGTCAAGGAGAGAGTGAGGTTTCTTAGTGTTTGTTTGCCCCTTGCTGTGACAGCTAGTGTTTGTTTGTGAGAAGTGTGAGTGTTTGTTTGTAGGAAGGCTAAAGGATGATGTGGCTCTTTGCTGTGTTATGGTTTATTAACTTCTTAGTTGCTATGATGGACTTGACTTTCTGGTATTGGAAATTGGTTTTCTGGTGTCTGAATAAATGTTTTACTTCTGTCTTCCATATGGAGAGTTTGTTATATTTTGCCATTCAGTACTGTACTGGCATATTCATAGTCACTGTCAGTGCTATGAATATTGTGTTGGCCCTACAAGGGATTGACTTCAATCTAAGATAAATGATCAAGGGCGTCAGCATTAATTGATTGATGATAGTCTGTTGAGAATACTATGGAAGTATTCAGCCTATCTCTGGAAGATCATATCCTTATCACTAATCAATGTGGCTCCATTGGCACTGAGTAGTTGAAATGCACCATAGGTCTTCAGCCCATAAAAAGCTTTTGAAGCATCATAAAAATGCCTTGGATTGTTACTATCAGTGTAAAACTGAATTTCATTTTCTTTCTTACTGAGCCAAGAGTCCTGCATCTCTCTAAGGCTAAGCTTCGCTTGTACTTTACTTTTTGTGGAGCTAAACACCGTATACTTAGAAATGGATGAATTATCCTGCTGGTAAAACCTGTGGAGTTCTCATTTTTCATTTAGCAACTTCTGAATTTCACCATCATTTTTATCAAACCAGTCAACGTTTTTGAGTGTTCTGACCCAGTGTATCAGCAAGCACACTCAAATACCCAGGGTGGCTGCTAGCACAGGTTCTTAGGTCTGCTTTTCTAAAGGAAAGCAACTCAAAAAGGGTTAACAATCTTACTTCAATCAATCAAACATATATCATTTACCTAGTTCAGGGGGGAAAAGTCAGCACCCTGAACTTCAGAGAATACAAACAGAAGTTACAAGCAGACAAAGAAACAGATCAGTAGATGGGCTTCCAGCCATCTGACCATTACATCCATACCTAGTGAATTACTGGAGAGGGAAGCATCAACATCTGAGTTTTCACAGCCAGGGGGGACAATGGCTTCCCAGAGTCTCATCTGGCCAAATCACACAACTCTTTCCAAATTGAGCCCCAAAGCAAAACCTCACATCAGGGTATATATAGCCTTCTCCTGGATCAGAGAATGTCACAGCCTTCTGGACCCACTGCCCAATAAAAATAATAAAGTGTGGGCATTCCTGAAGAACAAGCCTCCTGCCACAGGCTCCATGTGACCACATTCAGCCTATTAGGGGGCAGAGTATACTTTCAAATCAGGGAAGGTTCTCAGAGCCACTTAAGCCTATCCAAGGGCCTAGGGGCAGGGAAGATCTTCAGATTCCCCTAACACCCAGATGAATAAATGAATAAATGCAGTGCTGTACAGCAAATCTCTGAAAACTGCCCACTCCTTTTCTGCTCCACTGTTGCCAACTGTATATTGACTCAGTTTTTTTCCCTCCAAGTTAGCAAAGAACTGTTTCTGCTCAGAGAAGTAGTCTAATCTGTTGGGCAACCAGCTTTCCTTGGGGCTGTTGCTTTTGTTAAATGAGAATATTTAGCTTAGAGAGGATAAGTCTATGATTGGTCCGGCATTACTTGCCATATAGCCCCTTCAACACATCTTATCTGTCTTTTCTTTCTAATGAAACAGTTTATTAAATCCCAAGATTTGCTTTGAGGGTACATCCATGAAGTTTTACTGCATTTAGATACAGTGTTGGTGATGAAAAGGTCATAACATGCACAAGTCTTCAGGTAGTAAGTAACTATTGCTGTTTGCTGTTTCTGACTCCATTCCTCCCGAGGACTCCCTGCCATGTCTGATTGTCTGTACCTCCTCTGCCTTTAAAGTCACCCAATCTTCTCTTCTTTCAGCATGCTAACAGTGAGGATCTTGAGGTCTTCATAAAATTTTCTTTGACTTCTTCCCACTTCATGGTGGGATCATATGTACTGATGATGGTGGTATGATGCTTTCTAGCAAGTGCCAATTGTGTTGTCATGAACTTGTCATTTGCTCCTTTTGGGAGGCATATAAGCTTGTTGGCTAGATTAGTTTTGATTGTGAAACATTCCAGTTTAATGGCATTCTCCATCATTGTGGCTACTCCAGAAAAATGTGTATCCAGTTTCAATTTTGGTTCATTTGCCAGCCTAGTTTCACTCAGAGTTGCTATTTGAAGGCAATATCCTCTGAGTTCTCTTGCTACAGGAGTTATTAATCTTTCAGGTCTTCTGGATTTCATGTTTTACATAAGTGTACCCATATTCCCTGTACCAATGGTGAGTAGAATCATATTTGAAAAAGTTTTTGTATTATTTTAATGTTTTGACTGCAGGGTTGGACCCCTGCCTGCCACAGTAAGCAGACTTGGGTTAGATCAGGTAAAGCAGATAATTTTTAGGGACTTTATCTATCCTCATGCCAGGAGGTAAGCAATATGCCCCTTTAAAAAGACTGCTCAGACAGGAGGCTGTCAAATCTCACTGCTACTTCAGTCCAGTGAAAAGATGACACTAATCAATAGGTAGCCTGCCTGTGTGCAGGGTTGTGATTACAGCTCCTAGTGTATCAACACCTGCTGCTTTATCCCTTGCCCATCACTGTAGGACTTTAAGGTAGATAAAAATAGTAAAATTTTATAGGTGATGACTTTTAATTAGTGCATAAATTGGATTTCAGTAGAGCAGAGTTGCATAAAACCATCAGCTTCACTCTTTAAGTCAGTGGTTCTCAACCTGTGGGTTATGTTCAATTTGTAACAATGAAAATACATCCTGTATATCAGATATTTACATTATGATTCATAACAGTAGCAAAGTTACAGTTATGAAATAACAACGAAAATAATTTTATGGTTGGAGGTCACCACAACATGAGAAACTGTATTAAAGAGTCACTGCATTAGGAAGGTTGAGAACCACTGCTCTAAGTCAAGATGACTGTCAGTGACTTGACTTTGACATCTTCTATGTCTATCCAAGCTCTAAACCACTCCACAGTGCTTGCTTCCATCTCCTTCATGCCCCATTGGGCCATTTTTTAAAATATCCTCTTATTCCACAAGGGAAGTCTTTACATGCTTGATATCAACACCCCTTCAACTAACCAATGGGTTTTGAAGCCTCTCAGTTACCTTCAACTTGGTTTAGCCTGTCAAATGATTTACCAGAGTGTGGTTATAACATGTTACAGTTTCTTGGAGCCACAGGTGAAAGTTGAGCCCCCTCCGCTCTCCTTGAGAAGGCAAGCATTTTAATATAGTTTATATATGTGAAGTCATTCAAAATTTATTTCCATATTAGTCATTTTGCCAAAAAAAAAAAAAAAAAGCAGAAAAACAAAAAAGAAAAATAAAGTAAAAAAAGCATGTTTCAATCTGAATTCAGACTGCATCAATTCTTTTTTGACTATAGCTCCTTTGGAATTGTCTTGGATCATTGTATCAATCATAATAGCTAAGTCAGTCATGGCTGATCAAGTTGATCATTAGACAATATTGATGCTACCCTCAGTTTTGCTAGGTTGGTTTTTCTTGGTCATAACTCCAGTTCCTTTGCCTTCTGGAAAATCATATTCTAAGCCCTCCAGTTCTTTAAAGGGGAGTTGTTCCTGTGTGATTTTCAATGTGATTCCATGAAATTGGATTTTTTTTTCTTTCTGACTATTTACAATATTTTCTCATTGACCTGGGAGCTCTGGAATTTGGCTATAATATACTTAGGAGTTTTCATCTTGGGAACTTGTTTAGGAGGTGAACAGTGGATTCTTTCAATGTCTATTTTACCTTATGGTTCTAGTATATCAGGGGAGTTTTTTTTTGATAATTTCTTAAAATTTGGTGTTTAGGCTCATCATGGCTTTCAGGTAGTCTAGTAATGGGCTCTGTTCCAAGGCTCCATGTGAGGCCTATTAATGGGTAAGGAAGATCTTATATCCCATTAACTTTACATCAGTCTATGTCTCCAGGATAATGTCCTTTTTACTAACTAATGTGGCTCCATCAGCACTGAGTTGTTGAAATGCATCATAGGTCTTTGGCCCATAAATAACTTCAGGGAATCATAAAAGTGCTTTGGATTGTTCCTACCAGAATAAAACTAAACTTTATCTATCTTCTCACTGAGCTAAGAATCCAGAATCTCTCTAAGTTTTGCTTGTACTTTATTTTTGATGGAAAAAATGCTGCCTTCTTAGAGATGGATAAACTATTCTACTGGTAAACCCTGTGGAGTTGTTAGTTTTTCATTTAACAGCTTCTGAATTTCCACATCATTTTCATCAAACTAGTCTGGATGTTTGTGAATGTTCTGACCCAGATAAGCAAATGGAGTTGCTCTACACCAAGGCTGAAAGCTGCCCACTCCCTTTCTGCTCCACTGTTGCCAACTTGTGTTGGCTCAGCATTCCTTCCAATTTAGTAACAAACTGTTCCTCCTCTGAGAAATGTTCTAATCTGCTGCCATTAAGTCTACTGGTAATCATTTTGCCTCGGGGCTGCTGCTGTTTGTTGAATGTGAGTATTTAGCTTGGAGAGGATAAGTCTATGACCATTCCAGCACTCTGAGTCTCACATTGCCTTTGTCACTTTCACATTCTGTTTTTTCTCCTTACGATTGTATAATATATTAAATGTCAGTGTTTTCCTCAAGGGTACATCCATGAAGTTTTATTGTATTTAGGTAAATGTAAAACAGTGTTGGTGATACACAGTGCTGGTCTTGAGATACACAAGTCTTCAGTGGTAAGTGACTAACGATGTTGCCATTTCCAACTCCATTCCTTCCAAAGACTCATTGCCATGTCTGATAGTCTGAGCCTCCTCTGGCATTAAAGTCACCTGGAATTATAAACTTCTCCTCTTTTGACACATTGATGATAAGTATCTCCAGGTCTTCATAAAACTTTACTTTGACCTCATCAAGGTTCATCCTTGTGGGAGTATAGGCATTGATGATAGTGGCGTTTTTCTACAAATCACATTGTCATGAGGCTGTCATTCACTCCTTTTGCTAGGCATACAAGCTCCATTGATTACTAAATTAGCTTTGTTTGCAAAACCTACCACAGCTACAGGGTGCTTGCCTTCACTGCAGCCACTCCAGAAAAAAAAAAGTACCTATATCTACTTCAATAAGCCGGCCTTCATTTTCCAGTCTTGCTTCACTTAGGGCTACTATTTGGATATGATATCTGCTGAGTTCTCTCACAAGAGCTGTCTGTCTTTCAGGTCTACTGGATTTTGTGTTGTCTATAAGTGTGTACACAATCCATGTTTTGCTGGTGAGTGAAACCATCTTTGCAGAAGTTTTTGTACTTTTTTTTGCATGTGTTTTGACTGCAGGGTTGGATCCCAACTTGCCACAGTAATCAGGCCAGAGTTGAGTGAGCAGACAATTTTTAGAGTGCATTTTCTAGCCCCTTCATCACACTAAGAGGTGATCTTAGTGTGATGATCAGTACAATCCTTAAAAAGCTGCTCAGACACCTGGGGGTGGGGAGGCTGCTGAATCCCACTGATCCTATCACCTCGCTGCCTGTGTTCAGGGTTGTGACTACAACTCCTAGTGCACCCTTGTTGCTTCATCATTTGACTGTCACCACAGGACTTTGAGATAGGTTAAATGGTAAAATGGTATGGGTGATGTCTTTTGATTTCATGCATAAATTGGGTTTAAGTGAGGCAGAGTTGCACAAAATCATCAGCCTCACTCTCTCTTCCAGGGTCATTATAGTCCAGTGGCAGAAGAGAGTCAGGACAATTAGTGATGGCACAAAATGCAGTGGATGACCTTGGCATCTTTGATGTTTAACCATGCTCTAAGTGCTCCACAGTGACTGCTTCAGATGCCTTCAGGGCCACTGGAATACATTGTCCTCATCCTCCTATTCCAACTGTAGAAGTTTTGATGTGTTTGGGGTAGACACCCCCCAACTCACTGATGGGTTTAAGGTTCCTTGGTTACTTTCAACCTGGTTTAGCCTGTCTACCAAAACAGTTTATCAGGATGTGGCCACTGTGCAAGCTACAGCTTCTTCAAGCCACAGGTAATAGTAAGATGGATCAGCTGGATACCAAAGGTGGCAAGGAGCCTTGGAAGGGCTTGGCAGCTCTCACACCAGAGGTACTAGTCTTCACTAAACAAACCCTACACCCCTAGTATACATGTAAGTGGTACTAAGACCCTTTTGTTGTAGGATACTTGGAGCTAACGGTTAGTTTTTCATTTATCATACTCTGCTTTCTTAATAAAATCTTCCTCTGAGACATTGTGATATGAGTGCTTACAAATAAGGATTTTCTAATACTTGCAAACCTTGGCAAATTTCTTTTAGGGTGAGTTTTCCAGGGATGAGGTTTATGAGTTCAAAGTAAACATGATACTCCTTACAGTTTAGCCTGGGTCTTCCATGTTATGATAGTATTGGAGAAAAAGTTTGCTATTTGAAACGTGGGGTAGGCATGGGGGGGTAGACTGGGAGGGCAAGGAAAAATCTTAACATTGGCAATAAAATCTGTAAAGATGCAGATGTCTAGAAATGTGTGAAAGTCAGAACTAGTATGCTCACGTATGTCAAGAAAAAAGATGAAATAAATGAAAAGAAAATGATTATAATTGATGGTATGGTGTTTCTATTATATATAATATATATGTACATAAGATACACATACATACATGCAATGTGTTTTAGTGTTGTCTTGTTTAGCCCAGGGATAAAAATTGCAAACATAGAGAAAGGCAGATAGAACTGATCATCATCTATCTTTTATCTATATCTGTCTATGTATCTATCTATCTTTGTCTGCAACTGTCTGTAAGTATGTCTCTACCTTTCTATGTCTCTCTAGCTCTCTCTCCTCTTAATTTTAGAAACTTTTAGGTATAGTATAGAAGAACCCATGTTAGAGTCAAGAAGATTTGGGACCATGGATAGGTCACTTAATTTCATTAAGCTGTCTACAATCAGCGCTTTAATATTATGTTAGTTGCCCAGAAGTTACTCAGATATATTGGTGGAGGGAGTTTTCACACCAACAAAAATACAGAGTTAAACACCTCCAATCAGTTTAGTATGATACTTTAAATAAGTATATACCAATCAATAAGCAGTTATTAAACATCTACTATGTACTGGGTGCTTTGCTAGGTGTAGGGGCTACAAAACTATGAAACACAGAAATTCCTTTTTTTAATGGAAACAAGTCAGGATCAAATGAAATAAAGTACATGAAAGTGCTCTCAAAAGTAGAATATGTTTCTCAAACTTAAAGAATTATTATTTTATTTTTATTTTTAATGTAAATAGTATTTTATTTTTCTCAATTACCTGTAAAGGCATTTTCAACGTTTATTTTTATAAGATTTTGAGTTCCAAATTTTTCTTCCTCCTTTCCTTTCCTTGCTTTCCCCAAGATGGCAAATAATTTCACATAGGTTATGCATACACAATCATGTAAAAAATATTTCCATACTAATCATGCTGTAAAAGAAGAAATGGAAAAAAAAAAAAAAGAAAGAAAATAGTATGCTTCAATTTGCATTCAGAATTCCTTAGTTTTTTCTCTGGCTGTAGATAATATTTTCTATCATGAGATTAAGACATTATTATTATTATAATTATTACCATCGTTATTATTTTCTTAATCATTCCAAGCATCAGCCATGGCTGGACACCCCCAAAGTTCACCCCAATGCCAAAGAGACGATATGTCATTGAACTTGTGATTAGGAGATAAGCTTGAATTTTGTCTATAATAATTTTTGACTGTAGGGCTTTGGACAAGTCATTACTCTTCTTTCAACTTCCCATCTATAAAGAAAGGATAATCATACTCATGTGACCCACATCACAGAAATGCTCTGGGCAAAGCACTCAATGAAATTTAAATTGCTTTAGAGATATCAGTTACTATCATTATCTCCTGCTGGAGTGAGGTGAGTTCCGTGGACATAAAACATAGGATTGTCTCATGACCTGCCCCCATTGTTCCCTCTGGAGACAGTAGATTAGAGATCAACAATGGTCTTTGAGTAAATGAAGCACTAACATGTATGGCTAAGACAGGATCTGGCTTTTCTCCCGTTTCACTAATAATAGAATAAGAGGAAAAGACCATAAATTATAGCAGGAAAGCCTTGATTTAGACACTGAATAAAGAAACCCATTCTACTAACTAGGCATAGGAATAGGTTAACCAATGATAGCTTGGGTACAGTAGCTCCTAGCTTTGAGTTTGAGGGAAAGAAAAAAAAAATAGAAATCACCTTTCTCCAGAAGTTTAGGTGAAATATTTCCCAAAAGGCCAGAGGGAGGAGAAGGAGGAATCTACAATGATGACCCCTTAGAGACACTTTCAAGGCCTTGAATTGCAATATCCCAAACATAACCATCTGTTTATTAAGGTGAGTGTTCTATTGAATACAACATTCAAAGAGTCCATATTTATAGTGCAACTGTTCACTGAATTGCTCATTTGGACCTCTAGTGGCCATAGCAGCTAGCACAGCTTTTCAGTGTGCACTCCAAAATCTGGAAATAGTTTTTGTCCTGGGAAAATCTGAGTAAACACTGAAATTCTCGTCTACACCAGGGATTGAAGAAAACAAAATTGGATCTCACCACTTTCAACTGCTTGTCTCTTTTTTATTCCCCTTTCTCAAACCATTCTAAAAATTGGGACCCCAGCCGAAGCCATTTATTTTTATTTTATTCATCCAAAGCATGGGGTTTGATGTTTCCTTCCTTATACAACTTCCTACTCAAATCCCCTATCTTCCCCAAAGACTGTGAAGGCATTTTTGCTTCCTCATCCTTTCAACCAGTCCTAGAAAGTTGTTTCCCCTTTCATTAAAAGGTATAAAAATGTCAGTGCCACTGAAAATACAATATCTTTATTCTCATCGTCTAGGAGACAGGATGTGGCGAGGGTGTTAAGTGTCAGCGATGTCAGGTTTCACTTCCTGCCTCATAATCAATCCAATATGGGACTGCCAGGCCCGTGTTAGTCCCAGTCTTTCCATGGGGATCTCACTTCTAACCTGAACTGGGCCTCTCTCACTTCAATTACCCAGGGAAAAAGTTAACATAACCAGGCAGTTTCCCCCTCCTACAGTCCCCCCCCCCACCTTGGCTCATTCCCAGACCCTTCACCCATCTCTAGGGTTATAAATATGAAGGAAATTTGTCACGACTTATTCACATGGCTTGGGGGCTGCTCACTGGATGATTTCATAGTCTGGCTATTAGCTGTGAAGAAATATAATGCCAGCCTTAAATATCTGGTTTTAGTGGAGATGGGAAAGTTCAGTGGAAAGACTGGGAAGGGGTGGACAAGTTAAAGGAGAAAGATGGGAATTTAGCCCTGTGGGACCTAGGACTGATGAGGTAGTTGGGCAATTAAGGGGAGTATTTCTAGCACTAATGGTAAGGTTTTATGCTTCTACTTTCTTACCGGGAAAGACAAATTATTTCGGCTCATGTTCAGTGCCAGAGTGGCTTAGACTCATTCAGCCCTCTAATCTGACTGTAGGATATGTTGTTGGTCCAGGTGTAGAGAAGCGAAATAAGAGGGTACACATAGCAGTTTAGCCAATTGGTATACAGTAGTGGAGGAAACTAGTTATGGTAACGGAGGGTAGGAAAACAGGACTCCCTGGCTTGGTATGTGGTCCTTGCTAGTCAACTGATGTATGGCCTTGAGAAAGGAAATACTAGGATATCAGATGGAAATAAAATATGAGAAATGCTTCACAAAATGAATTATTTGACAAATCTTTAATATCAGTAATGTTTTGAGAGAGGAGCAAGTATAAAAATAAGCTAAGCTCTCATTAAGTCTAGACTATCACAAGTGATAGAAGATGTACACAAGGGAAAATTTAAATCATTTATGTAAATTTTAAAAATTGTTTAGCCAAAAGAGAGGAATGTTGTACGTTGGAAAGATAGTACCTCTAGAGTCAGAGGTCCCATGTTTAAATCCCACTTCTGGCACATACCATCTGTTTCCCTTTGGATTAAGTAATTTACCCACTTTGAGCCTCAATGTCTTCATTGCAAAATAGAAGGTTATTCTATATGACCCCCAAGATCTCTTCTAATTGATAATCCTGTGAGGGTGATAGATAGTATGACAGAAGATCAAATCACTGATGTAACTGCAAGAATATCTAAATGTAATACATCTATAATATTACAGATTTATTAATCATGTTAGATATTACTATAGATTCATATATGCTACATGTTAGATATTAGTGTAAATTATTATATTATATATGTTTTAAGAGCTTTATATATGTATTTACAAGTCTAGCACTATGATCCCTAGGTGGTAGAGCAGAATTCATAAAAAGGTATAATTTGAATCATGGATTATGGGGAATGGAGATGTGAAGTATGGGAGAAAATGAGAAGAAAAATGAATAACAATAAAGAACATTTATATAACACTTAATGATATGC
Organism: Pseudochirops corinnae; assembly: GCA_028646515.1. NCBI lineage: Eukaryota > Metazoa > Chordata > Mammalia > Diprotodontia > Pseudocheiridae > Pseudochirops > Pseudochirops corinnae. Next base: position 139,178,680 of record CM053588.1, read on the forward strand.
CAGGTGCTTTAAAATGGTTATCTCATTTTATCTTTACAACAATCCTGGCAGGTAGGTGCTACTGTTATTCTCATTTACATAGGAGGAAACTGAGGCAGATAGAGGGTAAGTGACTTATTCAGGGACATACATCTAGTAAGTGCTTGAGACCACATTTAAACTCAGATCTTCCTGACTATCCACTGGGTGAACTAGCACATCTCCAAGATGGTGGAAAGGAAATAGGCACAGTATAGTCAAGGGACTACGTTCAGAGCTTAAGGATCAATTAGCTGAACATCACTTAGCTGAGGCCGCAGCGATTAGTGACCTGCACCAATCCTTGGCCTAAACCTTCCAACTCTGTGTAGGCTCCCTGATATTCACATCCATTGGTTCATCATCACCACCACCTTGGCTTCCTGAGGAAATTTGGCAATTACAGTAATGTTACTTTTCATTTTAGTGTAGGATTAAAAAAGTTATCCACTGTACAAGCATGACTCAGATATGGAACTGGTAGTCTATTCCTATTCAGAAAATGTAATATAAAACAATGGGGAAACAAAACACAGAATGATTAGAATAGAATCCAGTGATTTCGCTAATAATACAATCAATTTAGAGAGTAAAATCAATTACTTTGAAGTCGTGAACAATTTTACAATGCTCATATTTGGTCAGTATTTTCACCTCTACTGTATACAATCTGATTAAATGTCAAATACAATCTTTCAGTTGTATCTCTCTCTCTCTCTCTCTCTCTCGCCCTTCCCTCCCTCCTTTCTGTCTCTCTCCCTCCCTCCATCTCTCTGCCTCTATCTGTCTGTCTGATACCCAGATCTTCCCTTGGCACCAGCCTGCTCCTGCTCCTCCTGAAATACTGAAATTCTCTCCCATAGTGGTGCTCAAATAGTCACCAAATACTAAACTTCTTTTTCTTCCCATCCCCAACCCACCGACTACATCACTCATTGCTGCTTCAGGGGTCACCATTGCCCCTGCTCTGCCGAGGGGAAATGCTGCTGTCATGACCACAGGTCTCTGAACTATTAGGTAACTATTGGGGGGAAAAGACGCACAAGAAAAAGAGGTCTAGGCACAAGCATATTTTAGCAGACCATATACTCAAAGTTTATCTTGCAGCCAGCCTGATGTTTGAAAATATTAATTCCCCCTAATCCTCTAGAAAGCTCAGAATTGTCATCAGACTTCAAAGCTAAAAGGAAGAGGAAGGTTGAGGAGATGTTCATCCCTTGAATATATCTGAGGAGTTTTAGCAAACAACCAATGGTGCGGTTGAAGAAGAGGAGAAGCACTCAATTCAGTTATGATTCACCTACTCAGAAGCAGAGTATGTTTTCACATCCTCAAGTTTCTAAGGTGAGGGAAGAGGGAAGAGGAGGTTCCAAGGGAAGGGCATATTACACTTGGAAAAAATCATGGTTTGAGCAAGGTTTCTCTTCAGGGTACAATGGGAGATAAACTTGGAGATAATTTGGAGAGTAAACATGTTAAACTTATGATCACTCTTTTTCTCTCCTTTCAGAACTGAAAATCTCTTTCTAATTTCTATAAACTCCAAAGTGCTGGTTTTATTGCTCTATCAGCAAATGAACGTGATCTTGATAGAGATTTGTTTACAGTACTCCAATCCAATAAGCATTTACTACATTTTTACTTTATTTAGATGATTTTAATAGATGCTGGGAATAAAACCTAAACAACACAAACAAAATTAAACCCTAAACAGTATCTTTCCATTGGTCAAGTAACTAGTCATTTTTCCCCCAAAGAAAAGCCTTGTCTTTCTCTAATAATTTTGAAGAGGATGATTCAAGAAAAAAATAATCTCTTTTATCCAGATAAAAGGTCTTAACTTCCACATTAGAATTTTTTTGAGTTCATCGATGATCTCTTCTTGAAAGTTTTGATGTTTGAGGCATGGTCAACAGAGAACCTAAGTGAATGGATATAGGAGATATAAGAGTTAGGATCTCCATCTCTCAGGTTGTTAGTAATCTCTTCTCCACAAATGTGGTTTATATGCTATCCTACCCACCCCTCCCACACACTCCCCCCACACCAATTACAAGGTAAGCTCCTAAAGGATAAAGGTTAAAATTCATTTTGTTTTCATATCTCTAGACACTAACATTTTGGCTAAAATACAAGTGACTCTTAATAAATTCTTGTAGAATTGAATTGATTTAGAAGAGTTTCTTGTAGGTTTACTGTGCAGTCTTGGTCAATTCACTCATCTATTCGATGACTGTTTCTCCACCTTCTAGATCAGAAGTTCTTTTTTTTGCGTGTGCTTTTTGGAGGGGGGGGGAGGAGGTAGGGCAATTGGGGTTAAGTGACTTGCCCAAGGTCACATGGCTAGTTTTTGTGTTAAGTGTCTGAGGCCACATTTGAATTCAGGTCCTCCCCACTCCAGGGCTGGTGCTCAGATATGGTACAGGTAGTCTATTCCTACCTGTTCTTAACCATTTTCTGTGTATGTGTGTGTGTGTGTGTGTGTGTGTGTGTGTGTGTGTGTGTGTGTTATGGATCCCTTTGGAAGTCTTGTGAAGCATATGGACCTTTTCACAGAATAAAGTTTTTAAACAATTGAAGATAAAGATTTAGTTTAATGAAAATAAAAATATTATTTTTTCCCATTCAAAATCACAGATACCATGAAATCTATCCACGAATTGTAAGTTTATGAACTTGTCTTTTAAATGGTACCTGGCCCAGTGGCAGAAAATCTATGAAGATGAATATCTGGAGAACTAAAAAGAATCCTGGAGGAAAAAAAAAAGTACAGTGGGGGATTTATTCTACCAGGTTCCATTTCTACGTGCTATTCTTCAGTTCACTGGGTGATTGTGTCACCTCTGCAGGTTCTAAAAGCTCTTTCAGTGCTATGATAAAACCCATGTAGAGAGCCTTATTAAGAAACCCACTGTTTCCTCTTGAACACTTCTTCCGCGAGGGATGACTTTTGATTGCACCAATTTCAGAAACTATTTTTCACTTGAATATAGTATTGGCCTTGAAATCAAAATAATCCAGCAGAGCTGGCTATGCCAGCATCCTCAATTATTTTTAGGTGACTCTACCCATGAGCATGCTTTGAGGTATTGTTAGTTCACATTGATGGCATGCTTTACAATTTACAAAATGATTTCTTAACAGCCCTGTGCAGTAGGTACGACAAGCATTGTAATCCTCATTTTTTTACAGGGGATGGAATTGAGCCTCAGGGGTATTAAAAGATTTGTTCAAAATCACATCACTAAAAAGTAGCAGGAATAACATTAGAACTTATGCCCTCTGCCACCAAGTTCATAGTACTTTCCAGTTTACCGTACTGCGTCTCCTAGTACAGTGTCTTGTCACTTAAAAAAAATTTTTTTTTTGTGAAACAGGAGTAAAGTTTCAAATTTCTATAGAAATTTTCAAAAGCTCACTGTGTCCTTGAAGAGAAATGACCAACAATATCCCCCACAGCTTTTGCATTTTATTTCTCTGATTGCCGTCCTTTGTTTACTATTTCTCCATGAATATGATTGCATATTAGTGTTTATCGCCCATCTAGCGACAAATGATATCTGATCCTAAACATTCCCCTGACAGTTCAAATCTGTGAGGATGTGATAAGAGTAAAAACATCCCCAACTGCAATAGATTGGACATTACAATGGGAGAAAACTTGGGCAAGTCACTCCCTTCTTTGTTGTTCTTTCTATTCCCCTCACCCCATCTGTCCTGAACGGAAACAAGGGAAAATCTGAATGGGAGATTTGGAACACCCTAGACAAACAGCACAGTATCACCTTTCCCCTGACTCATTGAACAAAAGGAGAGTAGGAAAGAGGAATCACCTATTTCTGGCAACAGATTCCTAAAGGGGTCAGTGATTTGAGGACTTCACACGATGAAGGAGAACTCATGAGAAAATTTGCTGCTCATATTTTAAAACGAGGCAAAGGACAGATTTGGACTATAGATCACTCCTTTCAATTTCTCTACCTAAGAAACTATGTATTTGCAAATGTCCATAAAAGTAAAGTAAGGCCACTACTTAGTTTTGGTGAAAGCAAATCTACTGGTGCAGACAAAAGTTAAAACTAGTTGATTGACTAGTTTTCTATATTTAAGTCTATTTGCTTGTGATAAAAATATATGGAATAATGTTATAAATTTGATCATGGGTTTTCAATGTAATTCTGAACTGAAGAAAACATAATGATGGGAGCCTTGCCAAATAGCTTCCACACACACCGGATTCACAGAGTTCCCAAACAAAAAAAGGTAAGATAGTTGTTGCAATATAATTTGCAAAAAAAGTAATAAAAATAACATTTACATGATGTTTTTGAATTACAAAATGGTCTCTTTACAGTAACACTATCAGACAGTTAGTATAAGAATTATTATCTTCATTACAGATGAAGACTCTAAGACTCAAAGTGATGAATGATGTGCCAGAGGTGGCATGACTGGTGTCTGTGATGGGCCATCAACAACCTCCCTTTGACTTTAAATCCAGTGCTCTCTTTACTAAGCCACAGTAATCCTTTGAGTAAAAGCACATTATTCTCCAAATACTAGGGTCTGAATATAAAATATATAAGCTATAGAATATATTCCCATTATTAACACCTCTTTATGGATCATGGTTCATTTAGGGTTTATCAGGTACAGACCTGTATTCAGTGTGCCTAGTAAATAGGAGGCACTGAACAAATAAGGATTGAGTGGTTTGCTCAATTACTTGGGTAATCATCCGTGTGGGCATTTCTTCCATTGATGTATATCACCAAAACCCTCCATGGAGGGGCATTCTAGAGCCAGCTTGTACAAGCTCAGGAGAAAGGACTGTTAAATTTTCATTGTATTATATCTCAGAAATTGACAAACACTACAAATCAGGACTTGATTTATTGTTTCATTGATTTCTAAACTTGATAGATTAATGGAGAAAATGTTAAAAATGCAGATTAAGCTTTAAAAGTGGATTGGACATGCATTTTTGTCAGAGAACTGTTTGCTAAATATATATGTACACACATACATATATACATATATGCATATTTGTGTGCATATATATGAATATACATGTGTGCGCAAAATCTTTTGTTTATGAGTATTTTTTAAAATTAGTTAGCTTGGTCCTTAGGTGGTCTATCTCTGGTACATTCTTAAACTGACAAGTAGGTTCTGAAAAAGGAAGAGGAGGAGGAGGAGAGGGAAGAGTATCTAGCAAGGTAAACTTTGTGTTTATGCAACAAAGTAATTGACCTTAACACTTTGTTATTATTGTTATATGGGAGAAGAGAAGGCAGAAGGGAAGAGAGAATGAGAGGAGAAGTAGAGGAAGGAAGGGGAGAAGAAAGTTAGGGAAAGGAGGGGGGCAGTTAAATTTTGATGACTACAGAGGGGTTGGCCTTAATAATATATGTTTTTGGCTGTTTTCTGGGACAAAAGGTCCCAGGCTAAAATAATTCAATAGAGCTTCCTTGATGTATATTGACCTCCATATTTCCTTAGAATTGCTCAACCGTTTTCTGTAACTCAAAACACTACCCAGAAGTCTCTGACTTCCTAGAACTGAATAAAAATTTAGAATTTCTCAGAAATAACTTTTAAATATGTTATATGTTTCTCAAAGCATTTCTCTATAAATCTCTTAAATCAGGGCTAGAGTTAGAGATTAGGCCTGTCATTTCTTTGATATCCAAAGAACACCCTGTTAAGAAAACTCCCTCTTTGGGGCAGCTAGGTGACTCAGTGAATAGAAAACTGGCCCTGGAGTCAGGAGGACCTGAGTTTAAATCTGGCTTTAACCACGTAACCCTTACTAGCCATGTGACCTTGGGCAAGTCACTTAACCCCAATTGCCCTGCCCTCCCCCCTCCAAAAACCAAAAAAGAAAAGAAAACTCCCTTCATCAATGTAAGTTGGCACTTTCTCTGCAATTTATAGCCTTAGAAAATTTCCTACAGCTCTGGCAAGTTGGGACTTGACCAGAGTCACATAGCTAATATGTGTCAAGGGCAAGACTTATGCCCAGGTTTTCCCGAGTCCAAGGAGGACTGCATTGCCTGCCTTGGCACCCTTTACCTCAAATACTAATAAAATCTCTGTGAAAATTATCCCCAGTTTTCAGATGAAGTAATGTCCCTAAAATTCACATAATCTTTAGGGAGACTTTTGTTTCCATCCCACACACCATTGTCAATAACTAAAAAGAATAGAGAGTTAAAAATGAGGTGGGTCACAGCTAAAGACCGGTATCATCAAAATGTGGTGGGCCAATGGGCTTCACGGCCACTGGAGGAAACACCCGTATCCTGACGCTCCACCTACGAGTGGTTTTGGATGTTAATAAAAAAGCAATGTTATCTCCAGGTCAACTTCTAAGTTCATTTTCAGTTCCACTACTGAATTCCTTTGTGATATCAAGTGAATTGTTTAGCTTTACCATAAGGAGGAGCTGTTATTCCTGAGCAAGGAGAGAAAATGACACCTGGGAGGAATTTGGGAAGATTGACATGTGCCAGCTGTATCGCGCAAGGTATCAAATAGTTATCAAACATTTCACATTTACCAAGGTCTTATGGACATTGACAAAAGGCAGATCCTCCAACTGTATGTAGAGTAATATAACATTCAGGGCACCAAATCTGGACTCAAAGAGCCAGGGTTTGAATACCACCATTGTTAATTATTATGCTTGGATCTGGGTTACACATAACTATCTATCTGGGCTTCAGTCACTTTATCTCTCTGGGCCTCAGTTTCCTCATCTGAAAAATACGGGAATATAAGTTTTGACCCATATAATCTCTGAGTTCCACTTAATGCCTGTGGAGCCCTGGCAGAGGTGAGAGAGAGAACAGATGTTAACTATTTGTGGGAATCTTAGAGTGACAGCCATTCTTGACTGCCAGCTTCATTTGAAGGCATGGTCTCTATCTTCCATGGTGTCAAGAAAAGTGCTTGGTAAAGTAGTAACAGCTAATAGTGGCTAGCATTTATGTAGCACCTTAAGGTTTGTGAAGAACTTTACAAATAGCATCTTTTTTTTCTCCACAACACCCATGAGAGGGAGATGATGTTATTATCCCCATTTTACAGATGATGAGTTAAGGCAGGCAGGAGTTAAGTAACTTGCCCCAGGTCCCACAGTCAGTAAGCATCTGAGGTCAGGTCTGAACTCCAGTCTTCTTTACTCCAGCTCCATTGTATTACCAAGCTGCTTCTAGCGAGGTGCTAAGTAAATGTTTATTTATTAACTCATATTGTACAGTGATCTTTTGGAGGCCTTGGTCTTAAAAATGCCAAGATAACAAAAGCGTTCAATTTTAAAACCTATTGATATCATTCATTTATACCTCATCTAAACTTCCTCCTCTATCCTTACACCTGCCCTTCCTAGAAAGTCATCCCTTAGAACAGCAACAACAACAATGAAAGATTTGATTTCGTTTATTAAATTCTATTTAACTTAAAGTTGATGTCCTACTCTGGGTCCTTAGCATAGTGTAGAAGAAAGCCTGATTTCTTAAAGGATATGCCAGGAGAGCTCAAGTTTTGACTAATTCTCCCTGCTTGGAAGAATTTCAAGTCTGGACCCACAGAGTTCTATGTGCTTGTAGTCTAAGAACCAATCTAATTTACCCTGGAAGAGGGTGGCCATTTTTCAGCCATGACAACTCATGAAATGGTTGCAGATATGAAAAGGCCTGAGGAAAATGCTATCAGAATGAGGAGGCAAAGTTCCCACAGCAAAGAAATCACAGGTATTTCAATTTATTAAAGTATTTAGATAACTACAGAGTAAAGGAGGTGCATATAAAATGGTTGTGTGTCTAGCTCATAGTCTACTTGAAAAAGAAATAGGGGTTTCATTGTACTTCAGATTTAAGAAGAGAACACTGTGTGTAGTGGTAGCAAAAAAAAAAGGCTAATAAATCATAGGTTGCATGAAAACCAAACTTAGTATCCATAATGAGTCTAGTGTCCTCATTACCACTCCAAACCGCTTATTATATAGAACCTATATGAAAGCACATTTTGGTTTAATAAAAACTTCCTAATAATTAGAATAGTTAGATCCGATCACATATTACACAAAAACCTTTGGCTTCATGGAATGTTTATCACACAAATTCCAAATTTTTCAGTAATACCTTTCAATATTTGCACTATTCACTTTTCAAAACAAATTTACCATATTCTCATGAAATCCTTTTGAGGGTGCAATGTCACCCCCAATTTGAAGATGAAGTAACATATCCATGTTGTATTTTGATCTTCAGTGATCCTTTTGTTGCCTTGGTGGTTTATAAGCTTCCCATGAGTGGAGGTCTTTAAGTAATGATTAATCATGTTGTAAATCAAATTCATAGTTTTGGTGAGGATTAGATAAAATGACATCTGATTCTCTTTCTAACTCTGGAATTCTGAGAATCTTTGGTTTGAATTGTGGCTCCTCTAATATTCAATGTCCTTTACATGCATCTTCTCTCATCCTCACTCTGTCTTTATTAAGAGTAACCGATATAAGTAATATTATACCTATTTAACAAATGCAGCAATTGAGGCAGAAAGCAGTGAAACAGTTGAAACTGAATCATGTGCCATGGCAGAATTGCAAGGGACATTCTGATCCTTATCTCCTAGTTTCTATTCTATATCTTTACACTAGATCAGGGGCCAGTAACCTCTTAATTCAAGGTTATCATTGGAGAGTTGGGAAGGGAAGGGAGAGAGAAGGGAGGGAGGAAGGAAGAAAGGAAAGAAAGAATTATTTATTACATGCCTACTAAGTGTTAGGCACTGTGCTAAGCACTTTACAAATATTTCATTTAATGTGCACAAAAAACCTGAAAGCTAAGTGCTATTATTATGTTCATTTTACAGGTCAAGGAAACTGAAGGAGGCAGAAGGTGAATGTCTTATCTAGGATTGCATAAAAACAAAATGTCTGAGGCAGGATTTGAAACCAGGTCATCCTGTCTCCAAGTCCAGCAATTCATCCACTTTGCCACCTAAAAGGAAAAAGAACAGAGAGAAATGTCAGAGTATGTTAGTACAGTGTCATTAGTATTCATCTCAGGTACCACCCGAGGGCATCAGTCCTAGGCTGCTAATTCCTGCCCTGTAGAGTAGCATGCTGGCATTGGTTAAGTTGTTATTTCTGGCCAGGATTAGGTTATGGAAGAAGGCCTTCACCAAGTAAAAATAATATTCATATGAGTTTACATATGACAATAGTATTATAGAGACATTGCTCCAGAGCTGGAAGAAACCTTAGAAATCAAGTCCAAGCTTTATGTTTCAGAGAAAATAGGCCTAAAAAAGTTAAATGATTTGCCCTCCTTCATACAGGTAATAAATAGCAAACTCAAGTGTCCAAATCCAAATTCAGCACTCCAGAACACATCAGCTCCCCCTCCTCAATTATTCTGAATGTAAATATGCACACATAGCATAAATATGTATAATGTAAACATATGCAACTAGATGATTATATGTGTGTATGACACATGCATATATATAATATACGTGCATATGAAACCACATTCAAATGAATTTTATGGTTGAGTTGAAATTCTATCACTTTCTGTAAACAAGGTGCTAGTTGCCATCTCTTTTGTGGTTTAGTCTTACTTATTCCCAAAATAATAATTTCAAAAAATTAATCTCTACAACCAAATGACAAGGAGATTCTTAAAAAATGAAACGTTGACAAGAAACTTTGCCCCAGATTTGGTAGAGTGAATAGTCTGTTTTAGATATCTATAGATTTAGAGTTGGAGACAAAGAAATGAAAATATATACATATACATATATATATTATATATATAAGATAGACATAGGTAATAGATAGATATGCATATAGATGATATAGCCACAGACATCAATAATTCAATCAGATTTCCTATACCACCAAATTTGTAGTGAAGTTGGAAGTCAACCCTTGCTTTCTTTCCTCTCTCCTTATTACTGGATTGCTATGGAAGGCACCACCATGTTTCCAGCCACCCAGGTTCACAATTTTGATGTCATACTCAACCCCTCCCTCTCCTTGACTCTACTTATTCAATCAGTTGCCAGATCATATTGCCTCTATGACCACAATATCTCAAGCATCAAACTTCTCTCCTTTCACATAGTTATTGTCTTCATCAGCTCTTCATTATCATGATTATTGTAATAGGCTTCTATTTTGTGTCCCTAAAGTCTCTCTTGCCTGCAAACCATTTTCCTAATATCTAAAGTAATTTTGCTAAAGCACGAGTTTGAGCATGTCACCCAGACCTCCCCATAACTCAATAAATTCCAGTGGTCATCTACAGCCTCTGAGGTCAAATATAAAGTCCTCTCTCTCTCATTTAAAGCTTTTTACAACCACTTCCCTTACTAACATTGTGGCCTTCACATACATTGTTCCTTTCCATGAACTCCATGGTACAGACACACTGCTCCACATGCTTTTTTTCTTACATGTGACATTCTATCTCCTGTCTCCTAGCCTTGGCAATGATCTTCCTCATGCCTAGAATGTTCTTCCTCCCCACTTCTGCCTTTCATAAGCCCTGTTTTCCTTCAAAACGCAGATCATATTCCAATTTTTATGTAAAATATTCCCAGATCTCCCCCTACCCCCACTACTAGTACTCCACCTCCTAAACTCTTGTGTTCATTTTGTATATAATCAGATATACACATGCTGTCTCTCCTATTAGAATGCCATCTGGAGGACAGTGACTCACTCATTCTTTCTTCTGCACCCCTACAGACTGATACATAGTAGGTGCTTGTTAAATATTTGTTGACTGATGGGTTATAGATTGCACTTCATAGAAATCACTCAATAAGAAACAGACAAGGATAAAACACAGGAGAAATACTATTTAAGGCCTTGCCTGCAGTGTTTATGACTGTTGACTTGACCATAAATGCCTTCATTGTCCCAGGGATTCCAAGCACTGGAGGTAAGGGGTAGAATGGATTGAATGATGAGGAGGTAGGGAAGTTTTTGTTAGGTATATGTCAATGAAGGAAGGATTACAAGCAGGTCAAAAGTCAGGACTCTCCTAAATATTCTGGTGTGTGTTGTGGAAGACTTGGTGCCCCTATCAGGGAATAATATTAGGATCAGGTTTCAAGAAGGAAGAAGATCCTATCCAGTAAATGAGAGAGAGAGAGACAGAGTGAGAGAGAGAGACAGAGACAGAGACAGAGAGTCAGAGACAGAGAGACAGAGACAGGAGAGAGAGACTGGGGTGGGAGGGACACTGAGGTAATGAAAGTGACATGTTGATTTATTAAGGTCCCTGGAGCATTTGAGAAAATATAACTATTGCTTACATACAGGCCACTTTTCACATGGTTATCCCTACAGGGCTTGGAAGGATGTGACAGCTAATTCAGGATGATATAGTGAAAATGTAGGAATCAGAAGTCCTACATTCTAGTCCTATTCTGAGCCCAGCTAGCTAGGTGCTCATACATTGCTTCAGCAACTCACTTCCTGTTTCTGGGCCTCAGTTTCTTCATCTGTAAAAATTATGGGTGCTACGTACAACCTATATGGAATTGCTTATCTTCCCACAGTAAGGGTGGGTGGCGAGGGAGGAAGAGAAAGGATCTGGAATCCAAAGTTTTAAAATTAAATGTTTAAAATATATACATATATATATACATATATATATATATGTAATTATTATTATTTTTGCATACAACTGGGAAATAAGATGTACAGGCAGTGGGTTAAGGGGATCCATCTTGCCCTACCAGAAAGTGGGAGGAGGGATGGAAGAGGATATAGGAGAAAGCAGATTGGGGGAAGGGGCACACAGTGGGATTACTGTTTTGAAGTGGTGGGTAGGGGAAAGATGGGGAGAAAATTTGTAACTCAAAATCTTGTTGAAATGAATGATGTAAACTAAAAATAAATATAAAATTTAATTAAAAAAAAATTATGGGTGTTAGACTAGATCATCATGAATGTCTTTATCAATACTAGTTGCTAATCATTGGTGTTTGGGTCCCAGAAACAAATGGACATTTCCCCATACTCTGGGACAGAATTTGAAGAATGAACAAGTTAGAAAGAAAGTCCAGAACCCAAGTGGTAGTCATATATACTTAAGTCTGTTTTTAGACCCTTACTGTAGGAACAGTATTGAATTAAATTATAATGCAATTCAACAAGCCTCTATTGAGCAGTCACCATGCACAGAGCTCTTAAAAACACAAATGTAAGGAGAGGTTGAGATCTGTTCATTAAGTGGGTAGGAAGCAATGACCTTGAACTCTTATGTTATCTTTTGTTCTAAATCAAATTTATCTGCATGATAAGCCAGAAAAGCTTCAAAATGTCTAATCATAGATGAATGCCCTGGAACAAAAGCCTATGGACTCTACAAATAAAGAACTTAATCTTAGTCTAAGGGTATTTTCTCTATTTTTTTTTTTTTTTTGTTAGAGAGGTGTTATGGTTATGACTAAAGAGCCACACTTGGGGAGAGGTTCCAGTCACTATATTCAAATTGGAGCTGAGGTGGCCAGTAGATGTCTCTGAAGAAATGAATTCCAGAAGGTGGTAGCAGAGAACATTGCCCAGTAGTGATAATCAAGTCCACAAAACCAGTAATGACCAGAAAAAGACATATTCAGTGTAGACTCCATACCCAGAAGGGCAGAAAGCAATGAGAGCAGCACAATGATGTCATCAAAAGACAATGATGGTCTGGAAGAATCAGAATCATGCCTCTAGGCATATTCCTTGGCCACATTTGTTCCTTATAGATATGCCCTTCATACATAATATCTTTACATGACAAATTTTCCCACTAATGGTAAATATATTTGTGGGAGAATATATCCCATGTACACAGAGAGTAGATGTCCTATTATATCTGTTTTTTTCTGTGCTATTTCATCAAATCTATTTGCTTTGAACTAGTTATTTCTTCTGGCTTATTGGAAACAATTAAACATATCACTGGGGCAAATGAACTAATTTTGAGTAGATGAAAATAAAGTATGTTGATACTAGATTAGTTACTCCAGAGACCCCCTATGTGACAGCATTGCCCAGGTCATCCTCTCACAATATTCATACATACACATACACACACACACACACACACACACACACACACACACACACACACATATAGTCTCTGGCTTAAAGCCACAAGACTCTAAATGAATGAATTATTTTAGACCCAAGTTCACCTTAGTATACTCAGATATTCCCAAATACATTTGGCTTACCTTTACTACATAAGGAACATTGAGGAACGAAAACCATACAACAGCAGCCTTTAAGAATGACAAGGGGTTATCCATCCTAAGATTCTCTGTAACTGGAGGCCAGAGCTCTTGGGTAGAGATGAAAATACTAAGAATCTCAGCCTTTAATCTGTAGCAAACCACATCAGGATGCTCACAGTAGCTATAGTCCCCATACCCCCAGCACACGTTCCAAGTGTCATGGGGACAGACTGGCACTCATAGCTCTAAACAACTTCATTCTCAATTAAAAAAAAAAATAGTTCCCTTGGCTGCAATGTAAGTGAATCTCCTGTTATATTGTAGGCACCTGTATGTTCCCTTCCAGCTTTTTATTCCCTTTAGAGTCTGGTTTGTAGTAGAAGAGAGTTCAGGTATATGAGGGTAGACTAACAGAAGAAGAGACCTAAACCTGAGTAGTGTTCATTGCACAGGTAAGGGTCAAAAACCCAGCTTGATTTTGTGAAGTCAAAAGAGAATAAAGTAGGAGTACCGCTTGGGAAGTAATGCAGCTGGTGCAGCTGTGCAGGCTTTGTGAACAGCTGGCTCTGGGAGGTTTTCTACTGCAAGAAAGAAAATTAGGTTGTGCTTATTGGAAAAGGATAAATGAGCTCACAGAGGAATATCCAATGAGAGTTTATATGGATCGACTCAGTGTGAAATTAACTTCAGTTCAACAAAAATTTTTAAGCATACATTTGATTTTAATGCTGAGGTGCTGAGAAAGATGCAGAAAGAAGCCATAAGGCCTGTCCTCAAACTACTTACAACAGAAAACATTTAAAGGACACCATCAGACTGTCAAATAGTGTGAAACAATAAGTGGCCTGAGGGCTTAGACTAGGGAGAAAGATCAATAGTCAGGGATCATGACCTAAAATATTGTATTTTAATTATTTATTATATATTTAA
>CM053588.1:139193375-139246412 GCA_028646515.1 Pseudochirops corinnae
AGCTGACTTTAGTGGGAAGTATCTTTGTGTGTGTTTTGGAGTTCTAGGGTTGGTTTAGAGTCCTATTTTATGGGTATTTTGGGGTGGCTATGTGAGAGCTGAGATATGTTGCTGCTGCTACGCCACCATCTTGGCTCCGCTCCCTCGATGACATGACTTCCAAGTGAGTTGGATTACAGTGAGTGAGGGCTGTGCAAGGTCTCCAGCCCCACTTTCTCCTTCAGAGCCATCTGGGTCCATATTGATCAGGATGATTGGAGATGGCCCAGGATGCAATGGCCCTTTTAAACTAAGGTCTTCTCAAGTGCTCACATTGAGTGAGGTAGTGTCCATTCAGGGAATAAGACTCTTTAAGAAGTGAGTCAAGCAATGACCCCTTTAATTAAAAAAAAAGTGTTGGGGAGGGGGCAGGAAAGACCCTCTGGATTGCAGATCAGAAAAGAAATAGTTACTATATACATTCACTCTGAGCCAAGAGGGCTCAGACAATAACCCTTAAGTGGTGCTTGGTCAGGGATCTGTTGTTGACCAGTCTATGAGTTCCAGACTGAACTGGGTTTAAGACTTAGTCTTTGAGAAAGAAACCTAATCAGTAAATACAATGTTAACTAGGCAGGTTTCAGTCATCAAAATTTACCTTTCTTTGGGCAGAACACTCCTAACTCAAAGAGGGGAGGGGAGGAAAAGGGAAGCTAGGAGGGGAGAGGAGGGGAGGGGAGGGGAGAAGGAACTGAGCGGCCCAGTGCACTGGACCACTGGGTACCCATTCAGGCAGCTTAGACTACTCAAAGGTTGTGGCTTGTCCTTCATTCTCAAAGAGGACCATGACATCAGAGAGATGATGACATGGCTTGCAATTGAATTTTATTTGAGCGAGGGAGGGTTGTGCAAAGTCACCAACCTCATTTTCTTTTCCAGAGTCATGTGGGTCCAGTGGTGAGATGACCAGAGATGGTCCAGGATGCAGTGGGAGACCTTGGCCCTTTTAAGCTAAGATCTTTTCAAGTTCTCACTTTGAGCAAGACAATGCCCATTTAGTGAATAGACCTTTTCCACAAAGGAAAAAAGAGTTTGATGGAGGTGGCTAGAGAGTTGGGAAATAGCAATAAGAAGTAAGGGATATGTCACGTCCTCTTTGCCTGGCATGGCAGTAGGTGTTAGTGAAGGAGCATTCAAAATCCTCAAAAGATTTGGGTTCATGACAGGTCTACCCCCTTTAAAGAAACAAAATCAACCATGGCCAGAACACCTGGACCATCTGCTGAAAGGACTCTGTGATGAAGAGAGTTCTGGGAATGAGATACTGACAGAGCTGAGCCCTCACCCCTAAATAACTTCCCAGCTTGCCGTTGACTCTCCAGGTCTTCCAATCCCTATTCCTGTCTGTTTACTTCAGGGTTCCAATCTGACCTTTATGTTGCTTGAGGTCAGGCTTGATTTAGATTTCCTATCCTCCTGAGTACGACCAGTGCTAAGTGCTGCTTCCTTACCTCTGAGGAGTTTCTGCTCCCAGTTCTTACTCCTGGCTTGCTCCCAAGAACTAAGAAACCACTATTCTGGACCACCCAGTGTGATCCTGCTCTACCTTCTCTGGCCAGACTCTCTTGAACCATTAACCCTTGACTTTCCTCCACCTTGGGTTGGGAGGGCATATGTGATTATAGGAATGTGAGAAAATAGTTCACAATTATTTATGACTTTATAGTATAAAAAGCATTTTACATATATCCTCTCATTTGATAGTCATCACAACCCTGTGTGTAGGACATTTTACAGAGAAGGAAGCCGAGGTTCATAAAAACAAAGTGATTTCTACAGGGTTTCTGAGTAGCTTTAGAAGGGCTTGCCTTTTATGAGTCTTGTATACAATTTTACTAAGGTGTAGGCCACTGAATGGAAACCTAACACCCTCCCCCCCTTCCTTCCACTTTCCCTCCATGTTCGAGGTTGGAGAGGACACTTGTGGCCTTTCTTCGAGGTCATGTACAGATTTATGATAGAAGCAGAATTTGAACTCCCTGTCTCATGGTGGTCTGGTTTGTGCTTGAGCTCTGCCACTTTCTTATGATGAATATAAATCCTTCATTTCCTGTTAAGCAGATGTGTTGCTGAGCTAAATCACATTCTATTTTTCCCAAGCCATTAATCTGGACTTGAAAAATTTATTTGAGTCACTGAGTATTTGGTACAATGCAACAAAGCAAAATAGAATATTTAGATTTCACAATCCCTAGCAAAGACAGTTCAAAATGATAAGCTCTACCTTGTTGGAATGACTCTTGGAAGAGTCTTCATGTCTGTCACACCTGTGACTTTCAGTGGGCCACTGGAGCCTGGCTGCTTTAGGAAACATTTTAAGAGAGTATAGAGCTGATCAATCCAATGATGAAAATAGTGATGGTTATAGCTCATATTGGCATCCACATCAATTTACATCTCATTTGAGATTCATAAGCCCATGAGGTGGGTATCATTAGCCTCATTTTCCATACAAGGAAACTGAGGGTCAGAGAGGCTAAGTCACTTGCTCAGTGACACAGAGCCAGGAAGCTTCAGAACAGGAATGTGAACATGGCCCTGTACTGACTCCAGGTCTAGCAGACGATCCGTCAGACAATGCTGCCTCTACAATGAATCCATGGTGCTTAGTATTAGAGAACTTTCCTTGCTTATCCTATGCTGTCGTGAAATTAAAGGTGATCTCCGAGTGTGAGTTTGGCTCCATGTCTAACCTCTGATCCCCAGCATGCCACTGTTCTCAGCTGGGATGACTTCATTGTGCTTTTTTTTCTGGACTGTTACAGGGTCTTGCTAGTCCCTTGACTTCTTATTAACAACAGAAACTCAAGCTCCCACGGAGCAGGGTTCATTCAGCATCCCTGCTGGGAGCCTGTCTCCCTAACCAGATGGTGACATGTGAACAGCAGACAGGGTAAAGAGTTTTGGCATGAAGCAATGGGGTCATTTTCCATTTGCCCACAGCCCTTGCTGAAGCTCCTGAATCTCTTGAAGTTGCTTGAGAAGATGTGACATTAACATTTCTGTTAATGTCTTGGGCAAAAAAAAGGAGCCTTCTGCTTTGGGTTGGTGAGTTGAGGAGAAGAAAAAAAAAGGCTCATCTGCATTGAGGCGTCCTGGGATTTTACAGTCATATTTTCCAGGGCAATGTTTAACCTCTGAGTTATGTGGTTGAAGCCATTTGTTTCTCTGTGGATGGGTGCATGGTTTGGTTCCCAGTAGCTTCAGGGGACACATTCCGACCTTTTACTCTTGGTGCAATTACCTTCTAATTCCAGCCTGAAGGATGACTGATGAGATCAGCTCTCCAACATTTCAAAGTAACCATTTCAGTCCCTTCCTCCTGACATACACACACACACACACACACACACACACACACACACACACACACACACACTTCCCTCTCCCAAAGGGAGAAGAAAAAAAAAAAGATGCTTCATTGTCAAGGAGAATAAATGTCTCATTAATTTGGCAAACCATTTGTCATGGGAGAAGTGAGACCCAGCTGAATTCTCTCCATTTCCTGGGCCAAGAATGAAGTCAGAGGTAGTTATAACTGCTGGTCTTTATTAAAGAAGGAAAACAGGCAGGCTTCATGGTCTGAGAGACTCACAAATTTGAATCCTAGGCATTGAGCAAATGGAAGATTTTTAAACTCCTTGAGGACAGGTGCCTAACAACCATCATACCTAACAGAATACTATGTGCATAGGTTCTCAAATGTAGTTCTTGAATGAATGAATGATGGAAACCTCTCCAGGAGAGCAGGAATTGTTTCAGGTTTGATTTTGTATCCCAAGCATCTACCTCAGTACCAAGTACATAATAGACTCTTAATAAATGCTTGTTGATTGAATGAACTACTGCACTGCATTTTAAAGGAGTCAATCAACTTTGCAACACTTATAAACATGAAGAGTGAGTAGAAAGTAGCCATCAAACCAATGGTTTGTGGAGGCTGATTTAATACCATGTAGTACTGGAGTTTAAATTAGGGAATGGAGGATGAACCAAGCTGATTCTCTTCCAATAGAGGAAGTCTTCCTTCTGAGGAGTCAGTAAGTCAACAAGCATTTATTAGGTACTTAATATGTAATAGGCATTGTGCTAAGTGATAGGAATACAAAAACAAACAGAAAGAAAGAGGAACCCTGACCTCAAGGAGCTTACATTCCAATAAGGGAAGAAAGCACATAAAAAGATGCACAAAACTGTGTGTAGGGGAGTGGGAGGTACATGATACTCCTTAGAGGGTCATGGTAGAGAAAGTTCAGAGTACAGCCTAAAGAGGAATAAAATATGGCTCCACAAATGGAGGTTCTTAAAGGAGCCATCTAATCATAGTGAGAGACCAAAGGATGAGGGGGTAGTTCTGATGTAGGAATTCCAGGGTTGAATTAAGACTTTGGGATGATGAATGTTTCTGGATCACAGCAAGAGATAGTCCAGAGTACATCCTGGAGAGGAAAGAGGAGAGGAAGAAAACTAATGGGGAGAAATAAAATTAAGGAAAGAATACGGTGACAGAGTAAAATTGAAATGATTCTCATATACACCAAAATTTATTCAAATTAATCATTCCTCAAAGTTAATAGGATCACAACTTTACCCTGATCTATCCCTGTGTGCACTGACTGTTCTCCTAAAGGTACCATACTTATCTTGCTGTTACAATAATTTCTTTAGTGTCGTCTACAGCAGGACCCTTATAGGGACCTTTCCTGACCATCACAACTGACCAAAGTTGTAAAATTCAATATATCCCTTAGGATCACTGTGACCTACTTGGACAAGTCACTAATGAACTTCACTTTCTTCACTTATACTTCATAGGATTCCAATTAGATAAAGAACTTTGAAAACTTTTGAGCACTTTAAAAGTAATCTGTTATTATTAGAATGAAGGACTTTGTTAGGGGAAGGGGGAAAATGAAAAAAAAACCATTTTTAATGTCAATATTACTCAGAGCCTTTTACTCCTGAAGAAGTAGAGCCTAGACATATTTGCCTAGTCAGGAGAGGATGATAAGACCTTAGAACTAGAATAGATTTGCAACCCTAAGTTAAATAACAGCTGAAATGATAAACTCTGGGGAGAAAGTAGAGAGGTCAAGTGATAGAAAAGTTCAGAAGAGCCAAATATAATAAAGAACAGAAAAATTCAGAGAACAGGGGTGATCTTATCTCATGCCTTTGCTACATTCTGATACTGTTGGTTTGAAAAGGAAAGCTTCTTAGCCATTGCCTGAAATGATGAAGTAAGGAAAGCTGAAGAGAGTGTTGTAATCATTGAAGTGAAGGGAAATGGAGACCTTTTCCTAAGGGAAGAGGCTTACTAATCACAGCACTTCCAGAGAGATAGAGGACAGAATGCAGATGGTTCTGAAGGTAATGCCTGAGCTGAGAGCTGACAGGTAAAGGCAAATCAGAGACTCAAAGGTGTATAGAACTCCCTTTAGGAGACATTAACCTTGACATTCCATAGCAAATGGTATAGGTGACTGAAATAAGGGAGACGGGGTTACAGCCAGATCTGCAAGGAAGAAGCTGACTAACTGTAGTATCTCCAGTGGATATTGAAAAAGATATTAAGTGACCCAGAAGATAGTGGATAAATAAGACCAGATGGAACAGATATATAACATCTGTCAGGGAGCAGCTGAGATGCAATGCTTCATGGGGATCAAGTCCAGTAGAGAGCACTGTGATATTAGTATAATACATCAGAAGCTTCACGGAATCAAAAGTGCAAGTTACCCTTCTGTGTGTGTATCATGATCATATGTGTTTACTCTATGGCTGCTCTTTTACATGAATATCCTGTCTATGTCTGTTCCCCATATGTGTGCCCTAAAGGTGATTCTTATGCACACCCACTCATCCCACTGAGTGTGAATATTTGTGAAAAAGCAAATTAAAGATAGAATACTCAAAAAAGAATGTTCCGTTGATATTTTATTACATTGCTATTTCATTTAATTACTTTGTTTTGAACTCTATTTCCTTTGGGTAACTAAAACTCTACTAAAAGTCAACACAGCAGTGAGAGCTTATGAACTATGGTTTGAAAAGAATTTGGCCCACAAATTACCAAGAACCTGATGTAGTTAACTGAGGGATCATGGAGGAGGGAAGGTCCAGATGTTATACATGTGAATTCACATGCATGCGGAGAAAGAATCTTCTCATTTCTAATTTTCTATACTGCTGGATAAGAGCAATGGTACAGGAGAACTGAAATGATAGCATCCCCTAAAATCATTCAAAACATCAAAACCCTTTATTTAATAAGAGTCCTTAGTTTTTCTTTTCTTTTGACTTAACATCCTCAAGAACATGTAAACTGAGTACACAAGGAAACAAATCATAAACTTGTTAATTAAAATTAAATTAAATTAAATAATTAAAATTCACATGCACATGTGAATAATTCAGAGTTGATGGGATCCCTCCTCACATTTTTTTCTCTGTGTGATCAAGTGTCAATAAGTAAATCCACATTTACACAGGAAGACACACACACATATCTTTATTAATACCTTTAGTATCTAGTTACATGTCTAGTTCAGTGTCTTACACATAATAGACAGTCAATAAACACTGAATGAATAAATTACTAAGGTAAAATGAATCCACGCTGCTCCTGGCTGTCCAGGACTTTCCAGTGCTACAACCCACTCTAGTCTGCTCTCCAATGGAATGTTCAGTACTCTGAGCATACCATTCTCTCTCTCTCTTTCTCTCTCTCTCTCTCTCTCTCTCCCTCCTTCCCTCTCTGTCTCTCTGTCTCTCTGTCTCTCTGTCTCTCTCCCCCCTTCCGTGTGTGTGTGTTTCTTTGTCTCTGTCATTGTCTATGTTTTTCTGTTTCTCTACACACACACACACACACACACACACACACACACAAACACACACACACTTTCCAAACACATTTGCATTCTCTTATTTTCTTACCTCCCAAAGGCCCCATACTTACCATTCTTATAAGTCAATTTAGGTTGGTATTAATTAGCTGATAGTGGTATGGAATTTCAGGTATTATAATGGGTGGGCAGAGGAGATAGTTTTGAGCAGTTGGGCCTTCCTTCTTAACCTCTGTGAAGCAACTTTCACCAATAATTCCCCTAGCCTGTCTATTATATGTATAAGAGCAACTGTATAGCCCACAATGAGTCATGCTAAGGCCTCATCCTCACCCCTCCCAGGTGCCCCAGAACACAAAGGGAGTATGATACTAGGGAAATAGTTCAATTTGTGGTTACTGAATCCTGGTTTGAATCCTACATCTGTTGCTTCCTAAGACTTGGGGGCATTTCACTTTACCTCTCTGGCCTTAGTTGAATTAGGGGACTTCTTAGGTCCCTTACAGCTCTTGATCTATGGTCCTCTGACCCAAAGTAGCTACACTAATAATTGCTTCTTATGTTAGCATATCACTTGAGAATTTTCATACATTTTCACAGGTGTTATCACATTCGAGACTCACAACAACCCTGTGAGGTACACCAGGCAGGTAGTATTATCCCTGTTTTACAGATGAGGAAACAGGCTCAGGGACATTTAATGACTGACCCAAGTTCATGTTGTTAATAAGTGGAGGAACTGGGACTCCAGCCCAGAACTTTGATTCCAAGTCCACAGCTCTTTCCACAAAACCACATTGCTTCTCCTGGAGGATACAAGAGGACGACTGGGGAATGAAATAGCAAGTATATAGGCTAATCCAGGAAATCATATATAATGAACACAGGGGTAAGGTTATATGACTGGTCTATTTTGCTAAGAGGAAGGGAACTAGTGAAACATGTCTCAAAATAGGGAGAGAAGACATCTGGAATTCACACAACTTCCACATTACATTGTGGAACAGGAAAGGACCTCAAGGATCTCCTGGTTCTACCACCCCTCCTCCTTTGACAAATGAGGAAACTGAGGTCCAGGGAGGTTGTGGCTTGCTCATACCTAATAAGTGGCAGAAACAAGATCATTTTGTCTTTTATGTCATTTAAACTGCTTTTAGGGTTATTTTAGCAGCAGGGCTTAGGTGGGTGTATCAACATCTGCTCCTCCAGGCCAGGGTGGCTGAGGAAAAGTGGAAATCCATAATCTCTTAAGGCCATACAAGCCTGTTCCATAAAAGTGTAGTTTCATATATCAGCTGCCCCTTTTATTCAGATCACACTGTTATTCTTCCTGCATCTGTTTGCAATCACTCATGCCATAGCTCCCTGCTAACAATCTAGAGGACAAAACGCTACAGTGCGGCATGCAGGATAAATTCCTCATCTCCGCTTGTCTTTCATAAAACTAAGGCATCATTCAGCCCTTTAAACAATGCAATTTCCTGGTGCTCTATCACAATCCGGGGACGCAACTTAGAAGCACCTCATCAGTATCTTTCCCCATCCCTCTATAAAAGAGGAGGAACAAGTGTCTTGGGTAGAAATGACTCGAGTGTTTGTAGATTTCTTTTTCTTTTCTTTGTTAAATTAGTGACGAGTGACAGTTGATAGGAAGTATCCATTGGACAAGTTTGTAATCTCAAGCCTTCACTACATTAACTGTCTCCAACCACAATAGGACTTCTAATGAAAGCTCACATTGAAAACATTTTATGGATTAAAAGTATTTTACATACATTATTTCATTGGTCTCCCACAGTAGCCTGTGGAGTAATAAAAGTATTATTGTACCCATTTTACAGATGAGGGAACTAAAATTCAGAAAGGTAAATATTGGCACATATATTATATTAAAGTTTGAAAATTACTCTCTACAACTCAACTAGCATCCCGATTTTGTGATATGGAAATTGAAGCTAAAAGAGGAGAAGTGTTGTTTGCCCAAGGATTTATGCAATACTTCTAAGTTCTAGCACTGGGATTCAAACCCAGGTCTTGTCTGATTCCATGTCTAGCCCTTTTTTATACCATAATACCCTGCTTCCTTACACAGGCAAGAAAAGTGAAGTTATTTTCCCAAGATTACCAGGCTCTTCTTTAACTCGATCTCAGCACTCTATTATATTCTGTGATAGACCTGTATATGGTGCACCTCAGTCAGTGGTGCCAAACTCAGAGAAATGGATTCCCAAAGCCCACATATTGAGTTAGAAAACAACAAACTAAAACTATCTATATTGTATTATATTTTTGTTTATTTCATGGAACATTTTCCAATTATATTTGCATCTGGTTCAGGCAGCAGTTTTGAAGGTACTGGCTTCCAATTTCATACCTTTGATGTAGCTCACAGGCTATATAGGAAAGGAACTAGAAAAAAACCTGAGTGATCATTTAATCAAACCCTTTCATTTTGTTGAAAAGGAAATAAGAAAAACTCACATTTATGTAGTGATTAAAGGTATGAAAAAATAAATTTATCCTTCTTTCCTTCCTTCCTTCCTTCCTTCCTTCTTCCTTCCTTCTTTCCCTTTTTCTTTTCTTTCCTCTCTCTCTTCCTTTATTCCTCTTTCCTTCCTTTTTTACCTTCCTCTCAGTCTTTCTATTTCCTTCCTTTTTTTCTTTCTTTTTGCTGTTTATTTTAATTAAAATATTCCAACTTTAAGAATATATGTACATACACAATATACATACATATGCATTGTGTACATATTGTGTGTTTCTATATAAACATAAGTTTATGTAATGTAAAGTTGTCTTTGTGTATATAGACATGGATGTATGCATGCATGTATATATGTACACACAAACAGATATACAACTTTACTCATCTTTCCCTGGCAGACCTATTCCAAGGGCATGGAGGGGGCAAGTACAAAGAAACTCTATTCTTAGAGAGAGAGAGACATCCTAAGGTTATTGCCATGGGCCATGTCTTTGTTCTGACCAGGTAATTGGACAGTGACTTAGAAAGGCAGCCAGAGTACAGAAAAAGAGATAACTTTACCAGTTTATTCTACCTGAAGTTGTTATACCCCATTTGGAAGCTTTGTAGCATAGTGAATAGGATTAGGAATCAAATCCTCTCTCTGTAACTACAATCTCAGTACCTTGGGGGATATAATTTAACTTCTCTCGGCTGTGGTTACTAATCTGTAAAATGAACAGGGTTGAACTGAGTAGCCTCTAAAGACTTTTTTTAGCTCTAACTCTACGATTTTATATAGGCACTTACCACCATTGCAACAAGAGGAAAGAGGCAGGTTAGCCCTATCCCCTTTTATACCTATATGACACTCTGATGGCTTTAAAAGCAAAACAAAACAAAAACCTCCTCTTCCCTTCATAGTTGCCCTTAACTGACGTGAACAGGAAGACTGGGTGAAAGAGAGAAGAGAGGAAGACACAAAGTGAGAATATGCCCTTAAACATACCCCTGAAGAAGGGAGGTAGAAGGAAGGGGATGGAATAAGCATTTCTTTAGCTCTTCCTATGTTCCAGTAACTGCTAAGTTCTCTGAAAACATTGTCTCCTTTGCTCCTCACCTGATAGCAGGATAACTTTGGAGGAAGCACGGGAGTCAGGAGATCTGGGCTGGCCACTAATACCTGTATAATCCTAGGCAAATCCCTTAACTGATCTGAAATTCAGTCCACTCATCTGTAGAAACAGGCACAATCACATTTGCACTATCAAACTTATGTGATCAGTGAGTGGTGAGGGTTTGTAAGCCTCAAAAGTTATTATTGGTCTCCTACCCATGCCCTACTACATGGTTTAGAAGATTTTTGAAGATATGCCAGGGAAGCAAAAGGTCTTATGAGTTCAAGCAAACTAGAAATGCTTGAAAAATGGACAACAAGTTTAGACTTTTACCCCAGGAACACTCTGGCTAAGCCTGGAGAGACTCAGTACCCCAAGGCTGACCATTAGGCTCTTGGGTATTTAGGCCACAATAACACATGAAATTGGCTATGGAGCTGTGGGTTCTTAGGATGATGAATTTTAAGCCAGAAAGGACTTTGGGGACCGTCTAGTCCAATCTACTTATTTTGTCAATAAGTAGCTGAGGCCCAGGGAATTTAAGTGAATTGCTCCAGATCAAACAGTTACTATCAGAAGTGAGAACCCAGTTTTTCTGATTCCAAAAATAATGGTTTATCTACTGTCTCAATGAGGGTTGTACTATATTATGGGTCAGTAGTAAACCTAAACTCATGAAATCATAGACCTTGTGAAGTTGAAAAAATTAGCATCATCATCATCATCAATAATAATCCCTTATTATTAATGCCATCAATCAACCAGCATTTATTAAGCACCTAAGACATACAGTCTCTGCACTCAAGAACCTTACGTTCCAGTGGAGAAGACAGCACATACATATAACTCTAAGCTACTCTTAACATAAAAAGCATGTTACCCTCTATGCACTAGATTTAATTCACACTCCAATCTCTTCATTAAGAAGGGTGTAAACATATATAGTACATAGAAAGAATATGTACATAATGAATACAAGATAGTTGTGAAAGGGAGGGTACTAGCAACTAAGCAACTCACAAAAGCCTCATCATGACCATTGACCTTCCCCAAGAGAAATGTGACTTCCTGGTGGAGAAATGTGCTGTCTCTGTGAATCTGGCCACTTTATGTAAATCTGAGTCTGTGCCACTTCAAAAGGTGAAAAATAAAGTGTGCCTTTGAGAAAGACACCAGGCCAGCTTGGCAGCTGTCTCAGCCTCTGGTCTACAAACTGCAGACACAGCAACCCTGCCTCCAAAACTACCAGCAGGGTACGGACAGAGGTGGTAGTGACGACGGGCAGAGGGAATGGCTGCTCTCCCTTCCCCCACCATCCTTGTTTTTTATTTGGTCACTTGGCATCCCCTAAAAGAGTTCTGCTGCCTTTTACAAGCTCCCACAAAGGACCTGCAGTCTTGTGAGACTGCTGATCAAAACCATATTCCGGCTGCCTCCCACCATCCCTGACTCAAGTCTATGCCCCCATCTACCCCCAGGGCCTTTCATGTCAGAACACCGTCTCTCTGCCCCATGTACCCTTCACCTCAGTGGCACTGACCAACCCCCCCAGCCTCCTGTCAATTATGTACCTAGCCCCATTCAGGGAAATTTATGCTCACATTGCTTTTTCCTTTGTGGGACTACTTTGCGCTGGGACTGGGAGGACAGGGATAAGGAAAACAGTAAAAGGTTGAATGAAAAGAGAGAAAGAAAAAGTGTTTAAAAGAAAGCAAACCCCATGGGTGTGGGAAAGACATGGACTCTCCCCCCACCCTTTTATTAGCACACATGAGATCTCTCAAGCTTGCCCATGCCTCAATCTGGTTTGCATTTGCTCAGCCATGATCTTTGCTGCTTCTCTTGGATAACTTGACTTGATTACTCTCTGAAAGGGCAGACAGAGCCTGGAGTAGCCCTCCTCTCGTTTACCTGTCACTCTTGGCTCTGCTTTCATTTTTTGGTTGTCATTGAAGTCCTACCCCCATAGTGATTGGTGAGTCTATGATCCTTAGACAAAGGGGGTTCCTCAGAAGAGGAGGAGGAGATGGGCTTGGCCACCTTCTGCCCTCAAACAGCATGTGATGCCTTGGGCACAGACTATTTGACAAAGAGCTATAAGTCCATCTCCCATCTGACATGCAGCTGGACCAACAAAGCCCCCTTTGGGATGAGTCCTGGCATTTTCCATTGCTGAGAAAGGAACAGAACCAGGATATAGATTCACATACTTGCGGAGTTGGAACAGACCTTAGCAATCATAATTTTTACAGTAAGGCAAACAAAAGGCAGGCAGAGGATTGAAATTACTTGTCTCAAGTCACGCAGATAGTTGGTTGATGAACAAGGACTGGACCTGATTCCTGATCTAGTGCCCTTTTCCAATTTTGCATAGTGCCCCATTAGGATATCATGAGGGCACAGATTCTTTCATATGGCAAACTATTCTTGAAATAAAAGTCATGCTACTTCCTTATGCACTGGATTTAAGTCACGCCCTGATCTCTTCATTGAGATAGACACAAATATGGATGACCATTAATGGAGCTGCCATGAAATGTCATGTGTGGTTCAAGTCCCAGGTTATGTGGCCTTGGTCAAGTCACTTATCATCTCTCAGTCTCAGTTTTCTTGTTCTTAAAAGGGAAGTGGAGATAGATTAAATACTCTCCAGGGTTCCTTCCAGGTCTAAATCCCATGATCCTGGGAGGTAGGACGTCTGATTTCTTCCTGGTTAACCACTGACTAGTTGTGAGATTATAGGCGCCTATCATAGCCCTTGCCTGGAATGTGGCTTGAGCTTTTTGTAAAGCAGAGAAATACATCAATTCCAAAGAATATAATATTTTTAAAGATTGAAAAATAGAACTCTCTAGCTAAAAAAAAAAAAGGAAAGTATACTTTCTCTAAAAAGCTAAGTCTCTTGTTTTATAAAATGAAGACATAGTACATTCTCCCTTTTGGCCTCAAGGGGACCCTTTAGAACTTAGCTGGCCAGTTTTTACCCAGCTTGTGAATTACTCTTTGGGTTTAGGTCAAACATACCTAGTGGTTTCTTAGCTGTTTATGGCCACTAGGGTGTGCTTAAGTAGTTGGGGGCAATCATTTCATGATTGTAGGATGAATTACAAGGATTTTTTTCCCATTGAAAACATTTTCAGAACATAAATGTTTTCCAAGTCTTTGTCAATTTAGTTCAATCCATTTTTAATCAACTAAATTCCAAACATTTATTGTGCATGCTATGCATCCAAAGCTGTGTGCTAGGCATACAAAAGAAGAATAAAACACAATGCCTCTACCTTAATGGAAGTCACAATCTAGTTTAGGAGGCAAGAAATGCTCATATGAAACAGTAAGGGAGTAATAAGTGCTTGAACAAATTCCAAACTATATTATTCATTTCTCAATTCTGTCTCGTAAAACCCGTGTGAACTTGGGCATTCACTGAACCTCTCTAGGTCTAACTAAGTTTCTCGTCTGTAAGATGAGAGATCTGGGCTAGATCCCTTCCAACACTCAATCTATTGTTAAAATCTTAACATGTCTGAAACAGAAATCATTGCATGTACCCCCACTCCTAGTTCAATACTTCCTCATTTCCTTCCATCCTGGACCATTTTAATGGTCTCCTAATTAACACTTTTTTCTTTACTCCTTTCCTTCTCTAAGCTATTCTCCACGTGATATTCAGCCGATCATCCTAAAACATAGATCTGAGCACGTTAGAGCCTCCCCATATCTCCCTTTCCTAGAGGCTGCCTAATATCTCTAGTATAACACACAAAATCTTCAGCCTGGCAATTAAAGCCCTTCACAATCTGCTTCTCACCTACCTACCTTTCAAATTTTATTTCTTCTTATTACTCCTTTGAGTTTACTTTCCATTAGTGCCAAACTGGTTCACTTATTATTTCATTGTCTCTGACTCTGTGACCCTGTTTGGGGCTTTCCTGGCAGAAATACTGGAGAGGTTTGCCATTTCCTTCTCCAGTTCATTTTACAGACAAAGAAACTGAGGCAAACAAGGGTAAGTGACATGTGCAGGGTCACACAGCTAATAATTATCTGAGGTCATATTTGAACTCAGGAAAATGAGTCTCCAGGTATGGTACTCTATCCACTGTGCCACCTAGCTGCACCAACTGGCACACCATACTCTGCTGCTCTCTATACATTCCAATATTTCTTTGCCTTTGCATAATTGGTTTTCTGTATCTGAATGCATACCTTCCTTACCTCTGTCCAGGGCAATTCTGGAGTCTGCTCCAACATGGTGGCTCGTAAAAGCCAATTACTAGAATTTCAGTGTGAGCATTTTTACCTCAGAAATCTGAAATCTCTACAAAAAAGAGCTTGACTTATTGTTTAGTTTAATATCATGTTAATAATGTAGGCTGAACTTAAAAGTATGAGTCCATATTTTTTTTTATTTTCCAGAGAACCAGATTGTTAAACATTTACCAACAGCCCCCTGTATTGTTCTAAACTTTGTATGAGCTCAGTGGGATGGCAGGAGCAGGCTCGAGGAAGGAAGTCATCATCAGACTGGAGGCTTGGTGATGGGAGGCTAATACTCAAAACAATGAATAACAATAATAATAAGCATTTATATGACTATTTATATAATGTATGTAACTTTATGTAATTTATATGGTGGCATAATGGATACAACACCAGACCTGGAGTCAAGAAGACTCATCTTCCTGAGTTCAAATATGGCCTCAGACACTTAGTAGCTATGTGACCTTGGGCAAGTCACTTAATCCAGTTTACCTCAGTTTCCTCATCTGTAAAATGAGCTGGAGAAGGAAATGGCAAACTATTCCAGTATCTTTGCCGAGAAAACCCCAAAGGGGTCACAAAGTGTTGGGCACAACTGATAAATAACTAAAAACCACCAACAAAACATATTTATATAAACATTTATACAATGCTTTAAGAATTGCAACGTGTTGTATAGCTAGCTATTCTCTCATTTGAGCCTCACAATATCCTTGCCTCTGCTTCATGAATGCATAGCTTTCTTCAAAACCCAGCTCAGGATCCCCCTCCTACATAAGGCCTTTGCTGACACTGCATTCTCTCTCTTCTTAAAAATGGCCACTTTGCATTACTTTGTATTTACTTTTACATACTTGCACTTTTTGCATACATCCAGTAGAATGGAGATTCCTTGAGGGCAGGCACTGATTCACTTTTTTCTTCTGTGTCTTCTGCAGGTAGTACAATATCTGACCTATAATAGGCACTCACTAGATATTTGTAACTTAAACTGAATTAATCCAGCATCCTTAGTTAGTATGATGCCTTGAGTTCCTTCTCGAAGAGCATATTGAAGTGCAGTCCCTCTGTAAACTACAAAAGGGTTGGACATAGGGCCTATGTAGGGACTGAAACTACATAGGGACTGAAAAAGTTATGTGAAACACACCTGACTTCAGCAAGGTATCTTGATTGGGTGAGATTGTAATTTCCTTGAAGATAGGGATTTATTTTCCTGTATCACTCATGATATCCAACATACATATATGTATATACATGTATATGTATATATATATATATATACACATATATATTTCTTCATATATATATAAAATATTTCAATTAATTTGATCAGTGGAATCTACTTGAAGGAGGTCAAAGCATTAAGTGGTTTTGAATCCTCCAAATGACTTTTTTCTTATGGATAGAGAGCAAAACCAGGAGTCAGGAAGATCTGAGTTCAAATCTAGCCTCAGATATGACCTGTGTGACCTGGTCACACCACTTAACTCCTCTTTGACTCAGTTTCCTCTTCTTTAAAATGGAGATAATAATAGTACCTTCCTCACAGGGTTATTATGAGGATTAAATTAGATAATAATAATAAAGTTCTATACACAGTGCTTGGAGCATAGTAAATGCTATATAAATGTTGGCTGGTATTACATTATACAAAGTCGAGAACTATTGCAAAAACTCTGAAGAGCTATTAAAATGATTTCTTGCTAGACTTTATTTCAAGAAATATAGCTCTTAATTAGTGCCCTGGTATTCTATTTATCCAACTTGCCTCCTCATCTGTCAAGGCTTAGTCAAAACTCCTCTTATGTCATAGTATCCCTTATCCATATCAGCCCACACTGACTTCTCTGTTCTCTAAGTTAATGTAATTATAGTATTATTAATAGCACTGATTATTTTTTCTACTAAAATTTTCCAATGTTTCATCTTGATGGGTTGAAGACCCTGGATTGTTGAAGTGATTTGTGACAGCAAAGCGCAGCATATGATCATGTCTATTGGTCTGGAAAGAATTTAAGTAAGGATTCAGCTTGAGGCTGTCCAAGGTCATCCAAGGACTACCCTAGCTGTGTTTACACAGGGTCGTCAGCAGGTTGAATGATGCATAATGATTTTTTTGCGTTTACAGCAATGCTCAAGAAGATATGCTAACTTGTAGAGCTCCTCCTGCCTACCTCAGTGGATGAAGTGCAATATAATTCCTCAGTGCAATCATAGATCAATGAAGCAATATTGCTATATTTATAGGCTTTCCTAACCTATCCCTTTTGGATTATTATAGCTTAGCTTAATTTTCTTTAAAGTTTACAAAGTATTTGGGAAACTTTGTCTTATTCGATGCCCCCAATAACAACCTTAGGAGGTAGGTAATTCAATTATTTATTCCCAATTTATAACTATAAAAACTGAGATGTAGAGAAATTAATTGGCTTATGCGAATGCCAGCACAGCTAGTTAGTGGTAGAGTCAAATCTCCAGTCCGTGTCCAGGACTGTGTCCACTAAACTAATCAACATGCCATTTATTTTCTGCACAATGTATTCTATAGACCTAGGTACCATTATGACCTGTGACTGACCCTGTTCCAAAATAAGAACTCAGGTATGTTCTGTCAGTTCTGTCAGTCTCTCGCTTCCTGTTATATACTGCCTAATGTTCAAAGTATTCTGGGTGTAACCAGAAACTTTTCTTTGAATCTGGGATCATACCTTCATAGGTGGGATAACTTTTTTCTGCTCTCACTAGTCTACGATTGGTGTTGATTGTCCAGTCAAACCCCATGGGTCATTCTCATCCTACTTTAGGAAATTCTTCTGCTGAGTCCATCACTAATTCATGCCTCATTGATTTACCTATCTCCAAATCTTTAATGTATTAGAAATGAATAAGATTAAATCTAAGAGGAGAGGCAACATTGCATAGGACATAAAAGCTAGGCTGATCTGGCCTCAGAACCAAGGAATCATATGTCCAAGCCCCGCTCCTGACACACTGGGGCTATATATGGCCCCTGGGCAGAAAGGTAAACCTTTCAGGTCCCCAGGAAGCTTTTTAAGAATACAATTTTCAATGAAGGTGCTGAGGAAGAGAGCAGACACATTGGAAGAGGGAATTACCTTCCCCTGGGAGGTCACTATAACAATGAAATCATAGATCCAATTGTTATCCCTAAATCAATGATAACAAAAGAAAAACCATCCACATACATCCTAGAGATGGATGCACGTAACATTCTATCCACAGAGGACCACTTCTCAAGTGTGTGGCCTAGGCAGGTCACTTCACATCTCTAGACCTCAGTTATTTTTATGGAAAATTAAAAGATTGGTCTCTATAATCTCCAAATTCCCTTCTGATACTAACTCCAAGCTCTTATCAACTGTTTGGGACTAACATTCTTCTTCTTCATACTTATTTTCTCGCATCGGGATAAGACTTAAGTCTGAAGTTCAGTTCTTGGTCATGACCACCCGTGAACTGAAGAGCAGTGGGGTTATAATTTTAATAATCAAACAGCAGCTTGATAACTTTCTTTCCATGCTAGCATTTAATAATAGGTGTACACAATGCTTTACAAATATTATCTCATTTGTTCCTCACAAGAACCCTGGGAGGGGGGTGCTATTAATATTTCCGTCTTACAGATGAGGAAAACTTAGGTTCAGAAGTTAAAGAATTTATCCAGGGTCATATAGTGAATAAGTGCCTGAGGTCAAATCTGAACTCAGAGCTTCCTGACTACAGGTCCAGCACTCCATCCAGCACCACTTAGCTGTCTCATTGCATCTATCGTGACCTACTGAGGTCTGAGACCCAGGGCCTCAGTTCCCTCACTTTGCATTTGTTTCTCCCTATGTCTCCATCATTTGGCTCTCAATAGTTTCTTGGGTTTCTTTTCATGGAAAGGCAATGGCTCCTTACCAGAATTTCTTCAAAAGCAAATAACCCAAAGGAGAAGAGAGTCTCTCCAAACAATTGTCACTTTCTCCCTCATTTTTTAAAAACTCCACAAACCAGGCCACGTTCTTGTTCCAGAATTACATAAGACAGTCCCCCAGTTCCCTAGACTACTGATCTTGTCATCCCGTCTTTTTTTGTAATTGTTTTTTCTACATACATCATGTCTCATCAACAAGTTTAGAGACTCATGGACTGAGATGTTCTTACGTTGGTGCTCTCAAGTCAGAACCCAAGGATAGGGATTAGATAAGGAACAGATTACCTTGGACCAGCACAGCATAGCACCACTGAATTGGAGCTTAGACAGCATCTTAGAGAGAGTAACGCCATCCACAGGGAGAAGCAAGCAGGTTTCCCCCCAAAATGTGTCTTTAGTAAAATGTCCAGAAGAAGTAGGAGTAAAACAGTGGGGTAGGGGGATGAAGCAGTGAATATAAGAGGTAGGCAAGAATGTAGAAAATATAGGAATGAGCTGTCAAAGTAATACAATTTTGGGGGAAGCCCTGGAGTCAGGAGGACCTGAGTTCAAATCCAACCTCAGACACTTGACACACACACACACACAAACTAGCCGTGTGACCTTGGGCAATTAACTTAACCCCAATTGCCCTACCTTCCCCCCTCCCAAAAAAAAAGCAAAAAAAAAATAGTTTCATTTAAAAAAAAAAGTAATGCAATGTCAATGTAACTGACAACAAAGCTAAACCTACTGAAGGGAGTCTGAAACTGTGATTTTTAAGAGAAAAGATAGAGAAATGTTCTGTGGTTAAAGCAAATTGTCCCTTTATAAGTTTCATTATAGAATATCTTTTGGATTTACACTTAACTCCACTCCCTCCAAGGTAGATATGTCTATGTCTGCTGAGTCTCTCGTGTACACACACACACACACACACACACACACACACACACACACACACACACACACACCCAAGACAGTGTAACTATTACATCCTATCACACAAACACACTCCAATGGTCTCACTCCCTCACTGACAGCAGGATATAATGGGAAAGGTCAGACCTCTAAAGTCAAAGGACCTGGGTTCAAAACCCAATTCTCCTACTTACTTGTTATGTGTCCTTGACAAATCACTTTACTTCCCTGGCCTTCTGTTTTCTGATCTGTAAAATAAGGAAGTTGAACTACTAGATCATCTTGAAGACCTCTCCCAGCTGGCAATGCTTTGGTCAGGTCCTGCTCTTATGATTACACTACTTGGGCAGCCTTAGAGTCCCAAGGATGATGGTCGACATGTATTACTTGTTATTTATCGATTACATTGGCTAGGCTTTTAGATACATAGAGATTTTGGTTGTAATGATGCATCAATTCTAAATTATCAAGAAAAGTTTAAGGCAGCAAATACGGTGGAAATTCTAGTGCAAACAATCTCTCTGTTCCAATAAAAATGTCCAAATGCCTTGAGGAAAGACATTGATGGCAAGTCCACCAGGCCTCACCTTTCTCTCAGGGTATGCACAGGCAGGGGAGTTCACGGGCCTGGGGCTGGGTGGGTGGAGGTGATTTGAGAAGGCGAAGGGAGCTTGACTGCTATAACATTCAATTTTCTTTTTCTTTTCTTAAATTTTTATATTCCCACAGTTTGAGAAACAAGGAGGGTGGGGATAACAGCTCCCAGAATCTAGAGAGCTAAATAGGGAAAAATTGACCAGTCCCCAGCCTTGGGCACATTCCCTTGGCCCAAGGTTGTGAATGTTGTGGTAGTGTGCTTTGTTTTGTATTTTCCTTTTTCTTTTTTGTTCCTGGCAAACAAAGAGGCCTATGCTAAGAATTATTCAGAGCGATAGTCCAATTAATCAGGCCCTGCGCTGCAAACTATGTTCCAAGTTATCCCTATGATTGTAAATTCGTTTAATGGTCCCTTTGTCCTTGGTAACCCCAGAGCAGATTTCTTGTAGCATTCCTTGGTCTCTTAATACCTGATGTTTGCCAGACAAAGGAGAGATGCAGGTAAGTTTGACTGGGCGCTTGTTTGTATTATGAGAAGACTATAAAGATCACAACGTTATAGGAATCCAGCAGGTTCATCTCACTTCTCAGTAATCTACGGGCAGCCATGGCCACGAACAACTGAATCCAATTACTTCTGTGTGTCTGACTGCCTCCCCTGAAATCCCTGCCCCAATCCCCTCACTGCTAGCAGAGAGGGAACTGTAATACTTCTAAAGCTCAGAGGCAGGCAACCTGAGATTCTAAAACAGAGCGTTATTCAATATCTCCG
The DNA here is from genome assembly GCA_028646515.1 of Pseudochirops corinnae. NCBI lineage: Eukaryota > Metazoa > Chordata > Mammalia > Diprotodontia > Pseudocheiridae > Pseudochirops > Pseudochirops corinnae. Next base: position 139,214,314 of record CM053588.1, read on the forward strand.
TGGCTGTCTGTGAACAGCTTATAGTAAAACCAGGCTCTTGGCAGACAAAGGGTACCCTACTGGAAACAGTTGCATGGAGTGTCACTGGGGCCAGAATGTCCGGAGTTAGTGCAGATGGACAAGATGAACAGCAAAAAGGTTAAGACTTATTCAAAATTCTACAAATGAGTCTGTGACATCTAGGACAGTGTGATCCTGTAGAAAGGGTGATAGATTTGGAATCTGAGGACTTGGGGGTGTGTGTATGCCTATCCACACATACTCATGTACGTTATCCATGCATACATATGTAAATATGTGAAAACACATGGAGATATTGCATTTTATCTGTGTGCATGTATATAAACTCATATAAATACAGGTGACATATTTGGTGCATGTTCATAATATGCATGTAGGAAGGAAGGAAGGAAGGAAGAAAGGAAGAGAGAGAGGAAGAAAAATCTTTTACTGAGCACTTAATATACATCAAGCCTTGTGCTAAATGCTAGGGAAAGAAATACATAAGAAATACTCATATTTGAAGGAAATAAGGAGTTTCTATTTGGCTTCTAATTTTATTCAAATATATCATTCAATACTGAAATTCCGTTTCCCTTTCTCAGAATAGAGAAACAGTCAACATTGTCATCCCATCACCATTACCACCATCATCAAATATACTGTTTCGACATTTGTAAAGCATTTTTAAAATGTTAATTCATTTTGTCCACACTGGAACCCAGGAGGTAAGTGCTATTATTATCCCCTTTACAGGTGAAGGAAATGAGTCGGGTAGGTTACATAAAATGATTTGCCCAGGCTCATATAGCTGGAAAGTGTCTAAGACAGGATTTGAACTCAGGTCTTCCTGATTCCTGGTCTATCCCTCTATTCGTTATATGACCCATCTGTCTTTTTAAAGATCTATGATTGGGGGAGCTAGGTGGCACAGCAAGTAGAGCAACGGCTTTGGAGTCAGGAGGACCTGAGTTTAAGCCTGGCCTCAGACACTTAACACTTACTAGCTGTGTGACCTTGGACAAGTCACCTATCCCCAACTGACCTGCCTTCCCCCCTCCCAAAAAAAAAAAAAAGCAAAAAACCCACAAAAGATCTATGATCCTAAGTCATTTGGCATTGATGTGGAAATGATTAACTTATAGATCAAGTTGTTTTCAGGACTGAAGAAAAAAAAAAAAGACAGTGAATATGCCCAGAGATGAAACATCAGTAGACAGAAAGATCTAAACCTAATTTTGCCACTGACCTGCTGCGTGACATTAAGTAACCCTTCTCTAGGTATTAGTTTCTCCATCTCTAAAACAGGAATAACATTGCACAGATATAGATTTATGTAGATATATGCATATTCATAGATTTGGCATGAGTATCTAAAGCATGCCTTGAACTTCTTGGAAAAATGATGTGGGTAAATCCAAAGCCAAACTTGGCTTACTCCTGCCAGATCCAAGCTTGTAGTAACTGATCGTCTCCATAAAAATGGGCAATGTTAGCCTCAGCTTTCATATGGGGTATTTTTGGTCTTAACTGATCCCTACCAGGAATTTTGGAGGCTCTTTCTAGAAGTCATTAGGCATGTTCCAATACAGTATAGCTTAACAAGTCCTTTACATGAAAAATACTCACCACCACCCCCCAAATCAAAGAACAAATATAATTTCCAAGTTATTTGAGATGCATGAAATAGCATACAATTCCAGCAGTAACTAGAGTGGAGTCTGCATGGCTTTTCCCAGATGCCAGCATCAAGATTAGGTACACTTTCTGCCCCCACCCTATCCCCACAGCGATCTGGAGATGTCTGACTGTATTCAGCCATTACACAGATTATGAGGATAGAAATAGCAAAGGAGTGGGATAGAGGACTAGGGAAGATTGAGGGAAGGAGGAAATTGGGACCCCTCCATCCTTGAATGCATCAGCAGTTGAATTTTCATCCAGGGTCCAGCCCCCACACTATTGTACTCCTGCCTTCATTCTCATTCAACTGAATTTGTCTCAGGTGCTGTTATATTCAATGAGTTAGCCAGAGATATTTAGCCTTCCTGGACTTCTGATTAAGTGAACTCCCTTGTTTATTCTAAGATGGGTAAGGGCAACGTTAAGATGGGCTTAGTCTTTGCCTTCTGTAAATTCTCATATTCCCTCATGTCAGCAGCCAAATCAAACATAAAAATTGGCTGCCTATTCCCCTCCCACCAGGCTGTTCCTCCTGCTGAATCAGGCTGCCTGATAGGGGAAGTAAAGATGGTTTCCATTCCACCCCCTTCTGAGTTCTCTCCCACTGGAATGCTGGGTCATTTGGCTTTGTAAAATGTTTTAACCTTCCATGCCCCAGCTCCTGGCAAACAAAGATGATATTACCAGCTTCCATTTGAGTTCCCATTCCCCTCAAATATCTCCTTCTCCCCTGGAACTCTATATCTCCTGATTGTAACAGATAAACAATCAATACATACATATATAGATATAGATATATATATATAGATAGATAGATAGATAGATATAGATATAGATATAGATATAGATATAGATATAGATATAGATATAGACTATTATGCTGGGGGTGGAGAGGGGGAAGCAGGGAAGACACCATGAAGGTAAGCTATCAATCCTTGCCCTCGAGGAGCTTGCAATGTAGTCATTTATAATTCAATAGTCTAGTAATCAGTTATAAGAGGGATGTAGACTCCTTTCTTCTCCATCTGAACAAGTCCCCAGACAAATAAGGAATCAGACACATGAACCCTTTTATTTTCCTTGCCTTCCTCCGTGTGGAAGCTGAATGAAAACAGCCCCATTTTCTCATCCCCCTTGCTGGTGTCTTCTCAGATGGAGCACTGAAATGTTTTCTTTTGTGAGACGCAGGCTCACCCCATGCCCCTTTCTCACTCTATTCCAGACATGGATTTCAAAAGATTCAGGGGGGTGGAGAGTGGATTGGACTGGGAGTTACATTCCAAACCACTTCAGTCTGTGGCTGTCTTTATTGTCCCCTTTCAAAGCCCATCCACAAACTTTATGAGTCTCCCTTTTTCATTTAATTTTTATTTCATGCAGGGGAAAAAAAAGAAAAGAAAAGAAAAAGAAATATATACTGTTCCACTGGCAAATTCAATTTTTTCTTTTTTTTTTTGCTCTTTGGAGGAGGGAAGGTAGGGCAATTGGGGTTAAGTGACTTGCCCAAGGTCACATGGCTAGTTTTTTGTGTGTGTGTGTGTGTGTGTGTGTGTGTGTGTGTGTTAAGTGTCAGAGGCCACATTTGAACTCAGATCCTCCTGACTCCAGGGCTGGTGCTCTATTCACTGCACCACCTAGCCGCCCCCAAATTCAAATTTATTTTTTAAAATTTACTTTTCACATCCATTGTAACTATTCGACACTAATTGAGTAATCCCACCCAAGGGGACCTCCTCACCCCAACCCCAAGCAGTGTCATGGCTGTGGTTGAGCCTTGCCTCCTCTGACTGGCAGGCTATGACCCACCTCAGGTGTTGATGCATTCTCTTGTCATGAGCAGGTGAGACTCAAGGAGGATCTGCTTATTTTGGTTGATAAAGCTATTATCTAGTTTACTTTCAGCTTAGTTCCTTCTTCTGCTCTAAAATGGTGCACAGTTGCCTCTTGAGATGGGAGTAATATCAATTAGTCAGCAATCATTGATTAATGCCTGGCAAAATGCTAAGCTATGACTTCTAGAATAAAATGTAAACTCCTCTGTCATTTAAATCCCTTCACAACCTGCCTCTGTCCTGCCTTTCCAAACATCTTACACCTTAAACCGTTTAAGATCTAGGCCCACTGGCCTCCCAGCTGTTCTTCAAACAAGACATTCCTTCTCTCAAATCACGCCTTTTCGCTTGCTGTTCCCCACACCTGGAATATTCTCCCTCCTCTCCTGGAGGTTTCCTGGTGTTCTTAAGGATTCAGCTAAATTTCATCTCTCTAGGAGGTTTTTCCTTGCCAACCTCACACTAAGGTGTTCCCTAGGAAATTACCTTCAGTATACTTCAGTATACTAGGAAATTTACCTTCAGTAACTTCGATATACTTTTGATCTTGTAGGAGACTAGTAATTTGTATTTGTCTCCCCTAATAGAATGTGAGTTCTGCGAGGGGAGGGACTGTGTTTTTGCATCGTTCTTGTATTCCTAGCACTTAGCAAAATTCATAACATATAATAAACTCTTAATAACTGCTTGTGGACTGACTAAGGAGTTTATTCTTCTCTCAACTTCAGGAGTCATTCTAAAAGGAAAAAGTTATTTAAGAGGAGAAAAGAGTCACTATATTGATAATGTAAGACTAGAATTCCTCATGGAGTCATTGTGCCAAATCGACATACAGTAAGCATTCTACGAATACTTGTTGTTTGGTTGACTGACCCAGAAGAAGACTGTATTGGCAAGAAACTCAAACCATCTGGTGGGTCTCTTTCTGTTCCCCATCCACCTGCTTAAATTGAATGGGAAATTAGCCAGCTCTCACTTCCTGCAAAGTTTCTAGTTTGTCTTAAAACACAATGTTCAGATAGGGCTATTTATGAATGGTGGGTTCTAGTGGTTTCAACTAAAGCCTCTCTGGAGTCTAATGATAAAAAAAAGGATAGTATATCAGAGGTTGCATCACATCTCCCATTCATTCTATGTCTGCTTTCTTCTGGAATGTCATTTTCCTAGAGATTTTATCTATAAGCTTCTTCCCCTGTCTTCTCACTAGATTCGGTGGTTTCCAGCAGAAATCACAGCCAGTTGCAGTTAACATCTGTCTCCTCCCACTCATTCTGGTCAGGAGACTTAATAAGTTCTCCTGCTATGTCTGTCAATCCCAGAGATGGAAACTGAATGTAGATCCTATATCCTTATCACAAAGTGATCCTGTAATGGGCTGGTGGTGGAGAGAAAAAATGTCTGGGAGAGGAATCCCAACCTTGTTCTTTTTTTCTTCATCCTCATCCCCTGGAGTCATGAGAAGAACCAGAAAACTCCAAATAAAGTTTCATTACCCATTGTAGGAGATCCCAGTTCGAACTGCCTGAAGAGTTTGCCTAGACATTGTCATAGTCTAATGAGGTTCCAGAATTTCTTGAAGTGAAACTCCCATGAGATGGAGGGATTTCTTCAACCTACCAAAGATTCGAGGGGTTCAGGGCAAAAGACTCAGAGCAGAGTTTCATAACAACCATACTCCAAGAGTCACAAGGCTTGGCTGTCTCCCCTGACCATCCTTATTTGCCATCTTCTCTCTGCACCTATCCCAGCTTTTCTTTTCAAACTGTGCAACATGCTAAATTTCCTGTACAAATTAATGAGTAATACCTTCAAGCTTTCCTAAGCAAACAAGTCATTCATTGGGGATCCTTTATGCAGAAGAATTTATTTTGTGGAATGGGGAGAGAGTGGTACAGATAGCATGGACATGATTTTGGAAAGCATAGAGAAAGAGGACTGAACAGTCATTTTAAAGAGGAAGAATCATAGAAACTGATGAAATGATAAGAGTTGCCTGGGCAGGGCCTGGGCAGCCATAGGCTAATGACAGGTTGGGTTTGCTGTCCAGACTTGGACCAATGGCTGTGGCTTCTCCTAGTTCAGTCAGTCCCATTACATTCGAGGTGAGGGAAAGGGAGAGGTAGGGACTCTCTCCAACAAAAAATGAGGGCTTTAGAACCACCAAGGGAGCACTAAGGCAGTAACAGATCTTGAGTTCCACCACTGAAGCCTGAAAGCATCCTGCTCTTGCAAATCAAAAAGCCATTGTTTTACTGGCAAGTCTTCCTTTTCCATTTGCCCATGTCAGAGGGATCCACACTTGATGCTTGGGTATTATTCAGTCCTCCAACACACATTCATTCCTTATAGGGCAATATGATCAAGTAAATAGAATGCTGAACTTGCAGTTTAAAAGATTTAGTTAAAATCCTGTCTCTGACATTTTCTAGCTGTGTGACCCTGGATACATCATTTAACCTCCCCAAGCCTCAGTTTCCTCATTTGGAATATGGGGTTATAGTGAGAGACTGAATTATTATGAGGAACAAACTGAATGCATGCAAAGTGCTTTGCAAAGTGAAGTGAACAGAACTAGGAGCACAATTTACACAAAAGCAACAATATTGTAAAGATAAACAACTTTGAAAGACTTAGGAACTGCAGTCTACATAATGACTAACCACAAATCCTAAAGACTGATGATGAAACATGCTACCCCCCATATAAAGAGCTGATGGACTCAGAGTAAAGATGGAAACATCTTTTCTTTTTGCTTTCTCTCTTTCCATACTTCCCTCTTTCCTATCTTCTCTCCTCCCTCTCTTCCTCCCCTTCTCCCTTCCCTCCTTTCTTCCTCTCTTCCTTCCTCCCTCTCTCCCTTCCTCACTTCCCTTCCTCTTCATCCCCTTCCTTCCTCTTTCCCTCCCTCCTTTATTTTTCCCTTTCTTCCTCCTTTCTTCCTTCTTCCTTCCTTCCTTCCCTCCTTTCTTCCTCCTTTCCTTCTTACTTCCTTTCTTCCATCCCTTCTTTCCTTCCTTCATTCTTTTCTCCTTCCCTCCTTCACTGTATTTGAATGTGGGGGGGGCCCCTTTGGATCAAATTCTGATTCAATTACTTACCACTTGTGACCTTGACCTTTCTCAGCCTCAGTTTCCTCATTTGTAAAATGGAGGTCAGGGTTTATACTAGATGATTTCTAATACCTTTTCTAGCTGTCAAAATCCAGTGCTCTTTGAACCTATAATCCTATTGTTTACAAGAAACTGTGTTATATGACCATCTCTACAGCTACCCATCCTGACAGTAGCTCAGAATCCACTATAATACTGAATTATTAATTAAATGATTGGACTTTCAGGTTTCATGAACCAAATCTACCATTGAATGACTGGAATGGAAAAGAGCTTTATGGTTCCCTGCTGTTTTCCATATCTATGGTATTTCTCAGTCCTTTTCCATGCTTCATAATAAGTTAACTGTTCAGTTATGCTATTTATGAAAGAAATGTTATTACATAGGAAGAAGATACATAGGCCCCACTTTCTGAAAGCCATCTCCTGGGCATATGAAAGGCAAGGATATTCACTTTCTACTTCCTAATGGACTATGAGTAGTTGGGAAGCATAAAGACAGAAAATAATAGAATTCTAGCTATCTAGCCAAAAGACTTCTGGGAATAGGAGAAACAAACAAGAGGAATAAGAGCTGTGGTTGTCCTTTCCTCCATATCTTTGTAGAAGGGACAGATGATTGGCTGCAAAAAAAAGTAAAAACAAAGCAAATTGGAAAAAAAAACTCTCCTCACTGCCCACTTTCTAATCAGAAATTTCTCTAAACGAGCTAAGTTTATCTCTGGATAATATGCTGAGTTAATCACTAGTCCTTTACTCAAACTTTGACCTTGATGAACCTGCCAGAGCTTACAATCACTCCACTAGTGCTGGGGTCACCTTCATACCCTGATAAGGCATACGAATGAGACTTTATTGGAGGTGAGTGTTTAATGGAAGAAAAATTATTGTGACATGGTCCATTTTTCACTCTCTACTTATCTCCCAACCTTCTTTCACAGAATTTCTCCCAGCCCAGTTTTCATTAGCAAAAAAGATAGGACAGAGCTTCATAGCCTGTAAATCTCTCAACTTGCTTCATAATTGGATTTCTTAAGTTCATTCTATTGCTAAATAGGAACAGGAACCATAGGAAGCCTGCTGCAGACCTTCTCCTCCTCCCTCCCCTATCCTCCCCCATGGTCACAGGATCAAAATATCTATCACAGTTCTAAAGGGGAAAGGCCATGGAGTCCAAGCATCTTATTTGACAGATGAGAAAACAGAGATCCAATGAGGTTGTGGCTTGTCACGGTCATATAAGCAGTGTTATAGTGACAATTTGAACACAGGTCTTATTGCAGAGCCTATGAGGAACATCAAGTAAGGCATTTTGTCTATAACATAGATAGTTGAGGTGATCGTGTATACAAGCCAGGAAAGATAGGCTGGAACCAGACTGTTGGAGGCTTTAAATGCCAAAAAGAGAATTGGGGATTCCTCTGCCCAAACCCTATCTCTGTCTGCTGCTCAGATCTAAATAGGCTCTTCAGGGAAGAGGGCATCAACCACTGAGTGTCCATTTTGCCCCAGCCCTCCATGTTCATTTCCGACTAGTTGCCTGATACCTCCTCCTAGTTGTGTGCGGTTCCCCTAACAACATCCCCAGGGCCAGTAACGAAGAGCCCTATTCCCCTAGATCCATGGATCCACCAGCCTCTTCTCAACAAGATTTGGCCAGTTGTACTGCCTCGATGAGCAGGGGCCATCAACTGCAATCCTTCCACTGAGTCTTAACATGCACCCTGCAGCTGACTCCTCACATATGTTTTGGCTCCCTTGTTTGGATTGTAAGTCCCTTGAGAACAGGGATTGTTTTGCTTTTCTGTTTCTATCTACAGCACTTAACAAAGTGCCTTGCACATAGTAAGCAGTTAATAAATGCCTTTCCATTCCATTTCATATAGATGGTGCAATGGACAGAATACTGTGTTCAAATATTTGTAATGATAATAGGCAGCGTTTACATAGCACTTACTATGCGCCAGTCACTGTGCTAAGCGCTTTACAAATGTCATTTCATTTGATTCTCACAAAAATTCTGTGAGGTAGGTGCTGCTATTATCCCCATTTTTCACTTGAGGAAACTGAGGCAAAGAGAAGTTAAGTAACTTCCCTAGGGTTAAGCAGCAAATAAGTGTCTAATTTAGGATTTGAACTCAGATCTTCCTGACTTCAAGCCCAGTCCTCTATTCATTGTAAAATCCAGCTGCCCCTAATCAGGGAGATCTGAGTGTTCATCTGACTTCAGAAACTTAAGAGCAGTGTGATCCTTGAAAGGAATCTTAACCTCCCTCATCTCATTTTTTTCATCTATAAAGTGAAGCAAAGGACTTGGAAGTCCTTTCCAGCTCTAAATCTATGATTCTTTTATCCTTTGATCAATTTCAGGTTTCCTATGGAATGACTCAATTGATATGGAAAGTCTGTTTGTGAGTTCTAATCCTCCATTTCTGCCACAGTGTTAATCTCAGGGAGCAGTTTCAGGTTTTTTCTCTTGAAGTCCACAGCAGTCCAGGAGATCATGAAAAATATAGCTTCATAAACAGAGACTCGGAAGTGGGAAATTGGGAAAGAATATTTATAACCAGTGTCTTGGATAAAGGCCTTATTTCTAAAATATGCAGGGAATTAAGTAAAATCTATAAGAATACAAGTCATTCCCCAATTGATAAATGGTCAAAGGATATGAACAGGCAATTTTCAGAGGTAGAAATTAAAGATATCTTTAAGCATATGGAAAAATGCTCTAAATCACTATTGATTTGAGAAATGCAAATTAAAACAACTCTGAGGTACCACATCTTACCAGTCAGATTGGCTAAGATGACAAAACAGGAAAATGCCAAGTGCTGGAGAGGAGGTGGAAAAATTGGAACACTAATGCATTGTTGGTGGAGTTGTGGACTGATACAACCATTCTGGAGAACAATCTGGAACTATGCCCAAAGGGCTAAAAATACTTGCATATCCTTTGACCCAGCAATACCACTGTTGGGATTATATCCCAAAGAGATCACAGAAGTAGGAAAAGGACCCATATGTACAAAAATATTTATTGCAGCTCTCTTTGTGGAGGCAAAAACTGGAAATTGAGGGGTTGCCTATCAATTGGGGAATGGGCGAACAAGCTATGGTATATGAATATAATGGAATACTATTGTGCTATTAGAAATGGGAAGGAGATGGACTTCATATTTACCTGGAGAGGCTTATACGGACTGATGCTAAGCGAGAAGAGCAGAATCAGGAAAAACTTGTACACAGTCACGGACACATTGTATGTGTGATGACCAACATTGATAAACTGGACTCTTCTCAGCAACACACAGTTAAAAGACAACTCTACAAGTCTCAGGATGGAAGGAGATACCTACATTCAGAGAAAGATCTAGAAAGATCAGAGTTTAAATGGAGACTGAAGCAATCTACATTCTATCGTTCTTTTTCATGTTTGGTTTTCCTTCTTTTTTTCCAGTGTTCACTCATTGATTACAACCCTTCTATACAACCAGACTGTTGTACAATGTGAAAGTATTTGCAGATCTTATACATGATTGCACGCTACCATGGGGGGGCGGGGAGGGAGAGGAGAAAATCTGAAACTCAAGGGATTGTGGAACTGAATCTTGTAAACTAAAAGTAAATAAACAAGTCATTGAAAATAAAAGAAAAAAAGAGAGATTCAAGGTATAATTCAATATGGAAAGAAAAAAGTGAAATTTCAAGGTTTGCTTAAATGTTATTTCTTTTTCCTTCAAAGTTACCTGGATTAGTTTGTTAGCTTGATTTACATACCAACATATGGTAACTTATCTCTCTGAAGTATAGAAGATACAACAGAAGCTCAAACACTTCTTTTTCTTTCTGGACCTGTGAATTTTTTTTTTTTTTTTTTTTGGTGTTGGGATTTTTTGGAGAGGAAACTCCCTCTACCAATGCAGATTATCAAAAATGTTGTGATTTAGGGAGGGAGGTACACAGGGGCACTAAGAGGCCAAGCAACTTGCCCAGCACTACTCAGCTTCTATGTGTTGGAGGCAGGATTTGAACTTGTCTTCTTGCCTCGGAGGGCAGTTCTACAATTATTGCAAAAAATCTCCCTTCTTATAGACTAAGTAAAATCCTGGCGTGGCCTCCATGTATGAGTGGCGTCAAACTGCTATCTGTCTCTTACCCCAATGGGAAACCAAGTAAATTTGAGACTCTTGGTTAAGCCAACACATTTACTGAGCACCTACTTTGTCCAGGCCAGTGTCTTAGGCCCTGCGGGGGCACATAAAAAGACAGGAGAATATTACAGGATCCTTCCAGTACAATACCCTAATTTTATAAATAAGGGAACTGAAGTCCAGAAAAGTGATTTACCAAAGCTCACACAGATAATCAATAGCAAAGCTGCCATTCAAAGCCATGTCCTAAACTCTAACTCCTATATTCTTTTCCCTATATCCAAATTATGTCTGCGTTCCTTTCCATAATAAAATTCATAGAATGTGGCCTTGGGGGAATGGGCAATTTCTGGTCCTGGGGTGAATGCTGGTCCATACTCTATGCATGTCCTATGTCCTTTCCCTCAACGAGCTCAGTTGTGATCAAAAGACATCCATGAAAAGTTAAATGATGAAAAAATTTAAATAATGCCATCAAATTCATTCATTATGCATTTATTGACCAAGTAACTAGAAGACAGCAACATAGTCAACTATAATTTAAGGAAAGATGAGTTAGGAGGTTATTGTATTAAGGAACAAGAAAAAGATGAATGTCTGACACTCCTCCCACTCAGTCACAGATACCCCTCAGAAGAAGGTGAGGCCTCCATAGGAACGGACAGCAAACTATATCTTCAGAGTAGATCTAGATTACGGTAAAGGTAAGGAAGTACGTGAGAAAGAAATGAAAAATAGATTTATAAAGTCATAAAATGTTACAAATGTTAAAATCATCAAGACTAGCCCCTTCTTGTTACTCTGGCCCCAGAGAGGAGAAAAGTGTTCATAACAGAGGAGAATTTGTCTCCAAACAAATGGAGTTCCATAAGTCACAATTCATAAGTTTTTAATCCATCTGAATATGTGGACGCCTTTTCAACATCAAAACAAACAAACAGTAAAACAAAACTGCCAACTCTCATAGGATCATCGTTATATTATTAGTACCCATTGACTAAGAAAATGAATGATGCCCAAAAAAACACCAACCAACCACCTGCTACAAATATAGTAACTCTTTAAAATAAACTTTAAAAATTAACCACAGTATGTGTATGCTACAATAGGCCTTGATCTTGCGGGAATGGAATATATGATGACTCATAGATACTACCCCATCACAGGTGACTCCTGTCACAATTCTTCCATTAATCCTCCAGAAGGGATGTAGCTAAAGGGCACTTTCATCTAGGTGTCTACATATTGAGAGAACATCAGTGAAACACACAAGGGATTTGTTTTGTTTCATTCCTCATAATATATAACCAGCCCCCTCCCTTTAAGTTCACACATTTCTTGGATGACACCCCTTTACATCACTTCTTGCATACAATTCATCATTAGAAAGAAAAATGCTAAAGTCTATTTTTATAGAGATTCTCCTACTATGGAACTCTCCATTGCCACTAGGAAATCAGCAGTCTTGTTTCTATGGAGGAAAAAAAAAATAGCATCTACATGCATTTGAAAAGTAGTAAATGTGTGTGTGTATGTATATGTGCATTCTATATAAATACATATTATAAATATATACACACATATGTATATGTAAGCTCCATATGTATACATATATGCACACATATAGTAGGCTCTAAAGCTATGGCTTCAACTGTTTAGGGAACTCACAGCAAATGAAGTCTCTCCATTGATTCACTTTGCAATGTCTTACAACTTTAAAATCTTAGAGACTTTTCTGAGACCTTTAGAAATAAAGTGACCCTCTCAAAGTCACAAAGCAAGTATGTATAGGAAAGATGACTTGAATTCAGCTCTTCTTGACTTAGATTCCACCTCTTCTCTACCCATTACAGCATTCTTTTTTTCCATAGATGCATATAAGCATGACATTATTGATTCCGTCTACAGAATGCATAATTATTTATTATACTGAGTTAAATTTTAGTTTAAAATGGATCTAAATAAAAATTAAAATGTTAGTTTTTTGGCTACCATATGGGTGCATAATTGGAAACCAGATGGTTAAAAGGTTTAGACAGATGTATTAGGAAAAGAAGTTTGTTCTTTTTCCTTGCTTTCCTTCAACAACTCTTTTTTTGTTGGTATTTCAGATTTAATCAATTATTAATTAATCACTAACACTGAGTTTTTGCTCAGCAAAATGAATACACAGTGTCTTAGAGCTAGAAAGGACCCTAGGTATAAATTGATCTAACTTTCACATTTTATAGATAATAATAGCTCACAAAGAAATTCTTTCACAATAGCATTAAGAAAGACTGGGGAGAAGAGATGGGATTTGAGCACTCTTGAAGGGAGCTTAGAATTCTAAAAGACTGTGGTAAAGAGGGAATGTCCTTCAGTTATAGGAACAGTGCATGAAAAGGCCTGGAGAAAAGAAATGGATTGTCAAACTCTGAGAACTGTGAAAAACCTTGTTTGGCTAGAACATGGAGGGAACAAAGAGAAGTAATAAAAAATAAGTCTTGAAATGTAGCCTGGAGTTAAATTCTTGAAGCTTTTAAATGCTGAAGCTGATGGGTTTGTGTTTTATATTAGAGAAGATAGGAAGACATGAAAGATTTTTGAGCCTGGAAGATATGTGGTTATATTTGACCTTAGGAGGAATGTTTTTTGGTTTTTGTTTTTCTCTTTTGGCAGCAGGTTGGAGGATGAATAGATGAATGGAGGAACCGGAAGCTGGAAAACAAGTAGGAGACTATTGGAATGACTAGGTAAAAGATGACAAAGGTCTAGAAGAGTAGTGGCCACGTGAGTGGAGAGAGGACAATGACAAGAAATGTTTTGGAAGCAAAAGTCGTATGACTTGACAACCTATTTGAATGTGGGAATGAGAAAGAGGAAATAGCCAAGGAGAGTTTTAAGGTTTTGAATCTGGGTGGTTAGGAGAATGGTGGCACCCTCGAATAGAATAGGGGAGATGGGAGCAGAGGTAAACAGGGAGTAACGTAATGAGTTTTCTTGTGGACATGCTGCATGTGATAGCGTGTGTGAATAGAGATATCGACCTGCTAATTATTCACATAATGGCCAGAATTTGGGAGAAATATTGAGGTTGGGTATGCACATTTTGTAGCTATACGTGTCGATATAAGGACTGGACCCTTGGAGGACAGATGAGATGACAAGTGTGAAGTGTGTAGAAAGGAAAGAGAAGAGGGCCTGGTACATAGCAATGGGGAAGACCTATGCTCAGGATATGAGAGATGGGTGACGATCCAGAAAAAGAGATGAAGAAGAAGTAGCGGGGCAGAAGAACCAGGAGAAAATAGTATCATATAAAATAAGGGAAGAAAAAATATCCAGAAAAAAGGAGTAGCCACCAATGTCAAGAGCTGAAGAGAGATCAACTAGGAAAAGAAAAGGGTCATCAGATTTAACAATTAAGAGGTTATTTGGTAACCTGGGAAAGGATAATGGTGGTTAGGTAGGGAGGTCAAGAAATCAGATTACAAGGGGTTGAGACATGAATAGATGAGGAAGCTTAGACCAATTACTGTAGATAAGTTTTTCGAGGAATTTAGTTGCAAGAAAAAAAGTGAAGAAACATAGGACGAAAGTTTGAGACTATGGAAGGATCGAATGTTCTTGTTTGTTTGTTTTTCAGATGTGCTATCTGGGCATATTTGTAATGCAGCAGGAAACTAAGGTAGACAAAAAGATGTTACAGTTATCCCTTCTACATCTCAGGGGTCGGGGGCTTGCTGCCACTTGATTTTTGGAATATCCACATAAAATTTTTCAGCCTTTCCTTTGAACCAGAGAAGTCTGAATATTTTTTTCTTGTATGACATGTTTACAATACCTTTTTATAAAATTTGGGCTGATAGTATACAATATTATAGGTATATTTTGTGCATTTCTAAGTTTCTAAACTTTTTCTATGTTGTCTGCTGGCCTTCATGCATTGTCTATGGCTTCCACAAAACTCCCCAAAATTTCCCACTTAATATCTAATGCTGACCCATAATGTGTCAAAATCTTAATGCTGCAAGTCGTGATGTGGAAGAGATAACTGTAAATATGAGAAACAGAGAAAGGGAAAGTGGGAGAGAAGAGGATTGGATTGAGAGAAAGGAGAGAGAGAGATAGAGACAGAAAGATAAACAGAGAGAGAGATCCAGAGAAAGAGATGAATGTGGTTGTGTGTGTGTGTGTGTGTGTGTGTGTGAGAGAGAGAGAGAGAGAGAGAGAGAGAGAGAAAGAGAGAGGGAGTGGGGTGGGGGCAGAGACAGACAGACAGAGAGATTCAAGGGGGTAATCTACTAGAAGAGATAAGGAGATCAGGATTTAAGGAAAAAGAAGGTTTGGCCTTGGCAAAAAAGGAAGGGGGGGTCACCTCTTCTTCAGATCCTGGAGCTTGGAAGGAAGATTAGAGGAAAATATAGAAGAGAGGTGGGAACCCAAGCTGTGAAGTTGGTCTCCCTGAAAAGAGAATACCTATTTTCTCAGCCACAGATTGGGGGAACAGAAAACCTTTTCTCTCAACCTCTAGACCTCCTAGTCAGAAGGCACAGACTTATTTAGGAAAGCAAGAGCCCAGGAAGAAGGAAAAGAGCCAAAGGTTTGAAGGAAATTTAGAAGATGACTTAAATTAAAGTTTGGGAGTACAACAGAGTTAGTAGTTCTGCTGCTGAAAGAGAAAGGTAATGAGATTTTATACTCAAATTTTGAGGGGTGTAGTGGTAGAGAAAAGGGAACTTGGGACTGATGGCCTCTATATGATTAGTAAAGCAGAAGGTAAGGTTCTCAGCATAGAGATGAGGAAGAGGGAAGATAGAGTTATGTGGGAATGAAGGGGTCAGAACTTTAACCAACTGGTAGAAGTTACAGAGATAGAGTTTGCAGTTCAGTGTATGGAAATGCTTTCTCATAATTACAACTATTGGAAATAGAAAGTGAAGCTTCAGAAGATACTGTAGTGAGCTCCCTGTCACCATAGACCTTAAAGTTAAGGATAAATGATCCCTTCTTTGAAAATGTCATATGGGAGATTCATGTCATGGGTTCTTATGTCATGGACCCTTCAGGAAGCCTGGTGAAGCCCACGGGCCCCTTTTCAGAATCATGTTTTTAAAATACATAAAAATTAGAAAATATGCCAATTATATTAAAATACAGTTCTCAAAATGTATATAGATTTTAAAAATGTAAGTAGACCCCCAGATTAAGAACCCTTGGTCTATTGATAGTTTATATGATATCCCTTTTCACTCTAGGATACTAAGAATGTATTTTGAGTTCCTTTGGGATTTTGTAACCTTCACTGAGCCCCCTGAATACCATTAGTGCCTCTTAACTACACTGACCATAATTAGCTCCTTTAATCATTAGTAGTGGGGGCCTTGATAATCCCTAGTGTTCACTTGATGTTCCTTCCAATACAACTGCCGTTCTCTTTTTATTCAATGGCTAGTGAGGGAGCCTAGCCCCGGGGACGCTAACCCCAAAAGCCTCCTCCATGGACATTTTTTAAGGATGCCTGGAATAAAAGCAGTTTGTACCCCTATCCCTGACATATCCACCTCAGAAAAAAAGTCTTTTAATTCAACTTCTACCAGACAGCATAACAGCCAAGCTAATTAATGGCCTGTCTGCCCCTTAGCAGTCAAAGTGGTTTAGAGAAATGGAGGAGTTGGCAGTGAAGGGGGGAGGATTATGGGCTTCTGGGACTTGACCCTAAAGCTGTCTGTATTCCAAAGCAAAGGCAAAGACAAGGAAGAATGGCAGAGACTGTGCATTAGGTCAGGCCCCAATCAATAAGGTACAATTTCATAGCTCATTATTCCTTGGCTTGTGTGTGCCAGAGCTGAATTGGGGAGGGGGTGGGGTGGAGGTGGGGAGGGAGGGGGTGGAGAATCATATGGAAACAATTAGTGGAACCTTCATTCAAAAAAGCATTAAGGTGCTTGTAGCATCGAAGCTCAAGTGACCCCTATTCTGGGACCATAATTCACCAACACTTAATACCATTTACCCTGCAGATGTGCATTTTATACAGAAATATCAGCTTACTGCTTTGAAAAATTAACCTATTGAAGGCTGTCAAATTCTGAGTGCCCTCATGGGGGTATTATATAGTGTCTATATAGCTCTGTTTCACCTTCTTCCCCTGGGAGGATGAATGCCTGGGTTAACTGGAAAGTGAGGTGGCTAATGAGAGAGTGCTGGAAGCAGGAGAGAGGTGGGAACTCAAGCTGCGATGTTGGTCTCCCCGAAAAGAGAATAGGTAGAACAGCAAATCTTTTCCCCCAACCTCTAGACTTCCTAGTCAGAAGGCACAGACTTATTTAGGAAGGTGAGAGCCCAGGAAGAAGGAAAAGAGCCAAAGGTTTGAAGGACATTTAGAAGATGACTTAATTTAAGGTTTGGGAGTACAATAGCATTAGTAGTCCCATTGCTGAAAGAGAAAGGTAATGAGATTTTATACTCAAATTTAATTTTCCTGTAGGAATGTAGTGGCCTACTCAAAATTCAATATAGGTTAACTTCTACATAGGAAAAGAGATCTGAGTAGCTTGAACCCAGGCAAACTGTGAAGAAAGTGAAAGTAATTTCTCAAGTCTCCCGTCTCAGTGTCCCTCTCCCTCAACTTGAGACCTATTTCAACTCAGTGAGTATTTGTTCAACAATAACTATACCTAGCACAGTGGTAGGTGCTAAAGATACAATGGCAAAAAAAGACATAGCCCTGTCCTCACCCTCAAGGAACTTCTCTTCTATTGCGAGATCCAGTAAGGGATAGAAAGAAATATAGAACAAATCAGTTTGAAGTGAGAGGTGGCACCAATAACTAGGAAGATGGAAGAAAAATTCACAGAAGAGGTAAGCCTTGAAGATAAGGATTCAGAAAGGCATAGATGAGGATGACATACATTCAAGGTACAGAAACTTGTCTTATACAAAGTGGCAGAGAAGAGCGATGGAAGGTTGAATGGGAATGATGGAACGGGAAAGTTAGGTTTCTGTGAAAGTGTTAAGATGGAAAGATTCCAATTTGCCTAGAAGAGAAGGGAATAAGAATTTACAAGGCACCTACTTTGTACCAAGCACTGTACTAAGCATTTTACAAATGCTATTTCATTTGATCCTCACAACAACCCTGGGAGACAGGTAAGAAGACAGAGTTGAGGAAAGAGAGGTCAATAAGTTTCTAACTGTATAACCCTGATTAATCTCCATTTGTCTTAGTTTCCTCCACTGTACAATGGGGATGATGGCACCTACCTCACAGAGTTGTGAAGGTTCAAATGAGATAATATCATAAAAAGCACTTAGCACCACATCTGGCTCATAGTAGGTTCTATATAACAACTTACTTTCTTTCTCCTTCCCTACATTAAGTGTCAGGCTGGGGAGTTTACAATTTATTTTACAGGTAATAGCAATAAATCAATCACTTCAAACTCAATGTCCTCAAGACATCTTAAACTCAATGTATCAAAAACTTAGCTCATCATCTTCACCACTCCCAACACCTTCTTCTCTTCCCAGGTCCACTATTTCTGTAAAGAGCACTACCACCCTTCCAGTTTTCCAGGTTCATGAGCTTGATGTTATTGCGGACTCCTCACTCTATCTCACCTACATATCCAATCAGTTGCCAAATCTTGCCATCTCTGCTTTCATAACATCTAAATAATGGTAACACTGCAGGGAAGAGGTGGCAAAGGTATGAATGATGGTGGTGCCTAGGTAACTAGAGAGAAGCGATGGAATTGGAGAGAGATAGTCAAGTCAGATCTACTCTACGAGCGTATGTTGTATTTATTATGTGCTGGCCACTATAAGCAGCACTGGGGAATACAAAGAAAAGTAAAGATAGTACTTGTCCTCAAGAAGTTCACATTCCAAAGTATAATAGTAGGTGAATTACTTGAGACAAGTAATAATTTTCATTTGTTTTCATTCTGTGTCAGCAATGGTCATGTAAGTATGTTTCCACTGGTATTCAGTTGATCCAGAACATCTGACCATAACCATATGAAATTACATTGATCTGATTCTTAAGGTTTATTAGTATTTCAGTACTCTGTCAGCACAGTGCTGGATTTCATACCATACATGTTTATTCAATTCAGTGAAAATTTACTAAGTGCCTACTATGTGCCCAGGAATTGTGTGAAGTGTTGGAGATATAAATCAGAAATAAAAGACAGTTTTTGCTCTCACGGGGCATATAATCTAAGGGAGGAAATACACACAAAAGGAAAAGGAAAAGAGGGAAAGGCATCACCAAGAGGTATGATAATACATGGAGTCAAAACCTAGCAAAGCTTTTGATGGAAAATGAACAGTTGCCTGGAGGGTTTTAAAAGTTTGAAGCCTTCTATAAAAGAAGACTTTGAGCAGCATTTACTACTTCACTCTTCAGGCATCCTATCAGAGGGAAGAGGTAATTTAAAGATATGAGAAGCTGTTGAACATCAACATTGAATGTCAATCAGAGATTTCAGGTGATCAGTTTCTCATGGAGAGAGGCATGATGTTCCACAGGGTAGTAACTAAGGAGAACCATTCATAGAAAATGGAGAGTATTACTGTTCTCCTCTATTGTGTTCTTAAGTCAGCAGCTTTTGGGGTTTTTTTTACAAATGGAAATTGTTCCACGGAATCATGTAAAATTTGTTGCTTTTTAAAAAAGAACACTTTAACGGTTATGAAAGATTGCATATTGGTCATTGGTGAAATCAAGCATTTCAATCATTATTATTAGCATTTGCTAAAGTTAAGTCCATGATTAAATCAAATTAATCATTAATTTTCAAGACAATGAAATAAAGTCAGTGGTAGAGTATAATCAAAGATGAGAAACAAAAGTTCTGCAAAACAATCTAATTAATCTTCAAAAAGGAAGGGCATTTAGAAGGAACTGGAAGATGGAAAGGTTGTTATTGATTCTGCTGCACCAAGGCATAGTCATCTTGAAGTTAAAAGAACATAAAAAACTAGTAAAAAAAATGAGATACTGATCTGCGAAGAAAAAAAAAAATCCCTCATCTTGGGCAAGATGATACAAAGAAAAGAATACTGGATAGAAAAAAAAAGTAATTTTTACTGATGAAATTCACTTTATCATTTAAGGCTATTCTAAAACCAGCAATAGAAGTAGTACAGATCCTCAGCTAAACTATAAAACATCTACCCCTAGAAGAAAGGCATAGGGATTTGTTTTAACTTCTGGTGGTTCTAGAAATCATGTGACCATTGAAGTAATGCTGGGTATGATAAAAAAGAAAAGGACCCATATCTATCTATCTATCTATCTATCTATCTATCTATCTATCTATCTATCTATCTATCCTTTTATTATAGAAAATACTTGAAAACTTAAGGGGTGTGTCCATCAACCGGGGAATAAATTAATTTATGTGAATGTAATTTTAATCTATTGAATATTCCAATAAGTTCTATCCTGGGCATCTATGTATATACATACACACGTACATACATACATGAGTATGTGGGGTATATACATATATACACACATGCATAGTCCTTGAGGAAAAGCTATATTTTTCAATTTTTTTTTTTTAATCCCAGGCCTAACATGACACCTTGAGAATATAGAGGGTACTTAATAAAGGCTTATTGAATCGGAGTAAATTAACTGATTCAAGAGGAACAAAACATTTCATCTTTGGCCTCTCATGATGTCTAAGATTTTCTTCGTCTCTGATCCATCCCAGTGTCTAAGATTCACAGGATCACAAATCTAAAGCTGGGAAGGATCTTAAAAGTCATTGAATCTTACCTCCCTCATTTTATATATGAGAAAACTGAGGCCCAGAAAGCTTACATGACTTGCCCAACAATACATGGCCAATGAGTGTTTATTTTAAAATGATTGTTAATTTGAATCTATTGAATATCCTAATTTATTCTATCCTGGGTATGGGTATATATGTATACATGAGTATGTATTTATATATGTCTGCGTACATATATGTATATGCATGTGTGTATATATGTATATACCCCACATACTCATGTATGTATGTACGTGTATATATTCTACTATAGGATCCAATAAAGAAACAGTAAATACAAGATAGTTTAAGAAGGAAGGAAGTGCTACCCAATAGAGGGATGGAGAAAAGCTTTATGTAGGAGACAGCACCTGTCATGATCTTTTAAGGTTGATGAGAAGCAAAGGTGAGGAAGGTGGATCCTCCGTATGGGCAAGTGACCTGTGCCAAAGCATGAAGGTTGAAAGTAGAATTCTGGATTCAGGGAACAGCAAGCAAGGAGATGAGCCTGAAAAGAATGGTATAAAGGGGTGTCAAGATTTGTACATCTGGAAATGTAGGCTGGAGACATTTAGTGAAGGATTTTAAAGGTCCACAGCGGGTTAAAAGTTCTGGATATGGTATTAGGAAGAACTGAGTTCAAATTCTGTTCTGACACTTACTGATTATGTGGCCCTGGATAAAATAAGTCTTAGCTTGCTTAGCTTCTCCATGTCTCATTTTCTTTATCCATAAAATGGGAATCATAATATTACCCACTTAATAGGGTTGTTGTAAGGACCAAATGAGATCATATTTATAACACTTTCAAAATCTTAAAGTGATCTATAAATGCTAACTTTTATTATTGTGGCTGCTAGGTAGCACTGAGGGTAGAACACTGGAACTAAAGTTAGGAAGACAAGTTCAAATCCAACCTGACACTTTATAGCTAGGTGACCCTGGGCAAGTCATGTAATCATTGCCTACCTCAGTTTCCTTGTCCCTAATAGGGATGATAAGAGGGCCTACATCCCACAGTTGTTGTGAGGATAAACGAGATACTATTTATCAATTGCTTACAAACCTTATAGCTGTATGTGGCTATTAATGTCAGAGGCTTCCTATTATGTCTGTATATAGTACATAGACAGTTTTCAAGTACTTTTCAGGAAAAGATGCTGACTGAGTTATCTAGATTCAGTTGATAATCATTCATATGTATATAGCACTTTTAAGATTTATAAAGTACTGATAACAACTTTGTGAGGTAGGTATCACACTCTCTCTTTTACATGTAAGGAAACCATTTGAGAAGTGATATGACAGTGGCTAGAGCTCACTCCATTTGGAAGAGGCAGCCTTGAGATTTGAACCATCTTCTGGTACGAAGCCAGGTAGACACGGTCAGCACCAAGGGGACCAGAAAAACATGATGCTTCTTTTCTTCCGGACATTATAGCTTCCTATTGGACCTTTTGTCCCTTTGTTCTTAAGTACTCTGCACATTATGGTATCTTCAATAATGAGAACAAGCTTCAGACTACATTCTGGTTTACAAAGTACTTTCTCCTCACTAACACTGCAGAATAGTGTGTGTGTGTGTGTGTGTGTGTCTGTGTGTCTGTGTGTGTGTGTCTGTGTCTGTGTCTGTGTCTGTGTCTGTGTGTGTTTAATTCTAAATTTGCTGATGAGAAGACTAAAGATCAGAGATAAAGCTACCCAGACTAGAAAGTGACAGAGCTAAGACGAGAACCTGTTTTCTCCTAAGTCCAACATCTTTTTCTTTATAAGAGGGTGTCTTAATCTGCAGGATGTGAGAGATAGAGATAGAGATATATGTGTATATCTAAACACATACACACATATGTTAGATTGTGTTACATTATGTTATATTGTTATGTGGTATTATATTACATATAATGTATGTTAGATTTTATAAATGTCATATATGTGTGTACATATGTATAGTTTGTATATGTATATACATATGCATTTGTATATGAGAATCTGATTTTAAATGTGCAAAACAAAATACATAGAATTACAAAGAAAACCAAATAGATTGAAAAATTTATATGTACACACATACATATGCATATATACATATAAAATATATTTGGTTTCTTTTGTAATTCTATGTATTTTATTTTGTGCATTTAAAAACAGAATTCTGAAGAGGGGTCCCTAGACTTTCCCAGACTTCCAAAAGGTTCCATGACATGAATGATGTTTAGGAATCCCTCTGCTTGTTCTATAGTCTCCCCCAGTCCTTGGGATTCCAGTGGCTTGTGCTGGGGTGACTGCAGGCCTGTGATTGTCCTAAGAGAAGTCAAATCCTCAGCAGAAGCCTTTAAATCAACTCAAGCCACCTACCCATCTGTCCCAACAGAAAGCAAGTTGGGTGGCTCTCAAGAGAACCAAGAGAGGAATAAATCAGGAGTGGGGGGGGGGGGGGGGGCCTGTCAGTTGCAAAACAGGAACATGGATCAGAAGGCAGCCTCACTCAGCAGACCAGCAGCAACAGCCTGGAAATGTGTTGGTTGTAAATCGTAATCCCTACTCTGTTGCTAGCATGCCAAGCTATGAAGGGCACGTCTGTTAATGAAAAGCCCAGACCCTCTGAGCCAGAACTGCTTTGAGCACAGGGAATTTGAAAGTAACCTTTTCTTAGCTCAGTTTGATTTAACTGACACCTCAGTAACCTCCAGAATTCTGTTTGGGGCCTGTTTACTAAATTCCATATAACTCACTGTGGGTCATCCAGACTTAGAAGTTAGGACAATTAGAAGTCAGAAGCCAGTCTGAAGCACTGGTTGTAGCTTACCATATTTCCTTTTCTTTGTAGCTGGAGAAGAAAATACCCTGTGTTTGGAAAACCAGAAACAAAAACTTAGGGCCTACTTTTCTCCAGTGATTCACATGCATTAAAGGAGAATCAGTTCCCTTCCCCATGTTTCTGCCCACCACATGCACATACACACACTGGAACTTTGGTTATTCCCTCAAGCCCTTCAGCTCACGATTTGTCTTTGCTAAAGTTTGGGTAAGGACCTCGGTATCAAATGTGTCTTTGAAGAACAATAACGTACAGGAAAAAATCCCTTTTTGTAGAGGACAAATGTCATCTTATCAGAGCCTCACAGGATGAAAACAGGAAAAGGGAGGGAGTCCTGGAAAGGGGGAGAGAGGTGGGGCTGTAGGGAACAGACAAGGGTTAAAAACAGAAGTGCGCCATGGCCCCTGGGATGCCTGTAATCAGAAGCTGGCAGCTGTGATAGGATTGTGAACGGGAAATGTGGGTGGGGGACCATCACACATGGACCAGGAGAGAGGAGAACAAGTACTTATCCCCAAAATAGTTGCCTCTAGATTACTTGGGAATGCATCATAAGAGAAGATTCCACACATGCATAAAGAGATTTCTGGAGCTACATAGTCATCTTCCTAACTCTCTATGAGTAGATAGCCTTCAGGTAGAACTGAGAGCTGCAGAGACGGAAAGACTAGAATCTTGGACATCTTAAGAGACCTTCTCAAATACCCGCTTTTCCCTCCCAGACAAGCTTCAACTAAAGTTTCCACTTTCTCCATCAACAATCAGGTCTCGAACCCCTCATTAATGATAGGAGTTCTTTGGTATGCCTAGTCCAATTCCTACAGCTTCATACTGACATTTTCTTTTGCTCTGTCTTCTTAAAAGACAGAGAACAGTCAAACATTACCCTGATGAATCATTCTGTGAGAATGTATGAAAAATAGGACTAGCAGAAAGGCTCACCCAGATATGCCTATCTGTTTGAGAATTGGTGAGTAGGAAAAGCCAGAACTTAGCTAGAGACTCATCCCCAGGGTTGTGATAGTGCTGGCACTGGCCTAATGGTGGTCCATACAAAACCATTAACTCTAGGCAGTTGCTTTTGTCTCTAGGACCATATTTAACATATTCCAGGATTCCTTACTTCCGTGCCTCACATCTGTTCCTCAGAATTCTTCTAGATAGCTTCCCTTCCTTTCCCTGTTACTCTCCATTTAGTGGTTTTCATGAATGCACACTTTCCTGCCCTGTCCTCCTAATGCTCTTCTCCATTTTTTAAAAGCCTTTAATCTTCTATCCCCCCTTCCTTACCCCTTAGATTTTCTGAAGCAGATGATAAAACACATTGGGACGTCAGTCCCAAAGAGCATGGTGCTCTGGAAATCTCAGACACACTGCCTGAGAGATGGGTCTTTGGGGGCAATTAAAAGATAATGTCAATAGTGCTGGACGATGTGACAAGCTAATGGTCTCCTGCTGCTAGAGAAGAGGCCTTGGAGAAACTGAGACGTTATTTTTAAAGCCGGAGACCATTATCCTGTCACATCCCCCTCCACGGAGGGCTTGGCTGCTATTATATCCAGTGATTAGAACAATAAATAAAAGGGGGCAGTCGGAGGCCAGGATGCAGAATAGATTTCACTGGCCAACCAGAAACCAGTTTGCAGTAGTCGAACTAGGGGAAGTCTGAAGCTTTTTCCCTCTTACATCGGCTTAATCCACATTTTCAACTACTGGACAATACTGTTTATGCCAAAAACATACAAGCTGAGGTGTCTGCTAACCTTACTGGACTGACAGTATTTTGGCTCATGAGGTTCCTCTCCTCTGGATCGCTATCTCCCTGTTTTCCCTCTGGCTCTTCAAAACATGACCAATCTTTCAGATCAAATTGTGACCTCCCAATGAAATCAGGACCATAGTAGCATAGAATTTAGAGCTCGGGAAGGGAAAAAAAAAACCCCTTCAACTTAAACATCATCTAGTATAATCCTAATACTTGACAGGAGGAAACTGAGGCCCAGGGAGCTCAAAAAGTAGCATAATGATAATAGAGAAGAATTCAGTTGTTTTTTTCTTCATGAACCCATTTGGGGTTTTCTTGACAAAGATATTGGAGTGGTTTGCCATTTCCTTCTCTAGCTCATTTTACAGATAAGGAAACTGAGGCAAAAAGTGTCTAAGGCTGGATTTTAACTCAAGAAGATGATTCTTCCTGCTTCCAAGCCTAGTGCTGTATCCTCTGTGCCACTTAGCTAGTCCTTTGAGGGGAACAGTAGGAAGTAAGTCTGAAAATATCACAGAATATAAAGAACCTTGAATGTTAGAACTGAAACCAATAGGAACACCCTACTGTCCTTGCTCCCCTTCCCTAACTGAAAGATTTGGCTGCCAGGAAGAAGAGACCCCACTGGGGCTCTCTACCCTCTTCCCTTCCTCCTTCACCCTGGCTGTTTAGATGCTTACAGGACTTGGATAAGTTTCTGTTTAGCAACTACATTCCTTCTGATGAGTTGGAGGACCAGTTAGCTTACCACCTGACTTGTACTACATTCTAAAACTCTCATGGTCTTACCATCTGCCTTTCCTCTATAGCCTGAAGTCCCCAACACAGTCATCTTACCTACTTATGTAACCCAAAGACCTCCAGATCATTCCACCCCACCATTGAACCAAACCCCTAAACTTGCTTGCCTTTCTATCTACCTAGATGCTGAATTTACTTATTATAATGTGAGCTCTTTGACAGTGATGACTATCTTGATTTTTTAATCATTGTGCTAATGCCTAGCACAATGTTTGACAGAGAGTAAGGTTTTTTTTTTTTTTTTACACATTTATTCCTTATTTAAAAGAGTCTAAACTTGATTTAGTAAGCACTGGTGAGTCCACTGAAGATTCTTGGACAGAGAAGTGATATGATCAGTTGCAGAAATGCAAATATAGGCTCAATTTCAGGAAAACTTCCTAATGATTAGAGAAAATTAAAAGGTTTGTGGTTTATGCAAAAGAAAGACTCCTTTGGCAGCAATGTGAAGTATGAATTGGAAGAAGGAAAAAGTGAAGACAGGAATCTCTTTTGAAAGGGCACTGGAATAATACAGTAAAGGTTTGCTAGGATTGGGGTGATGGTAATGAATAAGATTTAGAATTGACTTGATTGGGAAACTGTATACGACAGGTGAGGGAAAGGGAAGTAATAATGGTGAAAAAATTTCAAGCATGAGAGACTGGGTGAATCATAGTGTCCTAGATAGAAAGAACAAAATCAGAATTAGGAGAGTTAAAGTTTAGTTTTGGATAGGTTTAGTTTGATATGCCTGTGGAAGATCCAGGTAGAGATGTCTTTTAGGCATTGGGAATGCCAGTAGGTGTCAAGGTTGGAGATATACATTGGGAAGCCATCTGCTTACAGGCAGTATTTAAAGAAAAGAAAATAAAGAAGACAATCAGAGCAGATGCCATAAAGAGAGATAAGATTGGGGGCAAAAACCTGGTATCATTGATCATTGATGAGAGTTGACCTTAGGTCTTTGAGTTTGTTCTGAACTTACTCCCTCTCCCATACCGTGTCTGGTAGTAGAGGGAAGATATCACACCTTCACAAAATCTTTGGCGACTGAATGCCAGTCCTTACTGTTCCCCTCCCCTGAAGTGCATGCATTGTCATTTGGATTTGACCATAATGTCATCCGAAATGCTGTGAGTCAAATAGGACTCTTAGGTTTTTTATCCAATTTAGCAACAGACCAGTTCAGTTGGTTTTTGATCCAGTGCCTTCATTCAATTTGCTGTGAAATAAGAAAGGATGGGATATTTTTCATCTTACTCTCCTCCCTTTGCTAAGTATCTCTGCAATGTTCATCAATGTAGTAGGACATTCACATGTTGCTTCCTGCAACGTGTGCAGCGTTTCTTTGCTAAGTAGCTGTCATAATTCACAATATTATAAATAGATGAGAGGCCAAGGGGACATTTGTCAGGACATGTTCATCACTTTGTCCAGCCTTTAAACAAATGCAGAGCATGTGTTTTTCCATCTTTCTATAGTCTTTGTTTTAGGATTATAGGATCATATTTTTATTGATTTAGAGCTGAAGTGGTCTCTAAGGTCTAGTCCAACCCCCTCATTTTATGGATGATGAAGCTCATTTGGTGAATGTTATCAATTCTACCTCTAAAACATCTTTCATCCAATATCTCATCTTGTGGCACCATGAAGAAAGCACTAGATAGACCCTGAGTCAGGAGGATCTGAATTCAAACTTTGCTTCAGATAGTAAATTACTTAACCTCTCTATGCTTCAGTTTCTTCATGGGTAAAGTGGGAATAATAATAATAATAATAATAACACCAACTTCCCCAGTGTTAATGTGAAGATAAAATAAGAGAATATTGGTAAAGTGCTTTGTAGACCTCCAAGTGCTAAGTGCTACTACTACTATTACTACTAATACTGTTGTTATTATAATTATTAATCACCCTCTTCTCAAACATCCTAGTTCAAATCCTTATCCTCTCTTGCCTAGAATAATGCAATAGCCTTCTAATTTAGTCTTCCCACCTCAAGTTTCCACCCACTCTGACCCATCCTAATATGTGATACTTCTAAGTTATATCCCTGTGATGTTCCCAAAGTGATATTCCTGATGCACAAGGTTGACCATATCACACTTCTTCTCTATAAACTGCATGGACTCTCTTACCTGTAGGGTCAAATGTAGCCTCCTGGGATTGGTGTTAGAAGTCTTTCTTAACCTAACTTCCACCTACCTCTCTAGCCTCCTTCTTCATCATTCCCCTTCATATATGCTACCCACCAAATGGACTTTGCCATTCCACGTCCACAAACATTCCATCACTTATTTCTATTCCGTTGCCCGGGCTGTCCCCCATTCCTGGACTACATTCCCTCTTCACCTCTGCCTTTCAGCATCTCTAGCTTCCTTTAAAGCTTAGTTCAAATCTCCTCTCCTAAGTGGGGTCCTTCCGGCTTCTCTCTGCTGATAGCGCCACCAGAAATTAGTCTTTGAATCTACAGCCCCGAGTGCAGAACTCGGCCCATTGCAGGCCGTTTGTAAATGTTTCCTGATGGACTGATCAATTGCAACCGAAACTCAGAGAAATAACGACAGTTTAGAGAATTTCAAAAATAGTGAACTCTAATGGCAAAGGAGGGATTGTTCAAAAGGTATTGTAGACTCAAAAGAAGAATGCTTGACTCAAGAGACTTTATTTTTTCTCTTTTTAATTATATCCGTGACCTGATCAAACTTTCTCTATTTACAAAAGGGAAATAATTTTCTCATTTTCCAATGCATAAGAAGTTGAAAGAGCTAAATGGTATAACATAAATAGTTTTGAGCACATTGGAAGTAAAGTACATTTTTAATTTAATGCATTTAAACTATTTCACAGGTGGGTAAACTGAGGCTAACAAAGGTGGAACAACTTGCTCCAGGTTGCCCAGAAAGCCTATAATAGAACTGGACTACATGCCCTTAGTCACTGATTCACTATAATTTAATTGTATTCCCAGAAGTATCATTTTGAGATATATAGATTCTGCCCTCTGCAGGAGGCCCCAGCATAGCGTGAAGATAAACCTAGGCTTTCAAAGGAGGAGAATATAAGCCCTGGCAAGTCCTGCAAAGCTGACAGGCTCTAAGTTCAGGCCCTAAGAAGGAGCTATTTATCTTCCAAGGAGAAGCATAGTTAAATTTGGAGGGTCGTTGTCAGTTTGATCATAGTATGATTAAATTTTTGCCACAGTAACAATTCTCTAAGATCATTTACAAAGTTAGAGAGATTTAGTCTAGTGGAAAGTCACTCCACACTGACCAAACAACTGAAAAATTGTGGCTTCTGTAAATGGCTACTCCCTCTTCATTATCTCCTGCTATTCCAGCATTGTAGATGTCCCCTGCTGATTGGAAGAAATCTGAAATTCAATACAGAGTGGAAAACAAGAGGATTCTCCTAAACCAAATGTTCTTAACATTTCTTTTTCTTTTTTTTCTTCTTGGACAGCACTGGCGGGTGCTGAAGAGTATAAGACACCTCAGAGTGATGCTTCTAAATGCATAAAATGAAAAGCAAAGGATTACAAAGGAAATCAATTATATTGAAATATAGTTGTCAAATTTTAAAAAATTGCAGACCTCAGGTTAAAAGTCTTTACTCTAAACTTTGATTTCTACTATTTAAGGCAGCATAGGGAAAAAGACCAAAAGACTATTTCTAATTCCAATGAGTTAATCTGACAATTAGTATGACAATATTCATCACTTAATTCTTAAATTCTCAAATTCTTAAGTTCTAACATATTTGTATTCACTCACTGGAGATGGTGTGACAAAGGTTCTTTGTAAACATTAGATCATTAACTATGTAAGTCAAATAATTATTCATAAAATTCAATTCAATCTAACTCAGAAAACAGTTATTAAGTGCTCATCCTTTGCCAAGCATTATGCTTTGCACTGGAAGGAACAACAGTTCCTATCCTCAATGAGCATACAGTCCCCTACTAATGTGCCCTCATTTGCCTGGAGGGCACAGTCCTCCTGTAAATGGGTACCACTACCAAATGCTGATGATGCTTCTGACCTAAGCAGGAATACAAAAGCCCAGGTCAAGCAAGATGAAGCAACTCTGAAGGGTCCTGCTTCTGAAATGCATTGCAGGTGTTTGTTTCAGAGAGGAAGAGAACAGATAATGAATAAAACATGTCTGGAGTTTTGTCTCTAGAAAATGTGACAAACCTGAGTCAGATAACTGCAGGAATGATATGAAATATGAGTCTGCGCTCATCTGAAAAGCCCATAACAAATCCAAGATGTTGCCTTGTTCTTCACTGCTGATTGTCTGCACTTTATGACAGGTTTAGAGACAAGGGAGAGAGGAGTAGACTGGGCTTGGTGAATGACGATGAACGGAAAAAGGAGATGGCAGCATCTCAGCTCTGGTCCGTGACATACCGCAGGGCACTGGAGGAAGTACCCAGCATAGGTTGGCTTGAAGTTCAGAGTTGATTTCTTTGACTTTGATCACAAAGCAAAAGGGGAAAAAAGAGGGAAAAGGTTTTGAGGCTCACATTTACTTTATAACTACATAAGAGCAATAAGAAATGACAAGCAGAGTTCTTCCCTTTCCACTAAAGTCATAATTATCCTTTCTTGTATCTAGGTCCAGAGGTAGCAGATAGCCTGGCTGAAAATGCTTTGACTTACTGGGGTTTTACCTATCTTGTAAAAATAAAATGTAATAAAAAGCAAGCTTTAGGACATCACAAAGTTTCTCAGCCGATAAAAGAGAAGGAATCACATACCAAGATGAAGCTATCTCCAGTCATCTGGGGTGCGGTGGACAGAGGACAAAGGGCATTTTGGAATGGTGCTGTTATCAGTCTCTAAATTGTTTTCTCCCTAAGTCAAAGCCCTGTCAGCCCAGCTTTAGATATACAATTTCCTAAAACAATTGCCTTCTAGTCCTCTGGGTATAGCTTGGTGACCCAGATGGTTACTGAAAAAAAAAAAAAAGGGGGGGGGATTTGGAGGGGAAGGTAGTATGATACCATAGGAAGAACACTAACCTATGGATGAAGAAATCCATCTTTTATTCTGGCCAGATGTTTGATCTTGCGTAAGTTATTTCAACATTTTCACCTCTCTGGGCCCTCATCTATAAAACGGGTGTGAACTTAATAACTAGAAGATCTCAAAGTATATATTAAGTTTTTTAGAATTTGAAACAGCCAACAGTGTCTTTCCATTATGACACCTTTCTGAGCACAGCAGAGGTGCCAAATGGATATAAATTCAAGGCTTCTAGAGTCTGTAAATGTCTTACTGTTGGGGTATCCCAACATAATACATAATTTTGCCCCTTCTTCTTGCCTAGAAAAAGAGGTTTCCCCTCTGATAACACTTTACTAAGTGAGAGGTAGGGGAGATATGGGAAAAGGGGGCTGACTTTAGAAAAAGGAGACCTAGGCTCAGATCCGCATAATGGTTATGTGATCCCAGGCAAGTCAGTTGACTTTTCAGCACTGGAGACAACTCTTCAAGACTCTGAGATGTAAAACAATTGCTGATCTGCCTTTCTTTTGGGTGCTTCTTTAAAAGAAGCAGGTTACTTTGTTGAAATCACAAGTCTGGACAAAGTAAACAAAAAGACAAACACTTTATTGAAAATATGCAATCAAACTATCCTTATAACTATGTGACAATCTGCATTGATATACCTTGAGAGCAAAACAATCTGCTTTGTCTCTGTTTAATATACTGAACATAAGCAAGATGCTTCCTTTGCAAGGCCTTTTCCTGGTGTATTTCAGGCAAAGCCCAGCAGGTGTTGCTATCGCTCCATAGACTGTTCTCAACAACCCCCTCCACGTGGTCCATCTGATTCTGATTCCACTGGGGGCTCCAACATCAATGCAGACCATAGCCATCCGTCTATGAGTTCCTGGACCCTGTCAGTGAGAGATCTGTCTCAATCCGAGCAATTCCTGCTTGAGTCAGAGAATTCCGTCCCCACAGCAAAGCCAGCGACTTGTGAATCTTAATTCAAGCACGTTTACTTTGGGGCTTATGGAACCAGATGTTGCCAGCTGTATAAGCAAGCCACACACCTGTACAAACGGTTTCTCTCTTTCAGGCCACTGGGGTGCCATTCACCTCGCCCAAAGAGTAATTTACCAAATGCCCCCCTAGTGGCCCCAGTGAGAAAATGCAGTCTCTGAGAGAGGCCT
>CM053588.1:139246912-139264288 GCA_028646515.1 Pseudochirops corinnae
ATAATCGCATTCCATTTAATCCACTTCATTCAACAAACATGCATTGAACACCTTTTATGTATCGGTCACAGAGCTATACGTGGAGGATACAAATTAAGAAATGAAACCATCTCTGACCTCCACATAGATTCCATTGGAGAGATACAACATTTAAACAGGTAAATTTATACAAAACACACACAGAGTATACAAAACATATATGAAGTAATTTCTTTTTTTGGTAGTGATGAAAAGTAGGAATTTGGGAGACTGGGAAAGGACTTTAATAAGATGTAGAGTCCAATTAAGACTTACAGGTATTATCAGAAAGCCAACTTCAAAGCCAAAAGTCCAATCATTATCTTTTCTTTTATTTCTTTTTTTTTCTTTTTTTCTTTTTGGTTTGAGGCCACAGGTGCCATTTAAAGAGATTATGTATGGGAAATTGCTTCTTTATTTGCTGTGTACTCTCATCCTGATAGTTATATGATTTGGCTGGTTGAACTGTTCAAGCTCTTCCACAATATTCTTCTATGTGTTGATAAACCTTTCTCCTTTTTTTCTTGCTTAAAATGCATACTAGGTACATATGTGTCTATAAACATATACACACATATAAATACATGCATACACATATACATATGCATATATACATATACCTTTTTTTCAGAGATACCTCGTTTTTTGGATGTATCCTATTTTGGGGGAAGGGAGACATATTGAGAGCAATGTGGTAATTTCTTTTTGAGATTCACTCCCATTATAGTGAAATTGTTCACAAGCTTGAACAGCTTATGCTGTCGAACTAGGCATTGTGGGGATGGTGACTACTGGAGAAGAAGGTAGGAAGAGGAAGGAGATGGTAAATTCTAGGACTTTGGAAGAGAAATCCTCTCTTCAACATGCCAAAGTCATGGCAATAGAAAGTTGCTCATAAGGAGTAAGAAGAATTCTACTGGAAAATGTTTCTTTTAATTTACCCCTTATGTTGCCATTACATCACAATTAATTAAAATCAATTGAGTATCATTAGAACTGTTCTATATAATTCTGCATTGCCCTAGAAGGGAGATAGGGGATGGATGACTGAGAGTAGGATGGGTAGGAGAAACACTTTAAGGATACATTCAGGTACCATTTCAACCAGCAATACACTTGCTGGTAGTGATATATGATAGATATCATACAAACATATGTGTAACATACACACATCTATTTAACTATGTAGCAATCTACATATCCTAAAGTATCTATGTATCTATTGTCTAGAGAATCCAAGTTCTTACTCACCTTTGTTCAAAACCATATAGAACAGTGGTTCAAAATCTTCGTAATGCCTTGACCCTTTAATACTCATATGTGGGCATATCTGCATGTGGGCAGACCCGCCTGGAGATGGATAGAGGAGTGGTGTCTCAGTTCCTAAGACCATTGGAAATATGTGTTTTCTGATGGTCTTAGGAGACCCCTGTGACTCCTGTGAAAGGGTCATTCGACCCCCAAAGGGGTCGCAACCCACAGGTTGAGAACTGCTACTCTAGAAGTTGGAATGTCAGAGGCACAAACAGTGACAGATTATGCTCTTGGGATCTATAACCACTAAGCAAATCTGCTGCCTTTAATCCCCAGTGCTTCTTCTTCCATTCCTGGGCATTTCTTTCTAGGGAGAAGTTCTACTTGAGGAAACCAAAAGTTTTATTGTGTAGACTTGACAATCTTCCCTTCTCATAAATTGTTTCTCAGTTTAGATGTGGGAAAGGACATATACCAGTACAGTGTTGGACATATAGCATAAAAATATTTTTAATTATTTATTTTGGAGCATCTTGGCTCCTTGAATAAGATACTGAACTGTCCCTCCATAAACATCATGGTGCAAGGGATGGAAATTCAGTTCTATAATACTATAATAGTTATGGAATCAGGTCTCAGAATTGTAAGGGACCTTAGAAGTCATTTAGTCCAAGCAGTTCTTGGAAAAAGGATCTCCCATAAAACATCCCTGAAAAGTAGTCAATTACTTCCAAAAGAAGAGCCCTAGGGATTGATAGCTCTCTACTCCCAGAGTCAGCTAATTCCATTTTATGGCAACTTTAATTGTTAGGAAGTTTTTCTTTATGTACAGCAAAATTCAGTCTCTCTGAAACTTCTACTCACTGTGCTTAGTGCCAAGAAAAACAAATGTAATCTCTCTTCCAGGTGGCAGCTCTTCAAATACATGAATATAGCCATTAAAATTTTCTAAGACATCCTCTAAGTCTTCTATCAACTGGGTATCATAGGGTTGGTTTTTAGTCTCCATCCTGATCATCCCCTGTGAATACACCCCAGCTTTTTTTTGTCATTCCTAAAATGTGAGATCATCACTAAATATGTGGTTTGACCAGGGCAAAGTAAGAGTGACATTATTGTATGCATCATTCTGGACACTGGACTCACATTCTACTTATATAGCTTACAGTCATTTTTTAAGGTGACCATTTTACACTGTTGATTAATATGTACCTTGAAGTCAACTAAAACACCTATATCCTATATCTTTTTACAATCTGTGGTCTATAATTATCTGAGAAAGAGAGAGAGAGAGAGAGAGAGAGAGAGAGAGAGAGAGAGAGAGAGAGAGAGAGAGAAAGAGAGAGAGAGAAAGAGAGAGAGGGAGAGGGAGAGGGAGAGCGCAGAAATTTCTTCAAATACAAAGGACCTGAATATGCTTTGGAAAGCTCTCTCTTCTTTGACTAGTTGTCCCCAGCTAGGGGGAATGTGGAAACTTTAGAATGTGGCACCTCCAAAGGGTTCTCAGCTTGTTTTATAAGAATTTATGTTCACAAAGCTTCCAAAAAAAGTTTTATTTATTTATTCAATGAAGAACCCAAAAAAGACTTACATACTTGATTCCCCACTGAAATTTCTTGTCTCCTGAGACCTGTACAAGTTTTATGCCTGAAGAACTTTGAAACTTATAAGAATTAAGATCAATGCAATGATGATCCATTATTCCAGAGGACCTATGATGAAACATACTATCCAACTCCTGACAGAGAGGTTATGGATTTAGGGTTCAGAATAAGACATATTACCATAGCTAACAATGAAATTTCTTTGCTTTTGCTATGCATATTTGCTACAAAGAATTTGTTGTTCTCTCTCTCTTTCTCTTTCTCTTTCTCTCTGTCTCTGTCCCTCATCTCTACCTCTCTCTGTCACTGTCTATCTGTCTCTCTCTTTCAAATGGGTTGAGGAATGGAAATGAGATCAAATGGATTTCTCTCAATTAAAAAAAATAAAACATCTTAAAATAAAGAGGTGGGAGAACTAAGGTGTGGACTGCTGTATTTTCAGATGAAGCCATGTATTGTTAGATTTGCTTGATCAATTTAACTTTATTATAAGAGAGTTCTCTCTTGGGGGTGGGGTTAATTTAGAAATGTTTGTAATGTAAAATTAAACATACCAGTAAAACTTTAAGAAAATATGCCTTAGAGTATTGCTATGAATAGGAATCCAAATTGGAGGAGAATGTACAGGTTCATTCAAGCATGATCCTAAATAAAATCCTTTGCTTATACAACATTATTCTCTTACTAATTAATCTTTTTTCGGTGCAGCTAGGTGGCATAGTCGATAGAGTGCTGGTGCTGGAGTCATCAAAATTCTTCAGGAGTTCAAATCCAGTCTCACTTACTAGCTCTGTGACTCTCTTTAAATTACTTAACACTATTTGCCTTACTTTCCTCATTTGCAAAATAAGATGGAGAAGGAAATGGCAAACCAGTCCAGTATCTTTGCCAAGAAAACCCCAAATGGGTCCCAAAGAGTTGGAAACAAGTGAAAAATGACTGAAGGACAACAAGAAAAATCCTCTTTTTAACGTCAGCTGGTGTTGTGAGCCTTTTTGCCACATTTATTGTCCTTTGATATTGGCTTGGGTCATGCCTGGGTCCCCTTCCACTACTGTTGCTCTTCTCCAGTGTCTATCTGCATTGTTCATTATCTTCTCTCTATGAGAACAGCTCTTGATGAACATGATTTTGGAAAGAACCTCACTGTCCCATACATCTTTCAAGTCTCTATGTCAGTTTGCACTGGGACTTTTTGTTTATTTTCCCACTTAAAAGTATTTTTTTCAATTACAAGTAAAGATAGTTTTCAATGTTCACTTTGATGAGATTTTGAGTTCCAAATTTTTCTCCCTCTCTTTCCTCCCTTCTCAACAAGACAGCAAGCAATATGATATAGGTTATACATGAACAATCATATTAACATATTTTTTTGCATTAGTCATGTTGTGAAAGAAGAATCAGAACAAAAGGGAAAAAAACATGAGACAGAACCCTCCCCTCCCCCCCAAAATGAGAACAGGATTCTTTGATCCGCATTCAGACTCCAAAGTTTTTGCTCTGAATGTGGATAGCATTTTCCATTGTGAGTCCCTTGGAATTGTCTTGGATCATATTGCTGAGAAGAGCTAAGTTTATCATAGTTGATCATTATACATTGTTTCTGTTACTGTGTAGACTCATCTCCTGGTTCTGCTCATTTCACTCAGCATCAGTTCATGTAACTCTTTCCAGGTTTTATCTGTTATCTACCTGCTCCTCATTTCTTATAGCACATTAGTAGTCCACTACATTCATATGCCACAATTTGTTCAGTCATTCCACAAGTGATGGGAATCCCCTCAATTTCCAATTATTTGCCACCACAAAAAGAACTGCTATAAATATTTTTGTACATGTGGGTCCTTTCCTCCGTTTTTATGATCTCTTTGGGATATAGACCTAGTAGTGGTATTGCTGGATCAAATGTCATGCACGGTTTTATAGCCCTTTGAACCTAGTTCCAAATTGCTCTCCAGAATGATTGAATCAGTTCATAACTCCCACAACTTCTTCAACATTTATCATTTTCCTTTTCTGTCCTCTGACAGGTGTGAAGTGGTACCTCAGAGTTGCTTTAATTTGTGTATTTTCTAATCAGTGCACTGAGGCATTCTAGACCTGCATCCCATATCCCTGATTATAATAAAATGTTTCTTCCTAGGGATATAGGAATGCCTCCTTGGACTGTTCAAATAAATCTCTCTTTTCTTACCTGGATCTGCTTGTGGTATATTTTCCTATTTTTATTTAAATGTATTATTTATTTATTTTTGAACATTCTTTGCTTTTAAAATTTTGAATTCCAAATTCTCTCCCTTCCTCTTGCCACTCCCCCACCTGCTGAGAAGGCAAGCAAAGTTATACAATTATACATGTGAAATAATACAGAACATATTTCCATTTTAGTCATGTCTCAAAAAAGGCAAAAAAAAATAGGGAAAATCACACTTCAATTTACACTCAGAGTTCATCAGTTCTCTCTCTGCAAGTGAAGAACATTTTTTTTCATCGTGAATCATTTTGTATTGTCTTTTGTACACTTTTCTGATCACAGTATCCAAGTTTTTCACAGCTAATCATTACAACCTTGCTGATATGGTGTACAATAATCTCCCAGTTCTTCTCATTTTACTTTGCATCAGTTCATATAGGTCTTACCATATTTTTTTTTCTGAAGCCACTCCCACTCATCATTTTGTAAGTGCAACATTACTTTATCACAATCATATGACAGCATGTTCAGGTGTTCCCTCATTGATAAGCATCCTCTATATTTCCAATTCTTTGACATTGCAAACAGAACTGCTTTAAATATTTTTGTACATATAGGTCCTTTTCCTTTTCCTTTGATTTCTTTGGGATACAGATCTAATAGTGGTATTATTGGGTCAAAGGGCCTGCATATTTTTGTAGCATTTTGGGCATAGTTCCAAATTTTTCTCTAGAGTGTTCATGCTCCCTCAGCCACTCTTTAGCGTACCCAATTTTCTGTCATCCTGTTCAGTATTTGTCAATTCTGATAGGTGTGAGGTGGTATCTCAGTGTTCTTTTAAGTTGGCTTTAATTAATCAATAATGATTCAGAGCAGTTTTTATATGACTATAAATAACTTTGACTTCTTTGGAAAACTACTTGTTTATATCCTTTGACAATATATCATTTGGGCAATAATTTCTATAAATTTGACTCAATTCTCTCTATATTTGAGAAATGAGGCCTTTATCAGAGAAACTTGCTGTAAATTTTTTTTATATTACTCCATTGTCTATGGTATGTATCTTTTAGCAAAATCGTTTCCCTGCTTATCTCTTAATTACATCTATTTTTGCTTTTATTTTGTCTGAGATCATGATTGCTACCCCTGCATTTTTAACTTTGGTTGAAGCATAATAGATTTTGCTCCAGCCCTTTAACTCTGTGTCTTTTTATTTCAAGTGTATTTCTTGTATACAACATATTGTTGGATTCTGATTTCTAATTCATTTTGCTATCTGCTTTCATTTTATGGTTGAGCTCATCCCATTCACATTCACAGTTGCGATTTCTCTGTATTTCACTCCATTCTATTTTATTCTATTTATCCTTCTCTCTCTTTTTCTCTATCCTTCCTCAAAAGTCTTTTTTTGCTTCTGACTACTGTCTTCCTTTTATCATCTACTTCCACACATGTCTTATCCACTTCCCCTATTATTCCCTTTTGGGTAAGACAGATTTCTATATCTTCTTCCCCCTTTGAACCAATTTTGATTAGAAAGAGGTTGAAACTTTGCCTGCCATCCCCCTCATTTTCTCCTCCACTATAAAAGCTCTTCTATTTTACCTCTCCCTTCTTACAACATCTTTCTTTCTCACCCCTCCATTGTTTTTCCCCTGAAAATTATCCCAAGATAATTGGCTTACACTCACATCCTCTAACTATCTATATCTGTATCTATATCTATACACACATACACATTCACACATACACACACATACACACACACACACACACACACACACACACACACACACACACACACATATATATATATAAATATATACACTCCTAACTGTTCTAATAGTGATAAAGTTTTTAGGAGTTACATATGTCATCTTCCCATATAGGAATGTAAACTGTTTAAATTTATTGAATTCTGATGATTATTCTTTCATGTTTATCTTTTCATGTTTCTCCTGAATCCTGTGTTTGAAAGTCAAATTTTTCTATGCAGCATTGACTTTTTCAACGGGAATGCTTCAAAGTTCTCTATTTCATTAAATATGCATTTTCCCCCTGGTGGATAATACTCATATAGGTTATTCTTGGTTATAATCCTAGCTCCTTTGACTTCTGGAATATCATATTCCAAGCCTTTTGCTCCATCAGCATGGAAGTTGCTAAATCTTGTGTGATCTTGACTGTGGCTCCACAATATTTGAATTGTTTCTTGCTGGATGCTAGCAATATTTTATCCTTGACCTGGGAGCTCTTGAATTTGTCTACAATATTCTTGGAAGCTTTCATTTTGTGATCTCTTCTGGAAGGTGATTGGTGGATTCTTTCACTTTCTATTTTATTCTTGGGATCTAAATGTTAGGTGTTTTCCTTGATAATTTCTTGAAATATGTCTAAGCCCTCTCTTTAAAAAAAAATTGACTTTCAGGTACTCCAATAATCTTTAAATTATTTCTCCTCAATCTTTTGATGACATATTTCATATATTCTTTCATGTTTTTCATTCTTTTGACATAATTTTATTATTTCTTGATGTCTCAAACAGTCATTAGCTTATATTTGCCCAATTCTAATTTTTAAGGATAATTTTTTTTAGTGAGCTTTTGTACCTCTTTTTCCATCTGCTCAATTCAGCTTTTTAAGGAGGTTTTGTGTCTTGGTCTTCCCTGCCACTGTAGTAGCTTTTTTGGTGATCAACCTCTTTTTTTGTTTGCTCATTTTCCTAACCAGGCTTTGGGTTCTTTTATCCTGCTGTTTTTAGTTCTGTGGGTTTGCAAATAAGGTGGCGTAATGTGGGGAAAGGCATAGTTACAGTTCTCTTGGTTTGTGCTCTGGTCTTTGCCCAGGAAAAGACCCTGCTCCCCTGCAGCTACAAGCATTAGGGCTCCTTTTGGCTCTGTAACTGTGACCGGGTCCCTTGCTCTCGGGCAACTAAAAGCTCTTATACTCCTTTTTGTCTTGGAACTGCTACCAGGGCCTCTGCTTCCTTTTGAGCAGTCACAAGTGTTTCTGGAACTGGGACCCATGACGGCTTATGGGCAAGAGAGTTGCCAATCAGCACCAACTTAAGCCATCAAAGTATCTCCTGTAATCTCTTTCTGAACAGTTGTCTGACCCTCTTACTGCCCCTGGGCTGAGAGTTCTTAAAGCTGCCACTGTTTGCTGGTAGTGCTACCATGGCCCCCTCCAAGGCCCATGACTATTGTTTCTGCTACTCTTCAGGGCTTCCTCCTACCCCATTGTCACAGACCTCTCATGCCCATATGCTAAGTGGTCTCAGGCTGGAAAAATGTCTTACTCTGGCTTTGTTTTTGGCTCTGTTCTTCCAGAATTTGATTTGAGGAGTTATTGTAAAGTTGGGGAATTTGGGGAGAGTTCAACTTGGTTGCTACCCATATCTTTCTGTTCTACCTCCCATTTCCCCCAGAAATAGGGGAGTGTACTTTCTACTCTTGTCAGTGCCTCTTACTGAGGGGGCACTATAATTCTGGTTTCTTAACTTCTTTTGAATATACCCAGGTACTTATATAAGTACTTATATCTAATCCATAACTCCCCAGCTTGTCTACAAAGATATCATTTGAGATGTTCCCACAGAAGCAGCATGGCAAAGTAGGAAAACAAATGGAGGCAGAGTTAGAGGATCTGAGTTCAAATCCCAGGTTTGCCAGTTACTGCCCATATGAATTTTGTCAAGTTATTTTAATTCTCTGGGTCTCATCTACAAATGGAAGAGATTGGACTAGATGTCTCTTCCAATATCCCTTCCAGTTCTCAATCTATGATCCTATAGTAATGGCATTCTTCTCTTCTGCTAGTCTAGTAACCCTGTTCAAAAATGAAATTGTTTTAGTCTAGCACAGTCTGTTCTTAATGACCACATTCTGGCTCATAAGAGATCACCACTTCCCCTTCTAAATGCTCGCTAACCAGCCTTTTAATAATATGTTTTGGAATTCTGCCAAATGTCACTTTATTCTTTCCATCCTTCATGGACGCAGAATGAGAAAGAAAATGAATAACTACTGTCTATATTGCATGCAAAAATACAACAAATTAATTTTATTTTGATACTCCTTAAAAAAGAAAATAAAACCTGTCTTACTTAGCTTTCAAACAGCAATCGCTCACAGTAGTATTATTTCCTTTCTCCACATGCCTACAAACAACTTCATAGAAGTCATTCCATGGCCCCTTATAAGTGTTTCTCTATGTCGTCTCCAGGCATACTGTGCTAGGATTGCCTTTTCTACTTGCATTCAGTGAATTGCTGAGAAGGAATGGGGTGAAACAGTATGGCCTTGTGTCACTGGGGATATACTAGGGAATGCAAGTTATCTTCAAGGAGACGATGACCATACAGATCTGCCCTCTGGGTTCAGCTTCTTGGAAGGAATAAACACTCAAACCCAAGTGCATTAGCCCTTCCCCATGCTTTGGCGATTAGTACTGCAAAAATAAACAGTTTATAAATTCACAGTAACCCTAGAATACCCATACCAATTATTTTATAAGCATTCCCTGGAAGACAGACACATTTTCCTTCATTCTATGTCTATGGCAACCATCTGTCTGCCCTGACCTATAATGGTGGGAGATAAGCATTCCACTCTCTGGGGCCACAGGGTCTAGGAGATATATTAGGAAATAGGATATATGAATTCACCATTCCCTGTTTTAGTGCTCTTGAACTTCACCCTTAAAACCTAAGTTTTTCATTATGCAAAATTAATGGGTCCTTTATACATCCTCCTGGGAAGTCCTAAGATATCAGGGTAGGGGATATTCAGATAGTCTCCTGGTGGTCTGTAGGAGAGCTAAAGGAAGGAGCCTAGAAAAGGGGTCCTTAACCTTGAATCTGTGAACTAGTTTTAAAAAAAAGATAATTATTTCAATGTAATTAGTTTCCTTTGTAATCCTACAAGCATTTTGTGATTTTTGTAATTGGATTTTATTGTATGCATTTGCAAACATTTTTTTTTTTTACCTGAGAAGAGGTCCATAGGCTTAACCATACTGCCAAAGGACTCCATGATACAAAGAAAAGAACCTGTTGATTATAGAAATGAAAGATATTGGAAATTGAAATTCTCTTTCCACCTTTATACAAAGTAGTTGAGATAATATCAATCCTTTGTCCTCAACCCTTATTCAAATACCTAGTACTGGGTTTCTCATTTAGCAAAGATTTGATAAAAACTTAGTGACTGAAGTACTGCCTCCCACAAATTATACACAATGGTTTAGAAAAAGTGGAATTTGCCCACCTATGAGTTTGAATATGGTGATGGATCAGGTTTGTCTAAGGAATTTTCTGAGGCTTTTCACCAGAAATTTGGCCACAAGATGAAAAGCTTTTTTGGCCACACCACAAAAGTTTAAGAAGTCAGTCTACTAAAGTACTGAAGGACTTTGATTAGCCTCTATGGAGGCAGTTGACACCCATCTTGTCAAAGTTATCAGTCTTTGGAGCATTTCAACACAATTTAAGGGTGTGGTGATGTGAAAAGATCACTGGACTGGGTTACCATCAATGGTAACATCAAAGCTGTTAAAGTAAAAGTATGACACAAGAAAGTGATTGCATGGAAGAAGTGACAATTACCTCCAAAAGTGTGTGTGTGTGTGTGTGTGTGTGTGTGTGTGTGTTTTCATGTGAAAGAAGTCTGGAAGTGAAAAAAGCACTAGACTAGGAGTCAGAGGACCTAAGTTTAAATCTTAAATGGCCAAACTATGAATTTCAGTTTCCTCATCTGAAAAAGGAAGATAAAAATATTTAATACTTACTCATAGGGATGTCACAGGGCTCAACTGAGACAATTCATGTAAACCTCAACGGAAACGTGAGCTATTATTATAAGGAAACATCTAGCAAGGAACCCATATGTGACTTCCTAAAAAAGAAAAAGCAAGAGCTAATAATTCAAACCCTAACTCCCACCCAAGGCTAGACAAAGGATTTTCAGTGTGCCCATTGATATTTATGGCTTTCATCTGGTGCTGAGACCTATACTTAGGTGGAAGACTTGAAGAATTGACTGCAAATTAAACTATAGTTATATAATTGAGACCTGCAGAAGGCCAAACTCTTTACATTGAGATTCTTAGAAAAGGAACATATCTGTAGGTTAACCTTATAAAGCCTAAATCACTTTCAGCTTTGATGTGCTAAAAATCTCTGGGCTAGAAAGAGGCTTACTACCCTGAAATGAATATGAAATGGGGGAGGGATAGAACAGAAAGAAAAGATGGTAGTATAAGCTCTGTTTCTAGTCAGTGGCAATCATAGCTTTTAGTAAGAGAAATCTCAGTTGTGTGTGTATTTTGTAAAGCCACAAGAGGAGAGGAGAAAGCCCTAAAACTGAAATGACAGAATTCTTCCCTCTCCTCCCCTTTGGGTGTCACACCCTCCCTGGTGGCAATTAGGAATATTTTCAGCTAAGGCAACAGTGTTTTATTTTGTGCATGTATTTGTATGTATGGGGCAAGAGGAGAGGGGAAAGTGGCAACTGGTCAGATGATAATCCAATAAAAGGTTCAGTTGTCCTGGGAGAGGAAGTGATCCTATAGATGGGGCACTGAGCCTTGAGGGAGGGGTGCCATGAAGATGGGACCCTGAAGGAACGATTATGGCAAATGGATACACGAGTTGATGGAGAACCTTAAGCTGAAGTGTAGGGCAAGTAGTCACCATTTCCCTCCACCTCTCAGTAGGAACAAGCTTTCTCTTGATGTTTGCACCCTGGAACAAAGTCCCATTTACCCTGTGCTAATTATTCCTTTGCTAGCTAGGTCCCAGAGTCTTCCTTCTACTAGTTTCTAGTCCCCCCTTTGCTTGGGCTATGGCTCCTGTGTCCTAAAAAGAATAATGTTATGACATGACTCTTTGGTTTTTGCAAAGTAAATAATACTGGACTTGCTTGGAGCCAGCAGATCTCTCAATTCTGCCACCAACTAGTTATATACTTGGGGTAAGTTGCTTGATCTCTATGTGACTCGGTTTCCTCAGCTGTACAACAGAAATGACAGTCCTTATACCAACTGCCTCTCAGGATTTTTGTGTGAGGATCAAATGAATGCAAAGAATTTTGTGTACCTTAAAACACTATAAAAGACATATTAGTATTTTTTTTCTGGTATCATAGATGGCTGGCATGGAGCCATCGTTGCTCTCTCTGACTCACATGCTACCACAGAGCAGAATATAGTCCCCTAGTGACCTGAAAGAACAAATGTACTTCTCTAAATACCTCACTGGACAGGGCTTAGAAGAGGGTTTATGCGTTTATGATGGAACTGAAAAGTTCTACCCCAACACCATAATTTTCAAAGCTGTTCACAATCAACCCTCCTCTCAAAAGCTATTGATACAGAAGCTATATCTCAAATATCTGGTTAGCACTTTTTGATCAAGAAAGAGCAGGTCTAGCAAAAGGCAAAGCATCATTTATTTTCCTCAAGAAGGGCAGTCAGCTTTGGGTGAATGACACATACAATCCTCCCCATACTCTCAACTACTTTGTGTATTTTGGTAATAAATTGCCATGTAAAACAATAGCAGCAAAATAATCTCTCTACTTCTTCTTTGTTTAAC
Source organism: Pseudochirops corinnae (assembly GCA_028646515.1). Lineage (NCBI taxonomy): Eukaryota > Metazoa > Chordata > Mammalia > Diprotodontia > Pseudocheiridae > Pseudochirops > Pseudochirops corinnae. The sequence continues at coordinate 139,259,580 of CM053588.1, forward strand.
TGGACTCAAGAACCCCCACAGCTATGATTACACAGTGAGATGAAGACCAAGAGAGAAGTTTGGGAACCTCCTCTCTGTTGATTCAGGACTGGGAACTCAGGCATTTTCCAAGAATGGAAACTGGGCAAGGGCTAGCCAGCAGAAGGAAAGAGAGTCTGCCCTGGCAGCCGCCCCAGATAGGAACCCAAATGAGAGGAAAGGCGTTGAGTGCTTGAGCCCCAGTTTGGTGATGGAAGGATCCAGGCTTTTAGTTGATACATTTAAAACTTCTTTTGCCCATCGAATGTAACTGTTTGCATTCATGCTGTTTCTTTAAGACCTCAAGCTCTAGTGAAAGCTTCCATTTTCCCAGAGTTGGTCAAATGAACGTGGAATTGAAAGCAGATGTGAAAGCCAGCATGTTATTGCACAAGGGCGAATGGGGCATGGGGAGAGAGGAGAGGAGGGAGGTGGCGGGGGCTGCAGGAAGGGACCCTCAGCAGCCCCAGGACTCTCATCACTCGAGGGGGTCTGAACTCCAAATTCCACCAGCCTGCACTCTGAAAATGAAGTCCTAACAGAAAACAGATGGGAGTGGACCAGGAGGAGGGGGAGGAGTAAAAAGAGGGAGGTTTGGAGGGGAGGCTTGTGGGGGAGGAGGGGTGGCAGAGAAGGTTAGGAAGCAAGCAAGGGAAGAAGACAGAGCATGAGTCCATTAAAATATATTGTCTGTGTAAGAAAATAAAAGTCTTTGAGGAGGTGAGGGGTGGGGGGGGAATGTGTGGGTTTGGGGGAATGGGGAGGAGAGCAGGGTGTGAGACCTAAGCACACCTAGGCTTTCCGGTAGCTAGATTTCCCAATATTTGGGGAGGGGGGAGCGTCACGAAAATAATGTCCTCTAAGAGCCAATGGCAGGTTAGGAAATTATAAGGGCAGAGGAACATAGAGCTGCCCTATCCCTCTGAAAGTCTGTCTCCTGGAACAGCCCAGATACATTTGCAAATGCCAGTAGTCCTGATAAATCAAACTCACTGGAGTCAGCACAGCCCTCATGCTACTTCTCAGAAGGGCTTTGTCTCGGCCAGAGCATGCCAAATGGAGTCTGCTGCGGAGGAGGAGGCGGCGGTTGGTATAGTCTATAGTCTGGATAATAATAACTCATGGACCTTTTCCACCCTGGGAACCAGAGCTAATCTACTTTTATTTTCCTGGACCGACTCATCAGAGATTTGACAATACCCAGATCTGGAAGAAGCTTTGTGAAAAGGTTCAGTTTGATTCTCCCCTGTCATGGGTGTGAAGCACTATGGTTCCATGGAAAGACGCCTGGTTTAGAAATCAGAGGACCTAGAATCAAAATCCACTTCTGTCACTTGCTCCCTGATCCTCAGCCAATCTCTTAACTCCTCGGAGTCTCATTGTTCTTGTTTATAAAATGGGTTGGAACTAGGTGGCTTCTTAGGTCCTTTCCGGTTCTAGGTCTCTGATCCCATGATTGATTATATAGCAGCATGAATAAAGAAATTCCTGGGTTCTAGAACTGGAATAGACCCTAGAAATCAACTCACCCATTTTACACATGAAGAAACTGAGGCCAGGATAAAGTCACATGCCCAAGGTCACATAACTAAGAGTGGAGACCTGATTTTAAAGTCAAATGTGGTCTTGGTTTCATTATATTACATTTCTTCTCTATCAAGTAGCCCTCAAGTCCACACCTTTAAATTATTTCCACAGAGAAAGTTTTATGTAAAGCAGCAAAAAAAAAAAAAAAAATTCCCTAAAAACAAACGAACAAAAACCAAACCCCAGTCATTTCCAAGGGTCATGAAACAGATCTTGGCCAGCTTTGGGGGAGTAAACCTGAGAGAAGACTGATTTCTCCCTAGTTCAGTCTAAGCTATGTCTGCATCTCCATTGATTCCAAATTTCACCTGGCTCTGAGAGTTGGGCCACAACTTAACTTAAAAATCTGGGAGAACTATTCCTTTAGGAGCATGGCAAGCAAGTGCCAATAGTGGCTGCTTTCCACAATTCCATCTCAGCACCTGGAGAAGCAAATTTGTAAGGTCTGATCATCTTCCCCCTGACTCCCTCCTTCAGATGCTGCTACCACTGCCAGCAGCCCAAGGCCCACACCCAGGCAGGCATTCAGAGAATCTGGCAACTTTGAAGTTGGAGGTAGGGGACATGATGAGGTGGTTATGGGAGGGTATGCCAGCACATCATCACATTAATATTTCATTCTGTACTTTGGACCTGGGGAATCTAACATAAAAGCCAGCATACTTAGAAACTCCAAAAGAGCATCCTCAGGCTAAGATTAAATCCATTTTTTGAACTCTCCTTCCTGCTTACCAGAGGAAATGTGTCTGTCCCAAATCTCTATCCCAGTCTGAGTTTTCTATTTTCTTTTTGGTATCACATGTCAATGATGGAAAGGGGATAAGGAAATGAAAAAAACAAATCCTACAGGATGTTAACCCTTTCTTCTAAAATTCTGCCTTTGTTATGCATATATAGCTGGCACCAATCCTCCCAAAGCTTTGAACTGCCTTACACACCTGTTACCACCATGTTCCACAAGCATGTTTCCAAAATCTTTCTTCCTCTGTCATTGTTAATCTATTATGTAAAGTCTTCCCTTTGTCCCTGTCTCATCTCTTCCATTCACAGAAATCCCAGAGCTTGGAGGGCCTTCTGAAATCATTTATCCCTGATTCCTATCAGTACAAGAATCCCTTCTTCAACCACATGAACAAATGGTCACATTGCCTTTTCTTGTATCTGTCTTGTGAATAAGGAACTTGTAGCCTTATGAAGTAGCCCATTCCACTTTAGGACAGGTCTAATTGTGAAAGAGCCTTCCTTTGACCCAGCAATAACACTACTAGGTCTATTTCCAAAGATGATTAGGAAAAAGGAAAAGAATCTATATGTTCTAAAATATTTATAACAGCTCTTTTTGTGGTGGCAAAGAACTGGAAATTGTGGAGATGTCCATCAATTGGGGAATGGCTAAACAAGTTGTGGTATATGATCTTGATGCAAATACAACTGCGCTATAAGAAATGATGAGCTCAATGGAGTTAGAAAAACATGGATAGACTTGCATGAAACAATGAATAATAAAATGAGCAGAACCAAGAGAACATAGTATACAGTAACAGCAATATTGTTTTAAGAATACTTTGAGTAATTAAGTCATTTTGACAATCATAAATGCCTAAATTAACTTCAAAGGACATATGAAGGAAAATGGTATCTGCCTCCATAGAAAGAAATTATCAACAGAAGTATGTATTACATACATACATATATATATACACACACTTTATATATATATATACACATATACATTATATATACACACATATATACACACGTGTTTGTATCTAGTGGTAGCCATCTGTAGGGTGGAGAAGGGGGAGCGGAAGGAAAAAAGGAAAAGGAAGAAAAGGAAATTTACATGATAACCTTATTATATATTGAAAAGGAATAGCAAGGCATACATAATAGATTTGTAGTTTATGAATATTATACATTATATTGCATATAAAACAACTATAAATACTATATATATATATATATATATATATATATCAATGATATCTTCCTTCAAATTATGCTTCTGTAACATGAACTCACTGCCAAGCAAACTAAGTCTCCATCCTCTCCTACAGGGCAACCGTTCACATGTTGAAGATATCCATCATGTTCAATGGGCTCACTGAGGGCAACTAGATGCTTTCTTTATTAGCTTCCCACTAATCTTAAATTTCAGCTACCTATTCATCATGTTAAATACGTCATTTTCTTAGTCTAAAGAGTATTCTTCTTGGCAAGAGTAACAGGGAGTTGGCAGAACTTCTGCACCTGTTTCTAGCCAACTATGTATGCTAGCCCAGCACTCAGGTAATCAGGGAATGAGGAAACAACTCCTTATTGGCTCCTGAGCTGGAGAAGAAGATCAGTGGAGCTGTTCACCTCTCATTCCCAGCTCTAGCTGTTTTCTTTCTCTTCTTTTAACCCCTTGTTTGTAATCCTATGTATCTGATGGTTCCCTGCAGGTGACATCATGAACTCTGGAATTTCCTATGAAGATCGGTAGGGCATATTGATTATCCCCAACTCAACTACCCAAAGTGGACTCAGGCAAGTGGGAGCCTGAGATTCTGGAGGCATCTTTTACTTTGAACAAAAGTCTAGATGTCCACATACATGGATGTAATGAGTATAGAATACATCTAGGCATAAGTGTATGTGCATATTGTGAATCCACGTGTACATACACATGTGCATCGCAAGTCCAGACATAGATCTAATGTGTAAATACACACATCACAAGTCCAGGCTGTAAGTGCACATGTATTATGAGTTCAGATGGATATAAACATGAGTCCTTAGTCTAGACACAGGTCTAGACATGCAAATCTATACTATGTATACAGTGTGTAATGAGATACTGTGTAAGTATACATGGGATTTATGAATATAGGTACATGGTTGTTGGGGGCGGGGGGGTAAAAGGGTTACGTAGTTTGGGTGTGGCTTAGCTAGCTTGCTGTGAAGATTTGCCATATAAGGTAATAAATGTAATCCGAGCTTGTGATTGGATGAGGGATAATGATAAAAGACCTGAATGCGGAAGCATCCGTGCAGTTGAGATGTAGTCGCCGTTGAATAAACTACTCCTTGGGAACCTCGGGCGCTCTGTCTGGTAATTCCTC
>CM053588.1:139264788-139289788 GCA_028646515.1 Pseudochirops corinnae
AGCAATTCAATATAGGCTGTACATGTGTAGTTATACAGAACATCTCCACAATGAACATACTGTGAGAGACTGACTACATGTCCCTCCTTCCTATCCGCCCCCCCCATTCCACTCTCTACCCTGTCCCTGTCCCTGTCCCTCTACAGAAGTGTGCCCTTCCATCAACCCTCCCTCCCACCCTGCCCTCCGCTCCATCATCCTACCTCTCATCCCCATCCCCCCTATTCTCCTGTGTGGCAAGATGCCCAGTTTAGAAATATATGCACTTATTAAAAAAAAGATCCCTCATTATTCCCTCTCTTCTCTCACTTTCTCACACACACATACAGTGTTACATGTCAGTCAGTTAATTCCTTGAGGTCAGGGACCATATTCTTGCCTTTTGGTGCTATTGTAAATGCTTAAAAAATATTTGTGGTTTGCAAACCTGAAAGCAGTAGATAAATGCTACTTATTTCATTATTGTTGTCTCTTATTGACTCCTTAAAGCAGGAATTCCCGAAGGGATTGTCCTCCACTCTCTTTAATCATTTTCTTCTTTGGAAATGTTATTTATCCCAATGGTTTCAACTCCTACTGCTACACAGATGACTGACTATAAAAAAACCAGATATCCACTGGTGACCTCTCTTCTGAACTCCCGACTTACATCTATAGGAAATCTCTAAATTATTGTCCAACAGGAGTCCGAGTTCCAAACTATAAAAGCCAGTTGGCTGTTTTTCTACTTGTAACAATCCCTCTTGGCTTCTCCCCTCGATTTGCACTCACACTTCACAGACTGAGGGCTCAGCACAGTGCTTTACAATGGTAAATCCTTAAATATTTGTTGATTGACTATTTGACTACTTTACCTACTTGGAAGCCCAATTCTATATCTACTTCAATTCTGTAAATGGGCAGAACAAGGAGGGGGAAGAAACACAACGGCTCATTGCTTATTTAGGCAATTGCTTGTTTAGAAGTCTAACTGTTTGATGATCTGGAAAATGATTTGGAGCACGTGAAACAACAACCCTCTTTTCCCCTCATTTCCCTCCCTGCCTGGATAAACCATTTCAATCACATTGTCTCCTTCACCCTTGAATCTCTTAACCCCTTAGGCTTCTGCAGTTCCCATGAAGCTGACCATCGACCTCACTCTTAATCTTGAGTGACCAAAGGCTGCTGAAAGAAATTATGAAATTGCCTCATGGGCCTATTACAATTTTATTCTAAAACGCTTCAGTTGGGTCCTCACTGACACAAAGTAATCATTTTTATCATTTTGTATGGATGATCAATCACATTTGCTATTCTCAAGCCCTCAACTCCATCTGTTCTCCATCACATTTAGCAGATGACCTAACCTGATACTTTACTAAGAACACTGAAGCCATCTGAAATGAATTCCCTCCACTGTCCTGTGTTTCTCTAAATATCTCAATGTATTCATCCTCTTTCCTTCCAATCTCAGTTCTTTCAAAGACAATAAATGACCATCTTATCACAAATCATGGGGCTCTTTTTGTATCCTCATTTTCCTTCATTTCTCTTTATCATTTGAAATTGAAAGAATCCACCAATCACTTCCTGAAAGAGATCTCATAATGAAAACTCCCAGGAATCCAAATTCCAGTACTCCCAGATCAAGGAGAAAAAATTGGAAGCAGCCAAAAAGAGATAATTCAAATATCATGGAGTCTCTTCGTCATTTGGCAACATAGACTATGAAATCCTTCTTGATGCTCTTTCCTCCCTTTGTTTCCCATTTTAACGAGTTATTATAGTTCTCTTATTTCTCAGACTACTTCTTCACTGTCTATTGGTCCTCTTGACCTTTTAATCTGGAAATACAGAGCAATTCTGTACTTGAAGAATGAAGAAATGAATGAAAAACAATTTAAGTGTCTACTAGGTCCCAGGAAATGTACTACACACTATATATAATATGTAATATTATTACATATTATATTACATATAATATCATATATTGTATATGTATAATTATATATAATTATATTATATAAAAATGAGACAGTTCTCACCCACAAGAAGCTTACATTATAAATGTAGGATTGGTCTATGGGAAAGGGAGTTTTGGTCATGGGATTCACAGGGATAATGAGTAGAGAGTCATGTGAAAGTCAGTTGACATCTTTTCCAAAAGCAATGATATTATTGAATTGATTATTCTTTCCAAAGCAAAAGATAGAAAGTGGAGGGGTTAAAAAGGGGGAACAGCAAGAGGACATTTCGGGGAAATGGCAAGATGCCTGGGGTGCATAATTGTATGGCTATGAGGCACAGTCTGGGGCTGGCTAGATATAGTAGGCTAGATAAGTTTGCACATACTCATTCAACAATCAGAGCAGCTCAACATTAATCTGAGTTCCCAAACTGAGTGAATTAATGCACACATGGAAGGAATGAGCATTGGATGGTCTCTGGAGATCTGACTCTGAGACTTAGTGTTACTGGTGGGGAAAAAAAAATGGTTATTTGTGCTTTCTTCTCTCTCTAGATTTTCTCTCCTGTAATCTCATCTACTTGCATGACATAGTTATCATTTCAATGCAAATGATGGGAACAACACCAGAATCAGTCAGACTCTTTCGCTTCAAGCATGAGTTGATCCAATCATCTTTGGAGCTCAACTCTAGAACTGATATGTCCTGATTTTTGAGCTATGTTCAAACTTAAATATCTAATTAGGTTATAGTCCTAAAGTGCTACTTTTCCTTCCTTCTCCATTTCTACTGATAACTCTACCTTGTTCCTAACCCCCAGGAACAAAATCTCTAAGCTCCCTTTGGTTCTCTCTTCCCTCTCATTCCACCAATACAATCAATTGCCATACCTTGCTAATTATTCTCTAACCCTAAGAAACTGATGCTGGGTCCACACATGCTGGGATACTGTGACTGGGATACTGTGGCAGACCCTTTTTCACCCAGAGTAACCCCCTTCTCTGGACTCAGGCTTGAGAGAGAGTTGGATTCAGCCCCAGGGGACACTCCTTCTAATGAGAGATATTAGGCTCTCTTTTCTCACATTATTCATCTTATTGAACCCTAAACCCTGAATCCCCAGGGATAATTTATTTAAAGCTTAAGTATAGATTCAAGTCCAGGATTCCCTCCCTCCCCCTCAAAAGAAAAAAGGAGAAAAGGCATTTCATGTACAATATTAATCAAGTACGGGATAAGTAATTTATTCTTATACATTTAAGAAATGGTAAACATAAGACCCACAAGCACACATTAACAGAACAGAATTCAGCGACAACTTAAAACTACTATTACAGTCCATAAGGAGGCTGATAATTAAACCTAATCATAATATAAGTTGGTCTGTAGGATTGGCATTTAGGCATTGTATTTTTCACTTTGACTGAGCACCGACCAAACAGCACATGTCTGCTGGAAAAATGACCAGGCTTAGGCCAATCCTCTTTTAGGTAGCCATTATTTCCTCTGCCCGTAACCAGTTATAGCCCAATGGGATCCAAGGCTGGCAGCCTGGCTACCAGATTTCTTGAACTCACAAAGTCACCCCCGAGACTAGATATTCCCATCTCAAGATGTTCATTCCCTTAAGAACAGCAAAGAACAAATGTGAAAGAGTCAAACCTAAACCCAGGTTCAGGCCTGACAAGATAGGCAGGATATGTGGTTTAAATGCAATGTGTTTGTGGCCCCATAAAGGTCAAGAGAGGAGGATAATGGCAAACTATCTTTCCTCCTCTCTTGGGAAACAGGCACAAAGCAATCTTGATTGATTTACAACCAGAGAGGAAGAGAGATGCAAGAACCAGTTTTCTCCTTTTGCTATCTGCCAAATAAATCATCATCTCCTCTAACTCTGCAGGGAATAAGTGGACCCTTAGACACACATGTCCAAAGGCCAGCCCCAAAGTCCCCACAAGGTCAACTGGAACCAAGAAAAACAACTCTAAGCATGCTCCATTATATGACCTCTGCCCTATGGGCCATTTCAACTTTACTGTACTGCTTCAATCAATCAACAAATATTCCTTATGTGCCCACACATGCCAGGCATTGCCCTAGATGCCAAGGATACTCAAAGAAGCAGAGGACAATCCCTGTCCTTAAGAAGCTTAAAATTTAATGGGGGAGACAACATAAAAATATATACAAAGCACGCTATGTATGGGATAAACAGGAAATAATTTTAGAAGGTCAGGTCCTGGAATTAAGTGGGGTTGGGGAAAACTTTCTGTAAGAGGGGGAACTTTATTTGGGTGTCATAAGAAGTCAGTAGTATGAACGGAGGAGAGAGAGAGCATTCCAGGCACGGGGAACAGTCCCAGAAAATCCTTGGAGCTGAGAGATGGAGGGTCTTATTTGTAGAACAGCAGGAAGACAGAGTCAATGAATCAAAAGAGCATATGTTGGGCAGGAAGATGTAGGAAGAGTGGACAGGTAGGAAGGGTACCGGTTATGAATGGTTTATAAGATAAAAAGATTGTATTTGATGCGGGAGGCAATAGGAAGTTACTAGAGTTTTATTGAATGGTAGGGTTAGGTGCATGATATGAGCACACCTCTTCTTTAGGAAAACTGCTTTAGTGACTAAATGGAGGATGGAATGGGGAGGGGAAGGATTTGAGGCAGGCGGACCCACCAGCAGACTATTGCAGTGATCCTGGTTTGAGATGATAAGAGCCTGCACCAGTGGTGGCGCTGTCAGAAGACAGAAGGGGACATATTGGAGAGATGTTGCAGAGGTGAAACTAACAGGATTTGGCAACAGATTGGGTATGGTAGATGAGATATAGGGAGGAATCCAGGGTGACTCCTACACTGTAAGCTTGAGGGGCTGGATCATGTTGTCGAGTGCAATAATAGGGAAGGCAGGAGAGATAGAAGGTGTAAGAAGAAAGATAATGAGTTCTGTCTTGGTCATATTGGCTTGAAGATGTTTACTGAACATCCAGTTTGAGATGCCTAAAATGCATTTGGAAATTGGAGATTGGTGGTCAGCAGAGGGATTGTGGAAGGAAAGATTTGGGAATAATCAGCATAGAAATGGTATTAAATCCACAGGAACTGATGAGATTACCAAGTGAAGTAGTATAGAGAGAAAAAAGAAAAGGACTCAGGACAAAACCCTGAAAGACACTTACAGAGAGATGGCATGATCTGAAGAAGCATCTAACACAGGAGAAAGAAAAGTGGTCAGATAGATAGGAGGAAAACCAGGAAAAAGTGCTGTCCAAAAATCTAGAAAGAAGAGAGTATCAAGGAGGAGAGAATGACTAAGTGTCAAAGGCTGCAGAGAGGTCAAAGATAATGAGAATTGAGAAAAGGTCTTCAGATTTTGGCAATTAAAAGGTCATTAGCAAATTTGGAGAGAGCAGTTTTGGTATAATGATAAAGTCAGAAGCCAGATGATAAGGGGTCAAGAAGAAAGTGAGAAGAGAGAATGGACATCTATTTTAGACCATCTTTTCAAGGAGTTTAGCTACAAAAGACAGGAGAAATATAGAACAATAGGGGGATTGAAGAATCAAGTAAGAGTTTTTGTTGTTGTTTTGTTTTTTCAGGAGAGGGGAGACATGGGCATTTTTGTAGGCCATTGGAAATAATCCAAAAAGAAGAGAAAAATGAAAATAAATAAAAGAGTGGGGATGACAGAGGGGGCAATCTGGTGGAGGAAATGGGATGGAGTAGGATCACTTGAATAAATTAGAGGGATTAACCCTGGTAAGGGTATGATCACTTCATCATGTGAGACAGGAGGAGAAAGTTGCAAAAGGCATTTGAGTGATAGGATATGAGGAAGAGAGGAGAAGAGAGAGTTCATAGCAAATGAATTCAATTTTTCTGTAAAAATATGAAGCAAAATTTTCAGTTGAAACTGGGAGAAAGGGAGTCGTGGGATGTTTGAGAAAGGATGAAAAGGTTTATAAGCACTCATCCCCTGTAGAGTGGGGTAGTGAGTTGATAAAAGAAGGTCAAGAGAATTCTAAGAGCAGTGAAAGCCCAGTTAAAGTTATATAGTATGAATTTGTAGAGTACCCAGTCAGTTGTGGGATTTTCTCTATCTTTATTCAGCAGCATGTGTGCAGGAATGAAGGAAATGAATGGTGGGAGTGATCCAAGGCTGAGACTTGCTCAGGCAAGTGATATAAAGAGGTTATGGATTTAAGAGAGGAGGACTACTCTAACACCATCTCTTGTTGATGTCCCTTACTTTCCAGCTCCCATGCAATGGCCATACTTTCAGCCCTAAGCTGTTATAACGACATCCTAGCTGATCTTCTAGCCTCCAGCTTGTCCCCTCCCCTGCTTAACCTGCTTGCCACTAACAAAGAAAGATTCCTAATTTGTTGCTGCGATCATACCAGTACTCTCTTCAAAAATCTTCATTGTATACTAAAACAAGTATATATTGTTAATCCTAGCATTCAGGGAAGTATACAATCTAGAGAGCTCCAAACCTCCTTTCTAGTCTTATCTCACACTACAGTCTTACATGTAATCTGGTTTCCAAATAAACTGGTCTGTTCTCCAACTCTTGCTCCCCCCCTCACATTCCTATAATTGCTTCTTTCTTCACACTATAACATGACTGGAATGGGCTATCCTTCATCTGTATTTGTGGTAGCACCTTTCTTCCTTCTAAGCCCAACTTAGAGCTGCCACCTCCCCCAGGAACCTTCTTTGAATCCTTTTCCCATAGCTTCCCACCTCTCAAACTGAAAATGAGCTGTCCTTCATCAAATTTCTCATAACACTTGACTTCTCCTTTACATTCCACTGATCCCCTTGTATCAGAGTTACTCTTATGGATGTCTTCTACCACCCACCATTAGAGAATAAATTTGAAAGCAGGGCTCATATCATATTCCTCCTTCCCTCTTCAGTGCCTAACATGATGCCTTGCACAGCTAACACTTGTTGAATGGAATTGAAACTTACCACTGAGACCTACTGAGGGTGGGGATTTGCCCCAATGAACTTATAATCAGTACTGAACACCAAATGACTCATAGGACTTTAGGGTGTCAGAATTGGAAGGGACTTTAGAGCTCATCTAGTTTAACCTCCACATTTTATAGAGGAAGAAATCAAAGCTCAGCCAGTGACTGCCTCAAGTCATACAGTTAGCACTTGAAGTGATGAGTGCCCAGTTTGGTAATCTGTTCCCTAAGTCTACAGCTAGGATTGTTTCTTTTCCTCCTAGCTAGATCATAAGATAACTATTTTATAGTTCTCTTCTATCTCCCTCATTGCCTAATGTCACACAGAATGCATATAGAGTTGCAATAAATATTAGTGTGTTGATTGTTTGAACAGTTCATAGTGGTTATCTACAAGCCTCAGCTCCCCAAGGAAGGATTCAGTGTTTCATTTCCCTTTGCCTCTGAAAGTAATGGGATTCAGGAATCGTTACTCCCAGCTCCACACTCCAGGCATAGGCCCTCACTGACTTTTCACACATTGACTCGGGTCTGCTATTTTATCTGCAAGGGTCAGGGATGCAGCTGTTGTCTGTTTGCAAATTCTTGCCTGGGTCATAGGGTGGGGGAGAATGCAACTTGTGTTTGTCTCATCCAACGACATCCTGTGCCTTTTGTACCAGTCCTTACCTAACGTGGCTCCATTTCCTGAGTAGCCATCCCCAGCAACTTAACTCTCTAGCACTATACAGTGTCTTTAGGGATGCCTGCAAAACATTCTGTGTATTGACCTCAATGTCTCTGGGCCCATAAATAACAACAAAAGAAAATACCCAAAAAGGGCCTCAAGCAGCATGCTGGGAACTAATATGACGGATCATGAAGCAAAGAACAAAGGTGAAGAGTGGGGAGGAGGTTGAAGCCAAAGAAAAATAACAGAGGAAAAAGCCAATATATCCCCTCAAAAACGAGTTTCCTAGATGTCATAATAGTATGATAAGAAAGAGAAATGATGAGGTTGGCTGGCAGGGAGGAGCACTTAGGGAGGTGACAGGTGGGGACTTTATTATAAGTGACAGGTCCAGAGTGAAGCAAACAGCTTTTGGGTGGAGGCTTCTTCCCAGAATTCAAACCAACAGTCATATCCAAGCTGTATTTTTAGAGATATGAAAACACCTTAAAGTCATTTTCGTATCTCATATTGACAGCAGCTCTACCAGGGAGAGAGTACAAGTACCACATCCAGGTAACATGGTGCAATAAATAAAACGATTTGAAATCCAGAAGACTTGAGTTCAAATCCTTCTATTGACATTTCATATGTGAACCTACGCAAATCGGTTCACCAATCTAAGCTTTACTTTCCTTATCTGAAAAAAGGTTGCTGTGAAGATCAAATAAAATAACGTTTGAAAAGCCATCTGTAAACTTTAAAGTGCTGTGTAAATGTGAGTTGTTACTATGCTGCCACCAAGATCCACAGCCCTGGAGTTATCCTCAATTTTTCATTCTCTCACACTTCCAATCAGTCGTCAAGCCTTGTTGTTCTTTCCCCATTATACCAGTCACATTAATCTCCATTTCTCCACTCAAACAACCATCACTTTAGTTCAAGCCCTGATCATTTCTCGCTTGTACTATTCCAAAAGCTTCGTAAGTGGCTGCCCTGCTTCTAGCCTCTTTCCTCTCTAATCCATTCTCCATAAAGCTGCTGAATTCATATTCCTAAAGCAAACATGATCATGTCACTTCTCTACCTAAAAACCAACAATCTCGATTGCCTCCTTGAAAAAATACAAAATCCCCAGCCCGGCTTTAAAATCTCTCATAATATGGCATCTAGCTTCCTTCACTCTCTCTTCCAGTCAAATCATCCTTTCAGTTGATCTACATATGTGGCATTCTACCTCCTGCATCTGTGTGACCTGGTACTTGAGTAGATGAGTACACTGAGGTCTGTGTAGGTTACGTTACTTACCTATGACCATGCAGGTAGAAAACATCAGAAGCAAGATTTGAACCCAAGCCATCTGACTTTAAAGCTGAGTATTCCTTCCATTGTGTCATTCTGTCTCCAGAATGACTTTGTTATGACTTTGCATTTATCTGTACTAATACTCTAGCTCCCAGGACACCATCAGCTCCTTGGGGGAAGTGACTATCATTTATCCATCTTTGTTCCCAACCCCACCATTCTTAACTCAGTGTCTGGCAGTGTCTACACACAGTTTGTATTAAGTTCATACTTACTGAATTGAATTAAATTGGATCCCTTTCCTACTCATGAAGAGACAGACTCATTTGGATTAATTAACTTTGATAAGTGGTGAGGCAGGAAATGAACTCAGATCTTTTGACTCTAAATTCATTGGTTTTTTTTTCCAAAAAATTTCCAAAAATCCTGTTACCTTTTGTTTTTATATCACTAACATTTATGTCATCCCATGCATGCCATGGGAGCTATTTCCTGTAAGAAAAGAGGGGAGGGGAGAAACAGTTCAATCAAACTAATGAACATGGAAAACGTTTGATATCAAATACATTGTTTCATGCACAGAGACCCCATCTATGCAAAGACATGGGGGAGGTAGTTTCTCATATCTCTTTCTTGAGGCCATCATCATTATAATTTTGCAGTATTCAGTTTCGATTCCAATGCACTACTTTTGAAAATAACCCATGAGCAATACTTAAGGTCTTACTTAGAGTAACATCTACTTGACTTTTATCTCTTGAGGCTTGGGGAAGGGGGGCTCTGTTGAGGAAGGTTGAAATCATGAAACATAGATGTTATACTGAGTTTCTCTCTTTCTTTTTTTTTTTTTGGAGGACAATTGGGTTAAGTGACTTGCCCAAAGTCACACAGTTAGTAAGTGTGTCAAGTGTCTGAGGCCGGATTTAAACTCAGGTCCTCCTGATTCCAGGGCCAGTGCTCTATTCACTGCACCACCTAGCCACCCCTGTTATACTGAGTTTTTGCCACAAATGAAAATAGATATCACTAATAATAGGCAGTTACAAGGTTTGATCAGAAATCACTTCCGAGTGGTCTATCCAGCTATTGTTCGTTTGTTTGAAGGAAAAGGAAGGTTCACACCTCTGATGCTGTAAGGGTAGGGAGATTTCAACATACAATTTCCTTTCACAAATATAGCTTGGTCACCCACTAGCAATTTGTTGTCTGGGTCAGGGAAAGTTAAATGATATGATCCCCTAGCTAGTATGTGTCAGAGGAAGAATTAAAAGTCAAGTCTTCTGGACTCCAAAGGAGGCCCTCAATCCACTATGCAACACTTCCTCCAGAAGCTAAAATTAACATATCAAAAAATGGGGCATGTTCAAGTCGTCTTTGCATCTGGTAGTTAACAGAAACCTCAAGGCTGCAGAATTTCTGGCACCAAACTCTCTCTCAAAATCTTGATTCTTTTAAAGTAGAACATTATTTACTCCTACATACATGTTCGTAAGATTTTTGAAGCCAGAGCCAAATGTGAAATCTCACACAAGTTTGAAAGTCAGAATTACATCTGTTTCAAAAGTTGATATCTGGGAGTTGTCAAAAGGATGCTCTCACCCCTCCTGCCATTTCAATACAACACATTCATAGAAGGAGTAAATTATTTCCTTGTAATATGGAAGCACAGGCTGCCTTGAACATAATAGGCACCTAAATACCAGTTGAATGGAATTATATATAAACCCACTGAGACTAAACATGTTGTTATTGTTGAGTTGTTTCAGTTGTGTACAACTCTTCGTGACCCAATTCAGGGTTTTCTTGGCAAAGATGCTGCAAGGGTTTACCACTTGCTTCTCCAGTTCATTTTACAGATGAGGAAACTGAGGAAAACAAGGTTAAGTGATTTGCCCAGAGTCATATACTTGTATGTATCTGAGGCCAGTTTTGAACTCAGAAAGCTGAGTCTTACTGACCTTAGTTGTATGTGCTATCCACTGAACCATCTAACTTCCCCCTGATGATACACAGATTCCTCTTTTTAGGCAGTTCTGCAAGAAAATCAGAAGCACAACTATATCACTGAAGGATAAAAAAAAAAATTCATTAGGGATATAATTATAAGAGCTGACATAGATGTTTTAAGGTTTGAAAACTACATTTGGGCATACATTATCATATTCTATCCTAATGATAAACCTGTGACATAGCTATGATTATCTCCATTGTGTTGATAACAAAACTGAGGCCCACCCTTGATGATATAGCTAGTAAGGGTCAGAGGCAGTTATTTGAGTCCAAGTATCTCCTGATTCTGAATCCATCTAGGATCCTGGGCATTCTGAGGTAGGGATGGAAGGTGGGAGTATTGGAGAACCTAGTTCCCCTCTTGAGAAGACAGGCAACTCCAGAGTAATGTTCAGGGCAAACTTCAAAGGCAAGTAAAAACAAATGTTTCAGGTCACCAGCTGCCATGGTCTGTGCCTTGGTGCCTGGCTGCCACCTTGGTGCTGAATACAGAAAATCAATTCCCCTTTCTCTTTCAATGTCCTTTTCCAACTGATTCAGGTGCTTTCTTGGGGAATCTGCATTTATTCCAGCTGAGCTACAATGCTAGAGGATTTGATACGGGGCTTAGAAGAGGGATCATCAGTGAGGGAAAACCCTTTTAGTCTAAAGTAAAGATTAAGAGAAGAAAAGGGAGTAATCTGATGGTCCATTAATGGAAAAGGAGGAAACTTAGGATGCCAGCCATCTATCTGGGATGTTTTAAGTTTGAGGTGATCAGATGTCCTAAATTAGGCAAGACAGCCCTGACTGTTGATTTCACATACCACCTGACAATATGTCTCCCCAACTATCCTTTGATCAAATATTGATTCATTCTCTCTGGCTACATTTTCTTTTGCTTAAAGTCTTCCTGCTTCTCTCTGTGGCAAATCTTCTTTACATTAAAAAAAAAAAAACAATTTTGAATTACATTTTAAAAATATCTTTCTTTTTTAGAAGACAGTAAATAGAAGCTGTGCAAAAGAGAAGTTTCTGAGTCTAAGAGAAATATTGGATGAAAACGAAGTTACATTTAGCTAACAACTGATTTTTTTCTTTAAAAATTGTTTTGTGGTGGGAGTGGTATGCTTAATTGAGAGTACAGTGGAAAAATCACCTCTTTCTTATTGGAGAAAATGAGTCACAGAGAGTTTTAGGTTTCCAGTATAGAGTTTCATTTGCCAGAAATGGTGGAATGGGAGGGAATCGTGTAGAATTTTAGAGTTTATCAAGACATGGTGTGGCTAAGATCAACTGAAGCTCCTGGCCAAAGCCACAAAGAGCTTTTGAGTCATATTTTAAAATATTAAGCACTTATTATAGTAAGTAATGAGAGAGATAAAGTTTGAACAAAACAGTCTCTGCCATAATGTAGTTTATGGTATAGCAAGGGATAGAAAATCAACACAGATGCTTAAATACGTAATATCACCTGGCAAGTACAACAGAAAATTGAATAACAAAGTACTCTGTGAGGTGTGAGGAGGAAAGGCATTTTTGAAGAGATAGGAAAAAGATCAAGAAAAGCTTCATGGAAAGTTGCCATTTAAATTTGCTTTTAAAAGGTGGGTAAGAATTCACTGGACCAAACTAATACTGGTAATCAATCTTATCAAACACCTGAAGATTGACAAAGCCCTTTCCTAACAATAATTTTGTGAGGTGATTCATAGGAGTATCATTTTCACCCATTTGGTAGATTAACCAACTGAAGGTCAAAAAGATGAAGTAAATTACCCATAATCACTCGGCTAGTAAGCATTGGAGTTGATGCTTAGGAAATAGCACAAGCACAGGTATGGAGGTGAGAATATGTGTGTAGCCTTTTTTGAAAATGTGAATAGTCCAGGCTAGGGAGTGTTGACCCAGCCTTACCTAAAATCCAACCCATAAGCTTGGCCACTATAGTTATCCCTTCCACATTGAGACTTTCCATCATGTTGTTTTTTTTTTTTTTAACAAATTGAGAATCAGAATAAATTAAATGGGAATTTGGAGGGGGGGAGTTTTGTGGAAGACACAGGCAACACACAAAGGCCAGAAGACGACATAGAAGAAGTTTAAAAACTCAAGAATGCATAAAGCTATATGTATAATATTGCATAGTATGGCTTATGACCAAATAGTAACCCAAATTTTACAATAAACACCTCATAAAGGAAAAAGAAAAAATTTAGACTTCTTCTCTGGCATGAAGGAAGGGCCAAAAATTTTACATGAATTTTCCAGATTGCAGAGGCATTGTGCCCCTAACCCCTCAGACGCGGAAGGGATAACTGTGTTGTTCAGTGTGATAAAAACACTGACTTACTGGTCCTTTTTGCCCATATGTGGTTTAAGTTAGTGTTCAAAGTCTCTCCCAGATTTACTTCTGGAACACATAATAATATAATGGAAGTATAATAGGATTATAGAAAGAGAACTTGGCTTTATGTGGTTCTACTCAGTCAACAAGAATTTGTTAATCAATATGATAAACACTGGGGATACAAGGAAAGTCAAAAATACATTCTGTGCCTTTAAGAAGTTCACAATCTAATGAGGCAGACAGCGTGCAAACAGTCACATACGTACAAGATAAATACGGTGTAAATGGGAGTCAATCTAAGAGGGAAAGCGCTAGTGAGGAATAGGAAATGCTGGTCAAAGGTGGGTTATGAGCTTACTCTTTTTTTGAGGGGAGAAGGCAAACCAATTGGGGTTAAGTGACTTGTCCAAGGTCACACAGCTAGTAAGTGTCCAGTGTCTGAGGTTGGATTTGAGTCAGATCCTCCTTACCCATGCTCTAGTCACTGTGTCACCTAGCTGATCCTATGAGCATACTCTCAAAGGAAGTATAGAGACAAGCACACTGGCATACCCAGAATGGCTGCTAGCACAGGTTCTTAAATCTGCTTTGCTAGGAAAGATAGTTGTTTAAGGGGTAGACAATCTTTTTTAATTACATTCACTAGTTCAGGGTGAAAGTAAATACCCTGGACTTCAGAGAAAACACAAGCAGTGAAATAAAGACCAGCAGACAAGGTTCTGACTGCCTGAATCAAAGCAATATATTTTTTTGTTGTTTTTTTTTTTGAGGGGGGAAGGCAGGGCAATTGGGGTTAAGTGACTTGCTCAAGATCCCATGGCTAGTAAGTGTTAAGTATCTGAGGCCAGACTTGAAATCAGATCTTCCTGACTCCAGGGCTGGTGCTCTATTCACTGCACCACTTAGTCATTCCAAAGAAATTTATTTTAAAACAGTTTTTGGAAAACATATTAATTTTACCATTTCTTAAATTATGTTTCTGTATTAGAAAGAGATAATAGCAAATTTTTCTTTTGCTTTTTGGAGGGGAAGGCAGGGCAATTGAGGTTAAGTGACTTGCCCAAGGTCACATGGCTAATAAGTGTTAAGTGTCTGAGGCCAGATTTGAAATCAGGTCCTCCTGACTCCAGGGCCTATGCTCTATTACCTGCACCACCTAGCTGCCCGAAAGTAATATTGCTATGCATTTTACATACATCCTTGGATGGAGAAGACATTTACATCTGAGCAGTCAGGGAGCTCTGAACATATAGCCACTCAGAATCTCAACCAGGGAATCACAAGATCCTTCTCCTAAGCAAGCCCCCAAAGCAAAGTACCAGCTCAGAGTATATGGCTGGAGTATCATGTTGTTGTGGTTGTTGTTGATCCTTCCTTCTCAAAGAGGACCAAAGACATAGGGAGGGTGATGTCTTGCCTTGTGAGTGAATTCCATATGAATGGAGCAGAGTTGCACAAAGTTGTCTGCCTCATCCTCTCCTGAATCACTGAAGTCACTGAAGTCCAGGGGCAGGAGCAGTACCATATGCGATATGTGCAAAACAGCAGACTAGAAAGGGAAGACTGGAAGGGGCTGCATTGTGAAGGACTTTATAAACTAAACAGAGGATCTTATATTGGATACTGTAGGTGAGAGGGAACCATCTAAAACTTAGTGACTCCCTATCTCATTCCCCACAGGACCTTTAGAAAGATCTTCTCTTCTCTTCTCTCTGGAGTACCTCAACCTCTCTCAATAACAGTACATGTATTAGACTTTTACTTCACAAAGAAGACTGAACACAATCTACATCAGTTTCCATTTTCCATTGCTCAAAACTTAGTTTTATCACACTATCTCTCCTTTCCTCTGGGCAATTAAAAAATATATCTCTAACCCTCTCTAAAGCCTGACCTCAAATCTTCCTGATTTTTCCAGGACCTTACTCATCCCCTTATCTTTAATCCTTGAGTATTTCAAAAGTATACTCTAATTTGTTAGTATGAGTACTTCGATCAATGCAGATTACAACCCCTATATAACTTAAAGATCCCCTGGACTTTAGCAGTGTAACCCTGAGTAAGTCACTTAACCTGAATCTGCCTCAGCTACTGTTGACAACCTAGTAATAAACTAACTGGGCAGCTAGATGGTGTAGTGGATAGAGTGCTGGGCTTGGTGTCAGGAAGGCCTGAGTTCAAATCTGGCCTCAGATACTTGTCATGTGACCCTGGACAAGTCACTTAACCCTGTTTGCCTCAGTTTTGTCATCTGTAAAAATGAGCTGGAGAAGGAAATGTCAAACCACTCCAGTATCTTTGTCAAGAAAACCCCAAAAGGGGTCGCAAAGAGTGAGACACAGCTGAAAAATGTCTAAACCACAACAATAAGCTAAACAGAATTTAGTTAGATTGGTCTTCAAATAGCAAGCATACAGTCATGAGATTTGTATTCAAAGCTCTTCTGACTATTTAGGAAATGTCAGATCATGTTCTCCCCTATGATGACATTTGAGAACCTGGGATGATTTTCTTCCTACACAATCAAGGTGCCCCTCTCTCACGCATTTCAAATTCTTCCCCCTACACTAACTCTTCCTTCCCACCTTCCTACAAGTATAATTTCAGTTCTCCTCCCAGATTTAAAAAAAATAGAGCATTTCCTAGATAGTTCTAGTACGCTAAGGTCATCCATAGCTTTCTCCAACTATTCACTGTTGTACTTTTTGAAAATATTGTTCAGACCTGATGCCTTTACTTCTCCACTAACCTTTCTCTCTCCTCAGTTCTTTGCAATCAAGCTCCAACCCCTCCAACTTATTGGTGTTTAGTAATCTCACTCGTGTCCAACTCTTTGTGACCCCAGTTGTTTTCTTGGAAAGGATACAGGAATGGCTTACCAGTTTCTTCTCCAGCTCATTTTATAGATGAGGAACTGAGGCAAACAGGGAAAAGTGACTTGCCCAGGGTCACACAGCTAGTAAGTATCTGAGGCTAAATTTGAACTCAGGACAATGTCTTCCTGACTTCAGGCCTGGCACTTGATCTACTGTGTCACCTAGCTGTCCTACCTTTTGGAATTTATTATTTTAATGAAAGAAATAACCAATTATTAAATGTCTGTTATGTGATAGAAGCTTGTTATAAATAGTATCTTATTTGATTCTTGCAACAACCCTGGAAGGAAGGGACTATTATTTTCCTTTTGAGGCAATTAGAATTAAGAGACTCGCCTAGGGTCACACAGCTAATAAATATCTGAGGGAAAATTTGAACTGAGGTCCTTCTGAGTCCAAGGCTGGGTCTCTATCCACTGTGTCATCTAGCTGCCCCTGAGAAGGGACTATTTTACAGTTGAGAACTGAGACAGATGGAGTTTAAGTGACTTGTTCAGGATAACACTGCTAAAAAGCGTCTGAGGAGAATTTGAACACAGATCTTCTTTAATGTGGGCCCACTTCTCTCCATGCTGATCCCCCAGCTGTCTCAAAGTAACCGATAAACTCCTAATCATCAAATCTAATAGTTTGGGGTTTTTTTGGGACTCATCCATTTTGATCTTCCTGTAGCATTTGACAATATTACGACCCTTTGCCACCCAATAAACCACAAACCAAAACCCACCCCTCAATAATGGATACTCTTTTCTAAGGGGAACAGCAAATAAGTACTGGACTTTGAATCAGGAAGAACCGAGTTCAACTTTTATCTTAAACATTTACTAACTGTATAACCCTGAGCAAGTCAATTAACCTCTCTCTTCCTCAGTTTCCTCATCCATAAAATGGGAATGGTAATAGTGCCTACCTCACAGGGTTATTGTGGGGATCAAATGCAAACCATAAAGCAGTATATAAATGCTAGTTATTTCATTATTATCTCTTATTGATCCCTTAAAGTAGGCATTCCCCAAAGGATTGTCCTCAGTTCTCTTTTTTCATTTTCTCCTACAGAGATGTCATTAATCCCAACTCCTGCCTCTAAAGAAATGACTATAAAAATTCTATCTCCAGTGATGACCTCTGTTCTGAACTTCAGATTTATATATGTAGGCAATCTCCAAATTGTTGTCCAACAGGAGCTCAAGCTCCCAAGTCCAAAACCCATCTATAACACTCCCTCTTGACTCCTCCACTCAACTCTTTACTGACACTTACAGACTGAGTGCTCAAAGGGCAGCTGCTACTCTGGACTCCAGGGGTAACCCTGTGGGTCTGTACGCCCACTACTGTACGTCACAATCCCTGACCAGTGTGTTTTCAATGAATTAGTATTCAATAAACTCAATTACACATGAGTAAAGATGTTTACCCAAATAGCATAGCAAGATAGTAAGATCTCTTCAGATTCAAAATATGTCATCTTCTGAGTCAGTCAATAAGCATTTATTAAGTGTCTTTGTGTCAGACACTGTGTTAAGCACTGATGATACAAAGAATGGCAAATGATGGTGCCTGTCTTCCACACATGAGGTTCGAGAATATGGAAGATATTACTTATAAACAAGATAAATTAGAGATAATCCCCAAAGGACAGGTAATAGCATTAGGGGGAGCAGGAAAGGCTTCTTGTACAAGGTGGAACTTTATCTAGAACTTGAAGAAGCTAGAGAAACCAGGAGGCATAGATGAGGAAGGAAAGAAATCCAGGCACAGAGGAAAGATAGTAAAAATGATTGACGTCAAGGTTTGAAGTACCTTGAGTGAAGAATCACAAGAAGGTTGTCACTGGATCATAGCGTAAGGGAGGGTGAGTAATGTGTAAGAAGGGAGCACATTTGCAGAGGGCTTTTAATGATAAACAAAAGATTTTATATTAAACCTTGAAGGTGATAAGAAGCCACTGGAGTTTATTGGCTTAGGATGGACATGGTAAGATCTTCACATCAGGAGACTAATTTGACAGCTGGGTGCAGCATAGACAAGATTGATGACAAACCTAAAGCAGAGAAACCACTGAAAAAGGCTATTGCGATACTCCAGTGAGGGAATGAAGGGCTTAAACCAGGCCAAGTGATCAGAGGGGACGTATACAAGAGATGTGAAAGTAAAATCAACAAAACCTGGGAACAGGTTGGATTTGGGAATGGGAGAGGAATTAAGGATTCAAGGATGATGGCTAGGTTGTTGCCTGAGCTTGGATGATGGGAGGAGAGTGAAACTCTTGATAACAATAAGGAAATTCAGAAGAGGAAAAAGTGTAGAGTGAAGATAATGAGATCGGTTTGGGATATATGGAATATAACATATTTATGAGATATTCAGTTGGGAATTTCTAACAGGTGATTGGAGATGTGAGTCTGGAGGTTAGAAGAGAGGCATGGACTGGAGAAGTAGATTTGAGAATCCTTGACATAGAAATGATAATTGAAACCATGGGTGCTAATGAGATCAACACTTGAAACAGTATAGAAAAAGAGAAGCCAGGACAGAGCCCTAGGAGACATCTACCATTCATGGGTATGACCTGGATAAAGATCCAAAAAAGAGGAGAGTATGGAGGAGTGATCAATAGGTAAAAAGATTTTCAGAAGAGAGAATTATCACAGAAACCTAGAGAGAAGAAACTATGAAGAAGATAGTAATTGACAATGTCAAAAGCTACAGAGAAATCAAGAAGGATGAGATTTCAGGGGAGGGGAGGAGGAAAGGCCATTATATTTGTCAGTTAAGAGATCATTAGTAACTTTGGAGATAATGGAGATGGGGGCAGGCTAAGTTGAGGAACAAATAAGAGAGACTGGGCAGTAGGAGTTTGACTAATGAGAGCCAGGACTTCAGAATCACTGGGATGGGGAAGGGATGACCAGATAAGATTTTGTTAATAATTGAGGAATGAGTTCAAAAAGATTATCCACATTCTTTGGAGTTTGACCTCAGGATGGAGTTCTCTCTGGGCCTTAAGCAGCCCATATAAGGGAAAGGAGGTAGTACTGAAGGAATATTTTTCTTCCCCTAAAGTAGGAAACCTAGTGTTATAGAATGTTTAAATGACATCCTATGATCTTTTCACCACCAAGAATCATGGAACAACCGTAATTTGTGCATTTGACATCAGAGTCTTAGATAGGTTATCTGAGAAAATTGAAATGACATCAAGGAAAAATAAAATGAAAATGGGAGTTAAACTAGATGAAGCATAAAGAGGAGGCACATGCAGGAGGGAACAAATTTCTTGGAGTGTTGATGGATTGATTCTGAAAGAGAGGTAATCAAAGACTAAGGGGAAAAATTTTAAATATAATCATTATAAAAAATAAAAGTATTAATAATTATTAAAACATATACCTATTTCCCAAACTCTATGGAGTGTTCATGAAAATAACCTAGAGAAGTATTGATAAAGTTATGAGAAGACAATAGGCCAGTTTGGGTAAATAATGCTCTATCACTGCTCACGTGTTTACAGTTACACAGCTTACTGAAAGGTACAGGGAATAAAAGATACCAGTAGAATTGATTTCTGACTATTAAAAAAAAGATTTAGTAGAATAAAATGCCACATTAAGGCTCAAATTCCAGGAAATCATAAAAGATTCTTTGAAAGATTTAACAAGAGAGATAACTTCATTCAGTGACTCGCTGATTCTTTTTATCAAATGAGGCATATAATAGGGAGACATATGATTGTTAAAGAATTTTGTCACTGTCATGGAGGATGGTCATCAATGGCTCCAAATGGAAGTGGGATTCCCTATGGATGGGGCGGTCCTCCAGATGTTCCTATTAGCAGATGACATCACGCCAATTGCATCAAGTCTTGGAACATTGCAAAGACTGCTAAATGAGATCTCTAATCATTGTAAAGAGTATACATTAACCACACAGGAAAAATCAAGTGGATGAAGAATGTCTATTGTTCACACCATGATATGCAGCTGGATGGACACCCCATAGAGTTGATACATCTGTACAAATATCTTGAATGATGAGCTTGGCCCAAATCTGAAGAGGAGGAGAGTTGATTGGATTGCTTTGGGGAAATCTTACAATGCTTTTAATATCCCAGAGTTTCTCCCTGAAACAAGCATCCACCTTTCAGCAACAGTATTCATCTGGTGATGTTATATCTTAGTGAGTCATGAAACACTATGTCTCTGCAGATTTAAAGTTAAGGATGATACAAAGGTATTAGGCACTGTGGTAGGTGTATCGCCACCCAAGGGGGAGGTGTATAAGCAATGTAATCACAGAAATGTAGGACTGGAAAATTAAGTTTGTCAGTCATGTATCAAGAGCAAAAATATGTGCTTATAGACAGCTCACATACTCTACTATCAAGAGAACTAGATGAACTTTCCCCACCCCTACCCCAAGCATATTGAGAGGACCTCCTGTGGATGATTTATGGGAGAACTTGGACAAGAGTTACACAATAAAAAGGGAGGGAGAAGGGGAGAAAGTAAACATTGCATAGGGAAGCTAGATACTAGCTAGATATTACTAACTGGATAGAATGCCCCACTCAGAGTCAGAAAGAACTGAGTTCAAATCTGGCCTCAGATATTTATTATTAGCTGTGTGACCCTGGGCCAGTAATTTTAACCGTTTGCCTCAGCTTCCTTATTTCTAAAATGAGCTGGAGAAAGAAATGGCAAACCACTACAGAATCTTTGCCAACAAAAACCCCAAATGAGGTCATGGAGAATCAGACATGACTGAAACAAGTGAACAACAAAAATAGGACACTGTGCCAAGTGCTTTTTTATAAATATGATCTCATTTAATCCTATCAACTTTTCGAGTAAGATCCTATAAGTGTGTTCATTTTACAGGGAGGAAACTGAGGCAAGGAGATATTTAAGTTGCTTGCCTAGGACCATGCAGCTAGTAAGTGTCTGAGCTTGGATTTGGACTCATCCTCCTGATGCCAGGCCCAGCATTCTATCCACTGTGCCCCCTGCTACACAGAAGGCTATCAATCTGTTTTACTAGAAGGGATATTGACAATTCCAAGATAATAACTTATTGACCTATCAAAGAAATGTTTTTATATATTTCTATAGAGTAGATTTCAAACTCCATGAGGGCAGAGACTATGTCTGTCCTAAATCTTGTATCTCCAGCAATGCTCTGAACACAGGAGATGATTGACAAATACTTGTTGCTCATTGAATGAATAGTTGGAAATCCAAAAAAGGTTCCAATATGTCTTTTCTGTTTAATGGCTATGTGATTTTAGGCACTTCCTTAGCTATGTGAACTTAATCTTATTTAATTTACTTGTTTCCCAGGGTCATTAGATAAATTAAATGTGGTAATCCACATAAAAGTGCTATGATGTGCAAGTAGATGAAAGCTGTTAAGCACCATCACTGGCTAATAGAAGGTAAAGGATTAATAGCATTGGTCTA
Organism: Pseudochirops corinnae; assembly: GCA_028646515.1. NCBI lineage: Eukaryota > Metazoa > Chordata > Mammalia > Diprotodontia > Pseudocheiridae > Pseudochirops > Pseudochirops corinnae. The sequence continues at coordinate 139,286,342 of CM053588.1, forward strand.
GGACCAAAAGGGGGCAGAATGGGATGAGATCTATGTCCTTTGCCAGTAAAGACAAAAGATAAATAGAAAAAGAATGTTGAAACAAAATTATCTTAAAAAGAATAAATATTGTCATTAATTGGTCTTGAATAGGCTAAGCTCACTCGTCACTAATATAAGCAGAGAAATTGGACAAGCCGGTAATCAGATACATTTTGCCCATACTGGCTAGCATTTGTATAGCAGTCTAAGCTTTGAATAGTGCTTTACATTTGGTATCTCATTATATCCTTAGAACACCAAGTAGATGATGTTATTGTTCCCCTTTTTACAGATGAGCAAACTGAGTTTGAGATGTTAGATGATGCATCCAGTGTCATTGAGCTGATAAGTATCTGAGGCAGAATTTGAACTCAGATCTTTCAAACTTCAAGTTGAACACTCTCTCCATTGTACCACCTGGCCAATATGAAACTCAGGCCTGCACAAGGTAAGAAAATAGAGCCACGATGTATGCAGAATTTATTTGTCAGTACGTCATTTATCATGATGTGCCAGTCTTATTGCTCTCATCCCTTAAAGGGACCAGCTTCCTAGGGATCATGATCTGAATAATGCAGCTTTGTAAACTCCAAAGTGCCATACAATATGGGGCACTTTTAATATTTAGCTAAAAATCAAATTCAAATTTCAATTCAGAATGTTTCCCATGCCTTTTAAAAGTCACTAGGCAGTACAGTGGGAATGATACTGCATTTAAGTTAGAGGCCTTGGTATTCCTATTCTGGCTCTGGCAGTAAATTAGTAAAATGATAATGGTTAAGACTTTTAACCTCTCTGATTCTTATCTCCCTCCTCTGCATAAATATTATTATCTTTAAAATAGTTTCATCAGAGTTTTTGTGAAGTAGGTGCTTTAAAGGGGCAGCTAAGCTAGTGGCACAAAGGATAGAGTGCAGGGTCTGGAGTCAAGAAGACATTAATTCACATCCTTACTAGCTGTGTGACTCTCAGCAAGTCACTTAACCCTGTTTGCCTCAATTTCCCCTTTTGTCAAATAATGTGGATCTATAAATGGCAAACCACTCTAGTGTGTTTGCCAAGAATATCCCAAGTGGGATCACAAAAAGGATTATTTTATTCACCACTTGACTAACTCTTCAGTCTCATCTTAGAAAAAAAACACTGCCTTGAAGTCTACTTTCCTCTCTATTTTTTTTAACACTAATTTTGATGAAGACAAAGCAGTAATGTTTATTAAATTGGTGACTTACCAGCCAAAATCAGCATTTCCTAAGCTCAGTGCAGTGTTTGGCAAATAGTAGGTGCTTAATAAGTGCTTATTTACTGACTGGCTGATAAGGAACCATAGCCATTCCCACTGAACTCCTAGCTTAACTTATCTTTCTCACCAACCCTATGACCTTTTTCAGTTTCCCTTCATGTGTTGTCTTCCCCCATCAGAATGTCAGCAGAGAAGTTTTTGTCTTGTTTGCTTGTAGCACTTAGCACAGTGCTAGGCACATACTAATAACTATTAAAACTATAAAAACGTAATAAAAACTATTAAGTTTTAAAAACTTAAAATTTTCTTTCTTTCTTTCAATCTATCTTTTTGTTAGTTATTTTTTTAAAATAAAACTTGAAATGTGGAGAGTGATTTGAAACTAAGTGAATGTACGGACTCAGACAGAATGATACGAACCTGGTTTCCTAGTGAAGCGTAACAGATAGATTCTTGGCACATGGCTCTTACAATTTTTCACACTTATTTTGATAGAATCATATCCCTTAGGCTTATTAAATTTTCAGAAGATCAAAAATCAGGAGGGACAAATGAACATATCAGCATCTAAAGAGTTCCTGATTGGTTAAAATTTTGCACGAGTCAAACAAGATAATGTTTGATTGAAATTAATATGAAGTCCATTACTTTTTTTAAAAGACTTGAATATAAAAAAAGGAATAACTTGGCTAGAGAATAGCAGTTTATGAGAAAAAATATATAGGAAGATTATAGTGACCTAAAAGCTCCATATGAATCCATGCCATAACATGGCAGTCAAAAAAGCTAATGACTTCCTCACTGTATTAGCTATGATCTCCGGAGTAAGAGAAGTAACCGTCCCACCCAGGGAAGTGACCAGGCCTGGCCAGGACCCATCTGGAATGCTGTGGTTAGTGGATAACACCTCCTTTAATAAGGACACTGACAAAGTAGAGCCTGCCCAAAGGAGGATGGCCAGGCCTTACAGTAATGGTGGAAGGAATTGGAGAAGGCTACCTAAGAAAAAGAGAAGAAAAGGTATAAGGAGAATAGGATAACTCACTTCAAGTATGTCACAGATGTGTGTGAATGAAGGGTTAAACATGTTCTGCTTCGTCTCAGACGCCAGAACTAGGAACAACAAGAAGTTCTAGGCTCCAGGTTAAGAGACGTGTGTTAAACACTAATGTATTAGAGATTTCAAAAAGTGGAATTCGCTGAGGAGGTATAGGCCAGGGGCAATAGTGACTTAAATTCAGCAAGTATTTATTAAGCACCTGTCATGGTAATGTGCTGGTAAACGTTTAACCACCAATTTGAGGTAGCTAGATGGTACAGTGGCTAGAGCTCTGAGCCTGGAATCAGGAAGACCTGAATTCAAATTCAGCCTCAGATACTTATTAGCTTTGTGACTCTCAGCAAGTCACTTAACCTCTGTCTGCCTCAGTTTGTTCAACTGTAAAATGAGCTTTTAACAGTATGGAAATTAAAGGATTGTTGTGAGAATCAAACGAAACAATACTTGCAAAGCACTTAGCAAAGAGTATGGCATATAGCAGGTGTTTTGTAAATGCTTATTCTCTTCCCAGTTCTCTTGAAAACATGACAGACTTTCAAGCTTAATCGGTATTAGCAATATTTTCTCTATCTCTTTCTTTAGTCCAGACAATCCACATGAAACAGTAAATCAGGTTCTAGTTTATAGTATTTGCCAATTTCTGAGTTGTAAATGTCCACACTGAAAATTTCACAATTGGCTGGCTCCTGAGGGCTGGTTAGAGCTGGCTCCAGCACAGCACTGGACCAAGCACTATGCTCAGCAGTGGAGCTACAAACATATTTGATCATGCTCCCAGACTTGAAAGTTTATGATCAGTCAAGAGAATACAACATTTTCACAGGAAACTAAATAACAGAATTTGAAGAGGAAAGAATCACTCACAATGGAGGGACCAGGACAGACCTCGGTGCTGAAGTGCCACCTCAGTACAGAATTAAAGGACTATGAGGATTCTGAGAGCCAGAGAAGAATGGGGAATTCATGACAAACATAGAGGACAATTTGTCCCATTGCACAGGCTCATAAAACAGACCAGACAGTCTTGGAGGCATGCATACACACACACACACACACACACACACACACACACGTATATATTTGTTTTCATGCTGTTTCCCCCATTATATTGTAAGCTCCTTGA
>CM053588.1:139292288-139311041 GCA_028646515.1 Pseudochirops corinnae
TCTAAAAAGAAAAAGAAAAAAAGAAAAAATGAATTGAATTATATATGTTGCGCTAATTTGTCTGTGTATATGCTGACCTTCCTCCATCCCTTCCTCCCAGCAGAATATAAGTTCCTTGAGGGCAAAGACTTTCAGTTTTTGTCTTTGTGTCTCCGTGACTCAGCATAATGCCTGGCACATAATTTGTGCTTGATGAATGCTTATTGACTTAAATTGAATTGGATTGATTTGAAGTGAAATAAATTGGTTAGAATGCAGAAATGTGGAAAGTGAGTAATGCGAAACAAGACTAGAAAGGCAGATTGGACCCAGATTGTGGAAGACCTAAAATGAAGAGGTTGAGGAGCTTGTGTTTTATCCTGGAGATAGTAGGGAAACATTAAAGGTTTTAGAGGATAGGATTACAGGTGAGAAATTGGATTTAGCAGAATGTTGATTGCCATCACTGCAGATCTTCAGATGGAATTTGATGACCATCACTAGTCATGAATGTTGTAAAGGAGAGTCGTTTCCAGGTATATGCTAGATTAAATGACCTCTAAGCTCCTTTGCAACTTTCAGATCCTCTTTCTCAAACTTGAGACTCCATGGTATTGTGAGATGAGAAGAGGTAAGCATTTCTCCAATTGTCTGTATTATAATCTTTCTTGCTAAATGATGAGCGAGTGATGACAGCTCTGACTGGCCATTCTGGACATCCCCTCTTTTTATCCCTACTTCTTGACTTTCTGCTCCCTTTTCCAAAGAGCTAATGGGTTATGAGATTTGGCCCAAGCAATCAGCATTAGCAGATGATGTTCTAATTTCTATTGTTTTCTCCCATCTCAAGTCCTTTCTTAAAAAGTCCTTTCTGAAAAAACAGATTTGTGAATGAACAGAAACCTGTCATAGAGCATTTCCAACATCTACTGGGAGTCCCCTTTCTTGAGACCAGCTGTTGAGAGTGTATATGTGTGCACATGCCACTAATAAGCCACTGCCCCTCTTCCCTGGATTGTTCTTATACAGAAAGGCCCATTCCCAGATGCTCTGAATTAAAGGAAGTCTGTTTTATATTGTTTTATATATGGTAGTCTGTCACTGTAGGAACTGAAGCCAAGTGAAGCATGAAGATGGGACTTAGCCTATGACTCCTCTGCACTATGGTACAATTGTCTAACTTGTTTTAGTGGCCTGATGGTTGGCTAAAGAAATGGGAGCCACAACTTCTGGGTTTGGACCTCAGCTCTGCCTTTGACCTGATACATGATTGTGATGCAAATGGATTGACTCCACTTACAAGCACTTTGATTTATAGTTCCTTTATCTGAAGGGAATGGGGTAATGTTCCATTAGTAATGACGCTCAAACTTTCACCTCTATAGAGAATGAGAGCTCTTATAATTGGAAAATCCTTTTCAGTCTCAATATCTTTCACACTTTTGTTATATATCCTGCATGTTCTAGTCCATATAAATAATAACTGAACAAACACTTTTTTTCTTTATGAACCCATTTTATCAACCCTATAAAGTAGGTCTTAAAGGTAATTCTGTCTCCATACACAGGTGAGAAAACCAATTACTCCAGGAAAATTAACGTGATTTGCCCTAGGATGTACAGTTAATGAATAGCAAAGGCAAACCTCATTCTTAGGACTTATTGTAAAGCTAGTGCTATGGGCCCCACATCACTCACTGCCTCTCTGGAAGTGACAAGGAATTGTATTTGTCCTCTACATTTGATCAAGAATCTACCAATAAAAATATTAAAAAACAATAGCTAGGATGTATATAGCATGTTAATGTTTGCAAAGTAAATTGCAAATATTATCTCATTTGATTCTCACAGCCATCCTGGTGCCATCATATTCACTATTTCACAGATGAAGAAATTGAGGCAGACAGAGATGAAATGACTTGCCCAGTATTGAACACTTAATATATACCTGAGTCTGGATTTTAATTTAGGTCTTCATGACACTAGACCCAGCACTCTCCCCTGAGCCATCCAGCTGCTTTTTTGTTGTTAGGTCATTCAATCATGTCCAACTCCTTGTGACCCCATAGATCAAATTATGCCAGGCCTTTCTATCCTCTACTACTTCCTGAAGTCTGTCCAAGCCCATGTTTATTGCTTCCATGACACTCTCTATCTGTCTCATTCTCTGCTATCCCCTTCTTCTTTTACCTTCCATTGTTCCCAATATCAGGGTCTTTCCCAATGAGTCTTTACATCTCATTATGTGGCCAAAGTATTCAAGCTTCAGTTTTAGTATTTGTCCTTCCTATGAAGGTTCTGAATTAATTTCTTTGAAGATAAACTGATTTGATCTCCTTGATATGTCCAAGATACTCTCAAAACTCTTCTCTAGCACAATTCCAAAGAGTCAATTCTGGGGTGCTCAGCTTTCCTCATAGTTCAACTTTCAAGCCATACATTACCTCTCAAAAGAACATAGCTTTGACTATATGGACCTTTCTCAGCAAGGTGACGTCTCTGCTGTTTAATGTGTCTTTTAGTTTCATAGCTTCAGTCTCTGTCTAAAGTGATCTTTGAGCCCAAGAATATGAAATCTATCATTGCCTCCATTTCTTCTTCTTCTACTTGCCAGGAATTGAAGCAACCAGTTGCCAAGATCTTAGTTTTTGTGTTTTTGTTTGTTTGTTTTGGGGGGGTTGATGTTAAACTTCAAGCCAGCTTCTATACTCTCCATTTTCACTTTCATCAAAAGGCTTCTTAGTTTTCCTTTACTTTCTGCTATTAGAGTGATATTATCTACATATCTGAGATTGTTGACATTTCTCCCTGCAACCTTAATTAAGCTTTTGATTCATCAAGACTAGCATTTCTCCTGATATACTCTGCATGTAAGCTAAATAAATAAGGTGACAACATACAGCCTTGTTGTGCTCCTTTCCCAATCTTAAATCAATACAAGTTCCACAGGAGACAAGTAAGACTTCTGTCCCTTGGAGGACTTGTTGCATTTGGTTGTGATCCACATGAAGGCTTTAGTGTAGTCAATGAAGCATAATTAAGTGCTTACTATGTGCTAGGCACTATTAATATTGCTTCTGCCTAAATTTCCCAGTGCCATATCCCATCCCTCCCAATTATCCTCACCTCCTTCAAATAGTACCCATACCACTCATTTAGCAACATAAAAGCATGGACTTGAAAATATATTTAGTTTTTCCTTAAAACAAAGGAAGTATCTGAAGAGAAACAACAGCAATAAAAGATAATAGAAACACAAAGTTTAATAAATAGTAATTTAATCTATTGCCTTATTTGAAGGCAAAATGGCATGTGATCACCGGAATTGTGGTCAGAAAATCTTTCCAATCTCAGCTCTGCGTTTTGCTATCTGTGTAATGGTGATCAAGTCACTTTAGTTTCAGTTTTCTCTAGAAAATAGGGAGAACACCACTTATTGTTCTCTACTTCCAGGAGTTTGGGGGAGAAACACATACTGCAAACATTAAAGTATTCTATAAAATGTGAAATCTTTTCACAATCTCTGGGGCACTTTTTTCATACCAGTTTAAAATTCAGGTTACTATATACAGCTATTTTTTTAAAGCATATGCCTCAATATGCTTTATTGGTCACATGCAAAAATATTATAGAAATGGGGCCCCCCGAAATGTAAATAACCCAGGTGACAGGATTCCAGCTTGGGCCTAGGCATCCTTGAGAGTGGGTGGAAGGATTCTAGCAGAGAAAAAACAGCTGTTGTGTCTGAGGCTGCTGAGGCACGTATAAGGTCCTTCAAAGAATGATCTCTTTTTCCTTTTTCCTTAAACTTGCTGTGACTGAGTTTTTGAAATCTGCTACTAGTCCTTCCTGAAACTACTAATCTGACTAACCACATCTCCTCAAATTGCCTGCTTCTTGGACTTCCCCCAAACACCTACTGCCCAGGCCCTTCTGGAGTAGACACCCAATATTTTGAATTATCTTTGAATCTTTTGTCAATGAAACTTCTGTCCTTTCTCTCAGAACTGACATCCTTTTCACTCCTACCTGAGAATCCCATCCTTGCCTTCCTATTCTTAGACTCAACAAACTCTGTCTTATTTCCTTGTTCAGCCCCTCCCCCCATCCCACTCATATTTGGTCCAATCTTGTAAATCTGCCTAGATTCCTCCCTTTTACACCATTTCTAAGACATTAGGGCCTCTGTTCTGAAAAGAACTGCTTTTGTATGTTTTGTCCTTCACATTCAGAGAGGAGCAAAACGGCATCACAATGTCAGAGTCAAAGTACAGTGTGTCCAACTGTGATGGATCGGACCTACATGAGCTCAGAAGGCTCTGCCACAAGTTGGGCACAAATAATCTTTTTGAACATCTGGGATGGAGACATCTTTAAATTTGCACATCTCATGTTTTTTGGAGCTACTGAAAATCTGATTTGCTCAGAGAGCATAGAGCCTTCTTTGATTCAGGCACACCATGTTGGATGGTCCTGTGTACACCATATTGGATGGTGCTATGCCAGTGTCTCCCATGTCTTATAAGCAATACCAAAGTTCTTCAGAGAAACCTTGAGAGTGTTCTTGCACTGTTTCTTTGGACCTCTGTGTGAGCACTTGCTTTGTGTGGGTTCTAAATAAAATGGTCTTTCAGACAAACATACATTTGGCATTCAAACAACATGGCCGGCCCATTGTAGTTTTGTTCTTTGCAGTAGAGTTTGAATGCTTGGCATTTCATCCTCTTACCTTGGCAGTTTCCAGGGGTATTTACATAGATGATGAGGTTGACACATGCATCGTCAAAGCTAGCTCAGCCTTTGGGAGGCTCCAAAAGAAGGTGTGGTAGAAGAAAGTTATTAGGCTGCCTGCCAAACTACAGAGCTTGTTGACTTAATTGTTGTATGCCTGTGAAACCTGGACAGTCTACCAGCACCATGTCAGGAAATTGAATTGCTCTTATTTGAATTGTGTTAGGAAGATTCTGAAGGTCACCTGGACATGGAAGTCCTCTTTCCACCCAAGCTAATGGTTTTGAACTAGGCAGCCAAGAGACAAGGTTACGTAAGTATCTATAACCTCTCCCTCCCATATACCCATAAAAAACTCTTGCTCATCTCTTATGTTATTTAAATTTTTGTACTCTGGCTGTCATGCACTCTGTAAGTAGCTCAAAGAGAGTGTTGGCATTCTGGAACAATGGTTACAAACCTTTCAGGATTCCAACCATTAATCATAGCATTTACTAAGCACATACTATGCTCCAGGCACTGTGCTAAATTCCAGGAATACAGTCCTAAAAACAAAAGTGTCCTGCCCTCAGGGAGCTTACAGACTAATGTAGAAGACAGCACAAAGGGAATGTGGCAACATGAATTTACTTAGTGGGGGAGAATGCGGTATGAATGCAATATTGTCCTGAACCCATAGAAAATTTGGATCATGGAAATTTCCCTGGATTGTTTTGTAGAGGTTATCACAGCCTAGATATATGTGTCTTTGGACTGGACTCAAGGGTTCATTGCTCAGTAGTCTGGCTAATGCCTGAGTCAGTAGAAGGAACTCAAGTTGAGAAAATAATAGGCACACACGTATTTCCTTTTATAATATCTCTATGGCCCGAGCTTTTGGGATTCTTGATTTATGAGCAGAGCTTAACAAAACGCCAATAATACACAGCTACAGAGCTGAACATTTTTCACTAGGTTGAAGGACAAGTAAAAAGGGTTAAATGATAACCATCTCCAAGTTCTTAAAGGCCATAAAATTCAAAGCATAAAACTAAGGTGGAAGAGAGGAGTGTAAATAATAGTTTGAAATTCAGAAGAGAGGAACTTGGGGAATAATAAGGGGAAAGACTTCCTTATGTGTGAGATTGACTGGATGGTAAAGAAGTCTCAAAGGAAAACAGTGGGAACCTCCAAGTTTGAGATACTTTGAAATCAGACTGGAATGAATCCTGGAAGCCTGTTCTGTGGGGATCATGCATTGTTTATGAGAAGGCAGCCACATGAACTAACAAGTCTTTTCCACTCTAACACCAATTTGTTGAATCAACAGTGGAAACTGGGCCCCCTGCTCTAGTAACAAATCTGCTTTGAAAGGAAACAGCAATAGCCCAACAACTTATCAACCAGTCACATATGGCAGATATTTCTGGCAGCTCACTTCCTCAAAAGTAAAAGTTTTTGAGCTCCTGTTTCCTTCCTTTCTTCCTCTCTTCCTTCCTTCCTTTGATCCTTCCTCCCTCCCTCCCTCCTTCCCTCCCTTCCTTCCTTCCTTCCTTCCTTCTTTCTTTCTTCCTTTCTTACTCTCTCCCTCCCCTCCTTCTTCCCTTCTTTCCTTTCTTCTTCCTTTCTCCTTTTCTTCCTTCTCCGTTGGAATAGTAACTACAGAGATGAGTTAGCAGATCCATTTTCTGTCTCTACAAAAATCCTTCTCCACACACTGAAGTGGGAAAGTTATCTTGGACACTCAAAGCCTATGCTAGGAGAAAGCAAGTATCAACAATTCTACTGAGATGCAAGGACTTCAAAAACAGATACTGCCACAATCTGTGTCTGCCATCAAATGGACAGTCTAGCTAAATTTGCAGAGGCTCATCACCTGTATTTAGTAATGTAGAATGATCACTAAGTGATGAATTTCTTGGCCATAGAAACTCATGAATAAGAAGAAAAAATACCAGTACTATGTAGCCATCTTGTAAAACTATGTGGCCACAGTTAGAGAAAAGGGGAGAGTCCACCTCTTTTTAGAATCGTGTATTTGCCATATATCTCTTTGTCTTTCTCTGATATGAAAGTCCTCAAAGGCAGTACTTACCCCTCCCAAAGTATCTCCCCATTGTCCTTTGGGTCACCTGTTTAAAATTATATTATATGATGTCAAGCCACATAATATTAGAGTTCTCAGTGAGATCCCAAAATCACTCTAAGGAGATTGGTTAAACAATCCAAATGAAAAATACAAGAGAATAAAGAATGTCAAGATGCATCCAGAGAAAGAATTGATGCAGAGAAGTAAGCATCAAATAACTGTGTGTGCATGTATGCATGTGTGTGTGTGTGTGTTCATGTGTGCGTGTGTGTAAAATGGTGGCCATCTCTGGGCTGGAGTGAGGGAAGGGAAGAAAAAAAGGAAAAAGAAAGATTATGAGACATAGTTGGATAAGCCTTACAAGATCATGAAATGCATTTATTTGGGGGGTTTGGTGCCATGTGGGTATGAGTCATGGAATACTAGAGTTTCCAAAGAATTAAAGTGGGGTCATTGGAAAGCAGTGGAGAGTCAAGTAGTGAACATGAGCAGGCTGCAACACAATACCAATGAAGAATTGTACAGGAAAAGTACTATGCATATCACCAGAAACGTTTCTGACTAAAAACAGGGGTCCAACACAATGTGAGAGCAAGGAGTAACAGGCGTTCTATTGGCATCTATGAATCATGGGATCCAAAAGAAGGTTTCCTGAACTTTGGACAGATTCTACAGAAATTTCTTGGAGGATATAACTGAGAGTCACTCACAAATTAGTATTAATGACTTATTACATGGATTGTTGGAAGAATTACCCCGATAAATAAGATCATACATCATAATGAGTCAGGTGGGTGGCTTGCTCAGTTGTTCCATCAGAAGATAGATGATGGATGGATGGGTAGATAGAGAGATAGATAGATAGATAGATAGATAGATAGATAGATAGACAGATGTTTTGAATGAATACCTTGATATTAAAATTCATCTTCTTAGTACCAAAATTTTCTGATGGATGTTGTGTGGTTACCAATTGTGGAACATTACTATCTCTGAAGAATCAAAATGTTGTGCTACCCAAAGTTTTATTTATGGAGGCTTAAAAAAATAACAATTATCCCAAATCCAAAGTAGGCCAAGGACTGATCTCTGTCTGTCTGTCTCTCTCTTTCTCAAAAGTCTCATTATTGCTTTTGTTGTTGGTTTACTTTGTGGTAATTTTATATGCAGTCCCTTCCCAGTATGCCTTCCCTTTATAATAAAGAAAAAATAAATAGTTGAGCAAAACCAACAACACGAGATTATGTCTGACAATAGATGCAACATAGGACTATCATCTTTTGATAGACTTCCAACTTACATAAACTTTCACAGAATAGAGCCATTGTCTGAAGAGACAACATGATCTACTGCATAGAGATTGGTGTAGGAATCCAAGTTCTGACTTTGATGCCTACTGTCTGTGTGACAGAAGGAGTAGAGAAGAGAAGGGAATAAACTTTTTTGTGGCATCTATGTGCCAGGCATGTATCAAGGGCTTTTATAAATATTGTCTCATTTGATCTTCACAACAGCTACAGGAGCTGGATGCTGTTATCACACCCATTTTATACTTGTGGAACCTGAGACAATATGAGGTTAATCAACTTTCCTAGAATCACACAGGTAGTCATTATCTGAGCCTGATTTTGAATTCAAGTCATCCTGGGCCCAGCACTCTATCTACTGAGCCACCCACCACCTGACTTCATACAAAAGTTAGACTCAACCAAAGAATGATTTAGTGGAAATTACTTTTGTCTAGGTATCAAAAATCTGGACTTGAGTCCTATCTCCTCCATTTAATAGCTATGCCATGCCAGTGCCATGGATTAGTTACTCAAATTCTCAGTGCTATAGGAAACTCCCTACGAATATAAGCTACAAATGAGTTTACTATCCTCTTCATTGGAGGGAGTTTCCAAACCAAGAAATTCCTAAGGAAAATCAGTTTGGCACGTGTGCACACACACACACACACACACACACACATTCAAAAGATCAAGTGACTAATAAGAATCTTGAGAAATGCTTGAGAATTGCTTGGTCTGAGTTGCTAGAAGTTGGACATTCTTAGACTTAGAGCTAGAAAGGATATTAGTGACACCTTCTCCACCCTTTCATTTTAAAGATGAGAAAAATGAGGTCAAGAGAGATGAAGAGGGGTGGCTAGGTGGTGCAGTGAATAGAGCACTGGCCCTGGAGTCAGGAGGACCTGAGTTCAAATCCGGCCCCAGACACTTGACACATTTACTAGCCATGTGACTTTGGGCAAGTCACTTAACCCCAATTGCTCTCCAAAAAAAAAAAAAAAGCAAGAGAGATGAAGAAACTTCATCTCAGTGTTACACAGAGAACTCACACAAGGCAAGTGCTCACATGGTGGTCAGAAAAAGTAATACAAAGGCATTCCCAAGGTCTCTCTTAAGAACTCTGGAACTGATTGTGTGACGTGGGACACACTGGCATGCCCACATCAGAGAAGGCGCTATGCTCCATGAGCAAAGCAGAATTGAAGTAGTTCAAAAGAAAAGCAAGACGTGCAAATTTAGAGAATCTATCCCAAATATTCACATGGGCTATTTGTGCCCGACCTGTGGTAGGGCCTTCAGAGGTCATATTGGTCTATTCAGCTACAGTCAGACACACTGTACCTTGACTCTAACATAGTTATGTCATTTTTTGTCCTTTTCGAGAATGGACAACAACAAATACAATATGTGACCAATCTAGGATCTGGACCCAGATTCTTCCTTTTAATATCAATCTTGTGCTATTTCTGGGGCACTGAACTGCTCTGGGACCTGGCACTCAAATATAAAATCAAAATGGTGCATAGACCTTTTATCAAATTATGTAGGCTAGTATCACCATATTTTATCCAATAAATTTCTCTGTTGACAACACAGGCAATATTTATACTACTATTCTGAGTTATATGTAGAGGGCAGACGGTAGGGATCCAATACTTTCACTGAATAGAAGAGAATTTCTTATATCCTGAAGTATTTGTCCGCACTGGCAAAGAAAAGACTCTTGTGTCAACAAGTACACAGTTCCACAGGGTCATTCCTTCCTGCTCCCCAGATCTCTTAAAGACGAAGCATATTTCTGCCTCTCTACCTGATGAACAACAATCAATATCTAAACTGAGGAGCAAACAGGGACAAAGTTGATCTGATATAAGTTACACAGGAAACAGCTGGAGGAAATGAGACATTGGTACAATCCAAGCTTAGCTACAGGAAGGAAGGAGTACCCAGACATAAGGCATTGTTTTCAAAAGATGAAAGTGTCCAAGTTTGCTCTAGAAGAAAAGGAAGAAATAAAGTAAATATATTCCCTACCCCCACATTTCTGCCTCCACCATCTTGGGTGGTTAGAGAAATATATGCAATGGACTTTTTTAAACTGTGAATCTATCTCATGACCATTGTTCCCAGAAGGAATGCTGTGCTGTGAGTTTTGCATCTTTGTTTACATGCCTGCACTGGCTCTCACAATATAGAAGCAAGCAAATGTTTAGTGGCCAGTTTAAACGTTTATATTGGAAAGCACTTCATCAACAAAGTGTATACATTCAGCCACCCAAAAATGCAACTTCAATATTTCCCAGGAATTGTGACTTCCAAAGTTTTTCAGGGAAAAGGGGGAAAATCATCTTGTCTTAGTCTAGTTTTTCAATGCTGCCATTGACTCAATCTCCTGTCCTTATTAAAAAGGACCCATCTCCTCCTTTCTGTAAAAACTTTCACTTGCTCAAGTTTGAATTGGCATGTAGAAAGAATGACAAATTTCCAAAACTGAAGACCAAATCCAGATTGAGCCTGAGCATGAGGTGGTGGGAATTTTATTTGACTGAGTATCAGAATTCTTGAACTTGAGTCCCATCGCTACCATTTACTAGCTATGTGACCTTATATAAGTCACTTAATTTCTGATTTCAATATTCTAATCCATAAAATGAAAGGTTTTAACTGCTATCATCTCTAAGGTGACTTCTGGCATTAAAAGTCTATATTTTAAAATGGTAAAAATACTTTTACCTGAATAAAATTTACATAAAAACCAATCCTTTGATTATTAGTTTATTATTTAAAATGTTAACTCGATTTCAGTCTTTTCCCTTATATAATAATTCTTTCATTGGTAACACATTAGCACAACTCTCCCAGCACACTGACCACAATGTGCATTTAGCTGCTTATTCTCATATATGAAGGATTTAGAAAAGAGACTCTTCTCCTTGATCTGATTTTTATATTCAACTATTTAATATCATCATCACTGTCATTAACACCATATTCCTTGAAAAAAATGCTATTTTCTGGTCTAAGAGCTAAGACCACATTTTTTAAGGCTGCTTTTAGAAGATGACCTTTATGAAAGCATTACTTAACATCTGGAAGGCTTGCCTTTTGGTGGAAAGAGTGTAGTGTTATTAATTGAGGATCAGGAGTGAGCTCTGTCTCTGTGTTCTGCACATTTTATTAATTACCAAGTGGTTAATAGCAACCCTATGCCCTCTATTTATAGCAAAATGGAATATATCACATGACATTGGTTATACATCTGGTTAAACTGGCGAGCACATTTGCAGTCACCTTCTGTCTTTGAGATTCTAATATCTTACAGACTTCAGAAGGATCACTCTAGATAATAGTTTAGAGGGTATTTTTAGAACTCTAGTTCTGGATGGGACTTAGAGGTCTGTGAGTCATTCCTATAGGTTCCTTGGGCAACTCCATTCTGTGGGAGTTTGGTATTATATAATTTTTCCCTTTTTAGCTTCTATAAAACAATAAATAATAGCAAAAACAAAAAGGTAAGAGAAAGAATCTTGAGCATCTTAGTGATCCTCTCTGTGGGTTTTACCAACACATATCAGGCTTCCACTTATTTGCTCACACATTCCTGTACATACATCAGTGTATGCACACACATTGACCTTCTGTGGAAGATTCTGGTTTTCATTAGCGCAGAAGTGGTACCATGAGAGATTGGCCAGACTATATTTTTGTTCTTTTAACAGCAAAGAGATGGGGAAAGTGGAGGGCTGAATCCTAGGGAGACTAGCTTTACTTGAATAGTGACTCTAAAGTCCATCAGATTTGAGACCAATGCTTTGTAGTCTAGGAAAGGTGTTCAAACCAAAGCTAACTGGTAAAACAAGACAGCTTTGCTAAGGTCAATTCCCTACTCCCCTGACCAGGACATCAATATTTTGGGCAGTCTGGACTGGGTTGGGCAAGGAGGTAGAAGAAGAAAGTGCATCTTCAATCCCAACACCTTTGCACAACCTTCTCTGTGCCTCCCTTTTCCCAAATTACTTTGTATTTCTTTATGTATATATGTTGCTTCCCCCTAGTAGATCATAAAATCCTTGGGGGTGGAGGCAGTTTTATTTTTGTCTTTGTAGCTCAGGAGACTAGCATTGTATGGCACATAATGAATTATGTGTTGAATGGAACTATTGTTGGCAACCACTTAATGTTAGTGTTCATTCATCAGTCCCAATGGTTGCCCAGGAAGTTTTGTGCAGGGATGCCTGGAGCAATGATATAACCTACTTCTAAGGATTATAGATGCAGAGTTTGAAGGGACTGCTGAGGCTATTCAATCCAATACTTTCATTTTATAGATGAATAAACGAGGACCGAAGAAGGAAAAGTGAATTAGCCAAAGTCAGAAACACAGTAAGCATCAGAGGTGAAATCTAAATACAGTTTCTCCTAATACAGGGTCTCTGTGTGCCAAACAAATTGTATAATTGACACTCCATGCCTGGAATGCTCTTCCTCCTTATCTCCTCCCTTTGGAATCCCTAGTTTTCTTCAAGGCTCAATTCAGGTACCACTTTCTTCAGGAAGCCTTTGCTGATCTCTTCCCCCACCCCTAACCCTATGTAGTTAGCTCCTCCCCTATTTAGAAATTACTTTGGATTTACTTCACATTTATTCATCTGTCTACATGTTGGATTCTCTAGGAGCATGGAAGCTCTTTAAGGGAAGGACTGTTCCCCTTTTGTTTTTATATCTGCAATATCTAGAACTGCACCTTGCACGTGGTAGGCACTTAGCAACTATTTGTCAAATTCAGTCAAATTTAATTAAATTCAAGTCCTGAAAACATTGTAACCTCAATCATTTGGTTGTTGTTATTGGATAGGATATTGGATATGAATTATTCAGATGAGTATCCACTAGATTGTATGTGGATTGATAAGCTCTGTTCCTAAAGCCACCTTTTCCTCACTGCATGCAATTACTATCAAAAAAGAGAAGGAAAAAAATCAGCATGAATTAGAAGAGATGAAGCAAGAAAGCATTTAGAGCCCTGCAGATGTTTCCAGCTGAAGCACCAGCTGGTAGTGAATTGTTTATATGGAGTGGAGTCTCCTATATCAGGAAGAAGAAAGAATTCATTTTCATTGCAAAATTTAAAAAAAAAACATTATACTTCCCTAATTAATTAATTTGATATAAACTTCTTATTAAGCGAAGAGTTGTAGTGTCCAAGTAGATGACTATGATCAATTATTGCTGGGATTGACATTTCCTGGAGATAAATTATAAACCTAAAAATATTGTCTATTCTACTATTGCACCATGAGAGATCCCTGATTTCTTGTTGTTGCTCCTATCACCGCTACAGATGAAATGGACAACTTGTTTTCATAGAGTTCTCCCTTGATGAATAATTGTTTGAACCAAAGAACAGGATAAATTGCATACAGAATCAAACAGATTAGTGTACTCCAGCCAAGTAGTTTGTCCCTGGCAGTGGCACCAAGGAATATTTTGTGATAAAGCACAGTTGTCCTCTGTGTCATCAGCATCAAAAACTTAAGGATAAGTCCCAAAAGTTTTGGGCTGCCTACCCTTGAGAGACTCCAATCTGGCCCACATTTGAACAATGTGGGAAATAACTTTTAAAACGGGAACAGTATGGAAAACTGAGGCATGAGGTCTTCCATTGCCTGTGGAAGGCATCATCATTTAGACAGATCCCTCTGGCTGTCTGTTTTCTGATTGACTCACTGAAGAGAAACTTGGAGTTAATATCCAGGAAATTTCTTGATTTACCCATTTGGTGTTTCTTACTCAATATAATAAGGCTTTGTGGCATGTACATGCTGCAGAGCAATGGCTCTATACCGCTCTGTAATCAGCCATGAATCCACAATCAACATTTGTTAAGTGCCTACTATGTGCCAGGCAATGTGCCAAGCACACAAAATCATTGGTTTCGAGCTTGAAGAGGCCTCAGAGGCTGTCAGGTGTCGTCCCATGTTAGAATAAAAGAGATTAAATGAGTGGGTCGGAATCACACAGCTACTAAGTGTCTGAGGCAGGATTTGGAGCACAGTCACTACCACCACAGAAACAACAATGAGAGTAATAATAGCAAGCATTTAAATAGCACTTGAAAGTTTTTAAAGCTCTTTTTATGCATTGTCTCATCTGATCTTCACAACTCCCTAAGTGCTACTATAATCCCCATTTTATACATGAGGAAACTGAGGCTGGGAGAGGTTAGGTAGCTTGTGCAGGGTCACACACAGTATATGAATTAGGATTTGAATTCAAGTCTTCTAGAATCCAAGTTCAACACAGTCAAGTGTGTCATCTAGTTGTGTAAAACTAAGGTCTTCCTCCCTAAACCCTGCCTTCAAACTATCCCCTGAGACACCCTGACACCCAGAAATTTCTCCCTCCAGGACTAAATAGTGAAGCTTGGTCTTGTTAATGTTAGTGAGCACTATGGGAAATTTTTGCCATTTAGCTGCTGCTCTGGATGTGTTTGGCACATGTTGACTCCAAGAAAATTGAATTAGCCAAGGTGAGTAATGAATGACGTTTTATTCACAGCAATGGAATTTAGACAGATTCAAGGTACTCTTGAAACCCAGTAACTTTTATTTTTGAGTGTCTTTGTTGCATGAATCTCATTTTTTTTCTAGGAAGGTAGGGTCACAGAGCCAGACTTGGCACCCCCACCAGCGAGACAAAGCTATATTTCAACTTTAAGACAAGGCTGGATTCACAGACTTGAAAAACAGCCAATGCTCCCACTTCCAACAGGAGATGACAAGAGGCTTTATCTCCTCCACAGATGCTGTTCATCTATAGCGTGCAGTTTATTGCACTGTCTGTGGTCAGCAATGGGGTTTCTAATGCATCTCGCATTTGCCAAAGCTGTTCCTGAACCCTAGCACGTGAAGAGCTGAGATTAATCTCCACCACATTGTCTACTCATTAAATTATTAACGACAACCTTCTGTGGTTGGTATTTGACGGGAGATACAGTTTCACATGTGGTCGGCACATATTTTGGACAGCAGACCTACAGTTGGTTGGCTAATGGATTGGCAATGTCAGATTTTCTCTCTGACTGAAACTGGAGTGAAATATGTCTCCAGGACTCCTCCTAAACCTTGGATAAGATGGTCCCCAACTAAACAGCTTGGTTAAGAAATAAAGAGAGGCGGTAAATAATAACGAGATTCTAAACCAAGGTCACAAAGAGCATTGTGTCCTGGGAGAGCAAAGGCTGCTGCCTGCTGTAGAATTAATTAATAATCCAAAGAAACAACAAAGCAAATTCAAACAAACAAAAAAAACAGGGGCTTGAACTTGGGAAAGCCAGTCTGCATGCTGACGTACTGAAAGCACTGGCTTTGAAGGCTGAGGATCTGAGTTCAAATCCCAACTCTGCCACTTACTGTCTAGGTAACCTTGGACAAGTCATATAATCAATTCACCTCAGGTTCCTCGTCAGTAAGAAGAGGGGATTGGAGATTATTTTAAGATCTCTATCTCTAAACCTATGATCCTATGATCCTGAGTCCCATCCTTCTCTGCTGGTTATTTTATTCTACAATCTCTTCCTCCACTGTCCTCTCTCAACCTCTTTTAAATTTCCTTCTCCTTGGTCTTCTGGCTAGACACACTGATGAGATACACAAGGTGTTTTCAAATGCCCCAGATACATCAGAATGTCCCAACTAATAATGTAGAGGAGTTTGTTCTTTTTAGTCATTCCCAACACCTGGTGTTTCTTCCCATCCCTGCTCCCACACTGACAGCAGCAAGAGCCTTCTACCTCCTAAAGTCAGTCTTCAAATTGGATCAACTTAACTATCTTCTAAGCCCTTGGAACTCACCATTCCCTACTGACCATGATGATACTTTTGAAGTTAACATGCGTTCCTTCTTGCTCTGGATTCAATTCTGAGGATGACTCACAGAGGGCAGATGTTGTCTCATGTTATCAATCATATAAACTGATGGGTTTAAGTTGGTCACATATAAAAGAGAGTCAATCCACACTGGAAACGATCAGTGATTGAGACCCTACCCCCACCCCATTCCTCACCTTTAATTTTCTGTTTATATCTCTTTTGTTAACTGCAAGTAGATTTTACTGTTAGCCTGAAATAGTAGAAGTGGTTGTTGTTTAATGTGAAACCTCAAACAAACAAGAAAATCTTTTCTATCTTAAATTAGCAAGACTATGTGTGCCCTCCCCTGCCCACACACCAATGACAATGATTCTGGAGTAAGAATCAAGGAACTCTTGTTTTCTTATACTTGAGTTTTATTGCCAGTTCTGCTACCATCTAACTGTGTAACAGAAAACAAGGCACTTGGCTTTTCTGACTCCAAGATTTATCATCTACAGAAAGAGGGCCTTGGGCTAGATGTTCTATATAATTCCTTCCAATTCTAATATTCTGTAATTCTGTAATTATTATTACAGAATCCATCAACCAAGGTAATTAAAAATAATTTTCCTTTCAAAAATAAATAGGGGATCATATCCCCAGGCAAGAAAATGTGTAGAATAACAAGTACACTTCAATTAATGAGAACCAAGAAAGTCATTGGCATGGATGCTGCTGGCTTAAACTCCCTTGAATTAGCATGTAACATAGTATCGCTATCCATAGTATCCAAAGATCATTCTCAATAGTGTTTTCCAGAATCATTTAATGTCTGGTTAATGCTAAATGTGGTACTCTGTCTCTGCAACTCTCCCACACACATCAGACAAGGCCAATAAGCCAAGGGAGGTTTGTGCTGAACTAAACTGAACTGGAGTTCTGACGCTCACCTGGAATGTATTTGGACTATGCCTCCACTGTCTGGTTTGAAGAAGGGAAGGGAAACTGCAAAGTGCTGGCAAATCCACGTGTCTCAAACACCATAGCAACTTATTTGTGTTTTATTGTGTGTGTGTGTGTGTGTGTGTGTGTGTGACACAGAGAGAGAGAAAGACAGAGAGAGAGAGAGAGAGAGAGAGAGAGAGAGAGAGAGAGAGAGAGAGAAAGTGTCTTGGCACTCAGAATCAAGATCTCTACTGCTATCAGCCAAGTGATAATAATAAATACATGAACAAGAATTCTCTTCTCTTTTTTTTTTTGGTCTTATAATGTAAGGAATCACATATGCATATATATAAAAGGACTTTAAACTTTTAGCTATATAATCTCTCCAGATTACATTCATACGGGTAGATTCATTTAGAAATATGATTTGTAGCTTCTCCTAGGTTAGATAGAGTATCAAACACAGGAGCCAAAGTAGGGAATCCCAGAAACTACATTGGCCAAGTATCTTGGTAAGACAAACCATATTGGGGGACAGAGCCAAGATGGTGCCATAGAAGCAGGAAAATGCTGCAGCTCCTAACATAGCCACCTCAAATACCCATAAAATATGATTCTAAACAAATTTTAAGGCTCCAGAACTCACAAAAATACAGAAAAACACATCTCCCACTGAAGGCAGCTCAGCAGGAAGGGCTCATCACAGCACATTGGGAGCCAAAATCAGCCCAACATGAAACCATGGCTTGGCCCCAGGGAGGCCAGGATGAGCCACAGCTGGAGCATTCAGGAGAGTGCATCAGCAGCAGTGGTAGCATTTTCCAGAACTGTCAACCCATAAGAAACAAGGACAAAGTGAAAGGTTAGTGGAACTCAGCTAACTATGGGGGAGAAAAGAGATCAGGCCAAACTGCCTCCAGGGTAAGGAAACGGCAGAAGTGGTAGCCCTGCAGCCACTTTCAAGTGGCTGATTCAGAAGCTCCTGGCCTGAAGACCTCAGGGGGGCCAAACTATCATTCAGAGGCTAAGTGTTCTTGCGTTAAGTGGCCTGGATCTGGATTGTGGTCTTGGGTGGTGGTCCTGGGGCACATTTTCAGTGAGCCACAGCTGGTGGGGGCTGCAATGGCCTCCTAATAGCTCCGGCAGGTTTGAAATCCTTAGTGATTTGGGACAGAGATTTCCCCTCTGGAAGCAGAGTTCCACAGAGCTAAAAGTCAACTAATTAACTGGTAACATGAGTAGGCAAAGGAAGAAAAGTAAGAAAAGCAATCAAACTCTAGATTCGTTCTTGGAGGACAAAAAGGATCAAAGCATGGAACAGGAAGAACACAACAAAGTCAGAACTCCCACACCAAAAGCTTCCAAGAAAGATATGGACTTCCTACCAGCCATCCGTCAGGTTAAGAAGGATTTTAAAAACCAAATAAGAGAAGTGGAGGAAAAATTAGGAAGAGAAATGAGAATGATGCAAGAAAATCATGAAAAGAGAGTCAACAACCTGACTGAAGAAAATAACACCTTAAAAAACATATTAACTGAAACGGCAAAAGAGGCCCAAAAGCCAATGAGGAGAAGAATGCCTTAAAAAGTCAAATTTGCCATATGGAAAAAGAATCTAAGGGTGCGGAGCCAAGATGGTGGTGTAGCAGCAGCAACATATCGCAGCTCTCACATAGCCACCCCAAAATACCAATAAAATAGGACTCTAAACCAATCCTAGAACTCCAAAACGCACACAAAGATACTTCCCACTAAAGTCAGCTCAGCTACGAGGAACCATATCAGCACTGCAAACCGAAACCAGCCTGGCCTGAAGCCGCGGCTGTGCCCCAGGGGGCGGCTGGACGGGAGCAGCATAGGAGCCTCTCAGGTGAGCGGATTAGCG
>CM053588.1:139311541-139327636 GCA_028646515.1 Pseudochirops corinnae
CTATAATCAAATGTTAAAAATACATGTGTATATATTATTATTATTATTATTATTATTATTATTATTATTAACTACATGCAACTGGGAATTCAGATATATAGACACTGAGGTAGGAAGACCCATCCTGCCCTACCAGAAAATCAGAGGGGCTGTGGGGCAGGACATAGGAGAGAGCAGATTGGGGGATGGGCTATACAGTAGGATGGCTGTTTTGAGGTGGTGGGTAGGGGAAAGATGGGGAGAAAATTTGTAACTCAAAATCTTGTGGAAATGAATGATATAAGCAAAAAAATAAATTAATTTATTTATTAAAAAAAACAAAAGACAAGCCATATTGACTCCCTACCTCCATTCTTTCCTCCAGTGAAGCCATCCTATATACCATGGCCAGATTATTTTTGTTAGCTCAAAGGAGGTTCTGTTAAAAATAAATCATTTATAGTTCTCTATTGCCTAAAGTAGGATTCCCCAAATAATTTACCCACAGAAAGGTATACGAAGGGACTAGGAGTCCCATAAAGAATTTGGAGCTACTATGAATATTTTCCCTCTAAAGTATTAAATCCAGAAGTATGTACCAAGATGCTATTATGCATGACTTTCAATATAAAAATAAGTTAAACTTGCTATATTTTGTGCCAACATTTCTTAACACTACTCCCTTCATCTCAAAAGAATTCTGGACTCACAGGTTGTGTCAACATATTTCAAGTGCAAAAGTGATCTTTAGCCAACTAAGTTTGAGAACCACTGACCTACCAAAGTCCAACATCTTTAGCCTGGAATCCAAAGCGCTCAACAGTCTGAAGGCTTCCAATATACCTTTCCAGCCTTAGTTCTAACCCTTCAATGTCACTTAGCAAAGCAGCCAGAGCACATAGATCTAATCCAAACATTCCCTTCTTTTCTAATGCCATTCCCCAAACTTGAACTTGATTGTTCCTTCCACCTCTACCTATAAAAACCCTTCCTATTTTTGAAAGTTTAGCCCAAATAACACCTCCTACATAAAGTCTTCCTCGGTTTAAACTACCCAAATGGTAATGAATTCTTGTTTCATTGAAGTTTGGACTCCTCTTACAAATTTATTATGTGCTAAATTGTATGCTATGTGTATTTATAGCTCTTAACATTGATTCAATCCAACATGCATTTTTGAGCAGTTACTATTTGAAAGATTCTATGCTAGGTTATGGGAATTAAAAAAAAAATCCTCAAGAAAGTTACAATCTACTCAGCTGATACAACATGTAAAGATACATGGAAACACACAATTTAAGGAGGGAAAGACTACTAACTCCTAAGAGAAATTATTCCTACTGGATTGGAAGTTTCTTGTGGGCAGTTTCATTTTTAGCCTTTTATTTTCACCTGAGCCAAGTGCAGTACAATATTTTTTTTTATTAAATGGACATAGGATTTTGTTGTAATATTGAACTCTAGGTGAACCAATTCCATCTCTCCATGTAGATCAGTAGTTTCTCTGAAACTTAGAACTTTAGAGAGCTGCCTGATATACAGTGTGATTTGATGACTAGCACCAAATTATGCAGCCAGAATTTGTCAGAGGTGAGAATTGAACTGATTTTTAGGTGAACTCTGTATCCCCTGTCCTATATTTCTTCTGTACTGCACATAGTGGGGGTTTCATAAATGTTTATTGATGTTATCAATAGTATTGTTTTCCAAGTATCAGCCTTTATGGAAGCAATATGATCACAGGAAGAAGATACCACATCTCCCATATGTCATGACAATACAAACCACAATTTCCCTATTAGACAATAACTGAGAGCAACAAGTTCTCATTGCTGATTATAATAAGACCTATTCCTCCGCTCCACCCTAATCACAAACAAATGTGCCACTTTCATATTCATGAACTGTGGATTTCCTGTTCTGATCAGGATCTATTGCCTTTCCTCCTCTTCCTCTACATTAAAACCTGAATCCTATTCTTCAATGACATCATGACCTCTAATCCCTGAAATCTTCAGATCTTTCTCAAGCCAGTACACCTTTAGTAGTTAAACTCACCTCTCCTCCATATCTTGACACTGGTGAACCAGTTCAACTCTACTAGTCTATATTCTCATGAATCCTTTGATGCCTTATTGTACTGCCAATACTTCCCTACTAATTTTTCTCTTTACCCCAGATCACTCCCACCATACACTGTCTATACTCCTATATATTCCTTGTTATGACTCAACCAAGGTGGAGAAAATAACAAATCAGTGCTGACTTGGTCCACCACAAATTTATGTTACATAAATTCAACTGGGTCCTCACTGCTGCTAGGCAATCCTACTATTCACCTTCCTAACTCACTATCATACTTTGCAGAGTAACTTTTCCAAACCCTTTCATCTTTTCTCAAACCTCCTTATCCTCCCACCCTTTCAACTGAGAACCTTGCTTTATAACTTACTTGTAAAAACTGATGTTATTTCTTCCCTCTTCTCCCCTCCTCCTCATTTATACCACATTGATGCTTTTCTACAATGTCCTCCTTTACCCTTGCCTCACATGATAAGGGTACCCATCTCCTTGCCAAGACAAACTCTTCTACATGCATGATCAACCCATTCCAGCAGATTGTCCCTCTATCATCACCACTTTCTCATTCATTTTCAATCTTTCCCTCTTTCCTGACACTTTCCCTACTGTCTACACACATGCCCATGTCTCCTCTATCATCAGAAAATCTTCATTCCATCCATGCATCCCCATTAGCTATCATACCATACTTTTTTTTTCTCTTTTGTGGTAAATGGCCTTGAGGAGATAATCTACAATAGGTGTCTCCATTTCCTTTCCTCTTACTATCTTCTTAATTCTCCATGTCCTGGCTTCATTCAATCAAAAATGTTCTCCCAAGTTATTAACCATCTCTTTCTCATTTTTTTAAATTTGTTTATCTTTTTTGGAGGGGGAAAAGCAGGGAAATTGGGGTTAAGCGACTTGCCAAAGGTCACACAGGTAGTAAATTTCAAGTGTCTGAGGTTGGATTTGAACTCAGGTCCTCCTGACTCCAGGGCTTGTGCTCTATTCACTACACTGCTTAGCCACCCCTAACAATCTCTTTATTGCCTAATCTAATGGCCTTTTCTCAATCCCCATCTGCTTTGATCTATATGCAGCCTTTGAATTTACCAATCATCTTCTTGGTATTTTCTCCTAAGTCTTCATGATATTACTCTCTCTTAGGTTTCTTCTTTCCTATCTGACCATTTCACCTCAGTCTACTTTGCTGGATCTTCATTTAGTTATGGCCACTAAAGGGTGTTCCTCAAGGCTCGTGGCCCTCTTTTCTTCTCCCTCTATATTATTTCACTTGGTGACCTCATCAGCTCATGGATTCAATTATCATCTCTGTGCTGATGATGCTGAAATCTAGTTATATGTAGCTTCATTTCATCTGATCTCCAGTAGAGCATCTCCAACTGACTCTTGGGCATCTCCAACTGGATGATGTGTAGACATCTTAATTTCAATGTATCCAAAACTGAAGTCATTATCTTTCTCCCCCAAACCCTCTTCTCTTCCTAACTTCCCTATTACTGTTCAGGGCACCACCACCTGCAAGTCATGCAGGCTTGCAAGCTAAATGCCATCATCAGCTCCTCACTCTTTCACTCACACCTCCATTCAATCTCTAGTCAATTTTACCTTTGTAACATCTCTCTTATATGCCCCTTTCTATCCTTTGACACTGCTACTACCCTAAAGCAGGCCCTCCTTGCCTCATGCTTAGACTATTGAGATAAACTGCTAGTGGGTCTGTCTGCCACAAGTCTTTCTCTACTCCAGTCTCTACTCTACTCAGTGATCTTCCTAAATCACAAGTCTCATCACAACACAGAAACACTCCTAATAACCTCCAGTGACTCTCTATTGCTTCCAGGATCAAATATAAAATCACCTACTTTTCGTTCAATGCTCTTCATAACCTGCCCCCCAACCATCCCAGCCTTCTTACATGTCTGTAAGACATAATCTGTAATCCATATACATAATCTGTAATCCAGTGACACTGGCCTCATTGTTTTTCATGAAATGAGACACTCCATATCCTGACTCTTGGCATTTTCACTGCCTATCCCCTGTTCCTGGAGTGCTCTTTGTCTTTATCTCTATGTCCTGGCTGGCTTCCTTCAAATCCCAGAAAAAAATCCTACCTTCAACAGGAAGCCTTTTCTCATCTCCTATCTCTATTGATTATCTACAATTATTCCTATATATACCTTATAGCATGTTGGTAGGTAGTGGTTTGTATGTCATTTCTTCCCATTAGACTATGAGCTCCTAAGAGCAGAGAATGCTATTATTATTATTATTGTTATAGTTATTATTATTATTCATGGATTTGTTTGCTCATTTATTTATTTATTTGTTTCTTCTCTTCGTATCTCCAGAATTTAGCACAGAGTCTAGCACATAATAAGTACTTAATAAATCATTATTGAACAACTAATTGATAGACTGGGCAGTACAGGTGAGACTGCTCTTACATTGTGAAAGAAATTAGGCAGTTAGAAATCACGTCTATTGATTTGGGGGCTGGATCGTATAGGAGAGAGAGTCTCAGGGGAAATTGTTAGGCCCTCCACTTTCCCAGAGAGTGGTAGGTTTTGGTGGAAAGCTGGAGGTAAAGGATTATTGAACAGTTAGATCCTACTATATCTCTACTTTCTGCAGTCTTTTCTACTTTATTTCATTCATTTGCTTATATGTAAACCAGAGTACATCTGGCTGTGACAAGTATGTCACAATACTCATTGTAGCCACTTATTGGGGAATTAACATATTGAGGAGAAAAGTTTGGTCAGATCATGTTGTACTTGGGGTAGCAGATGTTTTGAATGGGTCATCTTGTAGTTGGTGTGGCCAAGGAGACATTAGATCTCACAATAGTAATAGGTTGAGACATATCATCGTGCTCAGAGGAAACTCTTTGGCTGAACTTTTTTTCACTGGTGATGCTATCTTATAGACCAGGTTGCTCTTTGTTTACAAATATCATAATTCAAGTCCCAGAAAAAATCTTATAAGCCCCTGATATTAGTTCAAAACTAGTTATAAAACATTTTAAATTTAAAATATTTGAAAAAAATACAATTCCTTCCTAGAGCTTTATCTCATGTCATACAGGACCAGTCAAACTATTACAGGTGACCAACCAAGTGGTGACAGAGGTGACCTTTATCCACATTGTGATAAAGAAGGTAGATAAGGAAAACATGACCTTAATATGACCTATCTCTATTTACTCCATCCATGGACTAGAGCTAATTTTATATGTGTCTTTTGTAGTTGAATTCCTTTACTTAAGCATGAATTATTTTATACATATACACACACACACACACACACACACTGTTTGCTTCATTCCATTTGGATTACTATAACATATAATGTAGTTTCATTGTCCTGCTATCATTATCATTGTCACATCATTATCATTATGAACATGGAGGAAAGGGATCTAGTCAAGAAAATTATGAACAAGCGTTAGGCAGAAAAAAATTCTAAGTCCCATTTTGCCGTTTAGTTCCACTTTGACCTTTGGCAGCTCACTTTGTCTTTTCTATCCTTTAATATTTTCATCTGCAAAATGAAGATGAAAATATTTAGACCCTACACAAACTGTTAAAAGGAGGAAGAGAAAGCAGGGTAGTATTGTTTACTTAAAAAAAAAAAAGCCATTTGGGAGATTTTCTTAAAACCAGCCATGATAAGTAGCTAAACATTTCCAAAAAGGGTTTCAAAGCACTTTATCAAAGTGCACTGAGACATCATATTTTCCTGATCCATTTTGCTTCCCACTTGGAAACTTGTCTAGTTTGGGGAAGACTCCACATTCTTATTGAGTTGCTCTTGTTTTGGCAAAGACCAAACCTAGCCTCTTGATTTGTAAGCTGTTGTGCATTTTCAAGGAAATTTAATCTGTGTGTTTTTTATTCATTGACACAATAATGCAAGCAAATGGTGTTTCGTAAGAGCTATTTGATTTCCAGGAAACTGCTTGAGCCTTCTTTTCTTGAAGTTGTGTTTCTTAGAACAAGGGGATTTCCTTTAGTTGGCTGGCAAGAAGAAAGGGTTCTGTCAAAACCAGTAGGACACCTCCTCCTTGAAGCTTCCGAGTTCAAAGAGATCTTTTATTTCTCAAATATCTCATAGCACTTTGCCTGTTTCTCACCTTTGCATCTCCCTCACTCTCCATTGTATGTTTTTTGTTTATGTGTTTTTCTTTTCCTACTACCCTCCAACAGACTATAATAGCCCCTTGAGAACAAGGTCTATGTTATATAGATTTTTATATCTCCTACCTTGAACACAGAAGGCATTTTAAAATGTCTGTTCAATAAATGATTGAATTGTTCATGCTTAATCCTTTCAGAGTCCTAAAGAAGTTCTGGATGGATGAGTTGGAGTCATTCATGAGGTAGTCATTGTAATAGAGAACTATTACCAACCTAGTCAATATCTACCCAAGAGGAGTCAATCTGCATCTTTTTTTTTCCCTCCAACTTCTCTGTAGCGTGGCATAGACTAGAAGAACAAATTAAAGGAACTGTTTTTACTCTTCACTCTACTCTCAAAGGAATGAGTGGCTGGTCTAAGGGTACAATCCAAATTCTTCTAAGCTAGATGAGTCATTAATACACTTTCTGAATTAGTGTCATTTATCTACATGCCTAATATGGGAAATCAATCCAGCTTGTATTCTCAAGGAACCAGGGAACTAGCAAGAGTTCTGTCTATACTAACTATTGGCCAGGTTAATTCTTAGCCTTTGTGCTAGAATGGTTGGTGCATGTGTGGAAAGTGATTAGTGATCAATCACTCCTTCTCCCCAGTTAATTCAGGAAGCATCTCTTCCATGAGTGCCACTAATAATAATAACTCATATTTATATAATATTCAACATGTTATCAGATGTTTTTATTATAACTGCCTGCAAGGTATGTTGTATAAATATGATTATTCTCATTTTATAGAGGAGGACACAAGTTAAATGAAGCTAAGTGATTTGCCTAGATAGTGTCGGAGCTTGAATTCAACCCTAATTCTTTCGATTCTAAGTCTAGATTCCTTTCTGCTACATCACACATACAATCAGAACTACTTAACAAGGACAGCCAAGATGGCTTAGCAGAACTTAAAGGCAAGAGAGACTTGTGTTTGAATCCTATCTCTGGCACTAAATAATGATGATGATGGTGATGATGATGGTGATGATAACTACCACTTATATATTACTTTAAACTTTGTAACATGTTTTACAAATATTATCTCATTTAATCTTCACAACCCAGACAGGTAGGTACTATTATTATACACATTTTACAGATGAGAAAACTGAAACAAATAGAAGTTAAGTGATTTGATCAGTGTGTGATTGTGTATGTCCTTTTCCCTTTTGCGTCTCAAGATTAACTATTTGGATCAATGTAAAAAGCACTGAACTTGGAGGTGCAAGACCTGAGTTAAAATCTAAACTACCATTTAGTAACTGTGTGACCTTGGAAAAATCACTAATCCTCTCTATGTCTGTTTGCTCTTCTATGAAATGAAGGAGTTAGGCTAGATGATTCCTAGAGTCCTTCTAGCCCTAGATCTATGATCCTATGATCTACAGTCTGAGGGTTGTGTCATGACCGAGTATGATTTTAGCAGATCTTTGCATAAAGAATTGGGTCTAAGGTTTACTAAGAAATATATAGAAGTTAGAACACCAATATTTCAACTTATTATAATGCTCTGGAAGACAAGCTCTCAGAAACCTTGTTTTACCTGCATTCAATCTGATTGTAGGTACCAATATCAATTCTTAATTTGCTTGGGAACTCAAATTTTACCTCATGAGACATCCAGGACAATTAAAGGACACAGTCTCTAGGTGTAGTCCAGGTCTCAAACTTCGGTACCCAATACAGCAGCCCTAGATCTGGGCTCAGGCTCTGTCATTTACTCAATATCACTCAACTTCTCTAGAGATCAGTTCCCTTGTGTGTAAAATCAAAGTGTTTGGCTAGATGAACTCTAAGGTCTTTGCCAACTCCAATTTCCATGGGGTGTTCCCTTCTATGGCTTTGACACATTCTCTTTCACTTCCCCCATACAAGTTTTCACAAAAGTCCATTATCCTCTGAAGAGTTCACTTCGAAAGTAAAACCACACTTAGAAAAGAGGAAAAAATTCCACCCACTATTGCTGGAAAGCTGAGACCTTTCTGTTTTTGGACTGTTTTCTTTGGATGAGGCTGGTTCAGATTTGAGCCACATGTGGTATTGAAGCATAACATGTCAGTCCTAATGCAGCAAAGTTCCCAAAGGGCCCTTAAATCAGAGGAGGTGGCTTGTCTACTGAGAGACTCTAGAAGATAGGAGTGCACTAAGGCAGTACATAGCAGGCACTTTTTCCCCCATAATTTCTGACAGCTCTCCCTTAGCCACCTGTTCTTAGCCTGGTGTGGCACAGTAGAAAGACAACTTCAGGTCAGGAAAGACCTGTGTTTGAATCCTGACTCTGACATTTACCACCTAGATGACTGTGGGCAAAGCACTTATCCTCCAAAACAAGTACACTGCAACCTACAGTTCATATTTCAAAAGGCCATCGTGTAGATCAAATACTATAATGAAAACAAAGTGCTTTTTTGCAGAGTTCTTTTTGTCTGTTCAAACAGTCCTATGATTGTTGAAGGGAAAGACAGGTTGAGGAACTTCCTCTATCCTTGTATCTTGGTGACTTGGATGATTGCCCAGGGATGGGGAGATTCATGTAAATTGCTCAGTGGCATACAGCCACTATATGTCAGAATTAGGATTTGAACAGAGGTCTTTCTAATTTCAGTTTCAGCTTTTTATCCATGATGTCGTACTGCCTCTCTTATAGAGAGCTTAAACTGCTATAGAGATGCACATTTTGATGGAACTCTGCGAGAGAAATGCTCTGATGGAGCTACAACAGGTTGACAAGGTGGTCAAGTCAGATGACCTCTTCCAGCCTGAGAAAAAGACATCCAGAAACTGTCAGCATTCAATACAGAATGACAGGTATTCCATCATGTTGAAATTAAAATTATTTTTAACTAAAAATTTATTATTTAAAATTCACAAAACTAAGTTAGTATAAAATATAGCTGAGTAACTAAACTTTCAAATCATGTCTTTGTAAGTTTTTTGTATTTATATCTATGAAGTTATTAAATTTTAAAAACTACACTAAGACTTTTGGGAGACGCTTTACAATGTCAGTTACTATTATTCTTACTCTTGAACTCCTTAATTGTTCAGTGACCGATATTCAATTCAGTGGCATTCAGAAGATTCCAGAAGGTTGATTAGTTTTCTTTTGTGTTTAGGGTCAGACCTGGCTTGCAGAAACAAAAATGTTATTTTGATTCTTCCTGTGATAAACATAACATGTCTTTTCATCTAAATTGTTTGCAATTATTGCAAATATACCTCAACTCGATCCTCCCCCTCCCAATTTGGCTTCTAAACTCTCCTAAAATTTGCCCTGTAAATCAGAAAAAAAAAAAAAAAAGCTTTGTTCTTCTTTCTATTTATCCCACAACAGTCACAACATCTAGCAAAGTTCTGGGCACATAAAAGTTGCACAGTAGATATTGTTGGGCAGTTGTTCAGTCAGGCCCAACTCTTCTTATGACCCTATTTAGGCTTTTATTGGAAAATGGACTGGAGTGGTTCCCCATTTTCTTCTTTACCTCATTTGACAGATAAGGCAACTGAGGCAAATGCGGTTAAGTGACTTGGTCAGGTCACACAGTTACTAAGTGTGTGAGGCCTAATTTGAACTGAGGTTTTCCTGACTCCAGGCCTGGTACTCTCTCCACTGAGACACTTTGCTGCCACAATAAATATTACCTTAATTAAATTGAAATGGAATTGAAGACCCAAAGGTCTTCCCAAATCAGGAGATGAAGGGCATAACGAAGAGGGGAAAATGTTGGAATAAAGAGTAATAGTTTCTTAAAATTATAAGAGATCTCAAACATCTTCTCTTCTAACCCATAACTGTTAGTAGAATTCCCTCTACATCCAATGTCTTCCTGAAAATGACAATAATGGGGAACCCACTCTCTCCTGAAGCTCTCCACCCCACTTTAGAGCAGCTCAAATAATAACTCACATTTATATGTCACTTTACCACTTTTACCGCCAAGCTCACAGAGTTGAGAGGAAAATACTTTTTAGACCTTAAAGTGAGTATTATAATTTTTTTTTTTACAGATGAGAACATCGAAACTTTGGGAGGTTAAATGAAATTCAGGCAGAGACTAAGTATTTGATACTGGATTTAAACCCTGGTCTCCTGATTGTGGATACGGTTTTCTTCCTCCTTCAATACCTGTCTCTATATTTAAAAGTTTGCCTTTACGTTGAGCCAACATGTATCTGCCTGTAATTTTCATCCATTGCTTCTATTTCTGCCCTTTGATAAAAAAAAAAAACCCAAAATTTGTCTATTCCCCCTTCCATATGACAAGACTTCAAATACTTACACGCAGCTCTTGTGTCTCATTTACATCTTTTATTCTCCAGATGAAACATGCTCAGATCTTTGGTTCTCTTCCCAATATGTTGTTATTGAGTCATTTCAGTCATGTCCAGCTCTCTGTGACTCCATTTGAGTTTTTTTTGGCACAGATACTAGAGTGTTTTGCCATTTTCTTCTCCAGTTCATTTTACAGATGAGGAAACTGAGGCAAACAGGGTTAAGTGACTTGCCAAGGTTGCACAGCTAGGAATTATGTGAGGTAGGATTTGAATTGAGGACCTCCTGACTCCAGGCTTGGCACTCTCTCCATTTACCACCTAGCTTCCCATCTTCCCAATACTGATGCCCTCTTCTGGACTTTTTTAACTTTGCTATGATTCTCTTAAAATTTGGCACTCAGGAACTGAATACAATGTTCTTTGCTACCTAACAAAGACAAAATATAATGTAACTAACTTATTTTTCCCTGGATATAGTTCCTCTTTTAATGCAACCTTTTTTTAGCTTCCATGATATATTGTTAATTTAAATTGATCCTTCAATTTTCTAACACCTCCAGATCTTTCTCTTTTTCCCCCCACACAAAATGTTATATACCCATGCTTTCTCCTTCCTATACTTCTGAAGTTGATTTTCTGAACCCAGATGAATGACTATGTATTTTATCCTGCTATTTTTAATCTTCTTAGTCTGAAACCACCATCCTAGATTTTAAAATCTTTTAGGATCTGTACTGACATCCATTGACTTACTTGTTCCTCAAAGGTTTTGTCATGTATAAATTTGACAAGCATGTCATTTTTACTTTTATCTGCTCTACCAATTAAAATGGTGACCTTTTTGGAGCCAAGGAAAAATTTGGGGCACTCTAATAGATACTACCCTTTAAGTTAACATCAATGTATTAATGTTTATTCTTTGGGTATGGTATTGCAACCAGTTCAAAATCCACCTAACAGAACCAACATCTAGCTGATATCTCTCTATCTTTCATGGGAATAAATAGATAGATGATAGATAGATAGATAAATAAATAGATAGGTAGATGGATAGATAGATATAGTAGATAGAGAAATAGATAGGTTATAGCTAAAAGCTTTGCAAACCAAAAAGCATTATATATGCCATATGTATTAAATACATATATGTATACTTATATTATAAGAATATACATACAAATTATATATGTTGGGGATAAAGAATAGACCATTGAAATAAGGAACTCCAGGAGGAGGAAATCCCCTCTTCTAATGCAGATAAGCATCTTTCTTAAAGGGTTGCCTAGTTTTTCCACATGGGAATTCTTTCCTGGCATTTCTGGGGAATTTTTTTTTTCTGAATTCCAAATCTTGAGAGAGAGAAAAAAAATTGTCAAGAAATTGAGGAAAAGTATGATGATTCTTCTGTAAAAAAATAAAGTTTAAGCACATAGAAACATTACAGGTTTGAAGGAATCTACTGATGTCACATCAAAAGCAAGAGAAGACCCTGATATGAATAGTCACAGATCAACACATCTGGGAACAGGGACAGGAGCAAGTTAGGAGAGAAGCCATCATGATCTAATCAGTCAGTCTTGCTTTTAACTGCTGCCATGTTTTGAGTGTCTGTTCATGGCCCTGTTTGCTGCTAACATTGACTCACTCTTACAAATAAAACAAATATTAATTAGTTTATATGCATATGCCAGTTTATACAAATCTTATGAGTAGTGCTCCCAGAATTTCACATTTTGGAAGCAAAATAGCTATTGAAATGGGCAATTTCAGTTAATTCTCCTTTGTAGTGCTGTTAATTGCACAAATAGCCCTGAATATTACATTATTCAAATACTACCTAATAAAGTGCCCTAATATCCACTGTCTGAATATTCATTATAAGCTACAGCTCTATGTAAATAATTCTAAATGTTAATATCATTTCTGGGGTTGTATCGCAAAGAGATCATAGAAGTGGGAGGAAGACCCATATGTACAAAAAAATTTATTGCAGCTCTCTTTGTGGTTGCAAAAAACTGAAAATTAAGGGGATGTCCATCAATTGGGGAATGGCTAAACAAGTTGTGGTCATATCTACCTGGTAAGGCTTATACAAACTGATGCTAAGTGAGAAGAGCAGAACCAGGAAAAATTGGTATACAATCACAGACACATTGTATGTGTGACCACCAACTTTGATAAACTGGACTCTTCTCAGCAATGCACGATTATAAGACAACTCTACAAGTCTCAGGATGGAAGAAGGTATCTACATTCAGAGAAAGATCTAGAAAAAACAGAGTTTAGACGGAGACTGAAGCAATCTACATGCTATCATTCTTTTCCATGTTTGGTTTTCTTTCTTTTTTCCCATTGTTCACTCCATTGGTTACAACCTTTCTATACAACCAGACTAATGTCCAATGTGAAAGTATTTGCAGGTCCTGTATATGATTGCATGCCTCCATGTTTGGGGGAGTGGGGGGAGAGAGAGGGGAGAAAATTTGAAACTCAAGGGATTGTGGAACTGAATCTTGTAAACTGAAAGTAAATAAACAAATCAATTTTTAAAAATTAATTCTAAACATAATATTTCCCATTTATTAAATAATTTTAGATATCCATAATAATAAATAAGGAGTATGAAAAATGTTGGAAATATTTTGAGAAAGTTAAAGCAAGTCAGTCAGCTTATTGCCAGACATGATTTACATCATCATCATGATATATTGGTTCATAATAATAATAAACCATGCATTTATTATTTTTTTAAAGAAAACTTTTGAAATTTTTACTATAACTCTGTAATGGAAAAATGATCCACTGTTTACTCATTGTCATTTAAAATATGTAAATAAAATTTGATGATAAATACAGAATAACTTATGATATGAAGAATTCCCAGGAATTCTTATTTCTCCTTCCAAAATCCCAAAGATTAATATCTGTCAGAAATTTGGAAACACTGCCCTAAAGCACAGGGAAGTTAAATGATTTACCTAGGGTCACAGAACCAATTTGTGTCAGAGTTAGGTCCTGCCTCTAATATAAAATATATTCAAAATAAATAAAGGGCAAATTTTTTGGGAGGAGGGTCAAGCAAAGGCATTAAAAAGTGGGAAGGATTAACAAAGGGGAAGAAAGAAATGAAGAAAAAAAGAATGAAAGAAAGAAAAAGAAAGATATTCCTTTTTTATTTTGCACTTAAATACCTCCAAGAGTATTTTCATACATGAAATAGAACAGAAAAAAAGATGAATACATATGGAACCATGAGTTTCAGCTACATAGAGTTTGATTGGGGGGGAGGGTAGGAGGGATTAATTTATTTATTTTAGACTTCAACATTCATTTCCATGAGATTTTGAGTTCCAAATTTTCTCTCCATCTCTCCCCTCCCCCATCCCCAAGATGGCATGCATTCTGATTATCCCTTTCCCCAGTTTGCCCTCCCCTTTATCATCCTCCCCATCCCACTCCCCCTCACTTTCTTGTAGGGCAAGATAGATTTTTCTACCCTATTACCTGTATATCTCATTACCCAGCTGCATGTGAAAACAATTTTTAACACTTGCTTTAAAACTTTTGAGTTCTAAATTCTCTCCCTTCTTCCCTCCCCACCCACCCTCATTGAGAAGGCAAGCAATTCAATATATTTTATACATGTGTAACTATGCAAAACACTTCTATGATAGTCGTGTTGTGAAACACTAACTATATTTCTATCCTATCTTGCCCCCCCATTTGTTCTATTCTCTCACTTGACTCTGTACCTTTTCAAAAGTATTTGCTTCTGATGACCCACTCCCCTAATCTACCCTCCCTTCCATCTTCCCCACCCCCCCTTATTCCCTTCCCACTATTTTCCTGTAGGGTAAGATGCCCAGTTGAGTGTATATATTAAGCCAAATCCAATGAGAGTAAATTTTGCTCGTTCCCTCTTACCTCCCCCCTCTTTCCCTCCATTGTAAAAGATTTTTCTTGACTCTTTTATGTGAGATAATTTACCCACATTCTCTCTCTCTCTCTCTCTCTCTCTCTCTCTCTCTCTCTCTCTCTCTCTCTTTTTCCTTCTCCCAATACATTCCTCTCTCACCCTTTAATTTTATTTTTTAGATATCATCCCTTCATATTCAACTCACCCTGTGCCTTCTATCTATATATTTTTATCTATCTATATCTATCTATACATATATATATATACACATATATATCTTTATCTGTATATATCTATGTATCTATTTATAGATGTCAATATTTATATCTCTCATATGTATGTGTATACACACACACACACACACTCACACACACATATCTCCTCCAACTACCCTAATACGGAGAAAGATCTCAACTTGCAAAAATTATCTTTCCATGTAGGCATGTAAACAATTCAATTTTAATAAGTTCTTTGTGATTTCTCTTTTCTGTTTACTTTTTCATACTTCTCTTGATTCTTCTATTTGAAAGTTAAATTTTGTATTCAGCTCTGGTTTTTTCAGCAAGAATGCTTGAAAGTATTCTATTTCAATGAATATTCATTTTTCTCCAAAAGTATTTTACTCAGTTTTGCTGGGTGATTCTTGCTTTTAATGCTAGCTCCTTCAACCTCTGAAACATCATATTCCAAGACCTCCAATCCCTTAATGTAGAAGCTGCTAGATCTTGTGTTATCCTGATTGTGTTTCCACAATACTCAAATTGTTTCTTTCTGGTTTCTTGCAATATTTTCTCCTTGACCTAGAAACTCTGAAATTTGCCCACAATATTCCTAGTAGTTTTCCATTTGGGATCTCTTTCAAGAGGCAATCAGTGGATTCTTTCCATTTCTATTTTACCCTCTGGTTCTAGAATATCAGGGCAGTTTTCCTTGATAATTTCTTGAAAGATGCTGTCTAGGCTCTTTTTTTTTTTATCATGGCTTTCAGGTAGTCAAATAATTTTTAAATTATCTCTCCTGGGTCTTTTTTCCAGGTCAGTGGTTTTTCCAATGAGATATTTCAGGTTGTCTTCTATTTTTTTCATTCTTTTTGTTCTGTTTTATAATTTTTTGATTTCTCATAAAATCATTAGCTTCCATTTGATCCAATCTAATTTCAAAGGAATTATTTTCTTCAGTGGGCTTTTGGACCTCCTTTTCCATCTGACCAATTCTGCTTTTGAGGCATTCTTCTCCTCCTTGGCTTTTTGGACCTCTTTTGCCATTTGGCCTAGTCTGTTTTTTAAAGAGCTATTTTCTTCAGTATTTTCTTGCATCTCCTTCAGCAAGCTGTTGACTCATTTTTCATAATTTTCTTGCATCACTCTCATTTCTCTTCCCTATTTTTCCTCTACTTCTCTTACTTGATTTTCAAATCCTTTTTTGAGAGGGGGGCGGAGCCAAGATGGCGGCGTAGCGGCAGCAATATATCGCAGCCCTCACATAGCCACCCCCAAAAACCCATGGAATAGGACTCTGGACCAACCTAGAACTTCAAAAACGCACACAGATACCTCCCACTAAAGTCAGCTCAGCTACGAGGAACTACATCAGCACCGGAACCGAAGCCCAGGCTGTGCCCCGGGGGCGGCCGGTCGGGAGGTGCAG
>CM053588.1:139328136-139355906 GCA_028646515.1 Pseudochirops corinnae
ATGATGGGGGAGGACATAGGAGAGATTAGATTGGGGGAGGGGCTATACAAGGGGATGGCGGTTTTGAGGGGGAGGTAGGGGAAAGATGGGGAGAAAATTTTTAAGTCAAAATCTCATGGAAATGAATGATGTAAACTTAAATAAATAAAATAAAATATAAAAAAATAAAAAAGAATAAGTGCATGTATTTTAAATGCTGGTCATCTCTAACCGTCAAATTTAAAAAAAATAATTCTCCTCCTTTACTTTGACCTGTTCAGATCTCAGTGTCATTACTTCTCAAATGAAGAAGTGCTGTCTAAGGTAGTTACATGGTATAGAGTATATAGGAAAACCTGAGTTTGAATCCAAGCTCCAACATTTACTAGCTGTGTGATCCAGGACAAGTCACTTTACCTCTGCTTGCCTCAGTTTCATAATCTGTAGAACAGAGATAGAAATAACCTTGCAGGGTTGTGAGGATCCAGAGAAATAATATTTGTACAGTTCTTAGCACAATACCTGGCATACAGTAGGCACTTAATAAAGGCTTGTTTCCTGCCCTTCTCCCTTCCCAGGTTCCTTCTAGTTCTAACCTTATGATCATATCTATGATCTATCACATGCCTTCTCCCTTTGCTGCCAATACTACCTGCTTGCTATTATGCCCAACTAAATTTCACCTAAATTCTAGCCCATAGTGACCCTGCTAAGTCCATATTTTACTTGACCCCAAGTTGTTCTGATATAAGACAATGAAGTTTTTCACTTAGCAACATCAACTTTCTCTTTTAGGAAAAAAAAAAAGAGATTGCCTAGGACATAAATTTGCAAACTGAATTTAGGATTTCCACAAACGGTTGCATGAATTGTGTGGTATTTCACTTTCTCTCATCTCTTCTCCCTGAGGAACTCAATGCACCTAACAGATGCTGTTCCTGTGGACACTGATTGGAACCAGTATAATTTAGGGCTAAAGAGGGTAAGTGACTCATCTAAGGCCATTAGGAGTGCAGGATTCAGGAACTCATTCCTCTGTTAGGCTGATCTTGCCACTTAAAGAACATAATGTTATTGTAACACCATAATTGATCTATAATTCCTCCCCCTCCCACACACCAATACTGTACCAAGTTTACAGTTAGTTATTGAAGAAGATGTACAATTCAGTACAGTACAAGCATCTGCTGCTAGTCAGGGAGGTACAGTTCACTGTCCCATTCACCAGGTGGTTTGATTAACATTCAGTGGAGCCTAGTGACTTGGCTGGGGCCCCAAAACAAGCTGGAGAAACTCAGGTGTGATAGACCTAGGAGAGCTAACCCAGATGGAAGGAAAACTGAGCCAAGACTCCAAATGCAAACCAAACTTGTGTGGTGGAAGGGGGAAGATGCATTGATGATTTTGTTTCCTTTCTAAAGAGGGTACTGAATCCATTCAATCCTTGGTCAGACACCAAATGCAAGTACCCAAATGCCACCAGAGAGGCTATTTTTCTGGCATAGTACCAGAGGGCTAATGAGGATTTCTTTATGAATTCTGGAAGAAGGATGCAAGGATTTACACAGACTAGTTGAAGAGTTGCTGAAAATGCATAGTTATTTGAAGGGCAGTCAGGTGTAGGAGGCATTAGGCTAATTCTCCTTGGCCCTGCCTGAGGGAAGTATGTAACTATTGGGCAGATTTAAGTTCAACATAAAGAATTCTTGTCAATTCCACTTCCATAACATGGTTACTAATCATCCTCTTCTCTCCATCCCCATGGCCAAAAACCCAATACAGGGATCTCATTACTACTCACTTACCTGACTGTGGCAGCTAGGTAGTACAGTGAGTAGATAGAGGGCCCCACCTGGAATTAGGAAGACTCAGCTTCTGGAGTTCAAATCTGGCCTCAGACACTTAGTAGTCATGTGACCTAGGGCAAGTCACTTAACTCTGTTTGGCTTAGTTTCCTCATCTGTAAAATGAGCTGGAGAAGGAAATGGCAAACTACTCCAGTATCTCTGCCAAGAAAACCCAAAATAGGATCACAAAGAGTCAAAGACAACTCAAAAGGACTGAAGAGCAACACCCGACTGTTGGGGTGTCCTAACAGATCCTGCTGCTTCCATTTTTCTCCTCTTCCACTCCATCTTTAATATTCCTGTCATACTACTTTGGAATTATCTCATACTAATGTCAGTGTTGTGTCTGACGTGGATAGGGAGATAAAATGATAGAAAAGGAGGCATTCTTTTTCTCACTTCTCATTTCTGGACGTTCCCCTTTTCTGATGAAGGCATCAGCATCTTTCCAGTCTCATCGATGAGTAATATCATCAATTCCATTATCCTCAATATTTTCCCTAACCCTTACCCCTCCAAAATCTGATCAATTGCCAAGTCTTGCCCTTCTCAACTACACGTCTTGTGTTTAACACCTTCTTTCTAGTCACATGCCATCACTTTAATTCAAGCCTTTAGCACTCTGCCCAGATTATTGTAACCGCCTCCTAACTGATCTTTCTGCTTTAAGTCTCTTCCCATTCCAATCCATCCTCCATCCAGCTGCCCAAATGCTTTTCCTTCAGCACAAAATTAACCATGTTACTCCTTACTCAATAAACTACAATTGTTTCTGTTGCCTCTAGGATAAAATATAAATTCATCTGTATAGCTTTTAAAGCTCTTCACAACCTAGACCCAACCAATATTTCTATCTTTATTGCACATTATTACCCCTCCAATATTCTGAGATTGAGTCCAACTAGAGTTCTCTCTATTCCTTAAACAGTGTAGTCGATTTCCTATCTCCTTACTCATTTGTAGCTGTCTCCCACACCTAGAAAATGATCTTTCTAAACTCTGTAGTATAGAATCTTTTGTCCTTCAAGATAGTTCAAGCTCTGCCTTTTTCAAAGATGTTTTCTTGACCCTTACTACTGCTAGTGCATTTCCTTTCTCATTACCTTGTTTTTAACGACCTCATTTCTATTTTTACTTATTCATTTTGTATTTTTCATTATTTTCTTCATGTACTTATTTCTTCATTAAAATACAAACACCTTGAGAGTAGGAATTATTTCATTCTTTGCATTTGTATCCCTAATACCTAATAGAATGCC
This sequence comes from Pseudochirops corinnae, assembly GCA_028646515.1. NCBI lineage: Eukaryota > Metazoa > Chordata > Mammalia > Diprotodontia > Pseudocheiridae > Pseudochirops > Pseudochirops corinnae. The sequence continues at coordinate 139,331,222 of CM053588.1, forward strand.
AGAAAAAGAGTAATTCTTTATTAAATGTTTGTTGATAATGATTGCAGTGTACGAATGAGAATGCATAGATTTGCATATTTTATTCTTCTGCTCTTACATCTTAAGTTCTTATTGTATATCCAGTAATATTCACATTTCTTTGCCTAGAATTAAAGCTCCTTAACAAACGGGATAACTCTAGCTTCCAGGACATAGATTGGATTATTCCTCTTTATGTACTCTATGCTCTTATTAAACTGAACTATTTACTTTCTTCCACCAAATTTATGACTTCTCTCCCACCTTGGTATTTTTGTTTATGCTGTTGCCCGTTCTAGGAATGATTTTTTTTTTTCTTGATGAATCTGTGTTCACCCTTTGAAACCCAATTTAAACACCACCTTTACCAGGAAACCTCCATAAGTAAACATCTACCCTCTAGAATGTCAAGTAAGGCTTTGTTTTTCACCTTTCTAATTTCTCTCATCATGTGATCTATCAGTTACATATTTGGGACTACTCATTTTATTGTACTAGAATGTTATTAGGTACTCAATGTTTGTTGGACGAATTCCAAATAAGTAAAATTGTTGTTGTTCAATCATTTTCAGTCATGTCTGATTCTTCATTACCTCATTTGAGGTTTTCCTGGTAAAAATATTGGAATGGTTTGAGAAGATTCTGGAGTGGTTTGTCATTTCCTTCTCCATTTCATTTTACAGATAAGGAAACTAAGGTAAACAAGATTGGGTAACTTATCCAAGTCACTAAGCTAGTGTGGTAGACCAGATTTGAACTCAGGAAGATGTCTTCTTGACTCTGGCTTGGCACTCTAATGTGCCACATAAAATGAATAAATAAAGGCATCTAAATTTTGTATCTGTCTCAGTATTTAGCAAAAGTGTATTGTACACAATGGAAAATAATTTTTTTTGAGTGAATGAATGAGCTTTCTAAAAATTAGACCTGTCTCAAAATAAAATGGGCTGCCCATTTGTTAGGGAATTTTGTGTCCTTGGACATGGTGAATCAGAGTTGGAAGAACCACTTGTTTGAGATTTTTTAGGAAGAATTTATGCTTCTTGTGGATTCTATTAATATTCTGTTGTATCATGAAATGGAAAGAGAGCTGAGTATAGAAAAGTGTGATTTGAGTTCACCTTTCAGCTCTGTCACTTACCATTTAACTCCCAAATAAAATCTTGTCTTTTACTGGAAACCTTTCCCAATTGCTCTCAATTCTAGTGCCTTCCCTCTGTTAATTATTTCCCATTTATCCTTTATGTAGTTTGATTTGTATGTATTTATTTGCATGTTGTCTCCCCCACTAGATTGTACACTCCTCCGTGGTAAAGACTGTCTCTTGCCTCTTTTTGTATTCCAAGCACTTTGCATGGTACCCAGAAAAAAGGAGGCATTCAATCAGTGTTTGTTGACTAACTGATTGAAAGGCCTAATGGACGAAGTCACTAGGGTTAGATGCTGGGGATCAAAAGACAAAAACAAAACTGTTCCTGCTTTTTAAGGAACTTAACCTACTCATAGATTCTCTAAATGGCAGTTAGCAACTTATCCAGTAGGTGGGAAGGAATTTAGCACTCATCTCAGTGATCTTCAGATCCTCTCATTCAACTGGATCACCATTTCTTAATCTATGAGTCTTGGGTCCTTGGGGATGGGCTGAAGAATTTTGCAAAACATCCTGGAACTGAAATTTAAATCCACATATAAACAAAAATTCTTTTTGTATACTAATTTAATGAAATGCCTGGTCTATTTATGTTCTATCATTTTTCAAAAGCATATTCTGTTGTGATTAACAAAATAAACTAATTTGAAAGCATATCAGAATTCATAGCATTTTTATCATTCATTTTTTAAAAATAAATGAAAAGTAACAATTTTAATTTCATTTATGTCTGATACTTTGTGACCCCATTTGGTTTTTTTATAGCAGAGATACTAGAGTAGTTCACCATTTCCTTCTCCACTTCATTTTACAGATATGGAAATTGAGGCAAACAGGGTTAAGTGACTTGCCCAAGGTCACACAGAGAGTAAATGTCTGAGGTCAGATTTGAACCCAGGAAGATGAGTTTTCCTGAGTCCAGACCATGACTTTCTATTCGTTCCGTCACCTAGTTGTCCCCAAATAGTAATCAACTAATAATAATAGGTAGAATTCCTGTAGTGCTTTAAGGTTTGCAAAACTTTATGCATGTGTTATTTTATTTGATCTCTCACAACAACCCTGGGAAGTATGTGCAATTATTACTTCAATTTTACAGATAAGCGTACTGTGGTACTCTTGACAAAGGTTAAATGACTTGTATTGTTACATGATTAAGTAAGTGTTTGAGGTCACTTTTGGTCTTAGTGCTTCCTAAGTTTGTGGATCTTACCTAATGTCACCATTTCCCTGCCCCAACCATTTTATGGGGGTTTGAGAAAATGTCTTATATCAGATGTAGTGCTCCATAAGGGTGGGAATCAGTGATCTAGAGCATCTACTTTATTTTACCTGTTAGAAAAACTGAGGATTTGAGAGTGGGAGTGACTTGCTCCAGGTTGGAGAATTTGTGGCAGAGCTAAGACTCAAAGCCTTTCTGACCACTGTGCAGGTCTGTGATTTCCAGATTCTGTGGAATTTTCTCTGTGGAAACATTCTTCACAGACACAGATCAGCCAGTCCTCTGTACTTTACAGTATTAGAACAAGCATTCTTAAGTTGGGCCACATAAAACCCCCAGGGTGTCCGTGGATAGATTAAGGGAGGCTGTGAATTTGGGTGGGAAACAAATCTGAATTTTCATTCGCTTCTAACTGAAATTTAGCATTGCCTGTGATTACGAATGTAGACAACAAACCACAGTAACACTGGCAATCCCTCTGCCCTGGTCACCAATAGGAATCAGAGATCTTTTCATATCTCATTACAGATGTTGCAGATGTATTGGAATACTATTTACTCTTGTTACTACTTCAAAATACTATAGTTATTAGACCAACCAGTTGATATTTACTATGTCATATGTGTTTTTAATAATATTTTAATAATCCAACTGAGTTCTTTTGTAATCATATAAGTTATATGCTTAAAACATTATTCTGAGAAGGAATCCATTGGTCTGACTAGAATGCAAATAGGGTAACAAACAAAAACCCTTATCTTGGAGATTTGCCTGGGATCCTGAGAGGTTAATTGACTTGCCTGTGTTTACACAAGGTAGTGTGTATGAGAGACACGGCTTTGATCCAGGTATACCTTACACTAAGGTATCCCCAGAGCTTATTCCAAATATTGGAATAATATGAATATATGAACAATATAAAGTAATTTATAAGCATCAAATAAGGGATACAAAAAACAACAAAATTCTTCAGGAGCTAAGAAGAGAAGTTTTGTTTTGTTTTATTCTGAATTAGGGTAATCAGAGAAGGCTTCCCAGAAGAGGAGGGACTTTTGAGTGTATATGGGGAAGGGGAGGGAGGTTGAAGGATGAGTTTGATTCAGACGAGGAGAATAGAGACAAAAGCCATTTCTACATAGAGGGGTGGGTGGCAAGCAAAGGCATGAAGCCAGAAAGCACAAATATGTTTAGGAGATAGTCCTTTGTAGATCAGAGGAGGGAGAACGGGGGAAGGAAAATGGAGGGGTAAGGAAAGCAACTGCAGTGGTCTGCCAACTCTGGAAAGTTCCTAATAATCTGTCTTCAAGAAAAATGCTTGGTCTGCTTGGTGGGAGGTCCAACACTCTGCTCACCCCAGAATTATTATTAGTTCACTTTTTCTTTTTTTTCCATGGGCCAACAGTAAAATAATCCTCATGTTTCCAGTATGAACTAGTAAGATTCAAGGAAGAAATTTTTAAAAAATCGTCCCCTTTTTAACACCTCTAAATCTATCACCATTGTCTTCATCTGGACATTCACTACAGACGTGACCCTTGGCTGTGTTTCAGAAAGAGGAGTTGTATGAATTCTGTAAGTTTCCAGTGATTTCCTACTTCTGTGTTACTAAAGTTTTTCTCTTACAAAAATTCTCCGATTCACCTTGAGCAAATGTTAGAGAGCAAAGGCGAAATCTGCCACCAGGTTCATTCATTCATTCATTTGTTCATTCATTCATTCATTCATTCACTCATTCAACAAGCATTTATTTATTGCAACTCACAACTATATGCAGAAGATTTCAAAAGAACTTCACCTTAACCAAATATTATGTGTGAAAATCTAGGTTTACATGATGGAGGTGATTATTCACTTTATTCAAGAATTCTTGCTTTACCAAATAATTCCTTTAAATCGCAAGCTTTTAAAGTAGTTTTAAGTTGCTGTTGATTGTTCTCCCCACCATCCCAATCAGTTTATACCTAGTATTTTCAGATATTCATCAAGCAAGGCACACATTTTTCACTGTACATAGCTTTGTTGTAAAATACAAGAAGCCTTTGGTGAAAGAAAAAAATAATCAAAACAAAATTTTAAATTCATAATTCATGTGCTCTTCATCATGGGGCCATGTCTCTCTTCCTGAATAGTACATCCTCTATTCACTTGCCAAAATGATCTTCCTAAAGTATATTTTTGATCTCGTCCCTCCCCTCCTCAATAACCCCAGTGGTTCCCTATCACCCTGAGCATGGAGAAATTCTTTGGTGTCTAAAGCCCTTTATAACCCAGCCCAACTTTTTCAGCCTTTTCATCTTTCTTATGCCTCCTCCCTCCCCCGACTCCACCCCATACCCTGATATCCAGCAACATTGCCCTTTTTCACTGTTCCTCCAACAAAATACTTTTTTCTCTGGGCTCTGGGCATTTCCACTGGCTGTGGGCACGTTTCTCTCTCTCCTCATCTTTGCCTCCTGGCTTCCCAGACTTCCCTCCAGTATCAGCTAAAATCCATCCTTCTACAGGAAACCTTTCCCTATTTCCCTTAATTCTAGAGTTCTCCCTCTGTTTATATTTTTCCATTTTATCCTTTATATATCTTGTGTGTGCATAGTTGTTATTATGTGGTCTCCCCCATGAGACTGTGAGCTCCTTGAAAGCAGGGACTGTCTTCTGTTTCTTTTTGTCTCCAGCACTTAGTATAGTGCCTGGCAAATGGTAGGCACTTAATAAATGTTTGTTTACTATCATTACCATCCAGCTAACAAGACCACAGTAGATGTCTTAGCCAGTGACATTTTTCAATTAGAAAATTTGGCATCTATTAGGTTAAATGTCCAGATGCTTTGACCACATTTTCATCCTGTGACTCAACCAATTAGATGTGAGAAAATAATTCTTGGCTATAGAACAGTAGGAATATATAGGAACTATCCCTCTATCAATTTGCTATTCAGTATAAACCAGGGCGGGGAACCTGCAGCCTTATGGCCACATGTGACCCCCTAGGTCCTCAAGTGCTGTCCTGTGACTGAATCCAAAGACTCAAGGCTACAGGTTCCTCACTCCTGGAAACCCATATATCATAGGCAGCTAGGTGGTACCTAGAGTGTGGGACCTCGAATTGAGAAGCATGAGTTCAATCCAGTCCCAGACACTTAGTAGATGTGTGACCCTAGGCAAGTCATTTCTTCCTACCTCAATTTCCTCATCTGCAAAATAGAAATATTAATAGCATTTAACACACGCTTTTTGTAAGATCAAATGAAATAATATTTGTAAAATATTTTGTATACCTTAAAGTACTACATAAATGTACTATCGCCATCATGGACCTCTTCTCTGTGCCATCAGCTTCTGTGGAGATTTGCAATAAGAGGTAGGAGAACACAGAAAGGGAAGATTGTCCAGTACCTACCTGCATTTTAAGCCAAATTCAGCAGTTTCCTGGATCGTGCTTCCAAAGGCAACTGAAGAGAAGCAAAGCTTACTGAAATCTTCATAATGGATTCTTTCACTATGTCATGACTGTTCTAAGTATCTTCTTTTCTAAGTTATTCTCCAAGAACGTGATCTTGGAAAATGATAATTAAGCTAGATAAGGAAAAAGTATAAGTTCATTTAGATTTAGATAGAATAGAAATACAACATCTATATCCATAAAGTAGGTACCTGAACATAGTAACCTAATTCCCTGACAAGAATCAGATCAGGTAGATTTCTCAAGACTGATCTGTTCTCCTTTTTGGATTGTTGGAGAAAAGGCCTGCGATCATACTTAATTGGTTGTCCCTACAGACATAAGTCCTTACTAGGCACATCTCAAGGGTTCATTAAATATTTGCTGAATTAGAAAAGTTTCCTTAGCTGTTTTAAAGGAGAGAAAGACTTTTCATTCTTGTACCATGGAACCTGGGTCAGGATCAAAAAAAAAACTCAGCTGTATTTTGCAAGTTAAAAAAAAAACCAACAACTGCATACAACAAGGCTTTTTTTTTTTTTTTTCCTATTGCAGGCCTACTAAAATGTGCTTGTGAGTGCTACCAGGGGACCCAAGATAACGATTCAGTACTTAGCCAGTTCAGAGGCCCTTTGGGGGGTCTTTCCTCTCAAAAAATACATGGTTCCATGTGCCCAAGGCGGAAGTTGTTTGATTGTCCCATGTCTATTTCAGCACAGATTAATATATCTCGCTGCCCCCTAAGCTGTTTTCCCAAAGCTTTTATAGCAACGTGATCGTTTTTTTTTTTTGGGGGGGGGGGGTTAAGTCAGAATAGGTATTGTGATTTATGCAACTCATTTCCAGAGCCACCCCTCCAAAACATCGCCACAGAACAGGTCAGCAGAATCAAATGATGAATGTGTGAGCACACACACACACACACACACACACACACACACACACACACATGCCCCTTTTATAAAATTAGCAAATGTCTTTGCTAATATCAAGAATTCGTTGTCTGTGCAGGATAAACCCAGAGAGATTATTTTGTGAGAACTCATGGTCCACCCTGTGTGCACAGAGATAAGTTCTCAAAATGCAAATGACTCCCACTTTCCTGTTGTTGGTTTTTTTCCTCATGCCTGTGTGATATCTGCTGAGCTTACTTCTTGCCCAGACCTTGATCCCCAAAGCAAACCGAGGCAGCCACGGTCCTTGTTTCGCAGTCTCCCATCGCCATCTTCAGGACTCTGCTCTTTACTGCATCCCAGGGGTAAATTTCCGCCAGCTGCTTCCCTGGGCCAGTTTTTACGAGCTTACTTCCTTGGTTATGCCTTGACATGATTTCCCCAGAGAGTTCAGGCTTGGGGTACGATAATATACCTTGGATCTGCAAAGCATTAAAAGGGAGGATATTGTCAGATATATGATCTAGCTGTGGACACAGGCCAGATGCGTTTGTAACCAGCAAAGAGGTCCCTTCTTGTCTTGGTCCACTTTTAACTGGCTTGTCTTTGCTGCTATCTATCAGCACCTTCCCTACTTATTTGGAATGGTTCAGTTAATTTCTTTCCTTGACCTTCCAGTCGTGTTGTTAGTAACCTGCTTATGGCTGTATATAACAGGTGAAGACAAAGCCTTTTCAGGGAAACAAAAGAAAGGGAGAAAACCAAAGCACTTTATGTTCTCTTCAAGGTTTTCCCCCCTTGGAATATTTACCAACAGCGGGGGAATGAACTACAATGAATGATTTATGGATTCAACAGGCCCCCTTTGTTGCTTTGGACTTGGGTTCTTTTTTTGGCATTCTCTAAAACTAGTTTCCTTCTTTAAAAAAAAAATCCGTCTAAGACTAAACTGTCAATAGGGAACTTCAAAAAGTTTTGAAACAATGAGACTGTATCTTGTGTTTGTGCCATCTGGTTGTAAACTCCAAAGGAAAAAAAATGGCTGGGTTTTCCAGAAGCTACTCAGGCTAACATGAGGGCCTTAGAGTACTGAAGGCTTGGACTAGGCCTTCTGGGTACTGGAAGATTCAGTCCCTTCAGTGACAAAAGTAAGTTACACGGATTATTTGTCATTGTGGAGGCAACTAGTTTGTTTTTTTAAAGAAGATGTCAATTAAAGAAGATGTCGATGTGGACAGATCTCTCCAGAAGGAGTGGTAAATAGTTATTCCTGCCTCTCCTCCTCCATTTCTGGCTGTACTCCTTAGCTCCTGAGCTGGATCTTTAACACACCTATTCATTAGCATGATATACCCCTAGGAAATATACTGAACTCTTTTTTACTGTCTCTATACTCATAGTAAACAATGAATTATTTATCATTGATTCATTCATTTGGTAAATTTAGCAACTCTACGTGAACGATTTCCACTTCTTCATGTCCAACTCTCATACTTTGCCAGAATTCTATTCCTCATATCACACATTTCCTATTAGATATCTCTAACTGAATTTCCACTGGCATCCTGAGCTTAGCATGTTCAAAAGACAAACGTTGTAATATTTACTGCCTGAGGGTAAGGAAAACCTGATTTAAAATCCTGCCTCTGACACATATGCTACCTCTCTGTGTCTCTGTTTCTCTCCTTTCTCTACCACAAATCTGAGCATGCTCATTATAATGCCAGTTGATTAAAGTTCACCTTGTTAGGAGGGATTGACCAATGTACAGCTGCCTTAAACCTTTTTCAGGGGTGTGTGCTATATTTTCAAAGGAGTCATTTGTCCTGAGTCTGCTAAGACAGGATCCTTGGTGAAATTAGCCATTGAGCATGCTATTGTCATCTTCTGTGAATCTTGGTTTTCTCATTCATAAAATAGGAATAATAATATCTATATTTCCTATCTCAGAGTGTTGTGATATGGCTCAAACGAGATAAGGAATGTAAAGCATTTGGCAGACTTCAAAGAATTATATCCTCTAGAGAGGTTACAGGTGAAGTTTAGAGTAGAGGAAATTGCTTTGGGAAAAATTGTAAAGATAGAAAGAAGACCAGAGACAAAGCTCCAAAGAGGCAGATTTAAATTTCTGTGAGTTGGTAGGGGGAAGAACACTAAACTTCTAAATAATTGGACATATTAAAAAGTGGAATGGACTATATTGGGAAGTAGTATGTACTTCCCCATTAGAGATCCACAATTAAACAGTGGTGGACCTTTCGTCCAGCTTGTTGTAGACGAAAAGAGAGATTTAATTCAGGTATAAATTGGCCTAGATGGTTTCTCAGATTCCTTCCCACTCTGAGATTCTGTGATACTGTGACCCAACAATCCAGGTCATGGTGCTTGATAACTTTAGAACGCAGGTTTTTCACTTATAAAAAGAGAGACTTTTGCTAGATGGTCTTCAAAATCTCTTCCAAGATAATTTAAAGTTCTAAATCCCATAGGGCTTTTTCTGCATCTCTGGACCAAAATAAAAAGGACAGAAAGTTCTTTTATACTGGTACACTGTATTTTGAAGAGTAATTGTGGGTTTTTTATTTTTTTACTTCATGGATTAATTAACAGGAATTTCCTGAGTTCCTACTATGTGCTCATTGGTATGGAATAATTGTAAAGTCTGCTCTCTGCCCTCAAGGGCAACTTTCCATTTGGGCAACTATGTGAACAATTCCATGCCAAATGAGGGGTTGGCAACCATCTGGCTCCTCTACCCCTCTAAAAAATCATGATGCCAAGGCTCCTCAGATGTCTTTTCTTTGGAATGTCTGTATTTAGAGGGCTGCAGTGTCCTGAATACATGTTTACTCTTGAGTCGATGTGGGCACAGGAGGCTGGCTAAAGGACCTGCTTTTCTTGAATTCTTCAAACTAGGAATATGTGACCACATTCTGACTCTTGTGGCTGGCAGCCAGCATACCAGCAGTACTTCCCACAAGTGACAAGGGGGTAGAAAGGAGGTTAAGGGTTAAAGTGTCAGGTAGGAGAAAATAGTTTTCAATGGCCTATGTACCACTAAAATATAGCCTATGTCCTATCTCTGGCTAAATGTTGTAGAAAAGGCTATTATTACTCTCATAGATAGTACATTAAATCCATGGGTGTGGAAGTCGATTCTTGTTTTTTAATAATAATAAACATTTACATTTGTATAGTGTTTTAAGGTTTATAAAGAGTTTTCAGCAAGGGCAGTTTGTTCTATGACCTGAATGTAAGAGAAGTACAGGCCAAGGTGGGTACAGAGTATCCTATAAGGCAAAAGTATATCTATGAATACAAAATTGAGGACAGTAATTATGAGAACTCCAGTGAACAGGACTTGGGAATGGGGCACACAGCTCATGTAAGAAAGTAACCATATTGTTAAGACAAATACTGGAGGTGGCATAGTTGACTGATTAATCTGGCTTCAGTTCTCTTCCTAGTTATAGAGGCAGCCAGGTTGTACAATGGACAGAGTGCTGAACCTGGAGTTGGGAAAGACATTCAAATCCAGTATCAGATCCTTACTTGCTATGTGAACCCAGACAAGTCACTTGACCTTTGTCTGTCCCAGTTTTTTAATCTATAAAGTGTGGATAATAGTGCTGACTTTTCCGGGGTTGTTAGAAGTATTAAATGTGATATTTGCAAAGTGCTTTGCAAATTTGAAAGCACTATGTAAATAATAATAATAATTATTAAGTAGTCCAGTGTTTTAGGGGACAGTCTAGTCCCATACTGATGGCATTTTTTCTAACCAAGTACCAATGTCTGGCTCACATCAACAGAAAGAAAACTAACCTAAGCTTCAGGAATTTCTAGAGGGTGGAGATGTTTTCAACATAATTTTTAAGCCACTGAGCAATTCCCAAAATCTAATTCCATCCAGTGGAACATTCCACCAGATAGGTCTCTGGGTCAGGGAGGGGCACACTGGCAGATGGCATGGCAAAGATGGAGACTGGCACATTGAGGTCACACTCCCAACCCAAGAAAAAAGCTCAAAGTGTACAATGCAAGTGATATGTGTGAACGTGTGTGGAATCTAAAGCAACTTAATTTTTTGGGAGAACACCTAACATGAAAAACAGAAAATAGAAAATAAAATTGAGATCTCTTACAGTTCTAATCCTACTGATAGACATGATCATTGGCCAACCAGAGTATATCCAGAGGAGGGAGAATAGGTTGGAGAAGGTCTTAGAAATAATGTAATATAAACATTAGTTGAAGGAACAGGAAAAGGGTGGTAGTTAGCATGGAGGAGAATAGACCAACAAGGAGATGATCTTCAGGTCTAAGGGCTATCATATGGAGCAGGGATTATACTTAGTCTGGATTACTTCCAATAGAAGAGCTAGAACCAAAGAGTAGAGGTTAAAGAAATTCAGATTATGTCATAATTAAAGATAAACAGAGACTACAAATCTTTTCTTTCCATAGTGTGTGGTAATGTCAAAAGGGAATTTGTCTGTGGGTTTATGGTGCTTCTTATGGTGTTTCACTCTGCTCCAAGTATTTTGGGAAGTAACCTTGGATAATTTGAATAACTCAAAAGGGAATCATGTTACACTATGAAACAAATAGAGTAAGATAAAATGCTTTCTCTGGATCAGGGTTCCCTAATATGGCATCTGAGCTGGAAAAAGAAAGAGGGTACACTGAGAAAAGGAATAGCCACAGTCTACTGGGTAATGAGGAGAACTAATGGAAATGTGGGTTACAGATACAGTAATACAAACCTGAAAAAGTAACCAGTGGGGATCAGTAATTGGCAATATTAATTGAGTCTACCTTGAGTCATGAACTATAGAAAAGCCTGTGAAAAGACCAGCAGAGGAATCATGTAAAGAAACATTGATATGAAGGAATAATCTCTTTTCTGGAAGCTTACCCAGGACAGTGCTCTAAAAAAGTTTGGGTGAGGTTTGCTTATTGTAAGTTGTTATTTGAGTCTTGTAAATCTGCATGTTTTGAAAAACATTTTTTTCCAATTACAAGTAAAAAGTTTTAGCATTCTTTTAAAAAAAAAGTTGAGTTCCAAATTCTCTTCCCACTTTCCTCCATGCCCTCCTCATTGAGAAGGCGAGGAATTTGATATAGGTTATACATGTGCAGTCATGCAAAACATATTTTCATGTTACTCATATTATGAAAGAAAACACAGACAAAAAAAACCCAATAAAAATAAAGTTAAAAAAATTATGCTTCAATCCGCATTCAGTCTTTATCAGTTCTTTCTCTGGAGGTAGATAGTATTTTTCACTGTGTCCTTTCCAATTGTCTTGGATCATTGCATTGATGAGAATTGCTAAGTCATTCATTGTTTATCATTGTTCCATATTGCTGTTACTGTGTACAATGTTCTGGTTCTGTTCACTTAATTTTGCATCAGTTCATATGTCTTCTCAGGTTTTTCTGAAACCATTTTGCTTGTCATTTCTAATATCACCAGAGTATTCCATCACATTTATATACCACAACTTGTTCAGTCCTTTCCCAATTAATAGGCAATCCCCAATTTCCAATTCTTTGTCACCATGAAAAGAGCTGCTATATATATTTTTGTACATATAAGTCCTTTTCCTTTCTTTAAAAATCTCTTTGGGATAAAGACCTCATAGTGATATTCGTGAGTTAAAAGGTATGAACAGTTTTATAGCCTTTTGGGAATAGTTAAAAATTGCTCTCCAGAATGATTGGCTCAGTTCATACTCCACCAACAGTGCATTAGTGTCCAAATTTTCCCACATCCCCTCCAGCGCTTTTTTTCCCTTTCCTGTTCTATCATATTAGACAATCTGATAGAAGTGAGGTCGTATCTCAGAGTTGTTTTAATTTGCATTTCTCTGATGAATAGTGATTTAGAGCATTTTTATATAAGTATAAATAGTTTTGATTTCTTCATCTGAAAACTTCCTGTTCGTAGCCTTTGACCATTTATCGATTGGGGAATGACTTATATTCTTATATATTTGACTCAGTTCTCTATATATTTGAGAAATGAAGCCTTTATCAGAGAAAACTGATGTAATTTTTTTCTTTCTAATTTTCTGCTTTCCTTCTAATCTTGGCTGTATTGGTCTTGTTTGTACTAAAACTTTTTTTTATTTAATGTAACTGAAATTTTCTTTATATCCTTTAATATTCTCTATCTCTTGTTTGTCATAAATTCTTCCCTTATTAAAAGATCTGACAGGTAAACTATTTCATGCTTCCCTAATTTACTTAATTTAAATTTTATGTTTAAATTATGTACTCATTTTGATCTTATCTTGTGTACTGTGTAAGATGTTGGTCTGTACCTAGTTTCTGCCAAATTGCTTTTCAATTTTCCCAGTAGTTTTTTTTTTCAAATAGTAAGTTCTTGTCCCCAAAGTTTGAATCCTTGTGTTTGTGAAACACTAGATTACTATGGTATTTGCTACCAAGAACATGTACCTAATCTATTACACTCATCCAAAATACTCTTTCTTGGCTAGTATCAGATTACTTTGATGATTAACACTTTGTAGTGCAGTTTTGAGATTTTGTATGCCAAGACACCATTTCACATTTTTTTCATTTATTCCTTGATATTTTTTATCTTTTGTTCTTTCAGGTGAATTTTGTTATTTTTCTAGCTGTATACAATGATTTTTGTTGGTTTGATTGGTATGTCGCTGAATAAGTAAATTAATTTAGAGAGAATGGTCATTTGATTATATTAACTTGCCCTACCTGTGCGTAATGAAGATTTCTCAAAATGTTTAGGTCCATTTTTATCTGTGTGAAAAGTATTTTATAACTGTGCTCATATAGTCCCCTGGCAGGTAGACTCCCAAGTATTATTTTATTGACTACAGTTATTTTAAATGAAATTTATCTTTCTATCTGTTGCTTCTAGACTTTGTTAACCTGTATTTTTTAAGGAGAGCTAGTGACTACATATTAGAGGCCGGGGAGGTGTTGGTCATTTCAGATTCTAGTTGCCAGATTATCTTGGTGGGTGTAATGAGCCAATGTTGTAGGAAATCCCTCAAATATAACTGGAGCCTTTGTTTCAAGACAGTGTCCCCAATATAGAGAAATATTTAGAAGAAATGTATAAGAGTTAGTACTATCTACCCATATAATGGGATTCTTTATCAAGTAGGGTGACCTCAGGACTTGATTTGTTCAAAATGATATTTGGTTGACTATCAGGAATTATAGATCACAACACTTCACATCTAGAAGAAACCTTAGGGATCCATCCCTTGGTCCAACCTCATTTATAGATCATGCCACTGAGGCTCAGAGATATTTCACTTGCCCAAAATTTGATATTATTTAATGAAAATAAATAGGACTAGAATCCATGTATAACAAAATTAATTCCTTCATGAGGTGGAATATCTGGGTAAATAATCTTGAATATGCCACAAGTCAGTCATATGACTTTCACTTCAGGTTAAATTTTAGAAATGAGTAAAGAATTCTGATACCCTTCTGAAGCTGGATTCAAGGGACTGCAAAAAATGCAAGACTCTTTAGATTTCTCAGAAGAAAGATATTTTAGAGGCTATCTATTTCTCTACTTTTACAAATGAGGAAGCTGAGGCTCAGGACTTGTTTGGAATCACACAGGTAGTAAGAGGCTAAATGTGGATATGATGCTATACTCTTTCTTATACTCTTTCCACTGTGCCACATTGCTCTTTACTGAGTATTAGATAACCCCTCCCCCGCAGCACCTCCCCCCCAGATTGTGAATGTGAAGTTGTCACTTCTATTGACTCTAAAGGAGAAACTTCAAAAAACATGAAAAGGTGATAGATAGATAGATAGATAGATGGATGGATGGATAGATGGATAGATGACATAGATAGTTATCCATTAATTGATTAACTGATGGATAGATGACAGATAAAAGAAACATATAAATAGATATAGATCAATTGATAGATGATAGACCAATCAATGATATAGATATATAAGTAAATAGATAGACGCAAAGATAAAAATAGATAGACAGAGTTACAAACATAGAGAATTCCAGATAGAGAGACAGAAATCCCCTTGGATATATAGAGAGATGAAGAGATTAAAAAAAGAAAGAAACATAAACACAGACAAATAAGTAAGTAGTTGGAGGCAGACATAAATGCACAGAAATTTCCAGGGAGAAACAGAGAAAGAACTAAAATCTATGGGGCATTTCCAAAAAAATCAGAGCTTCAGGAAAACCAGTTTGTCCAGAAGACAGCTGCTCTGTGATGGCATCACTTTGTATTGCAATCTCTTTCCAAAAAACCTTTCAATAATAGAATTATAAGGACTTTCCCCCCTCTCAGGGTTGGCTCAGGAAGGGGAAACCCACCTGTGTCATGGCCAATATATCACTTAATAATAACATAAACAGCAAATCATAGTATTTTAAAAATATACAGAATTTCAGAATTATGGCCATGGGGGGGTGGGGTGGGGATGGAATTCCGATTACCAATCCTCAGCTAAGATATTTGCCATTCTAGGAACTGTAACTTTTAATTAAAAAAATACTTAAGTAATATGATACCAACATACATAGAACAATATTATATTGGAAGAAGGCAAGCCAGAGAGTGTTTTCCTCTCCAAGAACTCCATCTCCCACCCATTCCTTACAGCTCCCTCTTCTTTTTTTTTTGACTACTCTCCCTATGTCCACACCCCACCCATTTGCATACATACACACACATTTCTTTCTTCACCTGAGAGGAGGGAGTTTTCAAGCAGTCAACCTGAGTCCCTGGAATCACTTAGCAGATGGGAGAGTTAACTAAGGTTGCTGGACTGGGCAGCTGGTAGGAGTGTTTGTCTGTGTGTCAATTTGAAAGTTGTGGAGATTGGTGGGAGCTAGTGTGTGTGTGTGTGTGTGTGGGGGAGCGGGAAGGTAGTGGTCAATTCCTTCCTCTTTCTATGTTGGACATTGTTACCTGAACAGTTGAAAGCTCAAGGACTCATTTACAGCAAAAGCAAACAAATGTGTCAGCTTAGAGCTGTGGCCCACAGGATGGAAACAAGGCCCCAGGAACTGGCTGCTAAGCAGTGAGGTCCTGGAGACTGATAGGAACTGCAGCTTTCCCTTGTTTATTCACATTTCAAGTGCTGTGACATCAACTTTTTTTTTTTGGAGTAGGCTTATGTTTTCACATAAAGAAGTCTCTCTACCAATGCAGGCTGGCACCTTTGTTTTAGATAGTTGTCTTTGGCACTTAGAAATTGAATGTTTTAGCCAGGGTTATACAAGCAATATGTATCAGGCTGTAAACCCAGGTCTTCCAGATTCTGAGGCAGTATTCTATTTAGCACTTCATGGTTTCTTCAAGATGTATTAATAGTTGACATTTCTATAGCTGTATTAAACTTTAGAAAGCAGTTTCCTCATAGCACGTTAGTGAAGTTGATTGTAGAAATCACATAATTGTAGACTCTGAGGATCCTAAGCAAGTTTGGAGGCCAATTAGTATTACCTTCAGCTTTATAGAGGACCTTTTTCTACTGCATCCCTTAGAAACTGGTCTGAAAGAGAGTCAAATTCTAGTAGGAATTCAGACCATTTTCTTTCTTTTTGGAGGTGTGGGTATGGGGAAGGAGGGAGAGAGGCATAATACGAATGACTGAAATGCATAAGTTATAGACAGTTTTAAAATGAAATTGCATTATGTTTAAGTAATACTATTACTCCTCCTCCTCCTCTTCCTGCTCGTTTTCCTCCTCCTCCTCCTACTACCACTAAATGTGATTGGAACTGATAAAGATTCTCCAGAATCATAGACTCAATGAATGTCAAAGATGCAGGACTCTTCAACATCACCTAGGGAGGGTTCAAGAGAAAGAACATGGTCTCTATAGTTATAGCTCCTGGGTTCAAATCTTGCTTCTACTGTTTACTAGCTGGGTAAAATTGAGCAAGTTACTCAACTAAATTAATGCAGGACTCAGTTTTCTCCACTTAAAAACAAAGAGGTTAGACTAAAGTATTTCTGAGGTCTCTTTCAGATCAAATCTATGACCCTATAGCCTAGTCTTTTCCTCTTTTCTTATAAAGAAACTGAGGCCCAGGGAGATGAAGGGATTTACCTCAGGGCAAACAACTAATTAATGGAAGAGCTGGGACTACAACCTACATGTACTGAGTTCACATTCATTATTCTATCTAAATAAAGGTCCTGCCACGTCTCCTTCAATAAAATTGATAGGAATCCTATGTGATTGGTATGCAGTATGAAAATGTATTTGTTTAGCCATCTCTTTTCTCCTTAAAGAGTAAAAAGGAAAAAGAGCCTAGCCATGTCCAAATGCTCATGAACTCCAAACTAGGTGGAGAGAAATGCGGTACAAATGAATGAAATTTTGCTCAAAATAATGCAATGGGGTAGAATCACATAACACTCATTGGGACCTTAAAGATCATTTTGTTTAGACCCTTTATTGGACAGAAGGATAAATCTAAATGAAAAAATAGTAGTAAGTGGTAGAATTTGACTTTGAAGTTGGGCCTCTGGATGCCTAATTTATATTCTTTATATTCTCTCACAATGTATATATAAGTGAAAGCACCTCATGACAATTTATTGATCAACCAACCAATCAATCAACAGTCATATTTATTCAGTATCTATTTGGATCATGCCCTACATTAAGTTGTGGAGATACAAATTCAAAAAACCAAACCATCTCTTCCCTAAAGGAGTTTAAGAGATGACATGTCCTTGTAGACTTGGAGTCAAAAAGAACTGGGATTAGGTCCTGCCTCAAATACCTGTTATCTCAGTTTTCTCATTTGTAAAATGGGGATCATAATAGGACCAAATTCAGAAGATTGTTGAGTGAATTAAAAGAGATCAATGTAAGCAAAGTGCTTTGAAAAATCTTAATAGCTATAAGGATGTGAATTATTATCAATAATAAGCATTATCATTAATCTTTTGATGGAGAAACTGATGAATGAAACATCCTTTACCCAAAATCATTCTGTAAGATTGTATTGAATCTAGGAAGAAGATTCCAAGCTCCCAGACTATTTAAACAACTATGAGGGAAGTGTATCAGTTTAGGCATGACAAAAAAAAATGATATCATGGCCCTTGACAGCATTAGGTCCCTTGTTTTGCCCTTTGACAGCAAGGAATTATTCTTACTCTCTGGTTTCAATTGTCTATCACATTGCTTGGGGAGTTGGTTTCACACACAAAATAACAAAGACTTCTGTCTGCCAGAAAGCATTTTCTAATATTTGGGCCAGAGATATTCTTTCCATCATTTCAGCTGATTAGCTCAAATATTTTTAAAAAGAAAAACTTCTAGAGAAGTACTTTTGCCCATGTACTTGTTTAATTCAATTAAATTATACTATTTCTCAGAGTGCCTACTATGTGCAGAAACTGTGATAGGTACTGGCAAATTTTCCTTCTGTAAATTATTTTCTCAAATTTTCTCAGTGTTTAGAAACCTCCTCCTCTCCTTGCCACCTGGGTCCTGCTCTACTGGTTCAATTGAACAGACATACAATCAATCAATAAGCATTTATTAAGTGTCCACAATGTTCTAGACACTTTGATTGATTGTGGGGATACAGAAACGAGGAATAAAACAAGTCTTCCTGACAAGGATTGTCTGTTCTGAATTTTTGTTAAGCATCTACTACATATAAATCTGTGTGCTAGACATAGAGACGAATATGCGGTTTAGGAGCCAAAAAATGGAGTGGACCTTTGAGGTCATCTAAGTCAAGCCCTCCCACGGTAGCCTCAGAAGGCATAGGAATTGACTCTAGGTCACCAAGGTAGGACTAGGATTGAAGCTCTCCCGGCATGTGCACCTCCAAACCCTTGTGCACATTCCAAATCCTCCCCAACTTATTCTATTTTTTTCAGTATCCTTAGCAAAATGAGACACTCAGAATTGAATATAATTTTGCAGTTATGTGCTGACCGAGACAGAGATTCTTCATCTTAGAAGGAGTTCTTTCCATTATACCATACTGCCTCTATAAGACATGCTCCCTGTACTCACAGCATTCATAGCCTCACAAGGGAAGGAGGAGAGAATAAGCATTTACAAAATGCCTACTATGTGCCAGGCACTGCACTAAGTACTTTATACACCTTATCTCATTTGATCCTCAGAATAACTCTATGAGGTAGGCACAGTTAGTTAATTCTTCTCATTTTACACTTGGGGAAACTGAGACAGAGGTTAAGTGACTTGCCCAGGTTCACATAGCTAGTCAGTGTGCTCTCAATGCAGCCTCTGAAGCAGAGATGAAACAAAATGTGGAACAATTCTCTGTTGCTTCTACTAATTTTGGCCTGACAATTGATACTAAGAAAACATGGCTTCTTCACCAGTCAGCACCATACCATCCATATGTGAAACCATCATTTACAGCAAAGGGAGAAATTTTGAATACTGTGGATAAGTTCACTTACCTTGGCAGTACACTTTTTGGATACATACACATAAATGATGAGTTTGACACACACGTCGTCAGAGCTAGCTCAGTGTTTGGGAGGCTCCAAAGGAAAGTGTGGGAGAGAAGAGGTATTAGACTACCTATCAAACTGAAGTCTACAGAGCCATTCTGGTGATCTCATCATTGTATGTCTGTGAGTGGTATACTAGCACCATGCCAGGAAACAGAATTGCTTCTATATGAATTGTCTTAGGAGTATTTTGAAAATCACCTGGCAAGATAAGATATTGGACACTGAGATCCTTTTTCAAGCTGAACTGCCAGGCATTCACACACTACTGCAGAGAGTGCACCTCTGATGGGCTGCTTGTGTTTGAATATCAAACTTAGATTTTCCTGAAAGACTATTTTACGAAGAACTCATACAAGGCAAGTACTCACGTGGAGATCAGAAGATTCAATAGAAAGGCACTCTGAAGCTATCTCTGAAAGACTTTGGAATTGACTCTGAGACATGGGAAACACTGGTATAGGACCACCCAGCATGGCGTGCCTGCATCTAAGGGTGCTATGGACTATGAGTAAAGCAGAATTGAAGTAGCTGAAAAGAAACATGAGATGTGTAAATTTAGAGACATCTCCACTCCAAATGACCATATGAACATATGAACTTTGTACCCTACCTATGGTAGAGCCTTCCAAGCTCATATTGGTCTAATCAGTCACAGTTGTACACACACTGTATCTTGACTGCAATGTAGTGATGCCATTTTGGTCTTCTTTGAGGTCCAAAGACAAGAAGTAACCAGCCATTCAAGGCTAGTTTTGAATTCAAGTTTTTCTGATTCCCAGCCTAATGCTTTCTATGTTTTACCACCTACCTGTTTATATACTAGAAATACACCTATATGCTTAACTAATATAAAATAATAAATATGTGATGAGGGCCAAAACATTTACTTACTGAGAACTGTGCTAATAAAGGTCATTGTCAGTTTTGGTCGGGAGGAAGTTAGTAAAAGCATCATAGAGCAAGGTTTTGATACCTTTGAAGTGGGTTTTGATACCATAATTCATGTTCATGTGACACCTCCTGGTTCTTTCACTACTTGTGATTCTGCTGGTGAAGGGAATTCCCTGTTAGGAAGCCTCCTTTACTAACACAGATCAGCACTTGATTTTCAACTCAAGAGACTTTGAGCTCTCTGGGTCCCAGAATGGTTTAATGACTTGCTCAGGGTCACATATATGGTTTGTGATCTAGTCAACACTTTCAAATTTGCAAAGCTCTTTCTACACAATAACTCTGTGAATTAAGCAATAAATGTGGTTTTGCCCCCATTTTTGAATGTGGAAAACAATCAGCATTTTGTCTTCTAATCTACACTACACTTTTCTGAAGGATTAATAGAAACTCCACAGATGGAGTAGTTAATCAAAGATTAGGACTGAGGGCTTCATAAGTTTGGAGAAGAAAATGGAGCTTACTGGGGGTCTGAGTGGAAAGGGAGGGGATGGTCTCTCATGTCTCTATATTCAGGGCATTTATGACCAGAAATGAAGAATGATGATTATGAAGATATGTGTACCTAGGTCATGCAGTGGTTAGAGTGCTGGGCCTCTAGTCAGAAAGATTTATCTTCCTAAGCTCAAATCTTGCCTCAGACACTTACTAGCTGTGTGATCCTGGGCAAGTCACTTAATCCTGTTTGATTCAATTTCTTCATATGTAAAATGAGCTGGAGAAGGAAATGTCAAACTACACCAGTATCTTTGCCAAGAAAACCCCAATTGGGATCACAAAGAGCCAGACATGACTGAAACGACTGGCCAAATAAACACTCCTCCTGTTATCATTATTATCCGCACATATTTATTTTTCTCCTACTTTATGTGACAGTCTCTAAGAGGAGATACTGCGCTATATGATGTTAACTACATGGGTGAAGGCACTTAGGTGGCACGATGGATAAACCACTAAGCCTGGAATTAGGAAGATGTTAGTTCAAGACTGGCCTCAGATACTTATCAGGCTTCTCTCTCTCTCTCTCTCTCCCTCTCTCTCTCTACCTCCCTCCCTCCCTCCCTCTTTCTCTCTCTCTCTCTCTCTCTGTCTCGGTCTCTGTCTCAGTCTCTGTCTCTCTGTCTCTGTCTCTCTGTCTCTCTATCTCTTTCCCTCCTCACTCCCTCCCTCTCCTTCTCTCTCTCTCTCCCTCTCTCCCTCCCCCCCTCTCCCTGTCTCTTTCCCTCTCTCTCTCTCTATCTCTCTCCCTCTTTCTCTTTCCCTCTCTTTCCCTTTCTCCCTCTCTCTCCCTTTCTCTCTCTCTCTCTCTCTCTCTCTCTCTCTGTCTCCCTCTCTCTCTGTCTCTCTGTCTCTCTCTGTCTGTCTCCCTCTCTCTCTGTGTCTCTGTCTCTCTCTGTCTCTCTGTCTCTCTCTCTCTCTCCCTCCCTCTCTCTCTCTCTCACCCTCTCTCTTTCTCTCTCTCTCACTCTCTCTCTGTCTCTCTCTGTCTTCCTCTCTCTCTCTAACTCTCTCTCTCTCTGTCTCCCTCTCCCTCTCTCTCTGTCTCTCTGTCTCTCTGTCTCTGTCTCTCTGTCTCTCTCTCTCTCTCTCTCTCACCATTTGACATTTTGTTGTTGTCATTGTTGTTCACTTGTTTCAGTTGTGTCTGACTCTTTCTGACCCCATTGGGGGTTTTCTTGGCAAAGGTACTAGACTGATTTCCCATTTCCTTCTCCAACTCATTTTACAGGTGAGAAAATTGACACAGACAGGGTTGAGTGACTTGCCCAGGGTCATACAGCTACTAAGTGACAAATCTCTTAACTTCTGCCTGCTTCATTTTCCTCCTCTCTAAAACAGGAATAATAATAACACCTGCCTCCCAGGACTGTTGTGAGGACAAAATAGGATAATATTTGTAAAGCTTTAAAGTATCATATAAATACCATGAAAGAATGTGTTTGTGAATGCCTCTTAAAGACCCACATAAACGCCTTTATGATTATCCTTTATCAAACAATATCAGTACACCTGTTCCCTTCTCCTTTCTTCATCAGTAGCGTTAATGGATAGTTCACTTTATTTGTACATTTCCTAGGTCCCGGGTAAACTGATCAGCATGCTTTATAGCATGGTTATGGGAAGAAATCCCGACCACCTAAGGCTCTTCTGATTGTCTCTTTCTTTTTTTTCTAATTCAGCAAATGCCCCATGTAGATATCAAGTTATCTCAGTTAGTAAGGACTAGAGAGCTTATGGGAAATTATTTTCTAGTGAATATTACAAAGTCCTGGGGGAGATAACTACTCTTTTAATCCTTAATTGGCATCTGTCTATGCCCCATTTAGGGTCCATTCTGCTTGGCCTGGTAATGTAGTGGCTGATGTCTTCTTGATAATATTAAGTAATTCACCTTTCTAATCTGAAATTTAACAAGCTTCAAACTTCTGAAGAATATAGGGTTATGGAATCATAGAAAGACAGCTTACAAGGGACAATGGAGGCTTGTCTAGCTTGTCTATTGACTTCAAACAGGATTCTAAGCCATACCAGATGAACTACCTGCCCCCTCAAAAAAAAAAATTTTTTTTTTAATTGGTGAAGATTTAAAAAGTTAAAATAAATATTTTAAATTTTGGGTGCAGATCTTTCAAGGTTTCCCCAACACTATCAATGGCTGAATCACAAATACTTCTTTTGCTGGCTCAGGTGTGACTTTCTCAAATATACTTTGTTTTTGTTTTTTACTGACAAACCCACTGTCTGATAAATAGAATAATATCATATAAAAACGGTATTTGATTCAAAGAGATTTTGGCAAATTCAAATGTTATGAATGGAGTCCAGAAACAAAAGTACCTCTCCTCTTGCAATGAGTTATCAGTCCCAAACTGAACAATTTCACAGCTGCTTTGACTATTTTGACTGCCTATAACTTTGATGAGAGGTCATCTGGGTTAAACAACACACATTGTGTATACATAAAACAGAGAAGGGAAGAACAGTGTGGAGCAACCCAAATTTGCCTAAAGTGGCCCTGGGGATTGGCCCTTAGATGCCCCCCGGGGAAGGACACATGCCAAAAACTGAATCATTCAAGGCAGATTCCTGTCTGAATAGTTTCACGTAGCAAGGCTCTCCCTTGAGGACTTAAAATGATGCAAGAGGAAGAAGAGCTATCAACAAGGACCAAAAAAAACTGTTCTTAAAATATATAGGATACCTGCTGGGTATTAGCAGGTTTGGAGGAAAGGAGAAAAATCCTACAAGGGAGTAAATATCAAATTTCTTTAAAGGTCACAGGCATTCATATTTTTCCATTCAGGATCAGGAGGTATTCACCAAGGTAAGGATAGGCCTAGTTTCCTGAAAAGCCCATGTACCCAAAAACTTCTCCACCACTAGTCTGATACTGTCTCTGAAACTTCTGGTCTGAAAGTCAGATATCTCACCATTGAAGTTCTGGCTGTAAAGAGCTAAGGGGCAGTTGGAGGCTCCTTGATCTAGGGTAGAAATGTAAAAAGCAAAGGGGATATTGAAAGAAGAGGTAGTGGAGGCACTAGTGACCAGATTTGCTTTGGTCACAGTTTTGCCTGGGGCTGCCCTATGTTCTATTCAGATAATGAAGGAAGAGGAGTCTCCAAATATAAGATATTTTTTTCCTTTCTGACAAAACTCTGCCAAAAAAGCATGTGGAGTAATTCAAAAGCTGGAGTGATAGGTAGGAAAATGTGTGTATGTATGTATGTATGTATCTATATATGCATGTGTATGTGCATACACATATGCATGTATACACACACAAGCATATGCATGTATATATACACACATGTACAGACACATGCATATATGCATGTAGACGTGCACATGTATAACAATGGAAATAATGCCCTACAACTGCCTTTTCATACAATAAGAAAAGTTAAGACAAGGAGTGACCTAAGTGGTCATCTAGGCCAACTTACACTTTCCCAACAATTCCTTCAACAGCATTCCCAATAGTGGTCATCTTGTCTATCCTTGAAAGCCTTAACTTAGGGGAACTCATAATTTCTCAAGACAGTCCATTTTACTTTTGGATAGCTCTAATTGTTGTAGATTTTTTTTTTCTTACATCAATCCTAAATATGTCACTTTGTGACTTCTACCCATTAGTCCTAGTTAATTAATCCACCCATTAATCTGCCCTCTGGAGTCAAGGAGAACAAGTCCAATCACTCTTCCGCATGACAGAAGTCCAAATATTTGAAGATAGCTATAAATATCCCCTTTTCCTGCCCCTTCCTCCAATCCCCAAATCTTCTCTTTTCTAGCCTGAACATCTCTACTTCTTTTACCAGGCATTACTTGGCATGATCTTTTTTTTTTTTTTAAAATGACTTGTTTATTTACTTTTAATTTACAAGATTCAGTTTCACATTCACTTGAGTTTCAGATTTTCTCCCCTCCCTTCCCTCCCCCCCCACCATGGTGGCATGCAATCATGTATAGGATCTGCAAATACCTTCACATTGT
>CM053588.1:139356406-139368301 GCA_028646515.1 Pseudochirops corinnae
ATACCATGTGATGCATTTCATGTGCATACATGCAGTGTGCACACATTATGTATACATATATAGATGTATATGAAATATAGAAATCAGTAACATTTCTTAATATGCTAAGCACTGTGAGATATAAGAAGTGGCAAAAGACAGTAATTGCCCTTATGAAGCTCACAATCTAATGGAGGAGACAACGGCAAATGCATATATAAAAAGCAAGCTATATACAAGATAGATTGGAAATAATTAACAGAGGGAAAGGGCTAGAATTAACAGGGTTTGGAGAAGGTTTCCAGTAAAAGATGGGATTTTAGTTGGAACTGAAAGGAAACCAAGGAGGTTAGGAGGAGGAGTGGAGGAGAGAGAGTATTACATACGGTATATGATATGTATACACATGTATATACATAAATGTATACAGACATCCTGCTTATATGCATAAACATATATGTGTATAGCCATACATGTGTATACATACATACATGCATGCATGCATACATACATACATACAATCCAAAAATCAGCACAATTTAGCTTAAACCAATACAAGACTTTCAGGAAACCCTGAATATCTGGAAAAGAAGATGAATCAACCATCAAATAAGAGTAAAAGATAGTGGATCAATGGCCTTCATCTTATAACGATATCCATGTGTAACAATAGACTCATGCTGGTCCAGGGGCACAGAATGTTTTCTCAGATCCAGACTCAGGTTGGTGTCAGTTTCAGCCCTTCAAGAGCATGGCCTCTAAAGAGAAAGAGTAATCCTTTTGGTTGAGTCTGGCTCTTTATATTCCCATCTTGGAGCCCAGGGGAATAATCATTTGAGAAAGCTTGAGTTTGGCTCATTTGTCCCCCAAAGGGAGCAGAAAGTTACTCTATGTACACTGTAGTTCCAGGATAGGACAGCTATTTCCTCTGCACAGAACAAATGCATAAAACACAAGAGACTTATAAACACTTACAGACAAAGACCCAGACTCTGAAATAACAACCCACAACTCCTATTATATTCTCCCAGGTGGCTAATACTTAAAACATCAAATCATGAACTATTTTGTAGTACTAGTTCAATAAACATTTAACCTTCACCTCTGCTCTGCACTGTCCAGACAATTCTCTCATGGTCCGTGTCCTGTGGTAAGGCATACCATGACTTGAACTTATCCTCCTATCATTGATGAACTTCTCTCATAAAAGTATAGTTACAAGAGCCAAAATGGCCAATTAGAGGCAGCAAATTAGTTGAACTCTTTCAACATTCCCCTCCAAACAACTTTAAAATAATACCTCAAGTAAAACTTTGTTAGTGACAGAGACAACAAAAGGTCAGAGTAGGGCATTTTCCAGTCTGAGAAAACTTACAAGGTTGGCAGGACAGGTATATCACACAGGGATAGAGCCCTTCCTGGAACACATATATGCAGTGGCAGCAGAGGTGGCAGTGACAGCTTTGGGAGCTCTCATGGTAAGGGGGTTGTATAACTGCTCAGAAAGAGATTACAGTAAACCCCTTGCTGGCACTGGGTACAGTTTGTACTGAGTGCCAAATTTTCTCCTTCCTTCACTCCTCTTTTCCCCCCTTGAGAAGGCAAGCAATTTGAAATAGATTATAAATGTGAAGTCATACAAAACATATTTCAATATTATCCATGTTGCAAAAAAAAAAAACCAAAAACAAATAAAATACAGGACTCCCTGCCCCCCCCCCCAAAAAAAAAAGAAAGTAAAAAATTATGCTTTGATTTATGTTGAGACTCCATCCATTCTTTCTCTGGAGGTTGACAGCATTTTTCATCATAATAAGTCTTTTAGAACTGTCTTAGATCATTGCATTACTCAGAATAGCTAAGTCATTCACAGTTGATCATTGTACACTATTGCTGTTACTGTGCACAATGTTCTGGTTCTGCTCAGTTCACTCAGCATCAGTTCATGTAAGGCTTTTCAGGTTTTTCTGAACTGGATCCATTCATCATTTCTTATAGAAAAATAGTATTCCATTATATTTATATACTACAACTTGTTCAGTCATTCCTCAATTGATGGGTGCCCCCTCAATTTTCAATTCTTTGCCTCTACAAAAAGAGTTACTATAAATATTTTTGTTCATGTAGGTCCTTTCCCCCTTTTTATGATTTTTCTAGGATATAGACCTAGTAGTGGTATTGTTAGATCAAAAAGTATGCACCATTTTATAGCTCTTTGAGCATAGTTCCAAATTGCTCTCCAGAACAAGATCTTGGATCAGTTCACAATTCTACCAACTATGCATTAGTGTAACTATTTTCACATATCCCTTCCAACATTTGTCATTTTCCTTTTCTGTCATATTAGTTAATCTGATAGGTGTGATGTGGTACCTCAAAGCTATTTTAATTTGCATTTATCTAATCAATAATGATTTAAAGCATTTTTTCATATTACTATAGATAGCTTTGAGTTCTTCTGAAAATTACCTGTTCATATCCTTTGGTTATTTATCCATTGGGGAATGACTCATTTTCCTATAAATTTGACTAAGTTCTCTATATATTTGAGAAGTGTGGACTTTATCAGAGAAACTTGCTGTAAAAATTCCCCCCCACTTTCCTGCTTTCCTTTTAATATTGGCTACATTGGTTTTGTTTGTGCAAAACCCTGGCTTGAGCTATCCTCCTAGCATTGATCAACTTCTCTTATTAAAGTATAGTAATTAATTAATTAATTCAATGTAATTAAAATTATCTATTTTACACGCTGTACCACTCTCTATTTCTTTTTTGGTTTATAAATTCTTGCCTTATCCATAGGTCCAGTAGATAAAAAATTTCCATGCTCCCCTAACTTGCTTATGATAATCACTCTTTATGTCTAAATCATGTACCAATTTTGATCTTATATTGGTATATTGTAAAAAATGTTGGTCTATACCTAGTTTCTGCCAAACTGCTTTCTAGTTTTCCCAGAAATGTTTGTCAGATAATGAATTCTTGTCCACAAAACTTGAATCTTTGGGTTTATCAAACACTAGATTACTGTGGTCATTTACTACAGTGTATTGCACACGTAATCTATTTCACTGATCCATCACTCTATTTCCTAGCCAGTACCAGATTGTTTTGATGATTACCACTTTGTAATACCAGAGCCCAGTTTTAATATAAAGTTCAAATTTAAGAAATAAGTGGGAAAATGAGCAAATAACAAAGAAGAACTTGATCATAAAAACCTACTACAGTGTTAAGGAAGACCAAGACACAAATGTAGAAGAAAACAACAATGTGAAAACAGCTTCAGGCAAAATCTCTAAGAAAAATGTTAATTTGATTCAGGCCCAACCCAAGTAAAGAATGGGGGAAAAAATGGGAAAAGAAATGAGAATAATGCAAGAAATTTATGAAAAAAAGAATTAACAGCTTGGGAAAAGAGACAAAAAATATTAAAGAAAATAATACCTTAACAAAACAGAATTAGTCTAATAATAAAAAAGGCACAAAAATTCATTGAAGAAAAGAACTCCTTAAAAAGCAGAATTGGCCAAATGGAAAAAGACGTAAAAAAAAAAAACTCAATAAAGAAAATAATTCCTTCAAAATTAGAATTGGACAATTGAAAGCTAATGACTCCATAAGACATTAAGAAGTAACAAAACAAAGTCAAGAGAATTTTTAAAATCAAATAAAATGTGAAATATTGTATCAGAAAAAACAATTTACCTGGAAAATACATCAAGGAGAGATAATTTAAATATTATTGGACTACTTGTAAACCATGATAAAAAAAATAAGCCTAGCCATCATATTTCAAGAATTTATAAAGAAAATTGTCCCAATAACTTAGATACAGATGGTAAAATGAAAACTGAAAGAATCTACCAATTATTTCCTTAAAGAGATTCCAAAATGGAAACTCCCAGGAATATTACAGTCAAATTCCAGATCTCCCAGGTCAAGAAGAAAATATTTCAAGCAGCCAGAAAGAAACAATTCAAATAGCATGGATCCATGGTCAGAATTGCACAAGATTTAGGGACTCTCACATTAAAAGAACAGAGGAGTTGGAACATGGCATTCTGTTAGGCAAAGGAGCTAGGAATACAACCAAGAATAACCTACCCAAAAAAACTGAGCATAATCCTTCAGGTGACATTTAATGAAACAGAGGATTTTAAAGTATTCCTGATCAAAAGACTAGAGTTGAATTGAAGATCTGATATTCAAACACAAGACTCAAGAGGAACATAAAAAGGTAAACATAAGAGAATAATCAAAAGGGACTTAATAAAGGTAAACTGTTTACATTCTCATGTGGGAAGATGACAAATGTAACTCCTAAGAACTTTATCATTATTCAGGCAGTTAGAAGGAGTTTCCATAGACAAAGGGTGTGGGTGTGAGTGGATTGTGTTGGAATGCTCTACTCCCAAAAATGAAAAAAAAGGGATGCACAGGGAGAAGGGGGAGGTTGAGAAAAATGTTCTCACATAAAAAAGGCATGTAGGAAAGAGCTTTTAGAGTGAAGGGGAAAATGGGGGAAGTGGTGGGCAATGCTTGAACTACACTCTCATTAGAACTGATTCAAAGAGGGAAGAATCATACATACATATATACACATACACAAATACACATATATAATGTATGTATATATACACATATACATACACATATGTGTGTATGTGTGTGTATGTATATACACACATTCAGATGTATATAGAAACCTGTCTTTCCCAAGAGGGAAACTGGAGGAGACGAGGACAACAGAAAGGGGCAGATGCTAAAAAGGAGGTTAGAATAAGGGAAATACTGGTTAGAAGCAAAATAGACTTGAGGAGGGACAGGAGAAAAAGAGAGTGGGAAGAAACAGAAGAAAATGGGATGGAGGGAAATACACGGTAATAATGTCTATGAATGTAAATGGAATGAATTCACCTATAAAATGGAAGTGGATAGAGGAATGGATTAGAAACAAGAATCAACAATATGTTGTTTACAAGGACACACTTGAAACAGAAAGACACACAGAGGTAAAATAAAGCACCAGAGCAGAATTTAATATGCTTCAACTGAACTAAAAAAAAGGCAAGGGTAGCAATCATGATTTCAGACAAAGCAAAAATAAAACAGACCTAATTAAAAGGGACAAGCAAGAAAACTACATTTTACTAAAAGGTACCATAGATACAGAGCACCAGGCCTGGACTCAGGAAGACTCCTTTTTCTGAGTTCAAATCTAGCGTGAGATACTTAATAGCTGTGTGACCCTAGGCAAGTCACTTAACCTTTTTTGCCTTAGTTTCCTCATCTGTAAAATGAGCTGGAAAAGGAAATGGCAAACCACTCCATTATCTTTGTGAAGAAAATCCCAAATGGGGTCATGGAGAGTTGGACACAACTGAACAAACACAACTATCACAACAACAAAAAAAAACTAGACAATGAAGTAATATCAAAAACTTTTATGTTAAGTTTTTTCTAATAAAGGCCTCATTTTTCAACTATGTACTGGGTATAGAACTGAGTCAATTTTATGAAAATAAGAGCCATTTCCCAATTGATAATCAAAGAATATAAGCTGTCAGTTTTCAGAAGAAATCAAAGCTGTCTATAGTCATGAAAAAAATGCTCTAAATAACTACTGATTAGAGAAATGCAAATTGAAACAGCTTTGAGGTACCACCTCACACCCATCAGAAATGGCATGTGCTGGAAGGAATGAGAGAAAAATAGGAAGTCCAACCATTCTGGAGAGCAATTTGGAACTGTGCTTAAGGGGCTATAAATTGATGCATACCCTTTGACTCAGCAATACCACGATTATGTCTGTACCCTCAAAGAGATCAAAGAAAAAGGAAAAGGACCTGTACGTACAAAAATATTTATAGCAACTCTTCTTATGGTAACAAAGAATTGAAAAAAATGACGGGATACTCATCCATTGGGGAATGGCTGAACTAGTTGTGGCATGTGATTGTAATGGAGTAGTATGATACTATAAGAAATGATGAGGGGGGTGGTTTCAGAAAAACATGGCAAGACCTATATGAACTAAAGCCAAGTGAAGTGAGAAGGACCAGATCATTGTGCACAGTAACGGCAATGTTATAATGATGAGTAACTATGAAAGACTTGGCTACTCTAATCAATACAACGATATAAGACAATTCCGAAGGACTCATGATGAAAAAATGCTATCAGCCTCAGAGAGAGAACTGATGAATTCTGAGTGCAAAGTGAAGTATATTTTTCTCTCTTTCTTCATTTTTCTTGCTTTATAAAAATATGAGTAGTATCAAAATGTGTTTTGTGTGATTTCACATGTATGCCTGATATCATATTGCTTGTCTTCTCAGGGGGTGAGAGGAAGAGAGAAAATTTGGAACACGAAATTTTAAAAAGAAAAGAATGTTTAAAATAAATAATAAATTTGAAAGAACAACAACAACAAACAACAACAAAATGTGTAGTTACAGAAGACTTCTCTTTCCATTCAGCTCTGAGAGAGGGACCCAGGGACTCCTGACCTCGCAAATCCATGAGGTTGCCTCCAAGGCCAGAACTGTTTATCTCAGTATCTCAGCTCAGTCACCTGTACTCTGGGAAAGAGAAAAATCAGAAGCAGCAGCCCGAGCCTTGAGATCCAGTGTCAGGCTCGCCCATCTGGCATATGGGCTTGATGCTATATGCGAGTGTTTACCTTTGATACTGAGGTCATGGGTAGGTGCCACTGGTCCCTCCATAGGAAGTCCCAGAGAGAGAGAGTTCCAAGTCACACGTTAAGAGGAGTGGAAGAAAATGAGAGGGGAAGTTGCTTTCACATTTAAATTCTATTAAAGTAGGGGTTTCTTTCTGGCTCAGTAGTCATCTTTGAGGCAGCCTCTTCCTCCTGCTGACCAAGAAATTGTTACCTTATCCCAAGTCTTTTAAGTGCTGAGATTATGTGTCCCTAAGAAGTGTCCAGTGCTTAGCTCCGTTCTGTTCATGTTCCATGGGATGAGTTCTAGCCCCATTGAAGCAAAGAAAGAGGAATTAATTAAGCTCCTATCAGATTTTATGCTAAGCATTTAACAATTATCTCATTTGATCCTCACAATAACCCTGAGAGGCAGACGTTATTATGTTTTATAATTGAGGAAACTGAGGCAGACAGAGGTTAAGTGACTTACCTGATCAGGGTCAGACAGTTAGTAAGTCTCTGAGTTCATATTTGAACTCAGGTCTTCTTGATTCCAGACCCTAGTACTCTATCTATTGTGCCACTAAGCTTAAGAATTCCAGAAGAAGTCTTCCAGAACATTGAAGAGAAACTCTCTGAAGAATTTTCATGAAACATGGACAAGAATCATTTCTATTGAGAAAGGCTTGCAGTCTATACCAAAAGGATCATAGGATTATAGATTTCAAGCCAGATACTACCTAAGAGGTCATCTAACTCGATCTCCTCATTTTACAATGAGGAAACTAAGACCCAGAATGGGGAAGAGACTTACTCACAGCATGTAGGTAGCAGAGCCAGAACACCAATCCAGGTTCCTAGACTCCAGGTCCAGGGCTCTTTCTACTATTTGAGGGAGCAGCCACTTCAATGAGATCACAGGTCCATATGTCCCTGACTATGGCCCTCTCCATTCTGTTTTTCTCTTTAGATAGTTGACTACGTTGTCTATTTTAGTCCCAATTCTGATTAGGATCCAAGTAAGTAGAATGATAGCTTTTATGGTTTACCTGAATTCTACTGAAACACTGATTCTCCCCCTCCCCATCCCCCCAATCTCCTGATATTTAAAAAGAAATCCCAAAAGGCCAAAGATTTGGGTATTTAAACACTTGTCACTTGTCACCTCTCACCTATCCTGCTTCCTCTTTTCTATACAGAGATCTATCTAAGCCGGGCAGAAGAAATGTTGCTTCTCAATCTTCATTTGAAAGGGTTAGGGGTGGGAGGGGAACTGTGTGTGTGTGTGTGTGTGTGTGTGTGTGTGTGTGTTTTCTCTACAAATTTTGCTATTTTAGTTCCTCCCAACTCTTTCTTTATTGGGAACAGCCTGTAGTATTGCTGTGGCAGGCCTAACTGAAGGGGATCACTTTTCCATTCCTAATGATGGTAAAGAGCTTTAAATTAGAAATGAATCTTACAGTTAGGATAGTAACATTCTTAAGGGGTAAAACAAAAAAAACAAAAACAAAAAACTCTCTGCCATTGTTATTAACCATCACATGGTTCCTAGAAGATGGGTGATAAGTGTCATTATTCCCAATATGAAGGGGGGGAAACTGAGGCTACAGAAGGAAGTCTCTGGCTCAGAGTGACAGCTTCAGGGAAACTCAGTTTCCTGTTTACAGGCTGGTAATCTGTCTGTTATGTGTCTGTCATTTCAATAGTGGGCAGCCCATCCTCAGAAAGCTCTCAGTTTTCCTCCAGTACTTGAGAGCTACGTTAATGTCC
This sequence comes from Pseudochirops corinnae, assembly GCA_028646515.1. Taxonomy (NCBI): domain Eukaryota; kingdom Metazoa; phylum Chordata; class Mammalia; order Diprotodontia; family Pseudocheiridae; genus Pseudochirops; species Pseudochirops corinnae. The sequence goes on from CM053588.1 coordinate 139,364,820, forward strand.
TCTCCCCCATTTCTCTCTTGTCTCTGCCTCTCCTCTCCTTTCCCTTTCTCTCTGTCCCTCTGTCTCTCTCCTCTTCTGCCTCTGTCTCTCTCGTCCAGAACCAATGAAGAATGCTGCCCAGAGGTCCATCAGATATGTAGAGCTGTGCCAATAACAACTGGTGATGACTTGGAATCCATATGGAGAGTCTCAGTAAGAATTCCTCCCAACTCAGGTTTCTCTGCTTTGCTTGCCTTTCTCTTTTCAGATCATGCTTATGTGCAGCTCTCGTATTTGGACAGAAGGGGTCTCCCTAGGTGCAGGACACCAGTCACTGCTACGAGCTGAGCCCAGACCTCCTGCAAACCATAGACTGACTTTCTAAGACATTTGCATTTTAAAAATTCAGCTTATGCTGGTGACCTGGACTATCCCTTGGTAGTTTTTAGCCTTCTGAAGAAATTTTCACTGAAATGTTTTTCCTGGCTTCCCTCTTAAAGAGGTTTATACTCAATCCACCCCAGAAAGACAATCCCCCAACTTTTTATTTAAAACAATTTCCACAAAACAAAAGCTTTAGAGAAGGAGATTCCAAATGGAATAATACCATCACAGAAGTGTTAGCACTAAAAGGGAACTTAGAGATAATTTAGTCCAACTTCCTTTTTTTACGGGAGAGGAAACTGAAGCTGAGAAAGGTGAAATCAGTACATCATTTAGTTAGTAATATCCACTTATTGTTGTGTTCAGTTGGTCAGTCATGCCCCGCCCTTCTGACCCAGTGGACCATACTATCCGTGGGGTTTTCTTGGTAAAGATACAGGAGTGATAAGCTGCTTCCTTCTCCAGTGGATTAAAACAGAGATTAAGTGACTTGTCCACGGTTACACAGCTAGTAAGTGTCTGAGGTCACACATGAGTCTTTCTGACAGCAGGCCCAGCACTGCTTAGCCACCTAAGTAACTTCTAAAAGTTATTAAGGACGTATATGTACAAGGCACTGTTCTAGGCCTGGAAGTACCAAAAAAAAAATAAAACAAAAAAACCCCAAACTCCCCAGTCTTTTCCCTCAATAAACACACATTCTAATGGGGGATATAATAAGTAACAGGCAAATATAAGATAACAGCAGAGTCCATGGAAAGGGGTGGGGAGTTGGGGGAGAAGTTGACTGGTCAATGAAAGAACAGTCCTTCTGAGTACATGCAACAGGCTTGTTTGATGCAGCCCCCACAGGGACTCTGGAACATGCTCACACAGACACAGACATACAGACACAGACACAGACACAGACACAGACACATACAGGCATAGACATACACAGACATAACACACACACACAGACACACACACAGACACACAGACATAGACACAGACACACACAGATACACACACAGACACACAGACACACACAGACACAGACAAACACAGACACACACATAGACACTAACAGACAGAGACACACACACAGATACACAGACACACACAGACACACACAGACATACAGACACAGACACAGATACACACAGACGCATATACAGACACACACAGACATAGACACAGACACACACAGATACACACACAGACACACACAGAGATACATACACAGACACACAGATACACACACAGATACAGACACAGTCACGGACACACACACAGACACAGACAGACTCACACACATAGACAATCACAGACACAGACATACACACAGACACACACAGAGACACAGACACAGATACAGACACACACACAGACACAGACACAGATACAGACACACACACAGACACAGATACAGACACACACATAGACACAGAAACACACAGACACAGACACAGATACACACAGACACAGCCACAGACACACACACAGACACACATAGACACAGACACACACACAGATACAGACACACACAGACACAGACACACACATAGACACAGACACACACACACAGACACACACAGACACACACACACAGATACACACAGACACAGACATAGACACAGACACACACACACAGACACACACAGACACACACAGATACACACACAGACTCACAGACAGAGACACAGACACATACAGAGATACACACAGGAACACACACACAAAGACACACAGATATGCACAGACACACACACAGATACACACAGATACACACACAGACTCACAGACACAGACACATACAGAGATACACACACAGACACAGACACATACACAGACACAGGCACAGACACACACAAAGACACACAGATACACACAGACACACAGACACAGATATGGACACACACACGGACACAGACACACACAGACACGGACATACACAGACACACAGAGAGAAAGAAAGAGACACACACACACACACACAGAGCTGCACACACTGTAACTCTTTCCTGGGTGCTAACCAGATAGAAAAGAGATAGACTTGTGACTGACTACCAAGCCAATAGGTGTTCATTCAACTCTTTCACAAAGGTGAAGCTTAACCCATATCCAACTTAACTCATCATTACTAAGGCAGGAAAACATAGACATAACTGGGACATAAACAACAGCAGACTGTGCTCATGGGCTCATGTTGACCATGGGAGAGACCCACCCTCCCTCTACCTACAGATCTACAGCAATTCTTGTTTCCTTCACCCCATCCAACCAGAAAAGAGGCAGAGATGCTTCCTTTAGATTATCAGTGCCCTTTGTATTCATCTGCTTAGCTAAGTATTTCTTAACCACATAGTGTCCTGGGAAACAGTTACAGAATTCTCCAACTTGGGGAGGGGGGAGATTTGCAGAGCCCATTCATCCCAACCAACATAGTCTGAAGAGGAGGTATTAGCAACTGAGGGACTGGCGGAATGTGAGGAATTGAAAGGCAGAGGTGAGGAAACAGAAAAACAGGCATAGGTGACAGTCATTGCAAAGTCATGGAGGTGGGAAATGGAATGTCATGTTTGAGAAGCTGCAAGTAGGCCAGTGTAGATGGTTCATAGAATATGTGAAACAGAGTAAAGGATGAGAAAGGTAGGAAAGGAAAGATAGGAAAAAAGGTTAGGCTATGGAGAGATTTAGATGCTGAACAGAGAACTTTATATTTAATCCTATAAGAGATGGGAACTCACTGGAGCTCATTGGGGGCAGCTAGATGGCACAGTGGACAGAGCACTGGGCTTTAGAATCAAGAAGACTCATGTTCCTGAGTTCAAATCTGGCCTCAGACACTTACTAGCTGTGTAACCCTGGGCAAGTCACTTAACACTATTTGCCTCAGTTCCTCATTTATAAAAAGAGCTGGAGAAGGAAATGGCAAATCCTTCTAGTATCTTTGTCAAGAAAAGCCACCAAAAGAGGTCATGAAGAGTCAGAAATGACTGAACAACACCAGAGCTCATTGAGGGGGGAAGGAGGTAGAATGTGACATGGTCAGACCTATACTTTAGAAAAATCACCTTGGTAGCTGAGTGCAGGGTGAGCTGGAGTGGATTGGGGTAGGGGGAGGAGAAATCCTTTTC
>CM053588.1:139368401-139390158 GCA_028646515.1 Pseudochirops corinnae
TGTTCAAAATTGTTCTTTTCTTACAGAATAGGACATAATCCTTCATGGACTTGAATACTGTTAAATCTCCTCCCTGCTTTCTCTTTCTAGTGTTATATAAATCCACCTTCTTTAACTTTTCCACCTTGGAACAATTTCCTAAACCTTAAATTATTTTGGTTCTTCTTCTACTTCAAAAGAAGGACTGTCATATAGGCATTTCTGGAAACTCGAAGCCTTTAATGAATATCATTTATTCCCACAATAACTTTTATTGAGTTGTAGGAAATAAATATTTTGACTTGACTTTGCACAGAGAGGAAATCAAGGTATGGGAGTAGAGAAGTGAGAATAAAAAAAGACAATGTATAATGGAGGACCAGGACACTAGAGAGTGTCTTAGATGGCATCTCTTCACCAAGAGGACACTGGGCAGCCTTTATCCTGGAGAGCTGTGATAGCATGGAATGAAAGGATCTTGGAGAGACTGTGGAGCGAGTGGATATTCTGTAGTTGGTTCTGGTTGGCTAACCAAGTGGTGAAGAAAAGGCTCTTTGAATGCCTGTGAAGGATTTTAAAAGACCTAGAAGCCTGTGCCCTTTGGATCATCATCTTTAACCACTTTTGCTTGGTGGATTTTTTCTGATGCATCGACTCCTTTGTTGATGGCATCTGGTGAAAGAGAATTCTCCAAATGGAGAAGCCTTGAGTCTTCTTCCTTCCAAGGCTGACATGTGGCCCTATGAAAATGGGACTAGGTTCTTTTGCTTTATTGTTTATTCTTCTGTGTTAAGTGAAGGAGATTAATCTGGAGTCTTTTGCTTTTTGAATTTTGAAAAGTCAGGAGAGCAAGCTTCCAAGGATATGGAAATCTGGAAGTTGAAGTCCAGGCTGGATTTTGTAGCCAATCAGCATTAATACCTTATGGACTAGAGAGTGACTTTTGAGAGGGCCTTCTGGATCCAGGTCATTCAAAAGTGATAAGGACTCATTTGGCAGTTATTGTTCCATCTGGATACGAACTTGGTGGGACCAAATGCTATGTTAGGAAGGGAACTAGAAATTTTTAAGCCTATTCTCTTTATAGACCAAGGCAGTATAAGGGGAAGTATGCATCTTAGATGTTGAAGGAAAATGTTATTATATTTTTGCTATATTTTTGAAGTAAATATTCCTTTGTTTATGTTGTGATTAAATGGAACTGGGTCACTAATCACTGGCCCCTAAAAGGAAGGAGGACACAACTGATGCAGCTCTGAGTCCATGGATATAGGCAAAAGAGATTCCATTTCCACCCCCAACTCTTCAGGGTACCCTAGAAGGCAGAGGAGGTAGATTAGCAACTTCATAATGGGAGAGAGAGCCAAGAACGTACTGGCTACAGAAATTCACTTTCCTGTTGGCATTTACTGTTTAAAAAGTGAATTCCTCAGAATTCTGTGAGGTAGATAGTGCATGTATTATCACACTTGTTTTATGCAGGAGGCTGTAAAACTGAAGTCTAAGGAGATTTGCTTGGCTTGCATCACAAAGCTAAGAAGTGGAAAAGTCAATAGAGTCCAGGAAGACCTGAATTCAGATCACACCTTAGATCTAAGTTCAAATAACTTCCTTATACACTTATTAGCTGTGTGACCCTGGGCTAAGTCACTTATATCTCTCAGCCTCAGTTTCTTCATCTGTAAAATGGGGATAATAAAATAAAGCACTTTGTAAACCTTAAAGTGCTATATAAAAATATTAGTAACACTGGGAGTACTAATAATAGTAAGTAGGTATGGAAACAGTGTTAATAGAGGTACTCCAGCCCAGGTTTCCTGATCATGGGTCCAGTGTTTGAGTTACTCTACCCTTGGTGTGATTTGAAAGCTACAGGCTCTCAATAGTAATGCTGCACCATTGACCCCCAAACCTTCTCTTCCTTTGCACTGGAGGCTTATCCACAGGGCCACTGGTTCAGGAGCTCAGGGGCAGTTCCATGAACTGAAAGGGCATGAACAAAAGGAGTTGCAGCAGTAGGATTAATATCTCTATAGCTTCCCACTCCTGCTAATGGTTACAAACACAAGCTCTACTTGAGTGTCCTCCCTATTATCACCCATTCCCCTGTCTTCAAGAAACAGGAAGAAAAGGAGAGCAGGACTTTCTGATCAGGGATAGCTTTAAGAATTCTACCATAGGGGGGGCTAGATGGCATAGTGAATAGAGGAGTGGCCTTGGAGTCAGAAGGACCCAAGTTCAAATCTGATCTCAGATACTTGACACATTTAGCAGCCGTGTGACCTTGGGCAAGTCACTTAACCCCAATTGCCCTGCCTTTCCCCCTCCAAAAAGCAAAAACAAAAAAGAAAAAAGAATTCTACCACGAGCCTTCATGATATATTGTGCCTGTTTGACTTCTCATGATACGGAAATAAAGAAGGGCTGCTATTCATTAAACCATTCCTTTTATAAAAAAGAGGAGTTCCCTGGTTGGAGATTATGAGAACTTTAAGGACCAGTCTGTAGTGGTGCTTAGGAAGTGCTTATAGAAACATGACGTCAGTGCCATGAAAAGAGGCCCAGTTGCTGGTTGACTATATCAATGACTTTCGGTAGTTACATGTGATTCTGGGTTCAGAAGAAGTAGTACTGGAAAGAGGTTAGATGAAGAGTTATAGAAGTAGTTAGTGAAAAATTTGGCTGTCTTGTAACTTGATCAGTCCAGCAGATCCTACTTTTCAGATGAGTGAACATCCTGGGCGAGAGCACAGATTCTGTTTTGAGAGTATAATGAAAAACTAGTTGGGGAGTGGACCAAGAGCATCCTCATATTCTCCTAACTCTGTGAGTCCCTAGAATCTTTGTTTCTATTATGGTATTATTATGTAAGGCAAGAACCTGAATGAAGTGGGAGTTTCTGTTCTGAGGGGAGAAACCTATAGAGAAGTAGGGGAGGAGCAGGAGAGGAAAAGAAAGCTTCATTACCTTAATTACCATAGCTCTGAGATGACTTGGAGTCCCTACACTGGGGGAAAAAGGGAGAGGAGGCCCAAGTAGTAATGTATTTGGGGTCGTAGATAACTATTTTCTTGAATCAGGTTAGGAAATAGGAACTACCCTTTTGGAATAAGACCATAGTATGGAGAGTAGTTATGGCGAGAGGTATGAGACCATCCTTCTGGCATGGCAGATAAATGTTTCCCATTGATCCTATGGACAATCACCTATGATATATGTAACAAAGCAAAAAACAAACAAACAAACAAACAAAACAACCCACTTCTCTCCTTGTCCTAGAGGTGTCTATACTTCTTTTCCCTCTATATGTTTTAGGAAGTGACCTCAGATAATTTCACTTCCCTTCTCTGGGTCTCATTTTCCTTCTCTGTAACATGAAGGAATTAAGCTATATAATCTCTCTAAGAAGAATGTATAAGCTTATTAGATTCTCCTAGAAAGGGAAAGTTTAGTGCCATCTACTGGCAGCAGAGAAGACAGAGAGGTTGGGAATTCCTCCCCACCCCCCATCCCACTACACGCTGCCCCTCAACCCCCATCACCGAAAAGATGCTTGACGTCACCTGCTGGTTACTGTTGGAAGTGTGAGTTGCCTATCAGCAAAAGTACCAGTGATCTGATGTGTCCCCTGCTGGAGTTCTACCTAGAATCATAAGTGACTAAGGTGCTATAAGTCTCCAAGGGAAGGGTTGTTCTCTGATGGCTTTGTTTTCTTTGGGTTCTGATATGAGCCCTACTTATTTCCCTTAAGTTCTAAAAACTCCTATTCTTGTTTTCTTGCCTTGTGAAGCTGTGTGCTTGTAGAGGAAACTAGTGATTACACCTTCATGCCTAGACCAGTCAGATACTGAATGTCCCGGGTTATATGGAAGGGGTAAACAAACCAGAGAAGTGAGAACAGCCTCCAATCTGCCCCACAAAAGTGTACCTCTGACACAATGGTTATGATATCTGCAATCAAAATGGACTTTGACACTGCAGGTCATACCATGTCAGTAGTGAAAGAAACTCAAGTTGTTCTAGGTGCCTCATTTAGGAACTTCTAGGTGTGCCAAGGAATCATTTAATACTTTGGCTTTAGCTATACTTTATTAGCCTCTTGTAAGGGGAAGATACAGAGTATTGCTTTTTAAATGCCTTGGTTAAGATAACACAGGTAGTAAGTAGGATGTGAGTCTAGGTTCACTGATCTCAGTGCTCATTCCAAGGTCTTTTCCAGCTCTGAGTTTCTGTAAGGTTTTGAAATAAATGAATTTTGAGAGTATAGTCTGGCAAAGACATGGCAAGAGTTAGTATGGTGGAAACAGAGCTGACTTCAGAGACCTGGGTTCAAGTCCTGCCTTTGACATGTACTGGCTATAGAACCCGGCCCAATTAATTTACACTTTCAGGGACAAAACAATTCTCTCTTAAATTGTAGAGATGAAGTAGGACTATGTTAACAAGTGGTGTTTTCTTCTTAGTACTCAGTACATCACTAAGAGGTGGTCTTTTCACTGGGAGTTATCCACCTCTCCCACCCAGATGAAATCACATCTCTGAATACCTACCCCTCTCCAATAAAAATGTCAAGTCATCTAGGTCAGTTATTTGTGCTCTTCTTAGAAAATTCTCCAAGGTGGAAATATCTTGATGCTTGAAGCAATTGATGGAACCGAATCCATAGTGACCAACAAAGTAAATGGAAACCATAGGAAGAAGGTTAGCTTGTCTTTGTCAAGGATGAGTTAATGATTGTGCAGGAAAAGAAGAAGGGAAAGGAAGGAAGGAAAGAAGGAAAGAAAGAAGGAAGGAAGGAAGAAAAGGAGGAAGGAGGGAAGGACAAAGAGACAAAGACAGGAAGAAAGGAAAGGAAGAAAAGAAGGAAGGAAAGAGGAGGGAGAGAAGGAGAGAGAGAAGGAAGGACAAAGGTAGAGAAGGAGGGAAGGAAAGAATGAAGAAAGGAAGAAAAAGAGGGAAGAGGGAGAGAGTAAGGGGGTAAAGTAGGAAGGGATGGAAAGAGAAAAAGAAAGAAAAGAAAGGAAGGAAGGGAAGGAGGGAGACAGGAAAGAATGAAGTGAGGAAAGGAGTAAGGGAAAGGGAGGCAAAGAGACAGAGAAAAAGAAAAGAAATGAAGGAAGGAGGGAGGAACAGATTGAGGAAGGGAGAGAGAAAGAAATGAAGAGGGAAAGAACCGAAGGAAGGAAGGAAGAAAGAAAGGAAAAAAGAAAGAAAGAAAAACAGGAGAGATGGAAGGAAGGAGGAAGGGACAGAGAGACAAAGACAGAAATAGAAATGGAGAAAGAGGAAAGAAGAACAGAAAGAAAGAAGGAAGGAAAGAAGGAAGGAAGGGAGGGAGGGAGGAAAGAGAGAAGGAGGAAAGGAGGGAAGGAAAGAAAGGAAGGAAAAAGGGAAAGAAAGGGAGGAAAGGAAGGAGGAGAGACAGAGAAAAATAAAGAAAAGAATGAGGAAGGGAGTGAGGGAAACAGGAAAGGATGAAGTGAGGGAGAGAGGAAGGGACAGAGAAACAAAGAGACAGAAAAGCAAAGAAAGGAAGAGAAATGAAGGGAGGGAGAAACAGAGCCAGGAAGGGAGGGAGGAAGAGAGACAAGTGAAGAGAAAAAAAGAAAGAGAAAAAAGAAAGAAAAACAGAAGAGGGAAGGAAGAAACGAAGGATGGAAGTAAAAAAGATAGATGGGTGCAAGGCCTATTTTTGTTTTTCATTGATTCAGCCCTTCAGCTTCAGCACTGATTAACTCAGCAGAGGTCTCTGGCTCTAGAATTCTTACCTTGCTATGTTGAATTATAACCTTTAGGGGGCACCATTGAGCCATACTCGTCAATATTCCAGTAACAAAGTAAGGCACAATTTAAAATTATAAGCAAGTATGTGTCTGCCTCTGTGTGTGTGTGTGTGTGTGTGTGTGTGTGTGTGTGTATGGGATGGGGGGGAGGAAGAAAAAAAGTACTGAGAAGAAAAAAACCCAGAAACCTCTAGCCCAGAAATTCGAACTTTGAAAACCTTTCTCTATGTGACAAAACTGCTCTTCAAAAGCACAATCTTTTCTCCACCAGAGCCAAACCTTTCAAATCACATTGCAACTCCTCCCAAGACCCACCTTGCTGAATGTACTTTAAGTGCAAGCTACAAAGCTGTTTTAAAAACAACTCATAAGATATATCAGTGTCAGAATCTACAGACTTATTATTGCTGGAGAAGGCAGTTTCAGCCCAAAGTATTGACTATGCCCAGGACAGAACAAAACAAACGTTTAACTCTGGTTAATACTAATGGGATTCACACACGTCAGAGAGAGAATATAACTCCCGGAAAATATTTGGGTCCAATTTTTCCTTCACTCTCCTGCCAAATCCAAAGTCCTAAACTGGGCAGCCTCCCTGGAAGCTTTCAACTTGCAAACCAAGTTGTCCAGATCAGTCAAGACGGGTGGTGCCCGTTTCCTTTTATCCTTTCCAAACTTTGGGCAGGATTTCTTTTCACTTCCTGTCTCACACTGTTGTTGGTCAGGTGCTGGATGATGTTGTTCCCATCCACTCTAAGCGCCAGAGGACTCAGCCTTTGTATGGTTGTGGATTTAAAATGGGTCCCTAAATCCAGTGGCTTGTAACTGCTCAAGTACTTTTAAGCTTTCTCATTGGGGGTAGAGGTACCAGGTGGGTGGGTGGGGTGGAAGCAATTAGCTATTATTCTATGAATAGTGGAAAATAATCAGCTCTATTCTGTCTCAGCATAGCTGAGGGTGCAAACCAAACTTTGTCTCTTGGATGTGAAGGTACTCGGCCACCCTGCCACACCCTGAGAAAAGTAATATCAGAAAACCCAGTGAACTCTCCACGTAGCTCTTCTTGGATTGAGGCAACGCCCAAAGGTTATCGTGAGGCTGGCCTCTCATTCTGTGGCTACCCAGGCTTTCCTTCTACCTCCCCATTACATTGCTGCAGGCTTTACAGTAGTTCCTTGGAGTGCCTGATGTATTGTGATCTCAGCAATTACATCCTTCATGGTATCATAGATTAGAATAAGAGACTTTAGGTTAGGTAAGATTAGGTAAGAGACCTTAGAAGACAGTTAGTTTTAGCCCCTCATTTAACAGATGAAGAAACTGAGGCCCCTAAGAGGTTAAGTGAGCTGCCCAAGGTCACACAGGTGTAAAGTGGTGAAGCCTGGATTTGAAAACAGGTTCTGCCACCAACTTTATCCCTGTTTCCACTGTACCAAACTGCCTTAAGCAATCCAGGTCTTAATTTCTGTTTGGTGACTAGCTTCTAAAAAGAGGAATAAGCAATTTCTGCCTCCTGTTTCTAGAGAGCAAAAGGATATCTGTTCTGTGACCAAACATCTTTTCTCCTAGTGCCTAAAATCCCACCATCAAAGGTTTGCTTCTTTTAACTATCCATGCCCTCTCTAGCTTGTTGTTAAATTGTTTCAGTCATGCCTGACTCTCTATGTCCCCATTTGGGAGTTTCTTGACAAAGCTACTGGAGTGGTTTGCCATTTCCTTTTCCAGCTCATTTTACAGATGAGGAAACTGTGGCAAACAAGGTGAAATGACTTGTCCATGGTCACACAACTAGTAAGCGTCCGAGGCTGGATTTAAACTCAGGTCCTCCTGACTCCAGGGCCAACACTCTATCCACTGTACCACATTTTAAAAAATTCAAATATTCTTGAGGAGATATTTATACTCTAGTCTCTAATATGATAGTGTGATTAAGTTTACTCGTAGCTTTCTTCTTTGACAAGATCTCCCAATTATTAGTGTGCCCCCACCATCACTATGCATTTGTTTTGTTTGTATCACATGTTTTCTCATCTGTGAACAAGGGTTACCCTCTCCAACAGAATGTAAGCTCTTTGAGGGTAGTGACCTGTGCTTAGCACAGCACTTGGCCCCAAGAAGTCAGCTAATAAATGCTTGTTGATTGGTCATATCCTGGCTTCCATTTCTACTCTGAAATGCAGGCACTCAGTAAGTGCTTACTCATAATGCCGGCCATCGAGCATCCAATTAACTCAATGAACATTTATTAAGCACCTACTTTTAGGATAAAGGGATTGATTTTGTAACAGAAAATAATTCTGTTCTTGGGAGGTAACAAAATAATGATAGCCTACATTTATATACTACTTTATGAAGTGCTTTCCTTTCCATGATCCAGTGGTACCTTCATGAATTAAATAGTGACTCACTTTACAGAGAAGGACGCTGAGGCTCTGAGAAGAGGCAGCTTGTCCAAGCCCACACTGCTAGGGAGTTGCAGAGCTGGGAATGGAAATTCCATTTTCCTATATCCACTTGGCTGCACTGTTGAAGACTGGTCACCAAAGATGGGACTCAGGGTTTTCCTTTTCATTTTACACGTTAAAATGTCAACTCCTTTTTTTTTTCAAACAAACCAAAAATATAGGTAACGGTTTGCAGGCTTCGGTTGTTTTTTTGGTCTCTCTTTCTCTCTTTTCTTTCAGTTGCTATTTGTTTGTAAAATGTTTTTGCTCCTCGCCTTTAAGAAGAAATGTCACACCTCCCTTGGCACTTTGCAGTTGTTATGAGTGCTGGGTTGAAATGAACCTCAGGGTTCAGGCTTTGAGAAGATAACTTTCTGTTTCTAAGAATACTCTAAGCAGCTCTGAACAAACCAAATATGTCGCTGATCTTATTGGTGAATCCATGGCTAACTGTTGGTGAATCAGAACTCCTTTGTTTCTCCCACCTCAAGTAAACAGTGATCCCAACTTGAAAGAAACCACACGTGTCTGAAGAGTCAAGGCTCTCATTTTGGCTGTTACCAAATGTAAGACGAGATAGACTCAGAGTAACTGGGCAACCCAAACGTGCTGGGCTTTGTCTACAGTGGACTGATTTACTTACTAACTTAATAATAATAGTAATAACTCTCAGAGAGAGCTTATTATGTGCCAGACACTGTGCTAAGTGCTTTACAATTATCGTCTTATTTCATCCTCACAGCAATCCTGGGAAGTAGGTACTATTGTTATCCCCATTTCACAGATGAGGAAATTGAGGCAAACTCTGGGGAAGTCATATAAGTCATACAAGCTAGTAGGTATCTGAGGCCAGTTTTGAACTCTAGATCTAGCACTCTTATCGGCTCAGCTGCCTACCTACTTCATTAGAAAGAAACTTGGGGTGACTTTGGGCACAATTGGAGCTTTTGGAAACTAAAAAAATCCTCATTTCTCCCAGTCACTATCCATAGAGTCATGTGGGTATGGTGGAAGGAACAGGCTATATGTTGCCAAGAGAAACGATGTCCTTGTTGGGGAGAAGGAATGGGGATGGGATGATAGCCGTCTTCAAGTATTTGAAAAAGTGTCATGTAGAAAAAAAGATTAGCTTTGGTTCTATTGTTTCTATTTATTTATTTATTTGCTTTTTGGAGGGTGGAAGGCAGGGCAATTGGGGTTAAGTGACTTACCCAAGGTCACAAGGCTAGTGTTATATGTCTAAGGCTGGATTTGAACTCAGGTCCTCTTGACTCCAGGGCTGAGGCTCTATTCACTGTGCCACCTAGCTGCCCCCAGTTCTGTTGTTTCTTTTATTGTTCTAGAGGTCAGAGCTAGGAGCAATGACTAAAAATTACAGGTCAGCAGATTTCAGCCTACTGTAAGGGAAAACTTGCTAATAACTGGATGTGTTTAAAAAAAGAGGAGCTTCCTCACCATTGGAGATCTTTAAGCAGAATCTCGACATCTTATTGGTTTTGGTATTTGGTAAGACTCATGCTCGGGCATGGATTGGACCCTTCCAACTTTGCCATTCTGGAATTGCTTCCATAGTTGTATACTGACATGATGTTAGAACTGGAATTGACCACCACTCCAATATTCTTTGACAACATGAAGCCATAGAGAGAGGGCTAGTTCTGTTGTCAGAAAACCTGGGTTCAAATCCCAGCTCTGCAATTTACTACCATGTGACCTTGGGAAAGTATCTTAACCTCTCTGTCCAGGGCCTTAGTGTCCTCATCTGTAGAACTACAGAGTAGGATGAGATGGATTTTAAGATCACTTCCAGATCTACCTATATTATAAGGTGTTCCTTTCTATAGAATAGTGTCAGAGGAAGAGTGAGTGAATGAAGATCAGGCATTTTATTCAGACACACACTTCAGACAGAACTTTGGTAATGACTTTCTCTTTCCATGCATTCCAATGTAGCAGAGAAGATGACTGCAATGCTATGTAATTCCATTTGCCTAAAGTCATATAATTTTAACTAATCATTATGATTTACATTTGTCCCAGAACATGGCTTCTTTTGACATCCAGAGAAGAGAACCAATGTTATAGAGTTGTTCTAGCTGATCAGTTAGGGCTTCCAAATCTCCTTTGTGCTCCAGAGGCCCTGAGGTTCTTGTGGGTCTGGTAGGAAGCTTAGAGTAGCACCTAACCAAGAAAATCGGGAGAGCCAGGCAGAGGAGAAGGAGCTAAAGACCTGGGGGAGGGACCCTGGCAAGCCTTAGCACAGAATGATTTCATCCCTGCTGTTGAATCTGTTGGATTAGAGCCTTGGCAGCCAACCACCAGGCTATTAGCAACAATTAATGGCATCTAATTGCTCTTTCCTTTGTATTTTATTTAGTAACTGGGTTCAGCCCAGGAAACTCCAGCTTCCAGTCCTCGAGTGTTTTGACTCGGGAACCGTAAATTGACTGATTTCTTGGACAAACACAGTCTTGAGGAATGTTTCTCTCTACACAATGGCTGAGCTATGTGAATGTCATGGTTCCTCATTCAGATCTTGGTATGTTTTTCCCCTTCCTAAAGACGTCAGTCTACTTAAAATAAATATTCCCTTTGGTTTTTGTGGCCCCTTTGTTGGGATTGCTCCACTTTTCTCCCTGGCATTTAGAAGGCAGAAGACAGGAGATGGGGCACAGTGATTATTACACTGAGTAGGACTGAGGGAGAAGAGGGATAGAAACTTCAAAACTGAAAGTGAACAACAAGGAAGTTAGTCAGATTTGGTGGCATCGAAAAAGCAGGCTTTAGTATACAGAGTGTTATTTTATTTCAGGGTTTTCTACACATCTTTATCTATCTATAGCTCTCTCTGTCTTTTTCTATGTCTCTGTGTGTGTGTATATGTGTACATATATGTATATATATTCCAGTAGAAATTCCAATTCTTGCTTCTTGGTTATTTTTTTTTTTTTTACAGATATTGCATGCAATGACAATCCTGCTTTGGATTGTAGAATGCAGCAATTATTGGTCCATTTTGTGGGGGTTTGCAACCAGAATTTCTGGTTCGAAAACACACTTGGGGTTAGTCCCAAAGACTTGATTTTGAAAAGGTTGCATATTCCAAGGGAGGCTCTAACTTAAGGCACATGGCCACTGAAAAGAGAGAGAATTACCCTTGACAGGGAATTACTCTTATACAAAGCATTACATATATAGATGATGAACAGGTTATACACATGTGCTCTGAATCAAGCAAACCGAGAGAAATGACGCCCTCTATTTCATTGGGCAGAACAAAAGACCAACACAGGAGAAGCCTGAGTTCTAATGCTAGTTTGCTCGTTTACTTGAACACAGTGTAACCTGGGACTAGGCTTTTGGTTTCTTGTGCTTTATTTCTTTATCTGTAAGATGGGAATGCTGATGGTAATCTAAGTATTAAGGTTGTTATTGTGAAGAGCAGGTTCCTATAAAGCCTTGGCTAATATGAAGTTGTGCTGATAAGTTTACATGATAAGGGCCTTTATAGAGATACTGGTTTTCCCCTAGCCCTTCTATTAATTTATATGTGTTTTCTTAAGGAAATGAATTTAATGAATTCAGCTGGGGGTGGGGGGAAAGGAAGCCACCTGACTTGGGATAAAGAATTTGATTAGATTATGTTGGAAAATGTGACTTTAGAAGACTGCTACCTATATATATTTTTCCCTAGTTGAAATAATAATTCTTGCTTCTTGGCTATTTTTATACATAGAATGTATAATAATAGTGAAATCAGGTGTGACTCATGACAGTCATGAGGTCCTCTGGGCCTCAATTTCCCCATCTGTAGTGTGGGATGGAGGTGGTATTTCTTTTGCTTTATAAAAGATCTTTGGGGTCTAACAATGTTTGGCACATAAGTAAATGCTTAATAAATTCTGACTGATTGATTCATTTTCCAGGGAAGATGAAGAAAGGCAACCAGCAAAAAAACATACTAGTTTTGTATTCAGAGAATCTGAATTCAAATTGAATTCAAATAGGTTCAAAACTTGACTGTGTTACTTACTACCTCATGGCTTGGGTAAGCTATCGATTTCTTTGGGCCTCAATTTCCTGATCTCCTGGATTTCTACATCTCTGACCTTGTGATTTCCAAGTCTCCTTCCAGCTAAAAGTGCTAGGAGTGAGTAAATGTTGAAGGATTTATCCATCAATTTAAATCCAGGGTGTTAAATCCCTGGGTACTGTAAACTTGAGATGGAAGTAAGATTGAAAAAAAAAATAAAACAAGTTATTGAAAATATTTGGAGTAGGTTAGAAAAAGCATGTAGAAATGATGATGTGGAGATGACAAGGAAAAACAGGGTCCTAGGCTGAAAGGGAAATAACACCCGTGGAGTTCTTAGGGAAAAATGAAGTCTCAGGGGATGGGATTGAATGCAAAATTTAGGTATCATGCTGTGGACTAAAGTATTAGAAGATTCCTAATAAGGGAATTAGGGACTTGGGTCATGTGGAGCTGACAAAGATTTCCTAGTGCTAATGGTAGACCCTCCCAATTACCCAGAATACCCTACTAGAGGGTTACCCTTTTACCCTATGTTTTGCTTATTCTCTCCTGATCTGATGATGCAATCTCATGAACCATATCTGTGTATATACATATGTGTGTGTGCATATATATATAGCCATATGTGTATATATGTGTTTGTATATATGTGTATGTATGTATGTATATATGTGTGTATGTATATATGTGCATATGTATATATGTGTATACACACAAACACACACACATATATATATATTACACACATAACTGTCCTTCTTAAGTGTAAGGGATACAAAAAAGTATTAGGCATTGGCCCTTCCCTCAAGGAACTTACAATAATCTAGTCAGATCATCAATGTAGGATCCAAAGGGCTGGTTTTCAGAAAGTGAAATCTCCTCCTTCATGTGTTTTGCTGGCCCTTAGTATACCCTGGCGTTGTAGTATCTGGTAACCAGCAACAACCACACACCTGTTTGGTCTTGTCCCTTCATAGCTTCAGTTAAATTGGTGATAAGTAGACATGGAGCTATATGCAAGTAGTGACAGGTCCTGGGTGCCCCTCTGTTCTTATAAACACTCAAGTTTCAATGTAAAGTTACTGGATGCATCTAGATCTGGGAAAGATAACCAAAAGCCGGCCATCCTGGGAGCTCATTAAAAAGATTTAATATTCATTATGCTACAAGTCCCTGTTCTGAGACCCTTTAAACCCCTTACCAAGTAATTGCCCCACTTACATTTTTTTTAAAAAAAACCCTCTGCCCCACCCCATTTTTTCAACCCTTCATGTGTTTGAAGAATAATTCTATCCTCCTGTTTCTGATTCATTTATGCTGAAGTCAAGAGAGAACTGTTTTGTCAAAGCTGACTGATGCCCAGAACACGTCTTTGTGCCTCTACCCACCTCTTTTCTT
The DNA here is from genome assembly GCA_028646515.1 of Pseudochirops corinnae. Classification (NCBI taxonomy): domain Eukaryota; kingdom Metazoa; phylum Chordata; class Mammalia; order Diprotodontia; family Pseudocheiridae; genus Pseudochirops; species Pseudochirops corinnae. The sequence continues at coordinate 139,382,042 of CM053588.1, forward strand.
CAAAAACAGGAAATCACATTATGCCAGTACAAACCAACCCCAATACCCAGGGGTTTGGGTTTCATTAGAGTTCAAAAAGGGAGTTTAAAATTTGGCAAGATGGCTCTGGCTAAATCCATCTGGACATTATCCTTTGCTTTATCTCAACTGTCTATATTACTTCTTGCAGCTCTTTTTTGACTTCTGACTCAAGACCCCTAGATGAAACTTCATAGAATGGATAAATTTTTAATATTTAGTGAATGAATGAGTGAATAAGGATTATTGCTCCTCTTCCTTATTTCTCTTTGCCCTCTTCCCCCTTCATTGATATAGCAAAATATATTATTTTGAAAGACTTCACCATCTTCCATTCTCCATTCCTCCTCCTCCTAAAAGGACATCCAAATCAACTTCAGGAGTTATTGGGGAACTGTATGGCATGACCAATATACCATGATTGGATTGGGATCCATAGCATTGATGACTTAGGTCAAGGGAATTTAAACTCATAGTTTGTTCTGGGGGTTCAGGGGGAAAGATTTTTTTAAAAAAATCAACACTCCACTTCACTTTGTGGCCTCCAGCAAGCCTTTTAGCCTCTCGGCTATAATGACTAGGAGCTGTTATAATTAACGCAGAGGCTCCAAGCCTCTCTAGGACCAAGATACTGAAGAAATAACCAAAACTGACTTGGGACAGTCACTGAAATCACATTTTTAAAGTAAAATCACATTTGATGCAACATAAACCTATAGTTGGGTTAAGAACAACAATGGTTCTCAGGCTATGGAATCCTATGGGAAACCTTCTATAGTACCCCACATCCTGAGAATCTGACTTGGATATTTTATAGAGTGACTAATATCCTACAGGGATAATTCAGGTCCCAGAAATGCTCCAAGGTCAGCAACACCATCCATTCTCTCAGAGACCTTTGGAATATATGTCATTTCCATTGGAACAGACTAGGCCTTGAATTTCTTCCTCACCCTTACACCCACAACATAGTCATCATGATTTATACTCCTTTTCACATTTTCCTTTGGGAGATTCCAGAGTATCTTAAAATCAAGGAACTTTGCCCTGATCAGATAACATTTGGAACATTATGTTTGGTTCTGGGTGCCACATCTTAGGAAGGACATAAACCAATTGGAGCACATCCAGGGGAAGCCAAATCAGAGTGGGTATTAAAGACCACATCACATGGTATCAATTGAAGGAACTGAGGATTTTTATGTGAAGTGAAGACTTGGACATATCTCCACTGACTGAAAAATATTTGAAGGTCTGTCATTTAGAAGAGAGATTCAACTTGCTTTTCTCAGACCCAGAGGGAGAGCCACAGAATGGGGAGGTGGCAGATGGACAAATTTAGGCTGGATACAAGGAAATATTTCATAATAAATAAACTTGTTCAAAAATGGAATTGGTCGCTTTTGGAACTAGTAGATTCCCAATTATCAAAAGTTTTCAGGCTGGATGATTTGTTGTTGGGAATGTTGCAGAAATTATATTCTGATCTCCTTTTTAACCCTATGATTCTGTGATTTTCTGATTCAATGCCATCTGGCTGTTATGTGATACTAAGATGGAGTGTGGGGACTCAGGAGCCTGGACTTCAAGAAGAAGTTTCTAAAACTCAACATTCTTGCTTATAGTCATGTCATGCTAAAATTTATATTAATTATATCCAACATCCAAAAAAGTACTTTTTTTTTTCATTTGAGACTCATATCCCAGAGAGGTGAAGGGATTTACCTATCCAATATCTCATAGCTAGAAATTGTCAAAGACAAGATTTGAATAAAGTCTCCAGACTTTTAACATGTTAAGTACTTGATAAAAGTTGTGAAGATAATAGCTTTGAAAGACTTAGGAACTCTGATCAACACAAGAGCAAGCCATAGTTCCAGAAGACTAGTGGTGGAAGATGCTACTATCCCTCTCTAGTTAGAAATGATGCCTTGGAGTGTAGATTGTGTATGTATATGTGTGTAGATATTTTAGAACATGTCTAATATGAGAATTAGTTTTGTTTGACCACATCTTTGTAATGGATTTCATTTTTCTTTCTTTCTCAAAGGATGGGGAGGAGAAGTGAGTGGAAGAAAATTTAAAATTGCAAATAAAACGAAATTAAATTAAAAAATAAAAATTAGTTGAATTAAGAAAGTTAAATCAGTTTTCTAATACTCAAAATAGGGTTTACTATATCTATCATTTGGTTATTGTAAGGAAAGAACTTTGTAAATTTATAAGGTATTATTCACCCCATAGCAACTTTCTATTCCCTTATTTACTGGGCATATTAAATGTCCCACAGATTCTTAAGTGCCCTAGGCCCCTGAATTACTTCTTCTGGATAGGTATTTTCAGATTGTTATGCCTTTCACTCATAGAATCATGAGGGAGGAAGTGCTGATTTGAAATCATAAGACTGCAGAAGGTTCAAATCCCAGCTCTGTCACATTTATGACCCTGAGCAAGTCACTTCACTGGTCTCTGATTTCCTCATTTGTCAAATGAAGAGTTAAATAGCCTAAAAGATTGCTTCCAGCTCTAAGTCTTTGATCCTATGAATTTTAGAACTGAAGACTTAGAAGACTTTAGAATTCATCAAGTCCCTCACTTTTATAGATAAAGAAATTGAAACCCAGAAAGTTACTTTCCCAAGGTCACGCGGCTACATTGGGGCAGTGGAATTAGATTTCCATCCTCTGGCTCCCTCCCAGCTGAAAGCTCTATTCATCACAGGTTTCACTCACACAGGAGTCACAGGCTGGATTCAGTCCTATCTACTTGCCCTGAAGTTGCCTCTGGTGGTGATGTGACATGGATGAGAGCATGTTAAGCATAAGTCACTTTTCTGGGAGCAGCAAGACCAGCTGGCTTTTCTGAATGAAGGGCCCAGAAGTGCAGCAGATGCAGAGAAATTGAGGGGGGTGGGGAGAGCAGAGGGAAAAGGGAACAGAAAAGTAAATCCAGAAGAATTTTTAGATAAAATTCTCTCCCCTGCAGGCCTGGCTAAGGGTTGATAAGAGATCTTGAGATGTAAAGGGAGCCGTCTGCCTCTGCTTCCTTGCAAAGCCATGACTCAGGAATATTGTTCACATCCTCAGGATGGCATTGAAGCTAAAAATACACTAGGAAAAATGCAGCCCAAGAAAGGGGTGGGGGAGTGTTTTGAGAAGAAGTCTGAGAGAGTTGAAAGGAAGGAGCCCAAGAGAGAGGAATAAATTGGGGAAAGGGGAAAAGGGAGGTGGGGTAGAGAGAAACAGACAGACAGGAACATAGGGAAGAGGGAGATAGAAAATTCAAGGGAGAGATTGGGTGAGAGACTGAAATGAAGTGAGAAAAAGAAAAAAGAGAGAAAGAAGAAGAAAAAAGACAGGGGAGGGTACAAGAAATGACAGCAATGGAGAGAAGGAAATTTAGAAATGCATGAGGAATGTAATAGATGTGCTCAGTCACCAAAACTGGGTAGAGTTTAGATGGAATGAGGGAAGAAAAGAGATTAAGAGATTTTCCCAAAGTTGCCCAGGCATCTCTCCTTAGATGGGTATGCCCCAGTGGTCAGTGCTTGGCCCACTAACCTCTCCCTCTAAGAAAGAGCAGTCACAATGACTTTAGCTACTTATACCTCTAACTCAAGCAGCTCCATTTCTTCAGCTGGAGTGTGGTACAATGGAATGGCCTCTGGATTTTGGTTTCCAGACTAGGGATTTGGACTAGACATCTTCTGAGGTTTCTTCTGCCATAGCATCATCCAATCCTGTGATCTGAGTTCAAATCCCAGATACCTGTGTGTTTTTGGGGAAGTCAATTTGGGTCTCAGTTTCCTCAATTAAAAAATAAGAGGGTGGACTAGATGATTCTAAATCTAATTCTAAATTTATAATCCTATGATCTCCAACTCTCATTTGGCAAAGCTTTATTATATCACTCTTATGTTCAGCACACTGTTAGATCCTGGGGAATGTACTGAGTTAATTATAAGCTCTGGTGAATGCCACCAAGGTATGGAATTTACTCTCTTGTTGTTCAGCCATTTTAGTTGTGTCTGATTCTCGGTGATCTCATTTGAGGTCTTCTTAGCAAAGATACAGGAGTGATTTGCTATTTTCTTCTCCAACTCATTTTACAGATGAGGGAATTGAGGCTAACAGAGTTAAGTGTCATGCCCAGAGTCACACAGCTAGTAAGTGTTTGAGGCTCCATCCAGTGCAGAATCTGGCCACTCTCTAGTAGAAGGCAAAAAACACTGATGTAGATCTTTATATTCTTAGTGCATTAGAGAAGGATAAAATAAAGTGTTACGTGATGCCCGAAAGGAAAGTATATCTTGAATGCACCACTCTCTCTTTAAGCTTAACTTGTTGAGTATAAAGATCAGTTTTCCAGCCCCAGATAAGCTTCTTCTCTTACTTTCCTTATTTGTGTCAATGATCAAATGAGATAATATTAGTAAAGCACACAGCACAGTGTCTGAGATATATAGCACTTAATAACCATTTGTTCCCTTCCCTTTCATTCTCCCTTCTAACGACACCACCATTCTCCCTTGCTTGGTATGAAAGCCCCAAATCTACCAGAGCCAGGTTCAAGGGTGGATGAACAAATCCTCCATAAAGTCAAACATTATGATCAGAGAAATCTTTAGGAGTAATGTTAGGGCTAACAAGTTTCTACCTCCTTTCCCCCATCATCTGCTTTCTCCTCAATCCTTAAATCCATTTTTCATCAGTCACTAAGTTCTGTTGATTCTTCCTTTGAAATATCCCTCAGATTCAACCCTTGCCCTTTATTCCCACTCCTGATACTATATTCTAGGCTTTTGTCACCTTCTGCCTAGATTGGTTCCATGACCTCCTAAATAAACCCTCCACCTCCAGTGTTTGCCAGTTCATTCCACCAGCGTTTTTAAACATTGATTTCCTTTTGGCATTCCCCTGTTTAGGATCCTTCAACATCTTCTGATATATACAGACCAATTGTGTATCAAACTTCTTGTACAAAACCCTCCACAAACTCCCCCTATTTACCTAATTTCATCTTATATTGTTCCAAACTGCAGCTTCTCTCCAGTTACAACGTCTTTTCTCATAGTTCACCATTTCTCATTCTTTGCTCTTGCCATTAGTCCCTTCTTCTCTCCTCCCCTAAAAGAATTCTTTTTTCCTTCATTTTCAACTTTATAAGCCCCATCACCCCTCCAGAGCTCACTTCAAATGCCATCTCCTCTTTGAAACCTTCCCTAACTATTCTCATTCACATTCCCTTCTCTGATTTGTATTGCCCTACAACTTGGACCATCTATAGCATGCAACTTAATAATTGATTATGCAGTAATCCATATTTCATTCTAGTTGTTTCATGTATGTGTATTTTGTCTCCTGAGAAGATGTAAACTCTTCTATGGTTGTTTGGGTTTTGATGGCTCAGAGTGAGTATAAATAGCAATTGTTTTTGTTTTGGTCAGAAACTCTGATGATCTTCCTTTCCTAGGTTGATTCTTTTATGAAAAAGATTCTCTTATTTATTGATTTATTTGTTGATTTGTTATGTACTGCATGGGTCTTGACTCTCAGACAAACTGAGACATAGGAAAGACTATCTTAAAAAAGCCAAGGTCCCCTACTGCATCCTGGGCCATCACTAGTCTTCCTGACCTATGTCTTGCCACTGGACTCCAATGGCTCTGGAGGAGAATAAGGCTGATGACATCATACAGATCTGCCTCACTTAAATCCAATTCACTTGCAAGTCATGACATCACCCTCGGATTTCTCTGATCATAACAAATGCTCAACTTTATGGAGGATTTGTTCATCCACTTAAATGGATAAATGGCTTCAGTAGAATTGGGGTTTCCATCCCGAGTGAGGAAGAATGGTGGTGTCTTTAATAGACAGTAGGAAAGGGAAGGGAATAGATGTTTATCAAGTGCTCTATATGCCAGGTACTGTGCTGTGTGCTTTACTAATAATATCTCATTTCATCATTGTTAGAAATGAGGAAAGTAAGAGAGGAAACTTATTTGGGGGTGGAAAATGATGATCTTTCTATTCAATAGGTTAAGCATACATTGAGAGTGGCACATCCAAGATATCAAGATAGTTGCTGGTCCTCTTTGAGAAAGAGGGATAAACAGCAAACTCTTCTTCATCAAGTACCATAGATTTCCTTTTCCCTCTTGTCTGAATGCTGATCACTTAGGCCTGACTACAAATGTCATGATTTTGACTAATGTAGAAATATGTTTAACATGATTATATATGTATAGCCTGTATTAGATACCTGCCATCTTGGGGAGGGGGGAGAGGAGGAAAGGAGAAAGAAAAAAAACTTGCAACTCAAAATCTTATAAAAGTGATTATTGAAAACTACCTTTACATGTAATTGGAAAAAATAAAATACTATTAAGTGGGGAAAAATGTGACAATTTGATTTATTTGGACATAGAGAGTCAATGAAAGGGCTGTCATTCCATCTCGCGAAGTCTGATTTTCAGATGCTGTCCAGAACTTTTATATCTTTGTCTTTGTGTTTAGCCTAGGGTCCAGCTTTGGTGTTCTTCACCCTTCCTTCATTGTTAAGACCAGAAGATCTGCCTTCTCTCAGAAGTGAACAAGAGACCTTAATTATAAATCCTGACGCCCTTAGCATAGACTTTAAAGGTGACTCCACCCTCCCTGCCACCCCCACCCCCCACCCCCTGCCATGAGACAGATTGGAGAATAGCAAACAAAAAAGAAAGAACAATGATTCTGCTAACGGGGCAAGTCTCATCTCTGGGTCTGTTTCCTCTTTTGTCTCCTGCCTCAGAGGGTGGTTGTCTGATGTTGTTTTCAGCTAAAGGAGGTCGAGTAAAGGAGATCTGGAAGGATCTTGGAGATTCAAGCTGAAATTTATTTGAAGCCTTGGAGCCAGGTTCGAGGATGGGTGAACAAATGCTCCATAAAGTAAAACTTTTGTTATAATCAAAGAAAACTTTAGGAGTTGGGTTAGGGTTAACAGGCTTCCTACCTCCTTTCTCCCATCGTTAGGCCCTTGAGTTTTTTATTCATCATTAGCTTCTCCTTTATGCACTTATGACAGACCCTCTCCCTCATTTCTTACTGGTCTCTTTTTCTTTTATCTCTCTTTGCTTTTTCCTTTCCTGCCCATCCATCCCCTGCTTTTGTCTAACTTGGGGTCCTGTCTATTGTGGGAAGTTAAAAATAAATCATTATTGACTTCTTCTTAACTTCTTTTTCTCTATCTGAGAGCTCAGACCCCAGTTCCCAACTTCATTTTTTTCACCCATAAAACAAAAACAAAAACAAAACATGCCATATTATATTCACAGATCCATAAGAGCTGAGTTTCCTGCTAACTTGGGGAAGGCATTGAAAACTAACTTTGCTTGCTCTCACAGATTCATCAAATCTCTGAATTGGAAAGGAATACAGAGGTATTCTAGGCCTGCTTGTACCTGACTAAGAATCTTGTAGAACCTCCTTGATAAATAGTCATCCACTTGGGGTCTCTTGCTGCCTTAGTCACCATAATTCATGTTATTTGGATACTCCTTTCTCTCTCTCCTCACCTCCCTGCTTTCATACCCAATCTGACCTCCTGTTCGATAAGTAGTTTTCCAGCTGAGATATAGAGGAAAGATTCCCAGTCCAGTCAGCCCATCTCTCCTTTAGGCACGTGGATGGAGCTTGTTTCAATTATCACCTTTTGGATATGGGTCAGTCTGATTTGCCACACTTAAATAAATGTCATTTCCATCCTCCTGGCTTTCATTCCATGTTTCTTTGTCCTGTCAAAATCAGGGGAAAGGAAGCTAGTCAATTTATTTGTCATGTCTGGGGTGGGCGCCTGGAAATAAAAGGCAGGAAAATTTGCCCTTGGCATTTTGGCATGTGTTAAATCTCAGTGTGTTTTATTTTTTTTCCCTTGATACAAATGATATCTCTTCCCCCACCTCTCCCAATCACTTAGAGGAAATTCTCTCAAAAGAACCTTGTTGACTGAGCTGACTTTATGCCTATATCTTAATAAATTCAGCACCTACTATGTGTCAAGCACTGTGCTGGGCACTATAAAAGATATAGTAAGATATAATATATCATATATATATATAT
>CM053588.1:139390658-139420409 GCA_028646515.1 Pseudochirops corinnae
AAGGAAGGAAAGAAGGAAGGAAGGAAGGAAGGAAGGAAGGAAGGAAGGAAGGAAGGAAGGAAGGAAGGAAAGAAGGAAGGAAGGAAGGAAGGAAGGAAGGAAGGAAGGAAAGAAAGAAGGAAGGAAGGAAGGATGATGAACGAATGAGGGTAACAAGCTGTGTCTGCTGTGTTTAGGGATTACGAAAGCTGTAAAACTCAGTTGGAGCTAGCAGCAAGGCAGTATCTAAACTACCCACAATGAACAACAGAGCAGCTCCCTTCCTTCAACTCACCTTGCACCTTATCTCTGCCTTACTGCAACACTACAAAGTTGTGTTTTAAAAAGTAGTTAATCTGCTAACAAGTTTGGTGTCCCTTGAGGTTCCTATTAACTCTGGGTGCCTCAGTGACTCTGCTACTGAGTTGCAAGTAGTGTTCTTATCACACAAATAAGAATCCTCAAAGTTCTGCAAATATTCCTTAATTCGTTTAGGGTCCCAAACATTCTGAACATGAATGGTCTTAAAGTAGGTAGAGAAAGCTGAGCTTAGAGGAGCAGATTCAGGTCTACAGATGTTCCCTTTGCCCCCAAACATCTTGTTCTGTCCACCTACCATAGTTCCTGAAATTCCACCATTGAAGCTCCAAACCTTCCTTTGGGTGAGCTCGGTCTCTTTAAGGACTGTCAGAGATCCTAGAGCTGGAAAGAACTTCAAAATGTAGTCTTGCCTAGCTCTTACCTTCAAGCAGGTAAAATAATATTCACAGAGGCTAAGATCATGAATATAGGGAGTAATATCTCCTTACTCCTTATACTATGTTTTTTTTTTCCATTGTCATCTTTTTTAAATATTTGAATATTCCTGGAACCACCTATTACTAATAACTTCAAGCTATTATCAGTCATCCAACACCTTAGTGTTACTAATTTACCAAATCTTTCTTGCCCAATTAGCTAACTTGGAACAAGTTAATGATGATGAAAAGAGTTGTATGCAGGGGTAATTTTGGAACAGATAGATAAAAGATGATAAAATCATAAAAAACTTATGTAGAGCAAAGAAAAAAAGTTTAGAATCTAATGGAAAAAAGCAGTAATGGATGGAACCCAGAATTGCCAGATCTCATGCTATATTAAAAAGTAATGTTTTCCAAAACTATTTGGCACTGATTTTAAAAAATGGAGTAGATCAGTGGAACAAATTAAGTAAAAAAAAAAAACAGAAATAATTTAACCCAGCAGCCTAGTGTTCAATAAACTCGAGAATACAAACTACTAAGGTAAAACTCTTCTATTTGAAACAAACTGCTCAGGAAACTATAGTGGTTTGGCAGAAATTAGGTTTGGACCAGAATCTGACACCATATGTAACAATAAATCCTAAATGAATACCTGACCTAAACATGAAAGCTCATATTATAAATAATTTCAAAAGAACAGGACGTACTTCTCAAGACTATAGCTGGGAGAAAAATTATTAACCACTCAAAGGAGAGCGGTGATCATCTAAGAAGGATACAATGGAAAAAGAGTTAGCATTTAGTCAGAGGACTCATGTTAAAGTCAATTTTTGCTACTTTGAGCAAGCTACTTTCTAGGACTCATCTGTAAAATGAATGTGTTAGAGAAAACCTCCAATATCCCTTCTATCGCTAGGATCCTATGATCCAATTAAATAATTCCTATTACATAAAACTGAAAAGGATAAATTTTGCTTGAATTAAATCAAAGTAGCTGGACCAGGAAGAGATACTGGGTGAGGGTATTTGACTCAAATAACTGAAAAATGTCTGATAGCCCAAGATATCTAGGGAACTGGCATAATTGCGTATATATAAAATACATAGTATATATTTATAAAGGACCAAGAATAACTGGCCTATAGATAACTTGCCAATGGACTTGAAGTTTCCAAATAAAAAATTGCTATCTATCAACCACATGAACTATTGTTTTAATTCATTAAAAATAAGAGAAATGGAAATTAACTCTAAAATTTAAACCTTCACACTTCAAGGTGGGAAAGCTTATAAAAGACAGAAAGAGCAAGTGCTGAAGGGGCTCTGTCAAGTTGGTTCATTAAACAAATTAAAGGACATGGTAAGGGAGATAGATAGTAGCCACCTTCAATGAGTTCCACTCACCAGGTCTAGATCAACCCCATCCCAAGGTACTAAAATCTTCACTACTTCTAGAGGTATTAGGTTCCCCAACAACAGGGGTCTTTTGAGTGTAGACTGAATGACCCTTTTCAAGTGTTCCATAGCAGGAATTCCTACTCAGTTTTGGGGTAAGCTGGTTGTCTCTAACTCTGAATTTCTAGGATTCTAATATGGAAACCATTGGGGTTGTTGTTGCCTTGTTTTTTAAGCTAACAAGCATTTATCTTTGATTTTTTAAAAAATGTAACTTTACCTTGCTAGGTTCTAATCCCATCTCTGTCAGTGACAAAGTAGGAGATCTCATAAAAGTATTTAAGACCACTCTCTGCCTAATTTTTCCTCCCCATGAAATAGGAAACCAGCATGCAGTTGGCTGCCTCGCTTTAGGGGATTGCAATACCCAGTGCAAAGGCAAAATGAGGCTTAATATGCTTCACCCTTCAGCCTTTTCCTGCTCTACGGACAAGCAGGTCTGAACTGCTTAGACAGTGCAGAAGTAAGCAGACCATAGGATATCCCAAGGGAACTGAGTTCTAACTTCCTCCTCACCCGCAGGTGCCCAGTAACCCAACAGGGTTACTTCCTACTGTACAGTTCTCCTAGCTAGTTATTAACTAACACAAGGTCATTTACCTATGGGAATAACATTTTTTATTTTCCTTTTTTTTCCTAAGTTGAAAGGTCATGGTTTTCAGGGATGTTTAGAATAAAAGTGCTGCTAGATCTTACTTGGTGGCATTTTGCTTCTTGGAGTACTTTTGACTCTTTTTTGGAGTGGAGGTGGTTTAGGGGAGGGATGGATTATGAAATCATAGAATCTCAGTATCGGAAGGGTTTCAGAGACCATCTAGCACAAGGTGTTCTTAACCTTAACCTTGTTTCCATGGATCCAAGCATACTGTAGTTAGATTTCAGAGGATCCATGAATCTGGATGGGGAAAAAAATTACCTCTCCATTTTAATATAATTGCTTTCTATGTTGTTTATTTTATGTTTTTAAAAGCATTATATTAAGAAGTAGTCCACAGACCTGACCAGGTGTTCAAAGCTGCCCACGACCAAAAAAAACCTAAGAAACCCTGATTTTAGACCAACCTGTAACTAACAAAGAATCTTCTCAAACCACAACACTTAGAAGTTTGAGCACTTGGCTTCTGCCTAAAGACAATGAAAGGGAGCCTGCTCTGTTTTGAGGAAGCCTGTTCCGTTTTTAGACAGCTCAAATTATTAATTTTCTTGTTTGTTTTTTGGTGGTTTGTTTTTCCCTATATCACACCTAAATCTACCTTTCTTCAACTTACTTTCTTCAATTTAGTCCTGATCTTGTCCAGTAGGACCAACAATAACACAACAAATCCTTCCTGTATATGGCTGGGACAGGCAATGGACCTATAATTTCATTAACTGAGAAAACTCTTAGAGGAAAAAAGTCTCCTCAACTTACAGTCTTAAAGAATTACCTAGAAAATTTATGGAGGTTAAATAAATGAGTCCAGAAAGGACTCAAACCCAGGTCTTATTGACTCTTTATCCATTAGGACACACACATTATCTCTCTACATGATGATATTGCAAATACTTGAAGTCAGAAATCATGTCCACAACTCTCTCCACCTCCCCTCCACACACCTACTCCCTCTCAGTTTTCTCTTCTCCAGGTTTCACATCCTTAATTCCTTTAACCAATGCTCACATTTAAGTGAGGCTGAGTCGGACAAAGTCTATAACCTTACTCTCTTTTCTAGTGTCATTGAAGGCCAGTGGAAAGACAAAAGTAAAGGCAATGTCGGGAGAGTTCAATTAGATTTCTGCCTGTACTTATCATTTTGGCTTTGCTCCCTAATCCTCTGGTTTTTAATGCCCTTCATAACATGTCTTTCTCTTCCTTTCCTAGTCTTTTTATACTTTACTAAATAACTAAGAGAAGTTTCCTTTGCCAAAGACAGTTCCAGCCTGATGAGAAAACCTCTCCCCACCATTTCTCCCTTTAGCCCCCTAAGTCATCACCTTTCCTACACCCATAGCTAATAAAGTGTCATATTGTCATCTCAAGTTGCAAGCCTTTCAGTTGTTGAATAGGTGGCATGAGCTCCCCCACCAAAGCTTCCATATCGCTGCCCAGAACAAAGAATGGTGTCTCTGAACATGCTCATTGTGCTGCTATACCAGAAAAATGGCCCTGACACTGAGGACTGCTTGGTACTGGTATGGTTTAACAATGAAGGAATGAATATACCATTTCTTAGAGAACTCCAAAAATAAGATATGAGCTTCCTAGGATGCTTGGGAATGGTCAAAGTAAACTTCCAAGTTTCTTCAGAGTCCTGGGATTCTACTCTAATTTTCTTTCTATAGCTTTAGGCTCTGGTTCCCTTAGGCAATTCTGTCCAGTCAGGAAGCTAACTGAGACACCTACAACTTTTATCATATGACGTAAATGGCTGACACAGGTCCAATATGACAACAACTTCCCAAATCAAACATAACAGGAAACATCAGCCTGTACAAATCCTTATCGGCCATCGTGACTCCCTAGACAACCCCCCTTTCTGTTGAGAACTGACTTGCAGCTGCAGGTCAGATGCCCTTTTCAAAGTGCCTTTCTAAGTGGGATAGCCATGAGTGGCTGACCAGGAAGTCAGGGACATTTCAAACAGTTCTCTTCTCTCTCAGAGGACTAAGTCAACGTGAGTGGGACAAAAGAGAAATTGTTAGGCAACAGGAACCCAGTTTATGTGTAAATAGCAGTAATCAAAACAAAAAAAAGAAATGGGTGTATATGCATACATATATACACACACAAAAACCCAACAGGAAATGTGATATGAAGACAAAATTGTCTGTAACAAAATATTTGGGTTTAGTTTAGTTTCAATTTTCCATAGGGTATCCATCACTCTATAACCACTAAATTAATCAGTCTAGCATCTCATTTTCTCTACCACTATCTAGCTGTATATTTAACTGTACTATGTACAAAACATATACAAAACAAATATATAAACCCATATGTCAAGGAGGGCTTCTTCTCACAAAGGTACTGCTAGAATTGCCTTTATACAGTGTTAGCTGCCTCCCACTCTCCTAAGACCCTCACTTCTAAGAAATTGGGTGCCTTGGTTCTTTAGACCGACCTGTTCTAAACCCAAAGATCTCTGGAGTACCTATTTCCACCTTCATGTTAATTCAGAATATGGCTGCTTAGGCATTCAAAATTACTTATAGTTTCATTTTGACCAGTATGTGCTTTCTGTTTTCTTTATGAAGAGAGGCTTTAGTGACTCTTAATTACTTGTTCCAGTAAGTCAGTAAATACCACCTAACTCCAGAGATGTTTGTTAAGCTCTTTCTATGTGCAAGGTACTGTATTAGCTACTAGATGGAGCAGGTTTGGATTAGGGGAAATACTATGGTTTTCTAACCTATTTTTCATCTTACTATGTAGACCACATTTCTCAATAGAGACTCTCAATACTCCTCTTGGAGAAAAACAGAGTTTCAATTCACCAGGATTCTGTTGCTGTTTGTCCTTCATTTTTGAAGAGGACCATGATATCAGGAAGGTAATGCCATGACTTGTAAGTGACTTAGATTTAAATGGGGGAGGGCTGTGCAAAGCCATGAGCTTCACTCTCTCCTCTGGAGCCATCTAGGTCCAGTGGCAAGATATACATCAGGATGAATGGAGATGGCCCCAGATGCAGTGAGAGACCTTTACCTTTTTAAATTAAGGTATTTCCCAGGTATCAGTTTCACTGAGGCAATACCCATTCAGTGATGCAGGCTAGGTAAGATAAAAATAAAAAGTAAGACAACCAGGATGTCATATAGTATAGTAATATAGGTCTTTTTGTGGAGGTGGGGGATGAGAAAGAGACAAAAAGACAAAAAAGCAGAGAGAGAGAGACAAAAAGAGGGACAGACACACACAGAGAGTAAGATGAAGAGAGACAGAAAGGGAGACAGAGACAAAGAGAGACAAAGACACAGTGAGAAATATAATAACGCAGTCACCCTTAAAATAGATAGATCAGGTATCTGTCACATATACGTACATGCATATGATGTGACCTTTCCAACCTAATTATATTATTCTCTTTCTTGTAATCTATGGTCCAGGTGAATTGGCCTTCTTGATGGTCCTCAGATTTGACACTCCATTTCCTTCTCTTTATCTTTCCACAGACTGTTCGACATGCTTAAAATGCATTCCCACTTCTCACCATCACCTCTTCTAGAGCTCAGCTCAAGTACTACCTTCTACATGAGGTCTTTCTTGATTCTAGACCCACCTTTTCCAAACTGCCTTATATTTATATATTTGTTTGAGATGGGGACAGAGACTGGATCAGTGGCTTCATGTGACAAAACTCTACCCATTGATGGAGGTCAGGACCTTTTCTACAACTTATAGTTCATACTTTAATGAATATATAGAATATGGTTTACATTCTCAGATAAGGCTTGGCCATCTGAGAGAGAGAAGAGAATACATTTGGAAATATATGTGATATGAAAGTCCACAGGCATTGCTCAAATTTTCAAACTTTTTCAATACACTGAACAGTTGTGTTGATTATTTTCTTCTTTACTTTCTTTCATTCTCTTTTTTGAATAAAAAAAATATTATTTGTTTTATGGGGTGGCTCCCTGAGACGGGAAGGGGGAAGGAGGAAAACACCAGGGATTCCATAAACAAAACATAGCAAATTGTCTATAATGTTTAAGATATAAATAAAAATATATTTTAAAAATAAATGCTTGTTGGCTGATTAAGTAATATCCCTAAAAGGTGGCTTGCCCCCAGATATCTTCCCACCATCCTAGCTATTCATTATTTAAGATACACTTGGGGTAGGAAGAAAAAGTTGAGGAATTCTATCTCCAGATCCCTGTTTAAAAATCCTCATATAGTCTGAGAGTAAATCCACCACGTTCTTAAGGCAGTAATTCTCACATTAGAGTGAACAAACTAGCCTTCCAAACCCAGTCATGGTTTGTCAGATGAGTCAAAGAATTTATGAAAGTCATTACAAATTTACCTATACAGCAGCACATATGTTAGATCCATTTCAGTTGATACGATAAAATACTAAAGGTCTTATAATATTAGATATTAAATCACATTAGGGGACAGAAAATCATAGACTTCTGTCCATGTAGATTCTACTTATTTTCATTTTTCTCTTATTTATTTGTGAGGTGCATGATAATTGCGTTACTATGATCTGGTTGCCCCTTCCCCTCCATGCCCCTCTCCTCCCCTGTGACATCTGGAAGATCTGAGGGATGTTTCCATTGAAGAAGTCTTCCTATAGGAGATGGCCCAGGATGCTTATGCCAGGGGTAGTATTCTTATCCACTGAAAGACTCTAAGGGCTACCCAAAGGGTTATCTGAGGCCTCACACAGAACCTCATTGAATCCCCCCTTCATTTTCCTTCCCCTTTTAATTTTGAATGAATGGTTCTGATGATAATTACCAAATGTCAATACGTATAGAAAATCAGCACTCCGTAAATATCCCACTTGGGTTGCTCTCTACACGTGTGCCTGCTGGAAACTCAGCAACTTTCAGTGGCATCACATGTGCTGAGAGGGAAATGTTAACCAAAGAGCAAGGCTGGGAACATGCTGAGCTGATCCAAAAGGGAAGAAATGTGAGGTTAACATCCCAGTGCCATTGACTTAAGAGCTGGAAGGGACTTCTGAGGTCAACCAACTCAACCCTTCCTCAATGTCAGAAACACTGTGTCTGCAATGTCTCCATCTAGGAGTCAGTGAGCCTCTCCTTGAAGACCCTCAGTCACTGCCCTCTAAGGTCAACCATTCCATTTGGAGGCAGCCCTAATGGTCAGAAAATGTTCCCGATGTTCAGAGTAAATCTGTCTCCCTCTAACTCCCACCCACTATTGCTCCTTGCTCTGCTCTCCCAGAGCCGAGCACAACAAATCCAACCCCTCTCCAGATGACAACCTTTCAAATGTTGAAAGACAGCTGTAATGTCCCCCATTAGTTTTTTTTCTTCTCCAAACTAAACATCTCCAATTCAGATGAGTCCCAGTACAGTGTGAGTTCAAAACTACTCATTCTGATTGTTCTCCTGCGTACACACAAACAACAACTTGTCTTAAAATGTGGCACCAAAAGCACTTTACTCCAGATGGGGCCTTAGCAGGGCAGAGTAAAGGGGGTCTATCACCACCCTTCCTCTGGACAATGCAATTTATATGATCCTATGGCTTTTATCTGCCCTACCCCAGTGCTGACCACTCTGTGCCTGCAGTCCACTAGAGAGACTACTGTAAATCTTTTTTTTTTCCTAATAACTGCTTTCCAGATTGGTTTACGCCATCATCAGATGCATGCACTTGGTTCCTAGAATGTGAATGCAGCACTTTATACAGATGTCTATTCCATCTCCTTTTATCCACTTTGGCCCACAGTTCTAGTCTAGGGATTTGTTTGGAATCTTAGTTCAGGCATCCAGTGTATTAACTGATGGTCTCAGCTTTGAGTCTTTCTTCCAGGACTCTGATACACCTTTATCCAAGTCACAGATAGGAATACTGAAACGAAAAGATCTATGAATGAAAATGTAAAGCTGCCCGTGAGAAATCAGTCTCAATGAGGCCCTTTGATTCCCCATTCTTTGGCTATATGAACTTGGACAAGTTTCTTCTCCTTGGGCCCTAATTTTCTGGTGTGATGATAAGTCATTTAATACCCTAACTTGAAACTTATTTGATCTCTTCAACTGAAATGATTTTTTATCATAGGCACCATCCCATGACTTTGGGCACCTAGGAGGTGTGGTGGATAGAACACCAGGCCTGAAGTCAGGAAGATCTGAGTTCAAATCTGGACTCAGATACTTACTAGCTATGTTACCCTGGACAAGTCACTTAAACCTGCTTGACTCAGTTTCCTCATCTGTAAAATGAGCCAGAGGACATGCCAAGAAAACCCCAAATGGGGACACAGTGTCAAACACAAGTAAAAGGACTAAACAACAACTCACAACTTTGGAGTCCTCTTCAGGTCTTCCCTCTGCCTCCCCACTCCTATACCTCTCCTTCCCCCCCACTCCAGACACATCAATATACAATTAGCCTCCAAATTTTGACAGTTCTAGCTTTACAAAATCTAGGTACATATTCTCCTTTCTACTCACGCAGTTTTTTCCCTAGTTCAGATCTTTGTCACCTCCAAAAATATTTAGTATTTACAAAGCGCTTTAAGATTTGCAAAGCAACATACATGTGTTACCTCACTTGATCCTCATAGCAATCTTTCAAGGTGTTATCGTCCAGTCCTGTCCAGTCTTTTTATTCGAGTCTGACTCTCCATGACCCCATTTGAGGTTTTCTTAGCAAGATACTGGAGTGGCTTGCCACCACTCTGCCACTCCAATATTGCCATTTCCTTCTCTAGATCATTTTACAGATAAGGAAACTGAGGCAAACAGGGTTAAGTGACTTGCCCAAAGTCACACAGCTAGTAAGTGTAGAAGACCAGATTTGAACTCACAAAGGCGAGTCTTCCTGACTCTAGGTCTAGCTCTCTATGTACTTTATCGCCTAGCTGCCCACCCTGCAGGGCAGGTAGTATCACTATCCCCATTCTACAGATGGGGAAACTGAGACTGAGAGAAGTTAAGTGATATGTAGCTGAGGCAAGATTTGAACTCAGGTCCTCTTGACTCCAAGTCTCAGCTTCTATCCACTGTACCACCAAGCTACCTCTCACCTGAACAGCTAAAAAAAAAGCCTCTTAATTGGACTCCATGACCAAAATTTTTATCCTCTCCAATCTGTTGTTCGCATAACTGTAAAACTGACATCATCATTGACTACATCACTCTCCTTCTCAAGAAGCTGCAGTGAATTGGCTCCCTATTGTCTCCAGGATAAAATGCAAACTTCTCTGTTTGGTCCTTAAAACTATCTTTGCCGTCATTTCCTATCATTTCTCCTGTACCTCCATGAAGTCTATGTTGCAATTAAACTGGTCTATTTATAATGTTTCTGTATAAAACATTTTTTTTCTCAGACATCTGTCTAAAACCCCCATGCCTGGAAGGTTCTCCTCACTTCAATCTCTACCTCCAGTCAAGGTTCAGCTCATGTGCTGCCTACTGCATAATACCTTTCCTAGCCCCAACTCTTAGCTTCTCCCCTCCCTCATTACCTCATATTAACTTACTCACCACTGCATGATACACAGCAAGCCCTTATAAGGGGGGCAGCGACATGAGACAGTGGATAAGTGGAGCCAGGAGGACCCGAGTTCTATCCGGCCTCAGACACTTACTAGTTGTGTGACCCTGGGAAATCACTTAACCCTGTTTGCCTCAGTTCCCTCATCTGTAAAATGAACTAGAGAAGGAAAAGGTAAACCACTCCAATATTTTCAGCAGGAAAAACCCCAAATGGGGTCACAGAGAGTAGGGTGTGACTGAAACAATTCAACAACAAAGCCCTTATATCAGTTATTATTTTACTTATAATTATTCGATTCATATATATTTGTATTTAGTTACATTCGTATGTGAAAGTCCTTCTCTTTTTTATTTCCTTTTTATCCCCCATCTAATATAGTGCCTGAAATATGAGAGGTCCTTCATAAATACTTGCTGAACTGAATTGAAAGAGGTTGAGCAAACCCTACCCCTTGGGTTGAAATCTTGGCTCCTGACACGTATTTTGTGACCTTGGGCAAACAAGCAGGGTGTGGTGGATAAAAAGAAACGGAGGATCTGGGTTTAAATCCTGGTTCTTTCATTTACAACTCAGATGACCTTGGATATGTTTGTTGTTGTTTTTTTTTAATTCTGGAGAAATTAATCTAACTTATCTGGGTCTCAGTTTCCTTATCTAAAAAAAGAAAGAATTTCAGAGACTCTAAAGTCCTTTGAAGCTCTAAATCTACTGGCCTATTGCATCTCTGAGGCTCAGCTTTGTCCGCTGTTAAATGGGATATTATTCGCTTGAGTTATCTGTTTGTAGAGTTTTTCTAAGAAAAGTTCTTGGTAAACCATAAAGTGCTATATAAATGTGAGATGATATTACCACCCATCTACTATCTCTAACACTCTACAGTGTTACAGTGGCCACACCTTAAAACTTGTCACTCAGAATCACTCCACCCTTAGGATTTAAAGCTTTGCTCTCTCCCCTTTCTGACCACAGTCTCCTTAGTCTGACTTCTTTGACTACCTCATTCTCACTGAACTGCATCATCATTCTCATTGTAACTTCCTTCCCTCACCTCCCTCCTTCTCCCCATCCAATATTCCTTTGTCTATATCTACCTCTTTATCTAATTTATACCCACTTAAAGCAATTTCAGTACTATTTTCCCTGGTATGTTAGATTCTTTCAAACCCTTCATTGTTTAATGTGCCCATCATACATATACACATTAACTGTCTATGTTCTGTGTTCTCACTCCCCAAGCAACTATGTTATTAGCAAAAGGCAATAGGTCATACTGGTTGGTCCACTGAATATGCCTACTACCAGAACTCACTTGGCCCCTCATTGAACCTATTCTTTTATGTGTCTCAACTCATTTAATTTTCACAACTGCATTTCTAATTCCTAACCTCTCTTTAAAGTTAACTACACCTGTGTCCTACCCTCCTTACCACTCACAGTCTTTGGGAAGTATAGCCAGGCCATATGGTATGAGCTCCCTTGCCCTCCCACCTTTCTAACCTGTTGTCTCCATCATTCCAGCTGAAAAATGTCATTGTATTTTTACATATTCCCTCTTCCTTTCCACCTATCCCAGAAGAAGTGCACCTCCTCCTTTCCAAAGCTAAACCTCTCATTCCCATCCTCTCACCTCCTCTGGGCCTTAACTCCATCAATCAGGATGAGGATTACAGGCAACAGTTAATGTGAAAAAATCCTGGGGATTTTTGCTGATTACAGGTTTAGTGTAAATCAGTGGTATGACTTGGTCGGCCTCCAAAGTTCATTTATTGGAGGCTATATTAAGAGAAGACTAGTGGTCACAACAAGGGAGGTGATAGTCCCACTGTATGCTGCCCTGTTCAGACCACATCTGGAGTATTGAGTTCATTTTAGCCAAAGCATTAAGTAACTGGAGCCCATACAAAGGAGGATAGTTGAATTGGTTATGGGGTCTGAAACCATTTCACCTGAGGATCAGTTGAGTTGTGATGTGGGTTGGTTTTGAAATAGTTGAAGGTTGATTATGTGGGAGAGAGATTAGTCTTATCCTTTATAATTTTCAGAGAACAGAACTTAGAACAGTGGGAAAAATCAGAGAGGCAGATTTGGGCTTGATAGGAAGGAGAACTTTTTAACATTTAGAGATGATCCAAAATAGCATGGATGGCCTTAGTGATGAACTCATCATTTGAGGTCTTCAGGAGCAGATTACATGAGTACTTGCTTGAGATATAGAGATTGACTAAGAGCTGGGAGTGGATCCCCTCAAAAGTCCATTCTGAGAAGGCATTTCTATGTGTCTGTTCTTGTACAAACCCTAAAATGTCTCCACTGACGTATTATCACATTTTCCTCATTTCCCTCTTACAGACAGCAGGATATCATAGGAAGAAGAGTAGACCTCTCCTCAGAAGACCTGGCTTTTAATCCTGGCTCTGGTAGATAGAGTGACAGACAGACATAAATAGGTAGAGATGATATAGATAAATAGCCAGTGAAAAACATTACTTTTCTGAACTTTAGTTTATCTATAAATGGGGATACTAAAATATGTACTAACTACCTCAAATTGATAGTGGAAAGAATGTTTTGTGAGTCACAAAGTTACATAATTGTGGGTTGTTATTATTTTATTTTAGATAATATCACCATATTAACCTTCTTAAAATTTGACTTTATGTTACTGTCATTCAAAGCCCTCCATAATTTGAAGTCATTGTACTTTCTCACCCTCATCTCACTCTCCAATAAGCAATCTGCTCCAGCCAAACTGAACTATTTGCCATCACCAGAACCTACATGTGCCTTACTGCCTCTGTACCTTTCCTCCATTTACCTGGAATGATTTAGTTCGACATTTCTTAAGTTCTTAGTAAATGAAGTCGATTAGATGGCACAGAACATAGAGCACTGGGCCTGGAATTGAGAAGACCTGAATTCAAATCTGGCCTCACACACTTACTAATTGTGTGACCCTGGGCAAGTCGTTTAACCCTCTTTGCCTCTGTTGTAAAAATGAGCTGGAGAAGGAAATGGCAAATCACTTCAAAATCTTTGTCAAGAAAACACTAAATGGGGTCATGAAGAGTCAAACATGACTAAACAGCAATGTACAAGCATTTTTCAAGGTTCTGGGGATACAAGACAAAAAATGAAAGCTCCCACACCCTCAGAGGACTTAATTTATACTTTGGTGGTTGTGGGGGTGGCATAAAATGTACCAAAAAATCATAGAAATGATGAAAGGAGCCTGGTCAATTTGAAGTTGCTTATAGGGTGTCAGGCTACTGTTTGGAATGTTGACTCCATCTACTGGGATGCGTGTTATGATCACTGGTATCTAGTTGAGAAGAGTGAAGATATCTTCTGGCCTAGATACTTATCCACCTATTCACAATCCCTTTTTATAAATATCATAGAAGAAAACTGAGAGGGAAAAAGTACTAGCCACTGAGGAGAAGAGGAAAGGCTTCCCCAGAGGATGTAAAAGGAATTGGAAAATGGAAAGTTTGGAAATCTGAGAGGATTCTGATTCATAGAGGAAAAGGTAGGACATGTCAAACAGAAGAAGTCGTGTGTGCCACGGTCTCTGGGTGGGTGGGATGGACAGAGAATGTATTCAGAGGACAGATTGACCATAATACAATTTGTGATGGAAATTTGTTATGAGACAAAGCTAAAAAGTAGGTGCCAGATTGTGCAAGTTTTTAAATGCCAGGATAAGAAATTTATACTTGACATTCAATCGGCTCCAGAAATCCAAAGATTTCTGATTGTCAAATCTATGCATAAGGAAAATGAGTCTGGTAATGGGGTGAAAAAATGACTTGGAGATAACAGAAACAGGAAGGTACCATCAAAGGGCTATGGGGTAACAGGGACTAGAGTCAAGAAGAAAGAGTAATAGAAACTATAGAAACTCTAAAATAGAGTCCACTTTCCAGCTGAACTGCTTTTATAAAGATCTAGAAAATGTACCAGACCAAATTCTTATTGGAAACTCATGTAAATAACACCTTGCCATTTTTCCAATCATCTACCTCCCAGGGTTATTGTGAGGATCCAATGAGATGATGATTGGAGCAGCTAGGTGGTACAGTGAATAGAGCACTGACCCTGGAGTCAGGAGGACCTGAGTTCAAATCTAGTCTCAGACACTTGACACACTTGCTAGCTGTGTGACCTTGGGCAAGTTACTTATTGTCAATTGCCTTGACAAAAAAAATTAGATAATGATTGTAAAGTGTTTAGCATAGTGCTTGGCACAGAGGAAACACTACAGAAATGTTAAATGTTATTTTTTTACAGTCCAGGTTAGCATAGGGAGAGAGACAAAGAGGTCTTCAAATACTGAGGACCAGATCTAGCCAGAAGCTCCCCATAGGAAAAAGTCCAGAGTCCAGTGACTGAAAGAATATTGAGCCTCTGTTACTCATATAGGAAGTATCAGGTAGAAAGAGGTGACGGTACTCCCTTCATGAGTGCAAAGTACAGGAACAAATATCATAGTACCATTTGGCAGTTCTGTCACTTAGTAGCCAGTTTGAGGTCACAGATCCAGAGCAGACTGAGGAATGAACATGGTCCTAGGGGTGGTAGAGAAAAGAGGTCACGGTTACGAGCACTAGTCAGAAATAAGTTCAGAAGCAAATAGAGGTTGAATAGCTCTGCCCCCAGAAGCAGAACAGAGACTCAGTTCTAGCCCCGACTCCAGGCTGAAGCCTATAGTGGAATAACCAGGGCAGGAATATCAGGCTGAAAAAGAACCTGCATTTCCATAATTCTGAAACTGCAAAGCTTCCCACTGGGGTGGTAGTGGCTGAGTCCAAGAGCTGTCTACTGGAACTTCCAATCAGGAAGAAGTCAACAGGCATCTACCTCAGATCTAAACTGGGGTCAGGAATTTGGAGAGGTCAAATCAGGAGGGCAGTGAGCAGACTTCACCTTGGATCACATTACTTTGGGAGTGCTGAAAGTTTGTCAGTCCCCAATCTGAGCTGTCACTGAGATCCTGGAATAACACAACCCTCGATACCTCAAGAAAGCAACAGAAGAACCCAAGAAGACAAAAATTCAGCTGAGACATTCTCCCCTCATCCAGACATGCCCATAACCCATCTCTAATATGAAGTACAAAGTCACGAAGTAGGCTGGAAAAATGGGCAAACAACAAAAAACCAGAATTCCTCTATAAAGGGTTACTAAGGGGATAGAGAAGCTCAAGATAGAGTCAGAAGAAGAGAATGACTCCAAAACATCTGCAAGTAAAGTTTCAAAAAAATGTACCTTGAGCACAAATCCAACCAGAATTCCTGGAAGAGATAATGCAAAAGTTAAAGATGGGGGGAGAGGGGGAAGAGAGGGCTAAAAATGGTTTTGAAAACCAAATGAGAGTGGTAAGAACAAAAAATGGTAAAATAAATGAAAGCTATAGAAGAAGCCTATGGAAGAGAATTAATATCTTGAGACAAGAGGCACAAAACCATACCCAAGAAAATAATTCCCTGAAAATGTGAATTGTCCAAGTAGATAATAGTGACTACAAAAGAAATCAGGAAATATACAAGCATATACTCCAAGAAGCAGAAAGAAAGAATTTAAGTACTGAGAAGCTAGAGTTAGAGTCACACAAGATTCTGTATCCCCTGAAGAGAAGACAACTTAGAATACAATAAATCTAGGCTTACAGCCAAGAATAATTTAGCCAACAACATGAATATGTACTAGAGGGGGGAGGATGGTATTTTAACAATAATTAGCAAAATTGAAACCAAAAAGTGAAACCACTCTAATTAATAAAAGTTTTAAACACACACACACACAACACACATGCACACATACACACACACACACACACTAAAATAGATGAGCAATTGACAAATTTGATTTTTTTAAAAGAAGACAAAATCAGCATTAAAAAAGGTGAATTCATAATCAATGAAGAGTAAAGAAAACATTAAGAACTATTTGTCCCAATCATATTCCAATAAATCTGACAATCTCAATGAAATTGGTGAATATTTAAAATGTAATGATTATTTAACATATTTAATCAATTTAAAATGATAAATTTAATAAATATTTTATAAACTATTTAATGGATGAGTATTTGTAAAATAAAAATTGCTCAGATTAACATAACAAGAGCTAAAGGACATAAATAAAACCATATTTTTTTTAATTGAGCAAGCTGTAAATGAACTCCCAAAATGTGAAGGGAACCCAGGATTAGAAAGATTGACAAGTCAGTTCTATCAAACATTTAAAGAACAGCTAATTCCAATACTACACAAACTGTTTGAAAAAGTAGGAAAAGAAGAGTTCCTATCAAATTCCTTCTATGACAAATATGATCTAGATGAATATTCCTAATGAATATTGGCACAAAATTTGAAAGCATAATTGCAGCATAGGCACAACAACTTATCACAAAGATGGTACATGATTACCAGGCTGGATTTATAACAGGAATGGGGCCGATTCAGTGTTGGGAAACAATAAATGTAACAGATTACATTAAAAATAAAAACAACAAAAATCATATAATTATACTTATTGACGAAGGGAAAGCTTTTTATAAGATATAATGCCCATTTCTGTTTAAAAAAAATACTAGGAAGCATGGGAAATCTATCTTTCCTTATTATAATAAATAATATCTAAAGCCAAGAACCAATATTATCTATAATGGGGATAAGTGAGAGGCCTTCCCCATAAGATCAAGTTAAAATAAGGATGTCCATTATTACTATCCCTGGTCAATATAGGGCTAGACTATTCAATATAGTCAGCTAGAAAGGTTGACTATAACAACAACACAAGAAAAAATAAATTGAGGAAATAAATATAGCTACACTGGAAATAGTTTTATCACTTTTTACAGATGATAATATACTTGGAGAACCCTAGAAAGTCAACAAAAAGCTAATTGAAACAATTTCACCTTCAGCAAAGTTGCAGAACATAAAATAAAACCAAATAAATTATCAGTATTTCTATTTATTACCAAAAAATCCAGTTGGAAGAGATAGAAAGAAAAATTCTACTTGAAATAACTATAGATAACATGAAATATATGAGTGTACCTGCCAAGACACAGACAGGAACTATATGAAAATAATTACAAAACGTTCTTTATAAAAATACAAATATATTATTTAGAAATACTAATTGTTCATGGGTAGGCCCATCCTATATAATGAAAGTAACAATAGTACCTAAATCAACTTACATATCCAGTGCCATATCAATCAAACTATCAATGGACTGTTTTATAGAACTAGAAAACATAATAATTCATCTGGAAAAACAGAATATTAAGAATATGAAGGGCATTAATGAAAAGAAATGCGAGGAAGGGAACTTGGCAGTACCAGATCTCAAATTATACTACAAAACTGTTATCATTAAAGCAATTTGGCACTGGGTAAGAAATAGAGAGGCCAATTTGTGAAACTGATTAGGTACACAGTATACAGAAGCAAGCAAGCACAGTAACCTAGTGTTTAATAAAACCCCCAAATCCTAGCTACTGGGACAAGAACTCAATATTCCACAAAAATTGTTAGGAAATTGGAAAATAGTAAAGTAGAAACTAAGCATAGACCAACATCTATTTTTACAACTTGTGTGATCCCAGGCAAGTCACTTAACCCTATTTGCCTCAATTTCCTCATATGTAAATTGAGTTGGAGAAGGCAATGGCAAACCACTCCAATATCTTTGCCAAGAAAGATCCAAATGGGATCATGAAGAATGGGACGTGACTGAAAATGACTAAACAACAAAGAAGACCGTCCATTTTGAAAGATTTAGGAACTCTAATCAACACAATGATAACCACATTTTCAGAAGACTGATGATCAAACATGATATTCACCTCAAGACAGAGAAGTGATAGACTCAAGAGTGTAGATTGAGCCAGATGATGATGATGACAATGAGGACGGACATCATCGATACCGGAATTTGTTTCACTTCATTATGCATGTTTGTACTGGATTTCGTAGTTCTTATTTTCTCAGGGGGGTAAGGGTATAAGAGAGGGAGAGAGAGAATTCAGACCTGGAAAATTCGGGGAGGGGGGAATTTGAATTTAAAAAGTAAGAGGCTTTTGGAAACATTCTTTTAATGCAGAGTTTCTTTTTAAGCCATAAGGTGCTAGTTGGGACCCACCACCTTCAGCCAGCTCAGGCACCCTGCCCTCAACTACTGTAAGAAGTGAGTCTGTCAAGTGTTTATACAACAATGAATGAAGAGTGCTAAGTAATAAATGTGAATTTAAAGATAGGGAGGGAAAGAATAGTAGCATGGCAGACTGTTACACTGGAAAAGCAGACAGCCATAAAGCAAAAGTATTCAAAATGAATCACTTGTCAGTTGAGTTAAACTGAAAGTGAATGAAATGCCTTCTGCTGAATGAATGCAGTCCCATAATTGAACAAGTCTGACTCAAAATGATGTGAGAGATACAACTATGATTTAACTGATCAAATATTGCAGATCTTTTTTTCCTTCTTGTGAATCAGTCTTTTCTTTTTAAATTTCTCTCCAGCTATTACCCATACATCAGAGAGCCAAAGCCAGGCTATGGAAGAAATTCAGGGAGTCAGTCACTTTTAGTATGTCTAGACAATTGTCTATCTGAGTTTATCTATATCTGAGAAGTATTTAGAATTAAGAAATCAAGTCACTAAATATACTGTTAGTTATAGCAGCAGTCAGATGGGTGAAATCCCAAAGAATCCTCCAAATGAAAAGAAGCTCAGAAGGTCATCTCACCCATTCCAAAAAGATGACTGCAAATGCCGTGCTTATAAACCTACTTTGGTAATGGGACAGAAGTCTCTCATCTTTGACCATCAACACACTTTTTTTCTAAAATATTCCGAAGCCCTTCAGCTAACATTTCAGCCCCTTCTATTTTAGACTGTTATCACTAGAACTGGCACAGTTACTGAGGGTAAGGGTGGGTCTTATCTTAATTTTGTATCTCTCCCTGTTCTAACCTTGCATGTTTGTTCTTAAGATAGTAGGCACTAAATAAATGTAAATTGAACCGACCTCAATAATCAGATCTCTAATGAATATTTCCTCTACTAGGGACGTGTAAAAGTTTGCATGAACTGATGCAAAATGAAATAAGCCCAAAATACCTATTACAATAATGATTTCCATTGTTATAAGAGGCATTCTGGAGGAATTCTACTTATAATTTAGTCACACTGCACAATTTTAAAACGGACAGAAATTGAAAAAAAAGGTCTAGAACCAGATATTCATTTTTGAAAGAAAGTTGGAGGGGTACTTCTAGGGCAGAATGTCATGTATATTGTCAGATGAGTCACAGTAATCAGTTACTTTGCTTTTCTGTTTTTCTTTGTTAGAAGGGAAGGTTAAATTTTGCATTGGGACAGGAAATGGAGAGTCTTTCCAGAAATGACTGTGATTTAGGGGAAAAAAAGGCATCAATAAAACTTAATTTTACATACATATATGTGTATCTGATAACTGTGTTAGTACAGATTTCTGTTAAAGGAACAGACAAATAGTTATTCACCTGTAGATGTTCAGCAAAGAGAAAAGGTGTCTGTTGTCATTGCTTCACTCATCAGATTACGGTTCCTAATTTGAGAATCCCATCCAAGTGAGGCCAAAATAATAGCTTCCATGTATACGAAACATGAAACCCGAGAACTCAGTTGACCTGTCAGGCGATTAGAGATATTAAATTACATAACTCCAGGTCACACATGAGTAAACTGAGGCTTAGAGGGATGATATAAATTGTCCTGAGCTTAGCCAGTAAGTAACAGAGAAGAGACTCAGATTAATAGTCTATGATTCCAACACCGTGCCTCTAGGCTCCTTAAAACAAGTTAGATAAGCTTATAATAAAGAAGGGTACATCCTCACCATGTCTCCTATACCATTGGAAGATTCTGAAGAAATGCCACTTAATACGCTAAAAGAATTCTCTCCACAATGTTAAAAAGATATTGGTATGTCTTTGTCTTGCATTCTACAGTTTCACCACTGGAGGGAGTAAAACCCAGCAATCTAACCAGTTGCGCGCCCCTTTGGGAGGGCTCTTCAAGGTTGAATGTTTTACCTCTCTCTTTAAAGAAATGTTCTGCTGCACAACTGTCCCCAGAAAAACACCGCTATCTGATGTGTTTTGCTTCTCGTGTGGTTACCTTTCTAAAAATATGTTTCTGCAAAATCTCCCTCCTGGGCTCGGAAGCCCACAGGCAGAGTTAGTGAGTGTGGGAGGCTCTCCTCCCTCAGAGAGAATTTGGAGGCTGGGGGTGGTGATTGGGATGCGCCGAGAAAACAAGAAATGAATCTATCTGCCCCTTTGTGAAGGCTGAAGATGGGATGTCTTTGAGGTCTCAGGACCTCCCTGACTCATCCGCCACAGCCTCTATCCGAGGACAGAAAGCCTGGGGAAAATGACGACATCTTGCTGGGAATGAGGTCTGGAGCTTGTGGAACCTGGGGGTCAAGGACATAAAATAGTGATCACAATTTCTGGTGGAAATGGGTCAGGGTGGACCTGGATAAATATATTTTTTTTTCTTCAGATAGATAATGACTGATAACATGAAAAGCAACAGAGTAGGTTGCTAAAAGCACTGAATTTGGGGTCAGAGAACTGATCTTTAGTCCCAATACTCCTGCTATTAGCTTTATAAATTCAAGAAAGTCACTCAACCTCACTGACTTCATCCGTAGAATGGGGTTAACATGGTTTGCTCTTCTTACGTTGCACAGCTGTCATGGGGGAGGAGGATAATGGGAAATTATATAGGAAAAGTAAATTGCAAGCATAAGATTCTCCATAAATTTCAGCTAATATTATTTCTAAAGTTTCTCACATCTGTGTAACATCCCTGTGAAGAGTAGAGACTTTAGGAGAATGTTAAAATGTACAAAACTGAGTTCAGGTTCTTATTTCTATAGACAATCTTCAAAGCAGTTTCAAAGGATTCCATTTGATGATAAAAAATAACATTTATATTGTGATTTAAGGTTTACAATGTGATTTGCTCAATGTGATATAGGTAGTCAACATTTAATTATACCCATTTTATAGATGAGAAAACCAATGCACCACGAGGTTAAATGACTCAATCAGGACAATATAAAATGAGGGGGTTTGGACAAGATGAAGTCTAAGTTCTCTTCTGATCTAGAACTTCCATTCAGTGAGTGTCTTGGCCTTTATGGCTGTGTCTGAGAGTCATTGAGGAGGAGAAAGAAAACTATTCTGCCAGTCAGGCAGACCTTACAAAGTGGATATTAAAGGAAGAAAGCAAAATGAGAAGGAAACAAGCTTCATTTACCTTCTGCATTATGGTCACCCCTCCATGAATAAATATTTGCAAGACAGATTAGGGTGAAAAAGAAGGGGAGGAGGGAAGAACCACTGTCAAATGTCTAGCATTTAAGCAAATAATTTGAAGTCTGACAAGTGTGCCTTCTTTAACTTCAGATTATGCCTTTGCATTATTTGAAGCTGAAAAATAATGGAGAAGAAAAGGAGAGGAAGGAAGAAGAGGAGGAGAGAGAGAGAGGTAGAGGGATAGAAGAAGGAAAAAGGAAGGAAGGAAGGAAGGATGGAAAGAAGGGAGGGAGGAAGGAAGGGTGAGAGGGGAGAAAAGAAGGAAGGAATGGAGGCAGGAAAGAAGAAAGGAAGGGAGGAAAGAAGGAAGGGAGGGAAGAAGGGAGAAAAGAAAGGGAAGCAAAGCAAAGGAGAGGAAAGGAGAAGAAAGGAGAATCATAAGGACAAGGAAGAAAGAAAAGAAGAGATGTGGAAAGGGAAGGGAAAAAGGAAGGAAAAGTGAGCTACATATAAAGTATTTTCTCACGTAAAAAGTATTCAGGCATTGTGCAAGAAACCTGCAAGTGTAATAGAGGACCTCACATTAACTGGACTGGATGGCGTTCCTCAGTAAGATCTGTGGCAAGGCCACAAAGAGAAGGAAATTATCACGGATAGACTTCAAATCTGAGCAGCCCACAGCTAGTCATGACTTCAGAGGACAGGCAGTGAGGCACGCCTCCTGCCTCAAACACAGGAGTGGGGAACTCTAGGGCAGAAGGAGGCAGACGTCTTCAGAACTAACCAATGTCTTGTTTTGGGTTGTTCAACTGTACCTTGTTACAAGGGATACTCTAGTGAACTGGGAGGGGGAGGGAAAGCATTGAGAAGAGATGGTGCGTGGAGAAAAAGAGCATCAGTAAAATATTTTTAAAACATAATCTTTGTGCTCTGGACTCCTAAAATAAAATGTAGTCTGCAGTTATAGTTGCATAGTTACCACATAGTCTATACACACTAATGACAAGATCCATAAATAAAACCATTGCTCAGGGTAACCTAGAAAAATTGTTGCTTTAGGATCTAAATGAGCCTGTGTGAGACTCCAAGTGCCCCTGGGTTGAACACATACATGTAATGTAAAAGGTAGAATTCAGAGCAGAACTGTAGACATTTTACATTATACAGAAATTGCCCAGGATTGACTTCATCTAACCCAGATCCTTTTGAGGTGTTGATGTTGGTAAGAAGAGATTAATCTTTAGAAAAGCAGCAACTTTATCAGGCATCAGGCTATTCCTGTAATGTTGGGTTGACTCCTTCTTTTGGATGATTCATTTTATTCCATTATTTCTTTCTTCCAAATCTGTGCCTCTCATAGTCATGTCTACAATTGGGCTCTCTAGGTGATTTAAGCATTTGGAACATTCTTCCTCTTCCCAGTACTGGGAGCCATAGATTCATCTCAAAATAGACAACTATAAAGTAGGTGATATTTGTCCTTGGCACATTCAAACTTCCCTTTCTTTGGCTTTCTCCTACCTACTGATCCCTTTTACTCCATCTCAGTTAGACTATTAAGGTTAGATGTAGTCAGAGATAGCACTGAGGTCAGCGATCACAGGATCACTCTAGTTATAGGAACTTCAGAAGAAGATGGAGGGTAAGATCAAGTGCACATGGACAGGCATAAAAACTCATGTATTTCCAAAGAACAACTGACAATAGCAAAAGGAAGAAACTTTTTTCTCTAGTTTAATACAATGTTACTCAAGTACTAAACCATTCTATCCTGAAACCCAGACCTCACTTTCCACCAGGCTTCTCTTTTTTTCTTTAGAAACAAACTTTTCTTAGTTTAAATTTGTATTTCATTTTCAATTGTGAATTCTTTCCCTCTCCCCATCCTTCAACCATTGAGAAAGCAAGAAATATGATACCCATTATACATACAAAGTCATGCAAAACATATTTTTACATTAGCCATGTCCCAAAAATAAAAGCAAATAAAAATAAAGAAAGAAAAGAAAAAAATACTTTAGTCTGTACTTTTCCGACACCATCAAGTCTCTATCTGGAGATGGACAGCACTTTACATCATGAGTCTTTTCTGTGTCAAAGAGTATGCACGGTTTATAGCCCTTTATAGTTCCAAATTATATTACATAATAGATGGACTGATTCATAGCTCCTACCAACAGTGCAACACCCCCTCCAACATTTCTCATTTTCCTTTTCTGTTATCTTAGCCAATCTGATGATTATGAAATGATACCTCAAAGCTGTTTCAATTTGCATTTATCTAATTATTGGTGATTTAGAGCATTTCTATTTGACTATCAGTAGCTTTTATTTCTTCCTCTGAAAACTGTCTGTTCATATACTTTACCAATTGGGGAATGGCTCCTATGTTTTTTATAAATTTGGCTTAGTTCTCTATATATTTGAGAAATGAGACCTTTATCAGAAAAACTTGCTGCAAAATCCTCCCCCTATTTCTTGCTTTTCTTCTAATTTTGTGTTCTTTGATATCTCTTATTTGTCCATGAACTCTTCCCCCATCCATAGTTTTGATGGGTAATTTTTTTCCATGATCCACTCATTTGTTAATAATATCACCGTTTATGTCTAAATAATGTATCAATTTTGAGTTTATCTTGGTGTACAACGTGAGGTGTTGGTCTGGTCTATGCTAGTTTCTGCCAAAATACTTTCCAGTTTTCTTGGTAGTTTTTGTCAAATAATAAGTTCTTGCCTCAGTAGCTAGGATTTCTGGTTTATCAAACACTAGGCTACTGTGCTCATTTCCTTCCCTATCACTTTTTTTCACTGATTCTTTGATATTCTTGACCTCTGTTCTTCCAGATGAATTTTGTTACTATGGTTTTTTTTTTTTTTCTAACTCCATAAAATAAATCTTTGGTAGTTTGATTCATGTAGCATGGAATATGTAAATTAATATAGATAGCATTGTAATTTTTTATAATATTGGCTAGGCCCACACATGGCAATGAATATTTCTCCAGTTACTCACATCTGTCTCTATTTGGGTAAATAACATTTTATAATTGTATTCATATAGTTTCTGTGTGTGTCTTTGCAAGTAGACTACCAAGTATTTTATATTTTCTGTAGTTATTTTTACATGAAATTGCTCTTTTTATCTTTTCCTTATGAGTTTTGTTGGTAATATGTGGAAATTATGACTCCTTGTGTGGATCTATTTTATATCCTGTAACTTTGCTAAAATTGCTGTTTTGACTAGTTTTTTAATTGACTCTCTAGGTTTCTCTAAGTATACAATCCTCTAATAGGGTCCTCTTAAGCTACGTTGTCAATCCTGGTTATAACAAGTGTCTCAAGAATGGAAAAAAATATAAGTTCATTGTAGGGGGAGAAATATGGCTCAAACTACCATACAAAACAGCCAAAGTCTACTCTACCAATAAAATAGTCAGTCAGTCTACCAGACTAATGTCCAATGTGAAAATAAAATAAATAAAACTTAATAGCAGAATACGTAATTAGAATAGAATAGCAAAGTAAATAATGAGGGAAAGGCAATAGGATCATTTCAAAGGAAGAAAAGATCACTTGAATATTCAGTTAAGGGTTCATTGAGGAGAAAAAAACTGGATTTAAGACTTGTATTTCAGTTCTATGTAGGGATAGTGACCACATGAATTTCACCAAATAACTAGCTTGATGTCATACAGAAAACAGAAAGCTAGTCTGAGACTGCATTCTCTCCCAGAATTCCAAGAGAGTATCCATTTTAATTAGTACTCCCATTCAAAATAACTAAACAATCTTCAAAAATATTTGAGGTATGACATTTCAAAGTACACAATTCTTTCATAGATTCAACTGGAAAATCTTTCAAAAATGAATTTCAATGACTCGAGTAATATTCAGTGAACATGGCTAGCCCATGCTCAAAAAATTAAAATGACAGTATTACCAAAGTTATTTTACATTTTTAGTGCTTTAATGATTAAACTACCAAAGTGATACTTTACAGGTCTAGTTAAAATAATGACAATTTATTTTTCAGAACAAAAAGTCTAGATAAGAGTTCTTAATCTGGGGTTGTTTGTTGTTTGGTTTTTAAACTATTTTAATAACTATTTCACTATAACTAGTTTATTTTTAACCCTGCTTTTTTATGAATTTAAAAATACTCTGAGAAGAGTTCCGTAATCTTTCCTATTTTACCAAAGGAGTCCAAGACAGAAAATTTTCAGGACCTATGTTCTACAAATAAAAGGGGAAATGGCCTATATTTAAATATATATATATATATATATATATATGCATATTTATACATATATACATACACACACATACATATACAGATATAAATATAGATATAGACACAGACATGGATAAAAATAGATATAGATGATATAGATATAGGTATAGATGTAATCAGCTCTTTTTGTAGTTGAAAAGAATTAGAAATGGAGGAGGTGCCCATCAATTGGAAAATGGCTGAACAGGTTGAGGTATATGATTATGAAAGAATACTATTGTGCTGTAAGAAATGAGGAAGGGATGGTTTCAGAAGACATATACGAACTTATTCAAAGTGAAATAAACAAAACCAGGCCAACACTGTACAGAGTAATAGCCATATTATAACAATTATCAACTGTGAAAGACTAAGCTATACTAATCAATATTATCATTCAAGATAATTCCGAAGGACCCATGATGAAAAATTCTATCTATCTTCAGAGAGATAATAGTGAAGAATGGGGCATACTTTTTCACTTTCTATTTCTTGGGTTTTTTTTCCCTTAGGTTTTGGTTTGGTTTGATTTTTTTTGCATCATGGATAATATAGAGATATGTTTTGAATTACTTCACATGTAAAATTCATATCATGTTGCTTGTCTTTTCAATGGGTAGGAGAGGAACAGGAGGGAGGGAGAATGAATGTTAAAAATTCATTGAAAAAGAATTTTAAAAATTTAAAAGAACCCCTGATCTAGAATAACAAGGGGAAGAAATTACTATGAATTAAGATGGAATAATACTTGTGGACTTCAAACTATATTAAAAAATAGCAATCATCAAAAAAAAATCATAGTATTGATTCAAAAACAGAAAAGTATATCAGTGGAACAGACTAGGCACAGGAGAGTTAGAAATCAATGTCCTCAAGACCCATATGTACAAAAATATTTACTGCAGCTCTCTGTGTGGTGGCAAAAAACTGGAAATTAAGGGGATGCCCATCATTTGGGGAATGGCTAAACAAGTTGTGCTATATGCATGTAATGGAATATTATTGTGCTATAAGAAATGGGGAGGAGATGGACTTCATATTTACCTGGAGAGGCTTATACAAACTGATGCTAAGTGAGAAGAGCAGAACCAGGAAAAATTTGTACACAATGACAGACACAACATATGTGTGACGACCAACCTTGATAAACTGGACTCTTCTCAGCAACGCACAACTATAAGACAACTCTACAAGTCTTAGGGTGGAAGGAGATACCTATATTCAGAGAAAGATCTAGAAAGAACAGAGTTTAAATGGAGAATGAAGCAATCTACATCTACTCTTTTCCATGTTTGGTTTTGTTTCCTTTTTCCTATTGCCCACTCCATTGGTTACAACCCTTCTATACAACCAGATCAATGTCCAATGTGAAAGTATTTGCAGATTCTCTAATTGACTGCATGCTGCCGTGAGTGGGGAGGGGGGAGGAAAGGGAAGAGAGAAAACTTGAAACTCAAGGGACTCAGGACCTGAATCTTGTAAACTAAAAGTAAGTAAACAAATCAATTTATTAAAAAATAAAATTAAATTAAAAGAAAGCAAAGGAAAGCTATAGATTTTAAAATAGAAAGAAAGAAATCAATGATCTCAAAAACCCAGGTTCAATAAACTTGAGAAACCTTAATTAGTTTTAAAAATTCTCACCTCTATTAGACGAGAACTTCTGGGAAAATGAGAAAGCAACTTAGCAGAAATTAGGCTTCAACCAAAATCTTATACCACATTTTGTAATCAATTAAAAAATACATATATGACCTTAATATTAAAGATAATACCAAAAAATAAAAAAGAAGAAAAACAAATTATAAAACTTTCATAATATAATATAACACCAATGCAATATTCACAGTGCCCATGGTGGCTATAAATATGCTGATGTAGTTCTGAATCACAAAATGTCTTCCACACGGAAGACAGAACCAAAACATTTATTCGAACACCAGAAAGCCAAATCCATCAGGGCAACCAAGAAGTTGGTATACATAACCAACACAACAATGCACTGACATCCCCAAGACTTCCCTCTGTCAGGCCTTCAAAATAAAACAAGCTCCCTTAAGCAAAAATGCCCCTTTCTCACTCACACGAGCTGCTCTGCCTCTGCTCTGGTTACCCCCAGCTCTATTCTTGCTCTCCTCTGCTCCTTCCTGCTCCACTCTTCCTGTTCCACCCCCTTTCAGCAAGCTCCTCTTGCTGTGGATTCCATGTGATTACATTTGGCCTATTAAGGGGCAGGGAAGATTTTCAAATTCCCATTACCATTACATTGGGCCCCAAGATCTTTCATGTTCTTATGTAGGTCAATGGGACTTTAGGGATAAGTGGTATCAACAGAACTTTACAGCAATGTAACAGGGATTAAACACAATAAACACAGAAAATAATATCTTAGGGTAGGGCTTGAGCACAAGCACCCCATCATTCCCTCTAGAACAAATGAGACCCAAAATCTTGGGGTAAGGGGCAAAGTCTCTTCTTCTATGGCTACTTCCTGCTGAAATTGGACATAGAGCTGTCCCTGTCCCAAGAAGTCCCACAAGAGGCTAGCTCTTTAGCTGGCATCCAGAGTGTGGTCAATGCCAGGTTTAGGGGTGACACATCACAGTTGTGGACAGGGGATAACATCTGGCTTAAGTGATCAAGCAAGGGTACCAAGCCTGCAGGAAACAAATCTAGCAAACAAGATGAACGGACAAAAATCCAAGAAGAAACAAAGAGACAATAACCAGAAGTAGAGTAGATATAGGGTCAGCAGTGCTTCTGGAGTCCATGAACCCACTATCGTAGCCTCTCTCATGGTAGAATATATGAGTTAAGGGTATAATTTGGTAATCATCTTCTTATATGAAAGAAATGGATTTTTAACCAAACAAGAAATAGAAGCAATTATAGATAATTTTCATTGCATAAAATTAAAAATCTTTGCAAAAACAAAATTAATGCTTCTAGGATAAGAAAGGCAAAAGTCAACTGGGCTGGAAAGTCTTTGTATCACATTTCTCTGTTAAGAACTTGGTATCCAAGATATATAGAAAACCAACAGAAACAAATAGATAAGCAGGTACACTAAAGCATTGTTGGTAGAGTTGTGAGTTAGTACAACAACTCTGGAAAACGTTTGTGAATTATGCAAATAAATCAGTCAAAATGTCCATAACCTTTGAACCAGGGATTTCATGGCTGGGCATGTACCCCAAGCAGTTCATTGATAAGAGGAAAAAAAAGTCCTTTATATGCCAAAATATTTATAGCAGCACTCTTTGTAGTAGCAAAAAAAACCAAAACAAACTCATAACAAAGTAGATGCCCATCAATTAGGAAATATTGAAACAAATTATGGATCATGAATGTAATGAAATACTACTGCATTAAACTTTTTATTGCAGCTCTCTTTGTGGTTGCAAAAAACTGGAAATATAGGGGATGCCCATCAACTGGGGAATGGCTGAACAAGCTATGGTATATGAATGTAATGGAATACTATTGTGCTATAAGAAATGGGAAGGAGATGGACTTCATAATTACCTGGAGAGGCTTCTATGGACTGATGCTAAGGGAGAAGAGCAGAACCAGGCAAAAGCTGTACACAATCACAGACACATAGTATGTGTGATGACCAACCTTGATAAACTGGACTATCCTCAACAACGCACAGCTAAAGACAACTCTACAAGCCTCAGGGTAGAAGGAGATACCTAAACTCAGAGAAAGATATAGAAAGACTATAGTTTAAATGGAGACTGAAGCAAAACTCGTTATCGTTCTCTTTCATGTCTGGTTTTACTTTTTTTTT
>CM053588.1:139420909-139439813 GCA_028646515.1 Pseudochirops corinnae
TTAGAATTATTGATCTATAGTTTGCTTTCTCTGCTTTTTCTCTCCCTGCTTTAGGTATTGAGATCATATTTGTAAAAAAGAAAGAGATGGGAATATCCCCTCTTTTCCCATTTTTTGCAGTTTGTGCAATATTAGAATGTATTGTTCTTTGAATGTTTGATAAAATTCATTCACATATCCATTTGGTCCTAACATTTTTACTTTTCTTTTGGGATTTCACTTGTTATCTTGTTAAATTTCTTTTTCTTATTCTTGATATTTAACAATTTATTTCTTCTTTTGTTAATTTGAGTCTTTTACTTTTTTGCAAGCATTCATTCATTCATTTCCTTTATTATTTTTATCAGCATCATTGGGTAAAATGTTTCTGATACTTTTTTTTAACTTTCTCTTCAATTGTTGTGAATTGTCCCTTCATTTTTCATATGATTATTTTGGTAATAACTTTTTAAAAGTTATATTAGTGATTTATCAATTATATTTTTTTAAAGTTTTATTTATTACACAAGTCCAAAAACAATCTCAAGGGAAAAAATGTTCTCTCTATGAGGATTAATGTCTTCCAAGTCCTGATATGCCACAATTATCACCTGCAATTCTTGTACCAAGCTGTCAGTTCCTCTTCCAAGTCTTCTATCTTTTCTAATTTTTATCCTTTAGAATTTGCATTTCAGTTATATGGTCTTTTAAAAAAAAACAACAACCTCTTGTTTCATGTCACCCAGGAATGTTAGTGGATTTTTTGGTAGAGCATGGTTTTTGTTTGATGCCTTTATTTTAGATGTTTTGGAGTTACCCTTTTCTTCTGGGTTTGTCTCTTGGACATCCCTAGCTCCAAAATATCCTTTTTATTATGAATATCTTTTTGTTTTGTTTTGTTTACTAATTTTTCCATCTTTGCTTCCAGAATTGGGATTACTGTGTTAGGACCATTCTGCACAATTCATGGGAAAATGCTGGGACCTTTTTAGGTCCTGATCTATATTCTCTGGGATCCTACTGCTACTTTTTCTAGGTACCAAGTGCTGTGTTCTTCAAGGATCTCAGTTTTGTCTCCAACTAGGGCACCTTCGTGATCCAGGGCAAAGTATGATCACTACCCTCCTAATCTAAGCTTTCTAGGCTTGGGACCTCAGCTTAGGTTTGGGTTATATAACTACAGGCTTTTGATTGGATCTCCAGCAGATAATTATTAGCCCAAGCTCAGACCTACTAGCTAAAAGCCTTTGTAGGATCAGTGACAAGAGTCGAGGTTCACTCTTGGTCAAAACTCCATGCCCCAGTCTCTCATCTGAGTGCCACTGGAGAGCTCTATGGACTGAGAACCTGTCTGGAGTCAGAAAGAATGAGCTGCAATCTGACTTTTCTTCCTACACTATTCTACTACACAGCCTCAGGTCCAGTATAGCTACAATCCTGCTCCTTGTCTTGATATACAGTTAAAGGCCTTGTTTCAGTCTTCATGCAAGAATACACTGTGTGAACCTTCCTGGTTGAACCTCCTGCATATGGGCTGAAAGTCTCTGGCTTTCTCCCTATGCTGACTCAGATGCAAAAAATGACTCACTGTGATTTCTCCTTGGAATTCTCTATTACTATGTGGTCTGGTGTTTGTCCTTGATCTTTGTTAAAGTAGTTTTGGAAGAGACCTAAGCTAAACTATTTCCTCCCTCTCCTCCATTTTTCCATTGTCATTGGCTACATTTCTCATCCCTCTACAAGACTTTAATCTCATTGTGGGTGGAAATTGTCTTATTTTATTATCTTAAGATGGTCTCCAGCACCTACCATAGTGTCATTCCTATAGTGAGCATTAGTTCCCCAAAGGGACAAGATGACCACTGAAAAAGGATAGTATACAGGAGATTCCCATTGAAGTACTGGCTGTACAGAATGTTTTCTGAGATTACTCCCAATTTAAAAGTGCTTCTATGAAATGTTCATTGAATTCGTGTCTTGTTGAATTAAAAACAGGAGGCTGGGGGCAACAAAGAAAAAACCTACGTACTTCACTGGGCTGTTTGCTTCCAAATATTTGTAAACAACAACAACCACCCAATAGAAGCAGATGTATTTCAATTCAACAAATTCATTTATTAAATATTCACTGTGCTCAAATCATTAGTTTGGTTACTCAGGGAAAATACAAACTATTGTTAATCTTTTGACTCTTCCCTTCAGCATGACCCAACGGATCCTGAGCTGCGTTGGAGCCAGGAAGCCCTGGTAAGTCTCTGAACCTTAGCACTTAGCACAGTGCCTGGCACATAGTTAATACATGTTTATTGGTTGCTTTATTGATTGATTGGACCTCTCAGTGCTCTAGATCTAGCAACTCTTTAAGACTAAAAGTTTCAGAGAAAGTAGCCACTTGCCTTGGTAGGGGGAGTTCCGCTATCTGGAGTTCCCTATTCTAGTGAAATAACAGGTCTAGTTCCCAACCCTATCCCTATACCTCTTCCCTAACCTCACCTATCCAATTACTCACTAAATACTATTGAATCTGCCTCTCACAGCTGTCCCTTCTTCTTTATTTCTGTTATCATTCTTTTAGTAGACACTTATTACCAGCCTCCTCATCCTATTAAGTCCCATCTACACCCTTTATATCTTCCAATCAATCCATCCTTCCCAACACTGCCAAACTAATTTCCTTATGTATATACCTAGTCACTGGGTTTCTCTACTCATACATTCTCATTGGCTCATTTTTGTCTGCTTCATAAAGTTGAAGCCTATTATAATTGGTAACAAATCCATCTCATCAAGTTTATTTGACATAACATCTGAAATATCATCCCAGTCCAGTCACACTATGTTCCAGTTAAGCAGAACCATTTCCTGCCCTTTAAAAACTCCCTATACTTTACTCTTTACGAGTGTACTCATATTACTCTATTTGCAGATAATATAGAAGGCAGCCAGATGGGGCAGTGAATAGAGCACCACCTGGAGTCAGGAGGACCTGGTTTCAAATCCAGCCTCAAATACTTACTAGCTATGTGACCTTTGGTAAGTTACTTGACCTCTTTTTGCTTCAGTTTTCTCAACTGCAGAAAGGAAATAATAATAATAATAGCACATAGCTCCTGGGGTCATTGTGAGGATGAAATGAGATAATATTTATAAAGTGCTTAGCACAGGGCCTGGCACATAGTAGGCACTATAGTAATGCTAAATATTATTAGAATATTCTCCCTCTCTGTCTTTACCTACTGAAGTCCAACCCATCTTCAAAGCCCAACTCCAACACCCTATGATAGTTTAACCTTTAGGAATGAAATGAGATGATCAAAGGAGGGAGAGTAAAGAAAGACAAGAACTGGACCAAGGACAGAACCTTGTTTTCTGTCAGCTCTTCCTTTTCTCTATCCACAAGACCTCAGATCTTCAGGTGTCCTCATCTCCTCCTCACTAGCCTGAGTTCAGGATGGTGTAGCAAAAAGATTAGATTTGTAGTCAGAAGAAAAACTGTGAGACAATAGAAATAATTTAACCTTTTCCTCTTCTATAAAAGAGCAAAATATTGTAGAATGGTATATCACTAGATTTCCATAAAGCTCCAATAAGATAATCTATGTAAAGTGTAAAGTGCTTTCTAATTGTCAGCTATTGTTATTATTGAACTCTCATCTGTGCACACCACACTCTCACAAACTGCTGTCCATTGTTTCTGGTTGATTAAAGCCCCACCTGGGTAAACTGTATAATATTAGCTTGAAACAATAGCACATCTGCAACTCAATTATACTCTAATGCCTTTGTCCCCAGACAGGCTACACTAATCACCACATCTACAGTGATATTGGTAGTATTCTTTTTTTCTATTCTGATCATGTTATAAAAAGCCATAAAATAATCATATTTACATATGTGCTTTAAAAGTAACTAAGTTTACTGTTTTTAAATGCTGGGTTTTGGTAGGAAGCTAAGAACTTTCAGTAATTAGTTCTAAGGAATTCTGACATGCTACTTGAATTTAAGGTAGTTTGCAGTTTCTTCATAGTATAGAAATCAAAGATGTATTCCATGTAGGCTTCATATCAAGGTGGAACTGAACATGCAATCAATCAAAAACCATTAACTATAAAGGACATATGAAGAAAGAGTATATATATTCGTATCTAATGGTAGCCATCTCTAGAGCAGGGTGGGGATAGGGTATAAAAAAGAAAAAAAGAAATTTACTTGATAATTTTGTTGTATATTTCAAAGGAATAGCCATTTGGGCTCAGTAAATTTGCAGCTTCATGAACAATTATTTTTTATTATACTATGTTATGGAAATGTTTGTTTTATTCCATAAATATGTATTAATGTTAAAAAAAGAAAGCTAGTATTTTTTACACGTGCTATGTACCAGGCCCTATGATAAACACCAGAGATACAAAGAAAGGCAAAAGAGTTTCAGCTTTCAAAGAACTCACAACCTGATAAGTGAGAGACTGTGCAGACAACTATGTACAAAAATGCTATACACAGGATAAATAGGGGGCCACCCTACTTCTTTGAAATTTTGCAACATTCCACTTAGATTGTTTTGTGAAGTTTCTTTTCATTTCCATTGTGTCAGTCATGTATAACATTTTCCTGGCTTTACTTACATTACAATTCATATCACCCTTTCATGATTCTCTGTATTTGTCATCATCATTTCTTACAGTACAGTAATATTCCATGACTTTAAGGTAGCATAATTTACTGAACAATTCCCCATTTGATAGATTTCTCCTTTGTCTTTGGTACCACAAGGGTTGCTCTAAATATTTTGGTATACCTGGAGCTTTTCGTTTCTTTCTTTTTTGTGTTTTTTTTTTCTTTTTTGTGGTCAATGATGTCCTTGGAATACATGCAAAGCAGTGAAACCTCTGAATCAAAGGGTATCTGTATTTTAAGCACTTTTATAACGTAATACTATATTGCTTTCCAGAATATTGTATTAATTCATAGCTCAAAAATCTATTAATGTGCTTATCTTTCCACAATGCCTCCAAAATTGATTATTTCCATCTTTCATCATCTTTACAAATTTGCTTTCTGTGAGGTAAAACCCCAGAATTGTTTTAATTTGCATTTCTCCTATTATTAGTGATTTAATATACAGAACCCTTCTGGAACTTGTGTTATTCTTGTATAATGGATTATGTACGTAATTTCCATTGCATATGTTAATCTTATTTATATAGACCTAGCCTTCTTTGAGTATAAGTTCAAATGTTTTAAAAAATAGTTCATAGCTAATATACCTGGATACATATATGTATGTATGTATGTATATATAATAACTTTCTTAATCATATTACAATTATTTGTATACATTTCTCAAACTTCTATTAGATTATAAGCTCCTTCACAGCAGAAACTGGTTCTTTTTTGTTTTGTTTTGTTTTATCCCTATATACTCAGAACCCTTTGGCAGCAAAGGTGAGAGCTAGACAATTATTGTCTCAGAGACATAGATGGGACATATTTGAATTGCCTTATCATCACAAAGTATCTAT
The DNA here is from genome assembly GCA_028646515.1 of Pseudochirops corinnae. Classification (NCBI taxonomy): domain Eukaryota; kingdom Metazoa; phylum Chordata; class Mammalia; order Diprotodontia; family Pseudocheiridae; genus Pseudochirops; species Pseudochirops corinnae. Next base: position 139,426,411 of record CM053588.1, read on the forward strand.
TCCAAAAAACTGAGCATCTACTGTCTACTCAATGGAAACACCACGCAAAACCTAGTATACAAGATGCCCAGTGGAGAAAGAAACAGATATACTCTAAGTGTGCCCTGAAGATGCCCTCAAGTCAGTCAGCATACAATATGAGTGACAGAAAAAGCAAAAATGTCCACAGAAGAAAACTAACACTCTTTCTCTCCATACATATACCAACATATATATGTGGGTGGATGTGAGTGTATATATGTATACATACACACATATATGCACACATGCACATCCATCCCAGAGAAATAGTACTCTCTACATATGTGTGTATCTATCTATCTATATGGGGGCATACATACACATACACACACACACACACACACACACACATCCAGCCCAGAGAAATAGTACTTCCACAATTCTAGTAATGGTAGCCTAACCACTGGTTATATGGATTATTTTTTTGTGCTTTACTGGATTCCCTAGCTTTTGCATAACCATACCCCTCTTTTATATAGTTCCTCCTTCTCTCCACATCTCTCAGATGGTAAGGTATTCCCTATATAGCTCTGCCAGAATCTTTCAACCAAGAAGAAAGCATAGACCTTGTCAACTAATCCCTATATATAATAATCTAAATCGCATCTCTTCTGCTCCTGATCCTGTAAACAATCCTAAACCTCATGCACTTTATGCTTTTCCAGATTTTCCTGAAGTGCAGATTTGATCACATCACCACTCTTCCCTCCCCACTCAATAAACTCTAGTCACTAGAGTCTAGTGGCTCCCTATTGCCTACAGGAACAATTACAACATGTTTTGTTTGGCATTCAAAGCCTTTCTTAGTCTAGCCCCGCTCTTGCATTTCTTGTCTTCTTATACCGTCCTCCCCAACATATACTCTTCCATGTAGAAGACACTCCATTTTTAGGATGTGGACATTTTCTCTGGCTGTCCTCCACGCCCTTCCAGCTTGGTCTATTGGCTTCTTTAACTCCCTTTAAGGCCCAAATAAATCCCATCTTTTACAGCAAGCCTTCCTAATCTCTTAATCTTAGTGCCTTCCCTTTGTTAATTATTTTCTATCCAACATGTTTGCATGTACTCTTTTGTATGTTGTCTCCCCCAATGGATGTGCAAACTCCTGGAAAGCAAGGGCTGTGCCCTGCCCCTTTTCGTATCCCAGGGCTTGGCACAGTGTCTGGCACATAGAAGGTACTTAATATGTGTTTTTTGATTGATTGGTCTCACCCACACAGGCGTAGATTTTTCCCATTGTTACCAAGGAAATACTGGGCAATTTCCAGAATGACAAAAGGAATGGTTTCAATGGGGGAAGGTCTGGAGCATTCAGACCAACCAAAATCATGCCCCATAGACCTTGAATGAACTGGGTGGGGCACAAAAAGAAATAGTTGTGTTAAGGAAACTTTCCAGAAGACCTCCCATAATGTCATGTGCTCCTCTTGAGTCCTAGGGTCCTACTTTCACGTGATTGCTTCTCTGAAGATGCTCAAATCTGCCAGAAGGGATTGGGGTTCAATATATATTTAAATCCACCACCAATAATAATGACCCTTCTTCCTCCTTACACATCCAAGCAAAATACTGCCTCTAAAACCTGGTGACGGTATTACTCTGTTCACCTCCTTCTAGCTCTCATGCTTCTTCTATATATTGGGTAATTAACTATAATTGTGTGGGGGTGTTTATAGAGAGTGTATGCTAATTTATCTTAGTTCACTAACTTTATACCTTATAATAAAAATCTTACAAATCTACATGCCTACCACCACCTGGTGGCAGCATTTCCAAAGTTCATATCCCTTGCTCTGGCAGAAAAGCAAAGTTGAATCTTCAAACATAAACATATAAAATAATAACAATCGCATCTTATATTTATTTGGCATTTTAAAATTTTTTTCACAACAACTCTGTGCATTAAGTAATTCAAGTATTATGATCCTCCTGCATGAAGAAACTGAGGCACAGAAACGTTATGTAAGTTATGTGGCCACACAGTTAAACACATAACCAAGTGGGCAGTCGGACCCAGCATATTCCTATTCAGCTCTGGGGATTTCCATTACATCATGTACAGTGCTTACACAGAGAGAAAGGGACTGAATCTAAATATGTCTCCCCCAGAAATCCACAAAGAGGAGAAACTGAATCCATATGTGGTCTTTACAGGCCACTGGCTCAGACTGCCAGGTCATTTGGCTCTCTCCCAATTATACTTCCAATAGAATCTGTCACTTGGCTAAGTATTATTCTTAGGAACGCCAATGTAGCTTGATAACATTTAGCTGTCAGGCAGTCCTGGGGATGGATAGCTGGCTGACATCACTGAAGTGACAATAAATGAAAGAAAGGAGAGCTGAACAGTAAGAGATTTAAAATATGTTTATCAAACATGAAATACCTTTATATTTTCCCAACATAAATCAGCTGCAAGATGATGGCACAGTCTCAGATGTGGAAAGGAGGAGCCAATACTGAAAGTTCAGTCAAAAGTTCAGAGCCCAAGAAAAATCGACAAATCTCTCTACAATCTGGGTCATTTTGGGTTGTTTATTGTTGTAGTTAATCCTGCTCTGAGGTCTCTGCTAACTGGCCTTGAGAGAAAGACAAATGAGGTGTCAAAAGCACACCTGATTAGGTTGACTAATCCAATGATTTCTATTTTTCCGCGGCCAGTTAGGAAGAAACCTCATGGAATTTATGAATATAGAGAGGAAAACTAATAAGAAAGAGAGAGTGAGAAAGAAATAAGAGGGAGAAGCTGCTGCTGTGAGAGCGAGTGGAAGAGTATATATGATAGGAGTGTGAAATCCTGGTCCTGGAACAAGCAATAAGAGGTCATTTATTCCATTGCCCACATTCCAGATAGAGAGACAAACACACTACCCCAGAAAACAGTCCTTCATGTCTCTATCTATATAATCAGGAAATCTCCAGGAAAATAGATTCCATAATGCCCACTACCAACCCACTCACATTTCAGCAAACTCTAAACCTTAGAACTTCTCTTCTACATCTAACCTCTATCCCTCATGTTGTCCTAAATGTTCTCATCATTTTCCTTTGACTATTTAGATTCTTAAGAGTCCTTCCTTCCCTTTGCATATTAGTGGGTAGTTACGAAAGCATGGGACAACCATGGGGTCCAGTGTAGAACATGCTACCCTGTGGAGTGATACTGGTTAATTCCTTTAGAGTTATAATACAGAATACTCGATAAGAGTCAAATTGTCTAACTTTCATACGAAGACCTTTCCTATAAAATTTGACATTGCTCTAAATCGAACCCAGCAACTCAGAGTGGAGATCTCTAAGAAAAATAATAAACCCTCACTTTAATCCTCTTTCCATATCCTTCTTCCTCTGAATCCTCTAGGACACCCCTCTCCTTTATTCGCACCCCATTAGCAAGGCCAGGAAACAAATTATATGGCAATAGACCTTTTGCCCAAGAGACAGAGGGATCCCACAGGGAAGAAAAATGACTCCCTCCTTCAAAGATTTGGAAGATTCTGCCCAGAGACGAACAGAGAGGAAAACAAAATTACAAGCCAACGAAGAACACGTCCTATCCTTGAACTGAGGCCTCGGTACAAACAGACAGCAGAAAGTGACACCAAAGTTTTCTCTGTTTAATTATAACAGCACCTTCTTCACAACTACCTTGTGGGGTGGAGAGTTACATTTATTATTCTCTCTGCAGAAACTCAGACTGAGAGACTGAACTCTTGTATTCTCACTTGAATGTAAAACTCTCTGACTCCAGATACAACTCTTTCTAATACAAAATGCTGCCTGTATTGGCACGCTCCTGATTACTCTGATCACAGCATAACATGATTGGCTGTGGAGTCAGAGGTCTGGGTTCAAACCTCAGCTCTTACCACTTATGTCATCTTGGGTCAGCCCGTTTTCCTCTTGGGCTGCGTTTTCTTCATCATTAAAAAAAAAAAAGTACAGGCAGAGGGAAGGGGAAAGAAATAGAGGATTTCTGAAATCCCTGTCATCCTAAAATATCTACAGGGGTCTTGCTTTTCTCCCTATATAATTGACTGCTGTATTCACAATGTACTTGACATTGGGCTAAGCTGAATGAGACAAAAATAAAAAAGGACAGGGTCCTCAAGCAGTTTACAATATAATTAAAGACACAGCCTCTAATGAGACAAATCTAAATATGAAAAGTGAATCATAAAAAAGAGTCTAAAGTATTATGAGTGAGATCACTTCCAGATGACAGTGGAGTATCAATGGTTTCAGACAAGAGGTCCCAATGATAGGATCTTTGGACTCTGGATTCCACCCAGTCCCTTCCCAAAAGTATGTAGCCCCTAAGCTATTTAAGAAGAAATTTCTAAGAAAGGTTGACTCCCTAAGGGATAATGCAGAGATGTTGGATGATCTCAGAAAATGTCCAATTGCTGGCCCACAGTATTTCAAGGTCAAGTCTCAGAGAAAAAGAGAGATATTCATAAACTATAGTTTGTGGTTGATTGGTAACATGGGACAATAGACGTGCAATAGTAAGAACACCTTGCTCAGAAATTTGAGTGTTTCAGATTTACAGGAGAACATATGGTCTCAATGGATTTGAAGGGAAAATCTGTCCAAGTTTTCTGGCATAGGTGACTCAGTATGTACTCTCAGTTTTCTAAAAGAGAGGGGGAGGCTGGAAATAGCAAGGAAAAAACAGTTTTGGACTAAGGGACTCTCAGGGAAACACCCAACTAAAAGTCATCTTAGAAAATAGTATATCTTCCCCAATCCTTTGATATTGATAAACCCCATTGCCTAGAGGTTCCCAAGGGTTCGGGCAGCTAGGTAGCACAATGGATAGAACACTGGGCCTGGAGTCAGAAAGACCTGAATTCAAATATTACCTTAGATGTTCACTGAGTGTGTGACTCTGGGCAAGTCACTTTGCCTCTATTTGCCTCAGTTTCCCTACCTGTAAAATCAGGATAACAGCACCTACCTCCCAGGACTATTGTGATAATAATCGTAAAGAGCCTGACACATAGTAAGCACTACATAATTGTTAGTTACCGTCATCATCATCATTGAGAATTACATGTGTTCAGTCACCGGAACTTTTAAGAGCCGGGACAGATGTTAGGAGAACTGAGGCTACTTTACATCTAGGAGGGGTGTCCTGCTTCTGGTAGTTCTGGTAATCTTGTTTAGTGGGAGGCTTCAAAGTTGTGTTTTCTGCCCCATTCCTCATGGATGGTGCTCTTAACCTAGACCAGCTACATAGTAGGTTAGCCATGTGCTGGGACTCTTTGGGGGCCACTGAAAGTTCACACTAGGGTCTCTGGAAGTACTCATCCTACACTTTTCACAAGTAGGAACTGAATTAAGGCATTTTAAATCCATTGTCCAGTACGATGGTTGTTCCACACACGCGCACGCGCGCGTGTGCTTTTTTTTCTTCCTGACATGAATCTGGTGCAGAAGCTTCCAAATGCCCAGTTTTGGTTCTCAGATACACTGCTCCTATCGGACTGAAACATCACCTGATCGTACAGAAAGCTGCCAGATCACCAGGAAACAGAAGGCAGTCTGACTTAGGGAAGGTTGGGCAATGAGGACTGTTGACTCAGACAGCACTTCCCCCAGGTGGGACTATATTAAAGCCATATGTCACTTTAATGGGGAAGGGCCAGGAGGCAAAACAGGGGGAGGGAGGTGGTCTCTCCTGACACACGGGACTCCAGTTGGCCTAATAAAAGACCACTTAGTCGCGAGGGCTCATTACAATTAAATTGTCTCTGAGTAGTTTCTTTCTTAGTGATCTTCTAAAGCAGATCAGTCTAGGGATATAAGTCCCAGGAAGCTGAGGTCACCTCTACCTCTGGAGTTTGTAGTGAAAGTCAAGGAGGGTGGGAGTGGGCAGGGAATCTTAAAAATTCTAACTCCATAAGTGACTGTGCCTACTCTCTGCACACTGGTCCTACTGGTTCAAATAATGGACCAGCCCTGAAGGGTAAAGGAGGCAAAATAGGGGTGGGGGTAGACACTGGGGGCTGGGGATACTTAACACAAGAACCCAAAATGGCAATTCTTTCCTTTTAATGGCACAGGAGAGATGTGTGGAGATTTTCTGGTTTCCAAAAGTCCAGGTTATTTGCTTAGGTCATGCCTGACTATGTCCAATGTCCCCATTCCTTACTAATAACAAATTCTAAACTGTTTGTCATGGACCCCTTTGGCAGTCTAGTGCTTTAGACACCTTTTCAGAATAAGTCATTTAAATGCAAAAAATAAAATGCACAAAGAAAACCACTTATGTGCTTGTGTAGTTTTTTTTTTTTTTAAGCTCACAGATAACAATCTTATTTTCCTAAGGTTGCTATCACCTCTGCCTACTCATATCTAGGAACCTTTAGTTTTTCATTCAGCTGTCCAGCATTAATCAACACATCAGTAAGTATTTGTTACTTACTTCCTCTTTACCAGGTACAATAACACCAAGCCCTGCCCAGCATAAGTATCTTGCTATCTGTTCTGCTGCTGCCTCTGATTCCCCACCAGGACCAGACTTCTTAGGACCTGGACCTCCAGACATCATGCCTCCTCCAGTCCCAGAAGTGGGAGGATAGACAATCAGTCTACTCAAGTTTGGAGCCTCTACTCTAGAATCAAACAGGACTAAACTATCCTAATTAGAAAAGTGAAAATTTACCTTAATCTTCTATATCTAACCAGCTCCAGAACATATGCGACTTCACATACAACAATCATCAGGGCACCAAGACCTACTTGACATAGACACTTTGCCATCTGCCCTGCCACCCTTTTTCATTTCCTCCCTTCTCTTCTTATTCTGGGAACAATAATTAAGTTTCTACTATCATTGATACTATAAAAAATGACAATCCACTGCCCCATGACTCCCTTTATAATCCCTGTGTCTTCTAAGATCAAAACTTCCTTCTCTACTCACTATTTTCCTATTGTTTTGTGTATCTCTATTGGACTGTAACTTCTTGGGGGCAAATACTGTCATTTTGGTTATTTGTTAAAGGCTTAGTGAAGGTTTGTTGATTCATTGATTGATCAACAGCTTCCTTAAAGTTTCAACCCAAACACCACTTCCTGTTTCTTAGATTCCCCTAGTTGTTAGTATTTCCTTTTCTGCCCAATTAGTTTACACTTATGTTTTCAATGTAACTGTTGTGTATCCCCAATAGAATAGAAGCTCCATTAATTTAGCAATTATTTTTCATTTTATCTTTGTATCCCCAGTGTTTTGCATATATTTATGCATTTTATGTATTGCTGATAGAACAAGTATCAGCCTCTGTATGGACATATTTAAGACTGGGCTATCTAAAAATACAGCTGAAATCTCTTATTGGACAAAGCAGATGACATTTTTTTTTTGCACTTAGTCCTATAGAAACAAATTCATTCTTCTCAGAAAGATAGGATTTTAAAATTGGAAGGAATTTCAATAGCCATTTAGGCCAATACATATTTAAATAGGAATCTACACACATATACATGTGTATATGCAAACATAATCATATAAACAGTGAACGATGTGATAATGTGCTCTTTCTAATCACAAAATTAATCTGAGAGGTATAAGAATTTCGCAATCCATCTAATTCAAACCTTACCAAAAAAATAGTCATGAAACATTTGCTTGAATACCTTTACTGATTAGGAACTCAATACCACTTTTTTTGTTTGTTTGTTTTCTTTGGAGGGGGGAAGGCAAGACAATTGGAGTTAAGTGACTTGCCCAAGGTCACAGGGCTAGTAAGTGTCAAGTGTCTGAGGCCAGAATTTTACTTAGGTCTTCCTGACTCCAGGGTGGATGCTCTATTCACCTAGCCACTCACTCCCTCAATACCACTTTCAAGATAGTCCATTGCTTATATGGTGATGAAACTTGCTTCCCTATAACTTCTACTCATTGCTACAGATTCTATTCTAAAGGTTGAGTAGAATGAGTTTAGTTCCTTTTCCACTTTAGAGAATTCTCTTGAGAGATGTTTTTGTTAGATGTTTTCCATTTCTTTTTTTATTGGGATAATTTGTAATTATTATTATTATTATTTTTTTGCTTTTTGGAAGGCAATTGGGTTTAGACTTGCCCAAGGTCACACAGCTAGTGTGTCAAGTGTCTGAGGTCACATTTGAACTCAGGTCCTCCTGACTCCAGGACCAGTGCTCTATTCACTGTGCCACCTAGCTGCCCCTGATAATTTGTAATTATTGTCAGAATTTCTTTTTTTTAAAGCTGTCTCCCTGCCTTCTTAAATCATCTTCCTTTTGAGAGTTTTAGGCTCTATTCATCATTTCCTCTGAATATTTCGAGATCTTTTTGAAAGATGAGGTACTCGTCTGTCCCTATCCAACATCCCCAGCCTTTACTAATACAAATCCTCCTCGTCTTTTTCCCAAGGTTTCTATGACTTCCACTTCACTAATTCTCCCTCTCTGGTTGAAATGAAGTCTGAAGTAAAAAGTCTTCTCCTTTGTCTCTATGAAGAGACCAAATTTTCAGAACTTCCAAGGATACAGAATAATTCTATTCCAATAGAGAGGAAAATATATCAATTAACAATTATATCAAAGGAAATCATTCTGGACCACCCAAGAACAAATGAATGCTGTGGAGGAGAACCAAAAACCCAAAGATTACACCCAGGAATTTGTCAGCTGACAGTATGAAAAGCAGGAAAGGCCATGAATCTAGAGTAAAAAGACGTGAAATAGAGAATCGCCTTTGACATTTACAGTCACAGAATCCAGTGTTGGGAAGGACTTCAGCGGCTCTTTAGTCTAATCCTTGGCTAAAAAGGAATCTCTACTAGGCAATACACCAAAAATATAAAAATACCCAACAATATCCAATAAGTGGCCCCTGAGCTTCTGCTTGAAGTTCTCTAATTGGAAGAAATTATTATTATTATTATTATTATTATTATTGATGATGATAGTTATAGTTAATACTTATGTAGCACTTTGAGGTTTGCAGAGCACTTTACATGGTATCCCATCTGAGTATCACAACAATCCTATGAGTAGTTGCTATTATTATCTTCATATTACAGATGAAGAAACTGAGGCTCAATGAAGTTAAGTGGCTTGCCCAAAATATCTGAAACAGAAATTAAATGCAAGTCTTCCTGACTCCAAATCTAACACTGTAGCCAGAGTCTTCTAGCTTTCAGTAGCTCTTAAGTTGATGCTTTCCACGTTTAGACTACTTCAGATATTACATTTTTTCTGTTTTTGTTTTACCCCTTATATTAATCCCAAAATTGCCTCGATACAACTGTAACTCATGCTGGTTTTACCATCTGAGGCCAAACAGAGGGATAACCCTTCACATACTTGAAGACAACTATCATGGCCCTCCACATCTTCTCTTCCCTAAGCAAAACATCTCTGGTTTCTTCAGCGGATCCTCACATGATATGGACCTCAACCCCCTTCACCATCCTGTTTTCTCTTCTCTGGATGTTCTACAATTTATCAGTGTCCTTCCTAAACTTTAATGCCAGAAATGAAGTACTGAAATACTCCAGATATGTTCATATCTGAACAAAGTCCTGATGGATTCTCACCTGCTTATTCCTGGAAATGATGCCTGTCTTAATGCAGCTCAAAATTGCATTAGTTTTTTTTTTAATTTGGTATGTCATACTACCACCTCATATTAATCTTGAAGATCCCTAAAAGTCCTACATTGTTTTCAGCCAAATTTCTGCCTCAGAATGTCTTGTCCATGTGAAGCATCTTGACTCCGAATGTTAGACTTAACCAATATACAATACATAAACGAGTGCTGGAAAGCGTGGGAGGGGGCAGGGAAGCAAGGTGACTGCAGGATATTGTGTAGAGCTCTGAGCCCCAGGAGAAATAAGGAAAAAGTGCACATATCATAGTTCAGGACTATAGTTCAAATTTATGGTGAGAGATGGTTGGAGAAAAGCGCCATTGTGAGACGATTATAAGAAACACTCGAGTCTAAGAACTTGTATATTGAAGAGAGTTCTTTTCTTCGAGGCTTATAAATTTATCATCATGGTGACAATGGTAATTTTACTAATGAAACATATTAGCACACATTTTCTTCAGCTCACTTTAATGTTTGACTTTGAACAGAATTCTATCTTTTATATGCAACTTTTTATCCTTAATATTATTATATGGAGATTGAAAGTGTTTTATCAGTATGAGCATCCTTTTCATGTATATCTTCTGTATAAACATTTCACATTCAAAAGAACACCCTGGTCCATAGGTGATATGGAGAGTTACAGCATTTATAAGCTTCTACAGTTACCAATGATCTCTTAACTTGCAAATTCATTATGAACTTTTTGGTCTTTTTCTTAATCTTCATCCATTCTTGATCTCTCTGTAGTTTTGATATTATACACGAGCATTTCCTCCTAGATAATCCCTAGTCTCTGGGATTTTGTGACACTTGCTCTCTTGTGTCATTTCCTCCACAATTATGAACACTCTTTATCAGTCTGTTTTGCTAGCTTATGATCCATACCATACTCCAAATTTGAATGTGCTCTGGGGCTCAGACATAAGTCTTCATATCTTTTCTCTCTACATTTTGTGATATCATCAGTTCTTATAGGTTTGATTATTATCTCTATATGATATGTATGAATTTGAAAAATAAATACACATAAATATGCATATATTATATGGGTTTATGTGTATACACATATATGCACACAGCACATAGATATATTTATATCTATATGTTTATCTATCTGTATATGTGTGTGTGTGTGTGTGTGTGTGTTATCACCTTAATCTTGCTCCTGAGATCCAGTCATGGCTCTTCACTTGGCTGTTCGCTATTCCTTCCCTCCTATTTTCAACTTCCTTTTATATCTTGTTTTCCTCATTAAAATTTAAGGTTCTTAAGGGCAGAGACTTTCTCTCTTCTTAGTGCAGGGCCTGGCACATAGAAATTACTTAATAAATGCGTGTTGACTCAACTATTTCAAACTGGATGAGCATTTATCTTTCCTCCAAAATCAATCTCTTGTTCAAATTTTACATTTTGATGGGCATCACCATCCTTTCAGTTACTCACAACTTTGGTTCACAACTTGGATGTTGTAATCCTTGACTTCTCACTGTCAGTTACCCCACATATTCATTCAGTTAGCAAATTATGTTGTTTCTATCTCTTCAGCATCTCTCACATCCATAACCATGTCTAGTCATGTGACTTACACCCCAGGTCTGGCCCTTGTCACTTTTCACCTGGAGTATTGCAAGAGACTCCTAATTGTCTCCGTGCCTCCAGACTCCCCCTCTTAAATACATCCTTCAGGTATTTAAATCATTTTTTTTCTAAGGTGCATGTCTAACCATATCACTCCTCTGCTCAATAAACTTATCAACTCACACCTGGGCTATTGCAATAGACAGCTGGTTGGCCTCCGTACCTTAAGCTTCTCACCACTACAATCCATCCTCCATTCATCTGTCAAATTGAACTTCCTAAAGGTCTGACCATGTTTCTCCTCTTTCCCTCCCCCTCCCCCTCCCATTCAATAAACTTCAGTGGCTGCCTATCACTTCCAGGATCAAATATAAAATCCTCTATTTGTCTTTTAACGTCCTTAATAACCTGACCTTCCCACACATTTCTAGTCTTCTGACATCTTACTGCTCTTCACACATTCTAGGATCCCTTGATTCCAGCTTCCTTGTTATTCCTTGAACTAGATATACTCTCTCCTGACTCTTATCCCATGCCTGGAATTCTCTCCCTCATCATCTCTGTCTTTTTTCTAATTTCTTTAAGGTCCCAGCTAGAACCCAAATATCTGCAAGAAGCCTTTCTCTATTCCCTTTAATTCTTGCGTCTTCTCTCTGGAATTATCACCAACGTATCTCCTCCTGTGTGTTGTTTGCACATAGTTGTTGGCATATTGTCTCCCCAAGTAGAAACTGAGCTTTTGAGCATTTGAGCAGGGTTTTTTTTTCCCTTCTTTTTGTACCCCCAGTGTTTAGGACACTATCTAGATAACAATGCTGACTAAATGTTTATTCATTTAACAACTCTAGCCTTTATTTATCCTCATTTAGAAAAAGCAGAACCTGGGATGACTTTTCCCAAGGATTCTGGATAGTTTAAGTTCTATGGTGTATATATGTGTGTGTGTGTGTGTGTGTGTGTGTGTGTGTGTGTGTGTGTGTAGTATACATGCATATAGGTCAGTGGTTCTCAACCTTCCTAATGCCGCGACCCTTTAATACAGTTCTTCATGTTGTGCTGACCCCCAACCATAAAATTATTTTCGTTGCTACTTCATAACTGTAATGTTGCTTCTGTTATGAATCATAATGGAAATATCTGATATGCAGGATGTATTTTCATTGTTACAAATTGAACATAACCCACAGGTTGAGAACCGCTGATATAGGTTATATTTGTACTCATCTATTATCCAGATATAAGTTCCTCCAACCACCATGGAAATGATTAAAACTTGGATGCATGGAGGAATGCCTCTCTTCTCCTCCCTCCCCCCGCATTCTACCATCCCAAAACATTCACTGAGCATTTGTATTTCTATTCAGCACTTTCATTGTCTCTAGAGTAACTTCTGAAAACCCTCTGAGAACAAGAATAGAAGTGATTTGGCAGCGAATCATAATAAGGTATCATGACCAAGGTGTTCACAGTGCTTCAAAAGAAAGGAAGAGTAGAAAACTGGATTTACTCCTGCATCCCTGCCCTCCAGGCTGACCACAATAATACATAGAATCAGAGATTTCCCTAGGGAGGAGATAAATCTAAAAATCTAAATTCCTTCCTCAAGGAGGGAAAAAAGTAGACAGAAAATTAGTTCTTGTTGGAAAAATAAATGAGAATGTATTAAGCACTTAATTGCCAGGCATTGAAGGAAGGAGGGAAGGAAGGAAGGAGGGAAGGGAGAAAGGAAGCAAGGAAAGAAGGAAGGAAGGAAAGAAAAAAGGAAGGAAAGAAGGAAGGAAGGAAGGGAGGGAAGAAGGAAGGAAGGAAAGAAAGAAGGAAGAAAGGAAGGGAAGAAGGAAGGAAGGAAGAAAGGAAGGAAGGAAGGTAGGAAGGAGAAAAGGAAGGAAAGAAGGAAGGGAAGAGGAAGGAAGGAAGGAAAGAAAGAAGGAAGAAAAGAAGGAAGGAAAGAAGGAAGGAAGGGAGGAAGGGAGCAAGGAAAAAAGGAAGGAAGGGAGGAAGGAAAAAAGGATGGAAGGAAGAAAGGAAGGAAGGAAAAAAGGAAGGAAAGAAAGAAGGAAGAAAAGAAGGAAAGAAAGAAGGAAGAAAGAAAGGGAGGGAAGAAGGAAGGAAGGAAGGAAGGAAGGAAGGAAAGAAAGAAGGAAAGAAGGAAGGAAGGAAGGAAGGAAGGTAGGAAGGA
>CM053588.1:139440313-139460988 GCA_028646515.1 Pseudochirops corinnae
TTTTCTTCAGTCAGGTTGTTGACTCTCTTTTCAGGATTTTCTTGCATCATTCTCATTTCTCTTCCCAATTTCTCCTCCACTTCTCTTATTTGGTTTTCAAAATCCTTCTTTAGCTGATCTATGGCTTTTAGGAAGTCTTCATGTTGCTTGGAAGCTTTTGGTGCAGGCATTCTGACTGTGTCGTCGTCCTCCTGTTCCATACTTTGATACCTTTTGTCCCCAAAAAAGGATTCTAGAGTTCGGTTGCTGATCTTACTTTGCTTCCTTTGCCTACTAATGTTGTTGTCGGTCAGTTACTTGATTTTTTAGCTCTGTGGAACTCTGCTTCCAGAGGGGAAAGCTCTGTCCCAAATTGCTGGGGTTTTCACAGCTGCCAGAGTTATTGGGAGGCTGCTACAGCCCCCACCAGCTTTGGCTCACTGCAAACACACCCCAGGACCACCACTCAAGACCACAACCCAGATCCAGGTTGCTCAATGCAGGAGCAGTTAGCCAGGAGTGGAGGCGGCTGCAGGGCCACTGCTTCTGCCCCTTCCTTGCCCTGGAGGCAGTTCGGCCCAACTGCTTTTCTCCCCCAAATTTGGCTGAGATCCACTGACCTTTCACTTAGTCCTTGTTTCTTATGGCTTGATAATTCTGGAAACTGCCACAGCTGCCACTGATCCATTCTCCTGAAGCTCCAGCTGCAGCTCATCCTGGCTGCCTCAGGGCCAAGCCACGGTTTCAGGCTGGGTTGGTTTTGGATCCCAGTGTGCTGCAATGAGCCCTTCGTGCCAAGGTGCCTCCAGAGGGAGATGTGTTTTTCTGTATTTTTGTGAGATTTGGAGCCCTAAAGTTAGTTTAGAGTCATATCTTATGGGTATTTGAGGTAGCTTTGTGGGAGCTCCGGAACCTTGTTGCTTCTACACCGCCATCTTGGCTCTGCCCCAAATTGCTTGCCTTCTTAATGAGGGAAAGGAAGAAAGAATTTGGAATTCAAAATTTTGGGGGAAAAGAATGTTAAAATTGTTTTTACATGTAATTATGAAAAAATAAAATATTAATTTTTAATGCGAAAAATAAATACCACCTGAACTGATTTGCAACCAGTCTGAGGAAAATAGGAATTAATAATAGCTAACATTTTAATATTAGTTGCTATGTGCCAGGCACAGTGCTAAGCACTTTACAATTATTATCTCATTTTATCCTCACATCAACCCTGGAAGGTAGGTACTAATATCTCCATTTTATAATTAAAGAAACTGAGGCAAACAAGGGTAAGTGACTTGGCCAGGAGCACACAGCTAATAAGTATTTGAGGTGGGATTTGAACTCATGTCTTCTGATTTCAGGCACAGTGCTCTATCCACTGTGCCACCTGGCTGCCTTAATATGGAAGAATCCAGCAGAAAGCACTGAGCTGAGAAATGTTTGTAATTTCATCTCATCACTGGTCTTTTAGCTCAAAGAATTCAATTTTAGTGATAAGTACTCAGGATAAAATATATAGAGAAATATAAACAACAAAAACCCAAGAAAATAAATTATACAGGTACTTGTCATGGGAGGGGTATGAACCCAAGCCTTTTCACTTTAAAGTACGTGGGCTGCAAGGGTGGCGAGGGGAGTTGGAGTCTCCAGGGCCAATATACATGGAATCTCTCTACTGCCTGGCTCCCACAGATTTACTAAATGGCTGAAAAAGGAAATTTTGCTAGCTTCTTTGTTTCATTTGTTTGGGTTTTTTTGTTTTTATGTGAGAGCTGAAATCCAGCCACTTAGGAAGAAATGGACCACCAACTTTCCTTTGCCCATTTTACAAAAGTGTATAGACAAGATTCCTCTACAGGTCCATTGTGAAGGAGGAGCAAGGTACATTTTGAGATGTTACATGTTTTCTTCCATTTGAGAAGTTAAAGCCATAGAGATGAAAGGGACATTAAAAACGATTTTAACAAGACATTAAAGAAAAAAACAAAACAAACTCCATTAAAGATACAATATGTGAAGGAGACTTGGTGCCAAGAAACTTGGGTTGTGAAAAATTAAAGTGATTTGTTCATGATCACAAATGTTGTAAATTTTTGAGGATTTCTATAAAGTACTTTGAAGAGAAGACTCAGAGAACTAGTCCAATTTTTATCCCAAGTACAAATCTCAATCATGACTTAACTAAAAAGAAAAAAAAAGAAAAGAAGAGAAAAGAAAAGTGATCATCAAATTGCTGTTTGAAGTTCTCCGTTTAATAGGGAACTCATTACCCAACAAAATATGACTAACTTGAAATGCGCCATATTAAATATCAGTAATGAGGATGATGATAATGATGTGTTGTCACAGGAATTAGTATATAGAAATGCATGGATACAGGGTTAAAGCTATAAAACTCTTTTTTTTCCTCTCTATCATAGGATAAATGTGATGGTGCTTGGGTGGGGAATATGTGTGGGAGCTTTAGCATGGCATAATAGAAAAAGAACTGCATTTGGAATCAAAGGGCCTGAATCTAAATCTGTTTTTGCTGCTGAAGTCATTCTATAAGCATTTATTAAGGATCGTACTATGTGCCAAGCAATGTCTGTGGAGCTGGGTATAAAAAGACAAAAACAAAAGACTACCTGCATTACATTCTATAGGGAAAGACAACATATGCGCCTATGAGTATATTGCTGTTGAATCATGTCTGACTCTCCATGACCCCCATTTGAGGTTTTCTTGGCAGAGATACTGAAGTAGTTTTCCATTTCTTTCTCCAACTCATTTTACAGATGAAGAAACTGAAGCAAAGAGGGTTAAGTGACTTGCCCAGGGTCACACAGCTAGTAAATGTCTGAGGTCATATTTGAACTCGGGAAAATGAGTCTTTCTGGTTCCAAGTCTGGAGATCTATCTACTGTGCCATCTAGCTCCCCATAGAAGCATATGCAAAATAAATAGAACATCATTTGGGAGGGGAGAACTAAAATAGGTGAGATCAGGTAAAACCTCAAGTAGAAAGTGACATTTATTGAAGGAAATTGGGGATTCTGAGATATGGAAGTGAGGAGGGAGTACATTCCAGGCCTGGGATACAGCTTGTGCAAAAGTACATGTGATTTAGGGTAAGTAATTTACCCTTTCTGGGCTTCAATTTGTTTATCTATAGATTATGTTAGATGATTTTTAATGTCCTTTCCAAATCTAAATCCTATGATTAATAATGATAGTGGAAAAAACAGATAGAAAGGAAACATGGTGATGACAAGCAGGACCAATCTTATAACCAGCAATGGTTTATGTGGTGAATCATACACTTGGCCCCAGACAGAGGATTCCAGCACTGACCATCATGACACTGGTAATTCTATCATCAAAGACTGATTTGTTTTTGGAGTTTTAAGAAATCCTTACATGTAAAATGTATTTTTAAAATATTACTTTAAATATAAAATCCCCCAGGGTTTATACCTGGTGGGGGTGGTTTGGGGTGGAGATGGAGTTACTTCTTAATAATTCTTGCTACCACCAAATGGCATGGGCTAGCTCATGGGGAATAACTGGAAGTGCTCCAAGCAGAGAATGGATGACCATTTATCAAGGACATTATAGAGGAGATTACTGTATTGGATAAAACTTCTAATTAGATTAATTTGAAAAACTAAATCATATCCAGGTCTTATGGAAACAAGATATAAGACATGCAGAGTGTGAAGTGGCAGAGAGATCTCAGAGGAAGGAGGGGGGCAATAAGAGGCTGAGTGGGTGATGGAAAGGAAAGTAGCAGGGCTTAAAAAAGCAAACTTAACCTACCCCACTATTTTACTAAAGATCATCCATGGAGGAATCTTCTTCTCCTCCCTGATCCTTATTTGTGTGGCACAAGAGCACTAGAGGGTAAAAGGACTGCCTATCCCACCCCCTGAGTATTGCACTCAAGACAACTGCTATACCTGCAGGACTGGTCCCAGCTGTTTTGGAAGTCATAGGAGAGTCTGGGGAAGAAACACGTGGTCTGTAGTAAAAAGAATATCACGTTAGACGTCAATTAGTTACACGTCAAGAGATAAAGGTTTTAGTCCAAACTCTGACACTAACAAGCTGCAAGACCTTAGATTGTTTAGATTTTTACAAGCCTCAGTTTCTTCAACTGAAAAATATGGGTTTAAGACTATCTGATCTCTGACTCTGGGAGTCGTATGTATGTGGGAGATCTACAGATGGCTAGCTAAGAACTCCAAGCCATAAAACTAATCATGTGCTGAGCACACGAGAGAAGGCCCCTTTCCTAGCAATGGCACAGGTCAAAGGGCTGGTCACATTCCCAGAAGAGATCTCCCCCAGGACCAGAAAATGGACCTAACACTTTACATACTTGTCACTGACCACAGCCCGACTTCCTGAAGAGGCAGTGAGGGGAGGGCTCTGGCGGTCAGGTATGAGTGTGCAGCCTGTTGCGTGTGTTGGTTTACAACAAAGACTATTACTTAATTGGCACAAATGCAACAGTTTTATAAATAGCCATGAAGATGCAGGGTTTTTATGATTAGCTTGTTTTCAGTCACTGTGCTTGACCGTTGCCTGTGTTCAACTAAGTAAATATTTCTATGGTGATAATATACACAGTACAATGGCCATTATTTAATGTTAATACAAGGACCATATGGGACATCTTATCATGCAAGGAGCCTGGGGCATAATAAAAACAGATAGGAATAGATAGGCATGGCAGGCCTTGTTTTACAGAAGGCCTGATAAAACATCTGTCTCAAATGCTGGCTTTGGGAGTGTTTATAGATCAATGACTCCCTTGGGGGATCTTTGGGACCAGATTAGAGAGCTAGCTTGATGACCTTGGGTAAGTCTCTAGGTAAATGGTTTAAACATACATGCCTCAATTTCCCAATCCTCCTCTCTCCAGGGAGTGTCAAAGATTAGTTTACACCTGGTAAACTCTTTGGGATACAAATTTAGGCCAAAGAGAGAAGGGCAAGGAAGGTTCTGAAAGCATGTCTCATTACTGAGACCATTCAAGGAGGATTTGCTTCCTGATTTGGAGGAGGAAGGGGTCAAGGCTATTTCTCTACTGGCCAGAACTACCTTTTGTGTCTGGTAAAAACTCTTTCAACTTAGGAAAGAAGCCTCACAAATAATAATTAGTTAGATTGTCTAGTGTCATGGAAAGTATAAGTGCTTTCAAGTGAGGTGAACTGAGTTCAAATTCTGACTCTGGCACCTGCCCCCTCTGTGACCCCGTGTGGTCACTTTACCTTTATCGGCCTCAATTTGTAAAATCTAAAGTGGATTGGACAAAATGCTATCCTTGACTTTCAAGTCCCTCATCTGAAAAATGAAGATGTTGGATTCAATGCTTCCAAGATACTTACTTAGGAAAGAGAATAAAACTGAATTTCTCATCTATTTGTTTTGGGTCAGGGGTGGGGAACCTGTGACCTCAAGGCCTCAAGGCCGCAGGTTCACCACTCCTGATTTGAGTTAATGAAAAAGTAGGGTTTTCCAAAGGTATGGTGAATAAAAACGTTTTTCCTTTTCCCAGAAGAAGACGTATATTCTGTGATTTGACTTGTTTCATAACCTAAAAATAATGCTTCACACGTGCATGGACAATGCCCAATTTACAAATGGTTAGGGTGCCAGATATTCACATGTAAGTCTATTGTTTGGAACTCAGAGAGGATTTTCCAATAGAAATCATGTTAAACAAGGTTCCTCGGTTCTTAGGTCAGACCACAGAAACCTACTTAACTCATAATCTGCCGGAAGTGTTCTACTGTCCTAATAATACTAGAAGAACTAACCACAATATTCAACCATGGTTTTGGTTGTTGGTTTTTGTTTGTTTGTTTTTGTTTTTGTTTGTTTTTTTAAGGAAAGCTATGTTAAGGATTCCTGTGTGAGATCTCAGGAACATGTCTCTAGTCCCCTTCTCTCTGTCCAGGCCCCATTTGCCATCAGTGAATTCAGGATCCCCTTCACTCATTTCTACCACCTGCAGGGCTTTGGGAACAGAGATTCCCCCAACTCTAAACCACTGACAGCCAGAGGCAAGGACTTCAGCAAACTGGGATTAGGAGGTTGGGGGCAGAAAGGAGTGAGGAGAGGAAGAAAGGCAGATAACAAGCAGCAGTGGGGGACTAGATCTTTCTTTTAGGCCCAAATATTGTTAACCTGGTCTTGTGAGCTTCGTTTTTTTACAATAGTATTTAAAAATGTTTCCTTTGTAATCCTCTGTATTTTATTTCATGCATTACAAACGTTATACTGAGAAAAGGTTCCATAGCTTCACTAGACTTGCCAAAAGGGTCTATGAACAAACACCAAAAAGGGACCCTTAGGGACACATCTCAGCCCTGGCTGAATTCCTAATAACATCTTTTCTTTTCTCCCACAGGTCCCTGGGAATGGCTTTCCAGCTTCCTTTTTGGAGACTTTATAGGATTTAGGTCTAGAAGAATATTAAAACCATCCTTTTAGAGTGGGAAGGGATCTTAGAAACCATTCATTTTCCACTACTACCACCTACTGTTTTTGACTAAGAGTTTTCTCAGGCATCTAGATGGTGCAATGAATAGAGTGCTGGGTTTGGAATCAGAAAGACTCATCTTCCTGAGTTCAAATCTGCCCTCAAACACTTACTAGCTATATGTCCCTGGGCAAATCACTTAACCGTATTTGCTTCAGTTTCCCCATCTGTAAAATGAGAAGGAAATGGCAAAGTACTCCAGTATCTTTGTCAAGAAAACTCAAAATGGAGTCACAAACAGTTAGATAACACTTGAAAAACAAAGATTTTTCTCAAATTCTATATTGCTGAAGAACAGAACCCAATCTGACACACTGGAGATATTTATAAAGTTGTTTTTAGTTGACAGTCATAAAGGGAAAACAAGATTTTAAAAGGTTGTTTTCTATACATTGACCATCCCCCATCAATGCCACCTCTTTTCTCACTTCATTTATTCTCTGTGAAGTAAGACAAAGCCACACACCAGTTCTAACAAGCTTCACTACAGCAATACCTGAGTAAGATTCATCTACATTTGAGGAAACCCAGACTCAGTCTATCTCAGCTAGTTAATCAGAGGAGATAGATTGGGTAGAGGCAGAGACTTTGATGTAAAGAGCAAAATGGGGCCTCTGGTTGAGGTGAGATGGGAAGATGGAATTTGGCATGTAGAAGATGAAGAAGATACCAGCATTAGGGCTGGGAGATGATAGTTGCAACAGTGGAAGCTGAGGGAAAGAAAAACCTTGGGGCTTGCCTATGGGAGGCCACATAAACACAGCTGTTTTTATCAAGAACAATTAAGAAAGGAAGTGAAGAAAGATCTTCAACTAAAGGGGCTTCAGAAAACTTGGAGGGCAACACAAAGTGCTTCTAAGTCTGGACTCTAAATTACCAAAAATCAAGATAATTCTTTTTTTATCTTAGTACCCAAGAGCTTCCTTGGAACCGAACTTTATTGTTGTTCAGTCTTTTCAGTCATGTCCAACTCTTCATGAGACTCCACATGGGGTTTTCTTGACCAAGATACTAGAGTGGTTTGCCATTTCTTTCTCCAGCTCATTTTACAAATGAGGAAACTAAGGCAAGCAGGGTTAAGTGGCTTGCCCAGAGTCACACAGATAGTAAGTGTCTGAGGCCAGATTTGAACTCATCAAGACAGATGGATTCTGACTCCTGGCCCAGCACTATACCACCCAGTGGCTCAAGTGCCAAACTATTGCAGCCTATACTCCAGACCTGACCTCTCTAGCCCCCTTGGTCCTTGGTATGTTTGTTGTCTTTGGGTCTCACTTCTCCACCATACATTACATATTTAAGACTTGGATTTCTCAACCTGTCTCTCAGATTTTTCATTCTGGCTAATTCTCACTATGGTTCTTACTTCCATGTACAGAAATTTCTCAGCTGCAACCCTCTACCCTGGCTCAGTCAGTCACATAAGCCCTCCTTAGTCTGAGGTTCTTGACACCATCAAGATGTTACTTCCCCCCTTGTCCCTAATCACTACCAATAATATTGCTACCAGCCCTGCGACTGACAGTTATCACCTTGCACCCACCTTCCCCCTTGGATTAAGATAAGAAGTAGGTATTAAATGGAGAATAGGAGACTACCCCACATAATAGCACGCAAAGTTGGGAAAAAGTGTGGTATAGAAGACAGCATGCTGACACTGATTTCAAAGGACCTGGGTTCAAATTCTGCCTGTGATGTTTACCATTTATGTGGCCTTGGGCAAGTCCCTTGATCTCTGTAGGCCTGTTTCCTCATCTATAAAATGGAGAGGGGGGATAGACTAGATGGCCTCCAAGGTCCCTTCTAGCTTTGAATCTTTGATTCTATCATAGGTAATAAGAGGTGGAAATCACAAGTGGTGGTAACAGAAAAAGGAAGAGAGTCCCTTTCCCCTTTTAAGAGGCATATTTAAGTCTAAGTGCTCAGAAATTGGGAACTGCTTATATAGAATTGTATGTGTTTCAAAGAACTTTCACATATTTTCCCCACAAGTCTCTAGGCTAAGTAGGCAATGTCCCTCTGTGAGACTTAATTTTCTCATCTGTATACTACTAAGTGGAGTGGAGTCTATTCAGACAAGTGATTTGGGAAAACAAATTAGTACAAAGCAGAAGAAGCAATGGCAGCAAGGTAGTCAGACCTGCTCTGCCATACATTGGTTTTACGGACTATTTGTACCCAACCTGTGCTTCCTCTACGCTGCCCATCCCCCAGCAATACCACCTCTTTTCTCGCTTTTTTAACTGTAGCCTAAGACAAAGTCACACGCCAGTTCTAGCAAGCTTCGCTACAGTATGCCTTCCAAGCTCACGTTGGTCTAGTCAGCCACAATTGAACACATGGACTAGACATGGTGATGTCATAGTGACCTAGTGATGTCATAGTGACATGGTGATGACATTTTGATGCTTTCCAATTTCAAAGAACCACAACCAGGTATCTTTCAAATGGCAGAGGCAGATAATCCAAAATACAACAGGTTTGGGTCAGTGCCATAATGTTGATCTTTCCCAACATTGTGCAATCTCAGTTAGCAGTAAGGATGGTTCCTATCAGAATTGATTCACTCTGTTTCCTATCAGAGATTTGAGGTACCTCTCTGAGACAGATGAGACAACATGAGATGAACTCAAAATCAGGAACAACTGAGTTCAGATGCTTGTATAGCTGCGGGATCCTGGATGAGTCACTTAAAGTCTCTCAGACTCAGTTTCCTCATTTGTAAAACATGAATAATAATAGCACCTGCCTCACAGAGCTGTCAAGATGATCAAATGAAATAAAATACATAATATACATATTACAACCCATAAAGCATTATATAAATGCTAGTTATTATTATTTTTGTTGTTGTTGTTGTTGTTAGCATTATTATAGAACTTAGTAACTGAGAATAGTTCTCAATTGGTATTCCTGTGGAGATAAAATAGAATCTCCAGCAATGGAATCCATCAAATTGCTTTTCTAACATCTCCTGCAATCTGAGAACAGTATGTTCTTAAACAATTATTTCATGGTAACCCAGGGGCACAGATCAGTGAGCATGTGCAGTCTATTTCCGTATCTATGCGTCATCTATATAACTACTGCTGGAGGAGAGATTGTGGTCCAGTGGATAGAGATCACCAGATCTGTAATCAGGGCACCTGGGTTCAAATTCTGACTCTTGCACTTGTTTCCTGTATGATCCAGGGCAAATTGTTTCATCTTTCTAGCCCTCAGTTTCCTACAGTTTAAAGTGAGGATGTTGGACCAGGTGACTTCTAAAATCTCTTTTACCTCTAGATCAATTATCTTTTCCATAGGTCCCTCTCCAGAGAGAGTAGATCTTAAAGAGTTAGACTGGGAGAGTGAACAGAGCCCACACTCAAGTCAGAGGACCGAGGTTCAAATCCTGGTTTTCCCCCTTAATGTATAGCTTTGGCCAAATCGCGTAACTCACGTGTTTCAGTTTCCTTGTCTGTAAAATGAGGTAATTGGACTAAATGACCCTGAGGTTCTTTTTAACTATAGAACTATGATGTTATCACCTATATAATAATTGACTTTTATAAATCTCTTTAAAGTTAGCAAAATATAAAGACACATGTTTGTACTTAACAAGCTTTAAAGCAGTGGTTCTCAACCTTCCTAATGCCGCAACTCTTTAATACTCGTATGTGGGTGTATCGGCATGTGGGCAGACCCACCTGGAGATGGATAGAGGAGCTGTGTCTTGGTTCCTAAGACCATCAGAAATATATTTTCCCATGGTCTTAGGGAACCCCTGTGACTCCTGTGAAAGGGTCGTTTGACCCCCAAAGGAGTCGCAACCCACAGGTTGAGAACTGCTGCTTTAAAGAAATTATGTTATACATATATATACCTATGTATGTATACATATAGATAACTTCTCCATGGTTTGTAAAATATACACACTTATGTCTCTCTATATACATATATGCTTACATTTGTATCTACATATATATGTACTTTGTAAACCTTAAAGTTTTAACATATATGTGTGTATGTTTTTATACATGCACACATGCATAGATAGGAATTTTTACAATCTCTTAAAGTTGTGTGATATATACATATACATGCATGTGTAATTGGTATACATTAAACAGATATATATGTATACATATCTGTATATTCCGGCACATTTATGCATGTATAAATGCATATGTATATGTGTGTATTTGATAATTATAACAATCCTGTGATATGTGTGGTCCTTCTACTATCTGACGTTTATATAGCATGGTGTTTTACAGACATTATCAAATGACACAGGTATTATTAAGAGGTATCTAGGTGGTACAGTGGATGGAGTTCTGCTCTGGCAGTCAGGGAGACCTGAGTTCAAGTCCTGCCTCAGATATTTGCTAATTGCCTCTGTGAGATGTGTGACCCTTGGCAAGTCACTTAATCTCTTTCAGCCTCAGTTTACTTTGCTATAAAATAGAGATAATAGCATCTACTTCACAAGGTTGTTGTGAAGATTATATGTGATAATATATATATAATATATATATGTGTGACATATATATATATAATTACATTGTATGTGTATATTACAAATTAAGGAAGTATTCTAGGGACTATGTTCTTAAAAATAAGATGACTCAAAAGTGATAAGAAAGGTAATTTTATGTTTCATAATCTACTGACTAGTCCAATTCAGTGCCCTGCCCCTGGGCTTTTATGCCTTCCCTTGTATCCTGGCATCAAAATTGCTCAATCTGTTCCAAGGGAACGAGTTCTCACTGGTCAGAAGATAAATGTTAATGTGAGTGTGCTGTAGGGAGGGTGTATGAGTGTGTGTGTGTGTGTATGTGTTCATGTTTGTGGCATGTTTATTTGTTCCCCAAAAGGAGGAAATAGCAATGAGAAGAATTAACGTAACCAGCTGACTAACCCGGGAGCTCGTCTGCTGCTCATTTCTCGTATGCTCTGATGACTTCACCGAGTTGCCACGCATGTTTCTGATTATGCTGTGGATTTGTTTTGCATTGATGGGTGGGAAAAGGCTGGTGAAGCAATAATCATGTAAGTGAAAGCAATGTCTCTCTTGTGCCCTCTCCAAAATTTCCCACAGTCTTTGCTAATGCCCTGGAGTCTGTCAGGGTTTAGGATTAGCGAATTTAGTAACTGTTCTTAAGCACATAGGCACACACTCACCCAGACTACAGAGAAGTCACATGAAGGCTATTGTGATACAACCACATGGTGAGCCAGGAATCCTGCCCAAAGATATTCTATGTTCTAGCTCACTTTGCTACAGAGAGCCAGAGGGAGGAAGCAAAGACAGCTAAGAGAGGGAGCCTGGGAATCATCATGACAATGTGACATATAGTACTTGCATATAATAAAAGTATTCATGTCAATCAGTCAGCAAGCATTTATTAATCTTTATTGTGCACTCAGTTCTGGGAACAAAAAGAAAAGCAAAAATAGTCCCTGCCCTCAAGAAACTTAAATTCTGATATATTGATTCATTTTCATTCATACTTTGCCTGTAAATAGTCACAACCATCTGCATGAAATTATTCTCAGCACATTGCTTACTTGTATTTCTGATTTGTTCTATTTTATCTTGCCTTCTTGTGGTATAAAACGTGAAGGAGTCCCACTCATTCATCTGTCTCCTATGTCAATGTAACAGTCTTGTTGTTGTTCAGTCATTCAGTTGTGTCTGATTCTTCATGACTTGATGGACCACAGCACTCCAGGCCCTTCTATCCTCTGTCCAAGTGCTTGTTCATTGTTCATTGTTTCTATGACACTATCTATCCTTCTCATCATTCCCTCATCATTCCCTTTTCCTCTTACCTTCAATCTTTCCCAACATCAGGGCCTTTTCCAAGGAGTCCCATCTTCTAATCTTGTGACCAGAGTATATAAGCTTCAGCTTTAGTATTGAATTAATTCTTTTCAAGTATTCACTGATTTGATCTTGCTTTCAAAGGGACTCACAAAAGTCTTCTCCAGCACCAGCACCACAATCCTAAAGTGTCAATGCTGTGGTGTTCAGTTTTCCTTATAGTACAACTCACACATCCATACATTGCTACTGGAAAAACCATAGCTTTGACTATAGTGGACCTTTATCAGCAAGGTGATGTCCCTGTTTTTTAGTATGTTGTACAAATTTGCCATAACTTTCATTCCATGGAGTAAGTTTCTTTCAATTTCATGGCTTTAGTTGCCATTTGAGCCCAAGAATATAAAATCTGATACTGCTTCCATTTGTTTTCCCTCTATTTGCCAGAAAGGAATGGGACCAGCTTCCAAGATCTTAGTTGTTGTTTTCTGGATTTTTTATGTTAAGCTTCAAGCCATGTTTTACACTTTCTTCTTTCGTGTTCATCAAGAGGTTTTGTAATTCCTGTTCACTTTCTGCCATCAGAGTAGCACCACCTGCATATTTGATATTGTTGATATTTTCTTGGCAACTTTAATTCTAGTTTTTGGTTCATGTAGTCTGGCATTTTGCATGATGGACTGACTCTGCATATGTTAAATAAAGAAGCTAATAATATGCTGCTTTGTCATAATCCTTTCCCAATTTTAAACCAATCAGTTGTTCCATGTTTGGTTCTAATTATTGTTTCTTAGACTGCATACAGGTTCTTCAGGAGACAAGATGATCTGGTACTCTCATCTCTTTGAGTACTTGTCATATTTTGTTGTAATCCAGTCAAGAGCTTTAGTATAGAGAAATCAATGAAGCAGAAGTAGATGTTTCTTTCTGAAACTCCCTTGCTTTCTCCATAATCTATTGAATATCAGCAATTTGATTTCTAGCTTTTCTGCCTTTTCAAAAACAAGCCTGCTCATCTAGTAATCCTCAGTTCACATATTGTTGAAGCCTAGTTTACATATTCTTAAGCACAACTTTGATGGCATGTGAAATGAGCTCAACTGTTCAGTAATTTGAACATTCCTTATCATTGCTCTTCTTTAAGATTTGGACATTAACTGATCTTTTCCTATCCTGTGCCCACTGTTGAGTTTTCAAAATTTGCTGACACATTGAGTGCAGCACTTTAAATGCATCATCATTTAGGATTTTGAACAATTCAGCTGGAATTCCTTCACTATTCTCCAGCATGCCTGGCTCTAGATCAGTAACCACACCATCATGATTATTGGTGATGTGCTACTCTTCCTCTATTTTTTTTTATTCTTGGGAATGGTTGCATCATACTGACCATTCAGTGATAGTTACAGAGGACAATTTTTCCAGTGTTCTAGGATCTCTCAAAAGCAATAGAGGCTTAAGGGTGCGACAAAGTCAATTTTTTACTTTAATTGGCATTCTTCATTGTATGCCAACACTAACTCACAACAAAATTTGAAACAGTGATAGATGAGAGGTTCATATAGCTTTCTTTCAATGGTGCACTCAGCTAAAAGTTATACAGCAATGTATTTCCAACCAATTCAAAGCAATCTAAGTAATAATGTCATCCTTAGGTCTAGGTTAGATGAAATAAGAAATAAAAATAAAAAGGTCAAACTTGAATAAGAGAAAAGTTGTTGAAGATACTAAAGTCATTGAAAAGTTATATGCAACCTTCAGAAATCCTACCTAAAAATGATATGGAAGATAAAAACAATACTGTCTCAAATGATCTTGAGAAGGAGATGGACGTACTTTAACTGGAATTTTGAAGTTATTTTTTTTCAGTTTGTTGATAAAAAATCCAACTAGAAGACCAACTATGTCAAAGAAGAGAAAATTCTTAAAAGCTGGCATTTGCTATATCCATCAGGAACAAATTAATTCTTCTGCAATATGGCACAATGTATAAAAACATTTTGGGACATGCATACAACAGTATATGTGGAAGCCACTGTCATGGTAAGAACCAGAGAAGGAAAAGTAGAAATTCTCATCAAGGATGCCCTCTATTTGTGAATAGAGGAAACTCAGAAAGAAATGAGGATACGTAGATCAATAGTTATTGATATGTTTTTGTTGCACTTTTCAGTATTAATAAAGTCTAGGATTTTTTCCAGATCTTTGGTCTTTCCTTCCTCCAGATACTCATCACTGTTACAATTGTTTCACCTCCAGCACCCATCTTTTCTATATATAATTTGTCCAATATTGTTCCTTTCCCTGTTTTAGTTCCTATTAGTGCAATTTCACACTCCTTTATCCAGAACTATGATATTAGAGTCCAAAAGTGGTAGCTACACTGTCCTTAAAGGAGAAACCACTTTATAATAATTATTTTCATGAACCATTTTTTTCATTTTCTATTTTTTTTCTTTTGTGGTCCTCCTTCCATTTCTGGACAACAGAAATGACATTGACACCAACTACAGTAATTCTCTCCAGAAGTTTAACCAATGAAAATTAATTGCTAAAATAAGAAGACCAAATAGGTCATAAAGAGCCTTAGTCAGCAAACATCTGACTTATTTGCCAAATGAAAAGACATGACTGCCAAAGACAACGCTGGCATAGAATATAAATTCGCTTCTAAAATCTTACAAAGAATGATGGATGACTATGAGCAGTATCACCTCATCACCAAAAAGAAGCAGTGGAGGGTAAAACCAAAAGAATGTTTGGCATGACATCCAGTCAAGCAAAGTCATCAAAAGGGCATTTAAGGATAAAAATACATTGTTCATATACTGCAAATTTATAAAATAAATGCAAACATAGTGAGTATTTGATGTACACATATAAAACTATTCTTTATATAAAACATGCCACAAACATAATAAGTTCAAGAACTATTAAAATAAAGCATAGTATCTTTCAAAGAGATATTTTAATCCATTTATGATTCTGTCTAGCTTTAAACTCTATATATTCTCTTTGACATAGTTGTTCTTCTAGTTGGCTGTAAGTATGGCTTCCAAGTTAAAGAGGAATTCATAGCAAATCATCTTAGTAATCACTTAATATAGATGCATAACAAGTTATATGACTCCACTGGAAAAAGATCATTTCATCAAGTCACCATTTTATGGAATCTTTCTCTAATGGTCCCAAAATGTGAATTAGAAAGTGTAAAAAAAAATTATAATAATAATGAATACTAGAAAAGATGGAAACTGGTGACTTTGAGATTGAGATTGAGAACTAATGGGCAATAGGCATACCTTGGTCTCCTCCAAATGAGACTAAGCATAAAGTTATCAAGAAGAAAGTTATGACTGAATATGTTATGAAGCTTCCTGGCATTGAGAAATAAAAGTTTAACAGGAAGAACATTTTAAAGCAACTAATACCCATAAAGTATCAGTGTTAACATATGTTTTTGGAACTATAAAATGTACTGTAACAAATTTGGAAAATATCCTAACAAAAACCTGTAGAATATTAATAAAATCCAAGGCCTATTATTGCCAGAGTGGTGGAAACACACTTCATCATCAAAAAATGGAAGAAAAGAATTTCTAGATGTTTTCAAAGTAGATGATAAGCAAATAAAAAACTTACAGGAAGATTTTTGGAACAAGCAGACATCATTTCATTGATCTATAGTAAAGAATGATGATAGGTACATGTTGGTGGATTTGTTAACTATAACTGAAAATATTAAATATAAATAAAACTGAAAAAAGCCAGATCAAGTTTAATATCCAAGAGTATAACCAAAAGATCTACCATAGGTGGCATCCATGTGAACTCTACCAATAACAGATTGACAAGGAAGCAGTGAAAAAAATTGAGCCATGCAGTTTTGTTTATAGCCAATACTCTTCCCCTTCCTCCCCAAGCTAGACTCATTTTGAACTTCTTGGACTTCTCCACCATGCCCCCATACACACCAGGTAGCTTCCCTTCCCCTCCATCTCTCTTTAGTGTGTTATCTTCCCCAATTAAATTATAAACTCTTTGAGGATAGGGATTGCCTTTCTTTTCTACATTTATATCCTCATCACTTATCGCAGTGCCTGGCACATAGTAGGCATTTAATAATTATCTATTGGCTATTGGCTTCTTGATGGCAGAATGTTAGCAATGTGGCCCATACTGGCAGGTTTTTTTTTTTCTTCAGGAATGGCTTGTAGGGAGACATTTAGAGAATATCATCAGTTGAGGAGGATTAGAAGGACCCATTCACCATTGTCAGAACAATATCCTATTTTCCAGCATTCCTATCTAATTAATCTTTGATAATTTTTCCATTCATAATAACAGCACCTCTTTCCTGTGCGCTGCCAATGGAACATGAAAGCAATGTAAAAAAAATGTCTTGTGGCTTCACTCTCTCAACATAAATCTAAAGTCATTTGGACAAAGCACAGTAACCCCAAGGATTACTGTTGCTTACCCCAAAGTATATATTAGTATTTCCAAGTCCCACATCTTTTGTAATAGCTAAAGGTTTGCTTGAGTGATGCAGATAATTGTCCCAGACCTATACAGCATTTTGTCAAATGTGATGCATCTGTACATGCTCCTAACTTAAGCAAAGGTGGCAATATGCAGTCGAAATATAATTTGAATATTGCCAGAATAAATGTTACAATAAAGTCACTTTTTCTGTCCTAGTACTATACTTCATGTAACATACAAACCATACATCTTAGATTACATATATCATATACTTTATGCATCTTATGTTCTATTCATTTTACATTGCATGTACCCAGTACTCAATGCATGCTATACTCCATATATCCTATAATTCTATAATGGTGTCTATAATCCATGCATTCTAAACTCCACATACCTTATAGTCTACAAATCCTGTGCCTCATAAATCCTCCATTTCATGTATCCTAATACTGTATACCATATGCTCCAAAAACACGGGATCATGAGATGTTAGGGTTGAAATAAATCTGAGATGATTTAATCTTATTGTATTCACATCCCATCTAACCATCTACCTCAGACATTTATTTGCCATCAGCCCTGCCACTGATCCCTGCATACCATTAGACCTACTGAGATCACTCTTTGAATGATGTAATCTGCTAAGCTTTAGATCTATAGCCATGGGGTTCTTCCTGTGCTGATTGGTAAGTAAGTCAGTCAAATGAACATGCTTCAAAATACATTCTGCCAACTGCTCTGGCCACTCCCTTGCCATCTGCCCTGACACATACACCTCCTCTTCTACTTTTTGCCCTAAGAACCATAATCGAATCAATCTGTTGCTTCTGTAAAGGGCTGCTGTCAATTGTTTCTCTTATAAATAGACTCATCATCCCTATGACATCCTAAATGAAAATATCCTTCCATGGCCACCATTTCTCTGATGTGCTGTGTTCTCTTCCTGGAATGTAAACTCCCTCAGGGCTAGAAAAGTCTATTTTTATATTTATATTCCCTGTGCTTATCACAATACTTGGCACAGAATAAGTACTTAACAAATGATTTTCATTCATCTCATATAAAAGATTATAAAACAGGCCCATGGAAAGACATGTAAAGTCACACAGGTCTTTTAATTCTAAATCTGGAGCTCTGATTTACCTACCTAATTCTATGGATTTTATAATCTATATGTCCTACATTCCATATATCTTATACCCTGTATAGCTTATTCTCTGTGCATCTTATTTTCCATTTACCTTATAGGCTATAAATACTCTAGTCTACGTACCCAATTCTGCTATAACTCATATAGCTAATACTTCACACATGTTATTCCCTATGCACCATTTTTTCCATATATCCAATGCTACATTTATTCTGTTCTCCATTTTTCCTACATTCCATACATGCAGTTTACCAACATATAATATTTCCTTTCCTGACTGTACCGACCTTTTAATATAAGTGGTTAGCTATGTGGCCAACTGCGTCATTCAAGCTATTTCTGCTGCTGCTGCTATTAATTATTAGCTGAGTAAACCATCTCTTGCAATAAGCATTTCTGCAACTCATTTTATTTTCAAGGCACATTAAAGTCATTAATCAGTTTTCACAAAGTGCCTCCATGCCGCAGAGTCCTGGCTCTTCCAACTCCCATAGCAATAAGGCATGGCCATGTGTACCTAACATGGAATATTTAGTACCCACTGATTTCCTGTAAAGTGTCAATATTCTTTGCTTTTGTAATGGAATTGGAAGCATTTTTTAAAAGGAAAACCTTTCCTGGTCAGTCTAGTGAAAAGATTGCTAAAATTTAAAAGTCAACAGAAGCCTGGGTTTGGATCCCGCCTCTGGCTCTTACTATGTGACCGTGGGCAAATTACCTGATTTCTCTTAGCTTCAGTTTCTTCATCTGTAAAATGGAGATATAGTCTGACAGGTACTAATGAAGGTACCTACCTCATAGGATTGTTGTGAGGATCAAGTAATATATTGTATGTGTAGTGCTTTGTGAATCTTAAAGCACTAGAAAAATGTCAGTTATTAGAGGCAAGAAGGTGGTACAATAGACAAATGGCTAGGCCCCAAGTCAGGAAGACCTAAGTTCAAATCCAACCTCAGACACTTACTAGCTATGTGACCCTGAGCAAGCCACTTAACCTCTGCCTCAGTTTCCTCAACTGTAAAACTTGAATAATGGCAGCACCTACCTTAAAGAGTTATTATGAGGATCAAATAAAATATTTATAAAGCACTTAGCACAATGACTGACCTCATTGTAGGTGCTATATTTCCTTCCCCTTCTCCATCTTCATTTGAATATGAGATATCAGAGGACAAGAACTATGAGTATTTTTATTCTGTTATCATAAGTACTTAATGATAGCACAGTCCGCTGATTAATAAGTCCAATTATGTCTATGCTTTGTTGTATGTTGAAGCAGAAACCTAGTAACTCTGTGTTGGTTCTGACCAGGTGACAGCCAAATCAAATAAATCAATAAATCAGGCCATCTACAAAGGATAATCATCAAATCTCTATCTAATCCTGTGACCACACAAACACAGCTTCAGTCTTATTTTCTAGACAAAGAAAAATCAGAGTATGGGAAAAGGAAGCTTCTTACGGAAATGTCCAGAGGCTAGAGGTAAAACCAAAGTTAACTTTGTAACTTACAACATTTGATCGAAAAGTTTAAAATTACTAAAAGCTACTTCCAATGTGAATGTGCCTCTCCGTCATGCGGTGTCACCTCAGCTGCTAATATGGTGGCCAAATAAATAATGCACTTCAGTTGTTTGCAAGAGATGCTGTTGAGAAAGGTGGTTTACCTTGTCTTCCTTTAGGGATGTTTTCTCTGGGTAAACAGGGCACACTCTCTTGTTCCACCTGGTTCTGATCTGTGAAGATTGAGTTCTTCCCTCCTGCCCAAAAAAAAAACAAAAAACCCTGAGGACTAGCTAGAGCTTAGAATATGCAGAGTACAGATGTATCCCCAACATCTGGATGGAGATTAAGCCATTATGTCAATTCAGTAGTTGATCTTCAAATAGAGAGCATAGAACTTTCCTGAAATGCAAGGAACAACTTTAGGTGGACTTCGAAATAGGTTCTTTGTACACATGGAGAAACATAGACTGAGACTGTGCTCTGTTCTGTGTCTGTGATTTTAAGATGCCACATTTCCTTTCTCTCTTCTCTTCTTCTCAATTTATTTCAACAAACATTATTAAGCAATGATAGCATGGTACAGGGCTATATTTGGAATTAAAGGACCTGAATCGGAATTCTGGATCTGTTATTTCCCCTGCGTAGAATGTTGAACAAATTCACTTAACATCCCAATGCCTCAGCTCCTCCTCATCTCTAACATGAAGGAATTGTCCTAGATGCCCCTTAGAACTCTCCTACCTCTAAATCTATCATCTCATCATGCTGGGGATTCAAAACTGAAAGGGAAATAGTCACTGTCCTCAGGGAACTTATGTTCTCTTTTCTGTGACCTGCTCTCCTGATTGGTACCTGTGAAGGCAGGAACATCATTTCACAAGGGGCCTCAGCAACACTCATTTCACTCCCAGCTCAGTTCACTCTCAAACTTCATCTCCTTACCAAAATTTCTGCCATCCTCAAGATGTCTCTACCCTGAGGCGGGATCTCCTGATTTGTGGGCTCCCTGACCTATGTCATCATTTTGTGAAGGGTCTCAGCCATGCTCACTTCACTCTAATCTCATGTCACTCTGGATTTTTCTACCTCTTCAACAGAAGCCTTGCTCCTCACCTCACCCCCTCTTCTCTTTATTTTTTGTCTTCCCCTTTTAGAATATAAACTCCTTGAGAGTAGGGACCATGTTGTTTTCTTGCATTTATATCTCCAGAGCTTATCAC
>CM053588.1:139461088-139487963 GCA_028646515.1 Pseudochirops corinnae
TACAATGTGAAAGTATTTGCAGATCCTATACATGATTGCATGCCAACATGGGGGGGGGGAGGGAGGGGAGAAAATCTGAAACTCAAGTGAATGTGGAACTGAATCTTGTAAACCAAAAGTAAATAAACAAGTCATTGAAAAAAAATAAATGGTTCATCTCTGTATATGAGGTACCAGTTCCCTTCTTGTCTTGTGGGACCAGCATTCAACACAGTATGCATTAGGCACATTTAATAAATGCTTATTGATTGACTGACTATCATTGCTCACATCTTGTCAAGCCCCAACTCTGAAGTACTCCCACCATTTGCCTCCTCTGCTTCTCCGTATGTGCTCCTGAACAATACTGGGGGTGTTAGAAAATCTCTTCAATTCAAAAAACATTTATTAAGTGTTCTTCAAGATCCGTTTCTATGTGAGATATATTGAAAGCTAATTTATGAAGAAGCACTTTGTGTCCTCAGTAAAGAACTTTGGGGTTTACTATGGTTCAAACACAAGCTTGTGTTCTTTTCTATAACTAGCTTTTAGGAGATTTAAACACAACCTATTATCAGTACCATTGTTTTACCTTGAGTCAGAAAGACTGAGATCTCATGCTAGTGTTTCACTTATGCCCAACATCTGGAGCCTAAAAGCCTGAGAATATGGATAGTCTTAAGGCTCCCCTGATCAAACTACAGACACTTCTCCTGGAGCCAGGAAGACTGGAGTCTCAGGCAAAGAAAGATCTAGTGAAATGCCAACTAGATTTGAGACACCAGACTGAATGCCAAAAAGATCAGGGCTTTGGACAGTTGGGCTGACACCGTGCCAAGTGCATGCTTCATGTATGGGATATCTTCTGACTCATTCCCGATCATCTTGGGATATAAGGGGTGCTGGTGCCGTACATAAACTAATACAGTTCCTAGGGACCCAGACCTCCAGCCTGAAATTCCTGCCACTACTACTTCTAGTTCCCTAGGGAATGGCGAAGCAGCCTCACATCAGTAGCAGCCTTCATATCCATAGGACACAGACAGGTAGAGGTCCCAACCCAGTGGTGCCTGTGATTGACATTTTTTACTCCAGTTCTCCTAATCCCAGTGATTCAGAATCACTGTCTTGGGAAAAAAAAGTCCTTTCCCTCTCCTATCTGACACTATATTTTGTCTCCAATCAGAACAATCCTACAATTCCTCAGTCTCTTTCTTCCTCTGCCATTCTATTTTAAATGAAATGATATTATCAAAGACCTTTATGCAGTGCCAGGCACATATAATTTCTTAAATACTCATACCCTCTCTCCTTTACTAATGTCATTTACAAAATCCCTAGTTGTTAACCCATTTCTCATCCTCTTTAATTTCCTTTCTTAATTCTCTTTTTGACTTGTTATACTCACAGAAACCCGATTCTTTCTGGGAAACTGCACATTAAGGGTCAATCTCTCTATTGCTGGTTTTTCTTTCTCTCAGAGCTCCAACATACAGTCCAAGAGGGTGATTTGGCATATCCTCATTCCCCACCACCACTTTCAGACTCACAAGCTGTCTCCCCCACTCAACAATCTCTCCTCCTTTGATGTCCAGTCTGACTCACTGCGTCATCCTCTCCAAACCCTTCCATGTTGATGTTTCCTCAAATGTCCCAAGTTCTTCCCTTAAGTTCACTCAAATTTGTTATCTTCTCTGTGATCTTCATTCAGTCCCTCCATCCTTCAGGACTCTTACAGGCCAGCACTCCAGTTTCACTTTTTTTTTCCCTTGCCAGAGTTGATCTCATCGTTAACCAATTCAATATTACACCATACTCTGCTCTCAAATCCCTCATTACTTTATCTGGTCATTGCTCACAGTTTCCCAGATCCCAACACTGGATCTACCTTCTTTTCTTTTACTTATATGTTGTTTAACAGGGCTGGAGGAAGTCATGCACCTATGCTAGATAAGTATACTACCAATTTATTTTAGTTATTCTCAACTGTACTCTCACTGGAGTGAGATAATAATTTTACAACTCCCAAAGTAATTCTCTATTTCACTCCCCATAGCCAGCGTTCCAAACTTTCACTTCTCTCTTTGAGTCTACCCCCTTTCCCCTTTCTCACTCTCTTAAGAGAAGACCTCATCTCATACTGTATGGAGGAAAAAAACGAAGCCATTTCCCCCGAATTTTCTCTTTTCTGCAAATCTATTTCTCAAATCCTTTGATATTATTTCCCATTGTCTCCTCACTCCTCACACAATAGAATATGGCCATTCTATTCACTGAGGCCAACCCTTCTGCTGATTCTTTTGAACTCATTTTCTCCTGCCTTCTCAAGAAAGTTTCTTTTTGCCTTCATCTTCTCCTTTGATCATTTTCAATCTCTCCCTATGTACTACTTCATTCCTTACTGAGTACAAATAAGCCTGAAGAAGGCCAAGTTCTCCCACTGCATCTAGTGCATCTTGTAGGGTTAATGGAATTTAAGACCTTCCTTGTGCATTAATAGGCCTATGTGACCACATGTGTTCCTTTTTCCCTTGGAACATGGGCCATGTTCTCAGGTCTAAAGGTACAGAAGTATTTCAATCATGGATGTCTTGCTCCTTTAAGTTCACAGCTGTGACACATCCTGAGACACATAGAGCCCATCAGGTGAAAACTATATATATTTAGGGAGATTTATATTGCCTTGGGAGAGGAGCTTGCTTAGGGGGAGGCTTGCTTGCAGGAAGGCTTTCACACTTCTTGGCACTGAGTCAATTAGGCATTGAATGTGGGTTGTTATGCCTTCTGGTTCTGAGCCTATTAGTTGCAAACTATATATACTGGGAGGTTGGTATTTTACTTTGGGGCTTACTCATGGGAAGAATGTTTCTTTGTTATTTGGCCAGATGAGACTCTGGATAGCTGTTGTTAAGTAACCACCCTCTCTGCCCCCCCCTCCCCCCTGCTATGCCTGAACCCATATGTTGGTACTTCCCGGTATCTATTACTTTGTTTAGACAGTTGGAGCCCTGTCTATTGGATTCTTTCTTGGATACTCACTTCTTTCTACTTATCTGTACTTATCTGTCTATTAATTAAAGGTCCTTAACCTCTTTAAAGTTGTCTTTCCTTTAGAAAAGCAGATCAACAAACCTATGCTAGCAGCCTACCCTGTGTGCTAGTTTGGTTGCTAATACACATTTCCAGTCATCCTGATCTATATCTTGTCACTGGACTCAGATGGCTCTGGAGGAGAAAATGAAGCTGGTGACTTTGCACAGCCCTCCCTCACTTAAGTCCAATTCACTTGTCTGTCATGGCATCACCTCCCTGATGACACTCCTCTTTCAGAGTGAAAGACAAACAACAACTTCTGTGAGTAGAAATAGGAGCTATCCCACTGGGGACCCAACTGGAACTGGCTAATTGGGCAACACAGTTCTTTTCTTCCCTTCTTTCCTTCTTCCTTTCTTCCTTTCCTTTCTTGCTTACTTGCTTTCTTGCTTTCTTTCCCTTCCCTCTGTCCACATATGGAATCATATTCTTACCTAAGGTGTTCTGCCCAAAGAAATGTAAAGTTTGATTTTTGAAACGTTCCCCCCTCCCCCTTAGGGACCTTAGTAGAGACACTTTAAACCCAAATCACTCTTGGCTCTCATTGATGAGCCAACAATAAGTCCCAGCCCAAGCCTCTCTTGATTACTCTTTGGACCCTGATTGGCTCAGAGTGAATGTAAATAACAATTGTTTCTATTTTGACCAGAAACCATGAGGGTCTTCCCCTCCCAGTTTGATTTTTTTTTAATTAGGTAAAAAAGCCTCATTTCTTACCTAGCCTTAAACACTGAATGGGTATTGCCTCAGTTAAACTGAGACCTGTTATAGACCTTAGCTTAAAAAGGCCAGTGTCTCCCACTGCATCCTGGGCCATCTTCAGTCATTCTGATCTATATCTCTCCACTGGACCCAGATGGCTCTGGAGGAGAGAACCGGGCTGGTGACTTTGCATAGCCCTCCCTCACTTAAATCCAATTCAGTTGTAAGTTATGGAATTGCTTACCTGATGTCCTGGTCCTCTTTGAGAAGGAAGGAAAAACAATGAATCAACAAATGAGAATAAGGTCTCCCCCATGTGTCAAAAACCCTCACTCGACCTCACTGCTCCATCGAAGTGTTGTTCTGTATCCCTCCTCCCTGTCAAGATCAGACTCAGAGAGATGAAGAGACAGAGCATTTGTGCAGTTATCAAGGTCTTGCTTGCTGGCTTACTATGTGCCAGGCATTGTGCTAAGTTCTGTGAGTTCTGTGGATACTAACGCAAAAAGAAAAAACAGTCCTAGCCCCCAAGGAGACAGAGAAAAGGGGACACATAAAATGGAGTTCAAAAATGATTGGGGGGGTCAGAAGAGCACCCACACAGAGGTGAGGTGGAAAAGTCAAGAGCAGAGCCAAGAGATGGGTGAGCATGGATGGCTTGGGCACTTCTTCAAATGGAGTTTCTGAGGAGGAACCCACCAACTGAAAGAGGGGTCAAGGAG
The DNA here is from genome assembly GCA_028646515.1 of Pseudochirops corinnae. Lineage (NCBI taxonomy): Eukaryota > Metazoa > Chordata > Mammalia > Diprotodontia > Pseudocheiridae > Pseudochirops > Pseudochirops corinnae. The sequence continues at coordinate 139,465,585 of CM053588.1, forward strand.
ATCTTTCAGGGTGAGAAATCCAGTGTAAGGAGCAGAGCCAAGAGAGGAAGAGAAAAAAACATACGAAAAAAACCTATCTATCCTGGTGTCTCTACTAACTCATCTTTCCCTCTCCTTCTATCTCTCTGTCTCTCTCTGTCTCTCCTCTCTCTGTCTCTCTCTGTCTCTCCGTCTCTGTCTTTCTCTGTCTCTCTCTGTCTCTCTGTCTCTCTCTTTCTCTCTGTCTCTCTCTCTCTGACATTTCTTAAACCCTGGCAGTTAAGTTTCTGACCTCATCACTCAATCAAAACTGCTCTCTCTAAAGATAACAATGATTTCTTCACTGCAAAACCCAATAGTCCCTTTTCAATCATCATTTTCTTTGACCTTTCTATAGCATTCAACACTGTTTACCACTCTCTCTTACTGGGTTTTTGTGAAACCGTCTTCCCTTCCATGCCTGAAAGTTCCATCTCGGTCTCCTTGCTGTTTCATCATCTATATCTTGCCTTTTAATTATGTGCATACTCCAAAATTCTGTCCTTGGCCCATCCTCTCTATAACTTTTCTTGATGAGCTCCTCTGCTCTCACATGTTCAGTTATCATTCCTACACATTTGACTATATAATCTATATATCTAGCTCTATATATCAATCCTAGTTTGGATCCTTATTGCCTGCCACCTGGACTACTACAATAACCTCCTAATTAGTCTCCCCGTTTCAATTCTTCTCTCCAATTCATCCTTGATGCAGCTGTCAAAGTGATATTGTTAGAGTACAGATCTGACTATGTCACCCCCTCCTCAGTAAAGACCAGGGTCTCCCTTTTATTTCTAAGATTAAATACAAAGTTCTCTGTTTGCCATTTATAGTCTTTTGCAACCTATCTACAATCTACATTCCCAACCTTATTATATAATGCTTCCCTTCAGTCACTCTTTGGTCCAGCCAAATATGTTGTTTATTACTGTTCCTCAAATAGGACAACCTATTTCACATTTCCCATCTCTATGTCTTTGGTTAGGCCATTCCTAATGTCTAGAATGTGCTTCCTCCCTACCTCTGTTTCTCATACTCTCATTTCCTCCATAGCTTATATCAAGTGCTACTTCCTATATAATTCCATTCTTTACTCCTCTATCAGACTAGTGCCTACCCTCAGAAAAACTATATTTATTTAAATATGCTTATTTTCTACATAACCATATGATGCATATTTCCCTTTGTATAATGTGATTTCTTTCAGGATAAGGACTGGTATGTTGATGCAACTCTAACACCTACCACAGTTCTGAGCAGAGTTGGTACTTAATAAATGCTTATCAATTGATTGTTCCTTTATCTTCCAGGTTCTAAATTAATCTTTCTTTTTGCTTATGGATTCAGTACCTTGATCATAGCCTCTTTTGCTTCAAAACTTGACTACTAGGTATTCCCTGAACATGGTATGCCATGCCCTGCCTCTATGTTTTCACGTAACACAGAAGCCATGCTTTGAATGGGCTCCCTTCTATTTATTCCTCATATTTCAGAATCCTTGTCTTCCTTCAAAGGCTCTGTTCAAATGTTAGTGTTCTGACTCTTCCATTTTTTTATTTGCTGCAATATACCTCTCTGTGCTCATATTTTATCTACCAGTTAAAAGCAAGCCCCTTGAGGGCAGGGCCTGTTTCACTTTTGCCATTGTATCTCTAGCACCTAGCATAACACTTTGACCATGGTGAATGTTCAATATATTTCATGGAATGAATGAGTGTGTTAATGAACGTATGAATGAATCTTATATTTAGAACCATATGGTATTAGACTCCGATTTTCCCCAGCTTCCATCAAGTCTTTGCTAAAGTGCTACCTTCTGAAAGTAATTTTTCCTTCTTAATCTTAATACCTTCCCTCTGATATTATCTCTAATTAATCCTGTATATATCTAGTTTGAGCAAAGCTGTTTGCACATTTTCTTCCTCCCCTTAGAACATGCGTTTCTTTAGAACAGTGTTGTTTTATTTTGGGGGGGGAATAACTTTTCTTTGTATCTCCACAGAGTACCTGGCACATAGCAGTGACTGTAAAATGCTAGTTGACTGGCTAAGATAGAAATTAAGGCATATACTTTGTTAGGGATTTGAGGCCCTAGAGTGATTTCTGCTCTGAACATTCCTAGCCATCATCCCAGGTGAGACTTCATTAAAATTGTGGAAACTTGGTCAAGAGAGACCTAGCTTCAAATTCTGTCTATAACCATACGTTCACAGAAATGTCCCTTCACCTCTCTGAGGTCTCCTTTCCTTCATCTACAAAAGGGAAGCAAGAGCACCCATCTCACAGAATCATTGTGAGCCTCAGATGAGGGTTCTGTCGACCTCTTCTCTCTATGTAAATGTCATCTATTATTAGAAGGAGGCCCAAGCCACCCTGTTGTGGCAGCATTCTGGTAGCTGGGGTCTTCTCTGCTGGATGAGAGAGACTCCTGATAGTAAAGATGGTTTTTGCACTTGCAATGGAGTTGAACAAGGCTACAAAGCTGGGCTGATGTTTGTCAGCAATGTCACTTTCTGTTTCTTCAATGTGCAGGGATGATAGCTATCTTGTTGCTGTGGAGACTGTCAGCCCTGGCATCTCTGTTTATCTGCAGAATGCACAGTGGTTTCTGAAAACAGGTGTGGCCTTGTTGAGAGTAGCTTAGCCACAATTTTTGTTGTTGTTGTTGTTTAAAGTGGCTCTGACTCTGGCAGAGGTTTTATCAATTTTCTAAATGCCTCTCAGCCTCCTTTGGGGGCTGTTTATAAAGGTTGCTGAGAAACTCAGCTCATTCCTGTTTTCTCACTAGGTTTTGTGAGATGCCAAGCTAGCTAGATAGAAAATCTGGCCTAAGCACAAACTTGGTCTCTATGGCCTTTTAACCACCATCTGTGGAATGAGCATTAATGATTGGTTCATAGTTCTACAGATCTCTGAATCTGCTGGGGCAAATCTCAAAAAGAGAACTGCCTTCAACTTAGATACTTTCCATCAACATTTATTAAATAACTGCGAGGTATATGTTAAGCTCCCCCTTCCCACCCCACTACCCCACATCACTCCATAAATTACTGTGGACTAATAAAAGAATACTGTATTCAGACCTATATGCTTGGTAATAGAAAGCTTCAGAAATGGAACACACTTTGAAAAGATTTTAAATTTATTTTTCCCTATACAGGTTATCCCCTTAGAAAGGAGCTCTTCACATGGGGCCTATGAATTTGTTTTTGTTTTTATATGTTAATACCTGCATTTCAAAATAATTGATACCCTTTGCAATCCAACATAAAGAACCTCCATGTTTATGATCCTACAATCTCAAGTACAGAGGAAATATCCAAAATGAGCAGGGCAGAACACTTGAGCAGAGGGGCCACTTAAATCGAAAGAGATCAGAGAAACTGAATGGAAAATGGGGCACCTGAGCTAGATTGCAATTCCTTAATTTCATTCTAAATTCTCCACTCTGTGTAATCTTGTGTTTTTCAGTGTCTCTCAAGTATGGAATGCACATCCTGAAAGAAGTGGATGGTGATAGAAAAGAGTTGGTCTATATGGGATTCAGAATAAACTGAATGAATGGGGAAAGTATAGAATAAACTTCTGGAAAGTATATGGGAATGCATGTGTGTTAGGTCTTGAATGCTAGCATAAGGAATTTTTATTTTATTTTCTTGGCAATGGGGATGCACTGAAGATTTTTTTTGAGTCTGGAAAGGAAAGGAAATAAGCATTATATAGCACTTAATAAATGCCATGAAGGGTTAAGTGCTTTTAATTTTTTTAATCTTTTTTTTTATTTTAGACAAATACTAAAACTTAAATACATAATAAGAAAAGAAAAAGAAATATATTTTTAACTTAAATATTAAAACTTAAACATAAAATAAGAAAAGAAAAAGAAAACTTGTTGTATACAGCAAAATGTAAGAGAGGATTGAAAATATATAGCAATAAAGTTTCATTTCAAGAAAACCTACATATTTAATACTCTGTGTCATATTGAGAACTGTCCATCTTTGCTTCCTTGAAGGTTTTCTTTTGTTCTCTGCTGTATACTTTTTACTTTGTTCCTTTTTTTATATTTTTTACTAAGTTTTTTTTTTATAAATATTGTCTTTTTGGTCCTCACCCTTTGAAGTAGGTTGTATTATTATCTTCATTTTCCAGATGAGGAAACTGAGATTAAGTGACTAGCTCAGGGTCACATAGCTAGTCAGTGTTTGAAGCAGGATTTGAACTCAGGTCTTCTTGACTTCAGGCCTAGCAATATATCCACTGCTATATACTGCTCCACCAGCTGACTCTGATGATGAGAAAAGGAGTGATGTGCCCAGACCTGTACATCACTCTGGCAATGGTCAGCAGGACAGAGAGTAGATGGGATAGACTGGAGATGGGGAGCTCAGGTATGAAGCTATGGCAGCAATAGAGACTAGACGTGATGACATGAACAAGGTGAGTAGGAGGATGAATAAGGAGGGGCAGATTACTAAAATGTCACAGGGGTAGAATTGACAAAACTTGGCAGTTAATTGGATGTGGTGCGGGGGGATGTGAGGGAAAGAGAAGAGTCAAAGGTTACTCCAAGGTTGCTTATTTTCCAGCCCAAACCACCAGAAGCCACACCAGGCTGAGTCACTGGGCTATGCAGTCTCTGAAACCTCCAATTCTCATCTTCCCGTTGGCCACGTTCTGCCTTTGCACCTAGCAGGTGCCTTCTCGACACCTCTTCCCACTCCACCTCTCACTCCCCAGTTTTTCACTCCTTCTCTGAGAATCATAAGCACCTCACCGTCACCATTTACCCCAGAAAAGCTGTGTTAGTACACCATCGTATTGTTCGTTCATCATCTTCGTGATTTCCCAGACCACAGTTCCCTTCCCTATCCCTGTATGGTTTTTTCTTCTGATTATAAAATATAAGATCTTTAAGGGAAAAACCATCTCTCATTTATATTTATATCCCTGGTGCTTATCACAGTGCTTGTCATATAGCAAGTACTTAACAAATGCTTTCTTTTATTCATTCAAGCCTGGGTAAATAAACAAGAAATGGCATCATGAAAGAAGAGGTAAGTATCAGGAAGGGAATAAGAATGGAAGGAAGTAGGGAGGGAAATTGGGAAGGAAGGACAGATGGAGGGAGGGAGAGATGGAAAGAGGAAATAAGTGAAAGAATGAGGGAGGAAGGGAAGAAGGGAGTGAAGGAAGGAAGGAGGGAGGAAAACATCTATCAAGCCCTTACTAAGCTCCAGGCTTAGTGTGTGGTAAGTGCTTTACAAGTATTATCTCATTTGAGTTTCACAACTCTAGCAGGTATGTACTATTTTTATCTCCATTTTGCAGTTGAGGAAACTGAAGCAAACAAGTTAAGTGACTTGCCCAGGGTTACACAGCTATGAGTGTCTAAGGTAGGATTTAAATTCAAGTCCACCTGATTCTAGGCCCAATGCTCTATCTACTGCAACACCTAGCCATAGGACACAGGTTTGTTGTTTGTTTGTTTCCGTCAAGAGAAAATGATGAGTCAAGTCTTGGGCAAGTTGAATTTGAGGTATTGGTCACATGTCAATTGGAAATAGGGAGAGAAATTGGGGTTCCATATATAGGTTGAAATGTCACATGCATAGATATGATCCTTGAAGCCATAGGACAAGATGAAATCATCAAGGGAGAGACTTTTCAGAGAGAAGAGAGGACTGAAGAGAAAGCATCAGGGGACACATACACTTACTTACATGGTAGGATGAGCTAGAAAAGAAGGTGGAGGAGATTGAGAGGGGATCATTCAGACAGGAAGAAGGCCAGGAAAGCAGATTCACAGAAACCAAAGTAAGAGCATCTTCAGGAGGTGGAGGAGGTGCATAATGTCCACAGCTGCAAGGAATCATTTCTCAAGCATTGCCGGATAGGTAGCAGTGAGGAAGGGGAGGGTTTGCCATAACATGCAGTCACTATTTGATGATATAGGTCTCAGAAGAAGGGAAGAGATTGTGGAGGCAGTTAGTCTACATCTATAGAAAAAAGAGTGGGTTGTGACAAGGGAAATAACTGCTGTCTCTGCTGATTACAACTACTACTTATACAATTCTGTATAACACATCTCAAGAGAAATACCAGTGAATTAGTGTAACCAGAAAGACACAAGCAGGATGGTGAAGATTCCATAGACCAGACCATAGGCAGAAAACTTGAAAGAACTGGGAGTATTTAGTCTGAAGAGAAGACTTAAGAGTGACAGGATAGCCAAAAGCCTGCCATATGCAAGGACTTACACTGTGTAAGGTGATTCTATGAAGCTGGTACCTTGGGGCTCTGAAGGAGTAACCTTGGGTCAACTGATAGACTTTACAGCAAGGAAATAGATGCCAACTCAGATTAAGGAAGATTTTTTTTTAAAACAGTCAGATCCATTCAACAAAGGGCTTTCTCAAGAAGCAATGACTGCCCATCACTAGTGGAATTCAAGCAGAAGACAGATAATCTGTTGTGATTTTGGGTGATCCTTGACTTAGTGTATTCAGAGATTACATTGTTTTGTGACTCACAGACATAGGGCAGCACCTGGGAAAATAAGAATAGTAAAAAAAAAAAAAATGGGCCTTAAAAAGAAAAGCTTGGCATCATTAATAGAATATTAAATTAAATATAATAAATAAAATATAAATATAAATTAAAAGAATAGCTTCCCGAAGGCCATCCTACCCACTTTCTTCTTCCCATTCAGTTCCGGGTTCAATCTGTTGTCTATTTGCAGAGTCTGTCCAAGATAGAGATACAATGGATGAGTTCTAAAGATTACACATCCAAAGGCATGTATTAGTCTAGAAATAGACATTTTCACCCAGTTGATTTTGGAATGAGCAGGTTGCACATAGAAAACAAGGAATTACAAAGGAAGAGAGATACAAGGAATATAGTCAAACAAATTTATGATAAAAAAACCAGATTGATCAGCTTGTTTTTTGAGGAAAGGATTACTTAGGCAGTCCAAATACCCCATCTATATGTATACAAGGTAACGAGAGCTCCAGTAAGGGTTCCAGAACACGGCGTGGCACATTTATTGGAGAACATAGATGAAAGCCACACAGATGGGGAAACAGGAAGAAAATCTTGACTTTCATCCTTGAAAGGAATGCCCACATCAGTGAAAGCACAGATCCACTAGAATATTGGAGCGTGAATGATAATCTGCCAGGGATACTAAGGGCGAGACTGAAATTTTAGATAAGAGTTGAATGATATGACCTCCAAAATCTCTTTCAAACTCTAAGATTCTGTGATCCTATTAACTGTACTAGTCAATGGCTTCTCAAGATATTGGCAATTGGTTCCAGCTTCTTTCTTTAAAATAAATAGTTATATATGTTTGAATTCACTTTGTTTTGAGACTAAGTCTCATTATTGCACTTGGAATATAAAAACAACAGCCATCAATAGACCCATTTGCAAGAATGTCTGGTATAGAAGTTCTAACCTGCTTGATTTTTCTGACCTAGACTGATTCAGCATTCCTTTTTTTTTTTCTTTTTGAAGGGAGGAAGGCAGGACAATTGAGGTTAAGTGACTTGCCCAAGCTTACGTGGCTAATAAAAAGTGTCTTAGGCCCAATTTGAACTCAGGTCCTCATTACCCCAGGGCCGGTGCTCTATTCACTGTACCACCTAGCTGCCCCTGATTCAGCCATCTTTAAGAAGCCTAGAGGTCCTCCCTCCTAAGACTCATCATATTAGTACAAGACAGTGCAAATACCCATCAGTTTTATCTCCATTACACCTTAGAAATCCCAAGCTCAAGAGATAGTCCAGTCTCAGCCTCCCCTAGTATTGGAGATTATAAGCATTCACACTTGCCCCCAACTGTTAGTAAATACAAAGGATTCATGTCCTTAATTGGATAGTCAAAGGAAATTATCATAGATGATAGATTGGTGAGACTTTTAGCCCTATTCTTTAGCACAATACACCTTTTATTAGGAAGATCTGGAAAGCTATGAGGACAGTCAGAATTCAGTTCTTATGCCAAAGATATATGTCATTTTTCAACACCATAACTCCTATAGAACAATACATTGTATTCTTCTTCCCCCAAAAGTTCTAAAACATATGATAAAAATGTACAGAAAAAAAGAGGTCCTTTTTCTTCTCTTTGGTTATTAAGTCCAAGAAAATCCTTGACAAATTTAGGAATTGGAATTACTTATCTGTATTTGTTGGATGGCCTATGTCTGGTACCAATCCTGAGGATGAGGGAGAATCATTCTATATTTCATTCAAGGCCTATCTCAGCAGCAACACTGCTTGGTCCTCCTAGGGTCAGAAGAAAAATGAAAGGTTGATGAGAAACATAGAGACAAAGGGAAAAAAAGGAAAACTGAACTATGAGACCAGTAATTGGATGACTCAAATTCTAGATCTTTTATTCATCCAACTTACTAGCCTCCAGAGATGGTCTCCAGACCAAGACTGAAAAGAGAAGACCAAATTAAGGAATCACAGTTTCTATTAAGTTCTCAAATAAAGTAATTATCCTGGAGAGTCAAGGAGATTGTCTTTGCCCTGTTTTGCTTTTACTAATTATCAGGCCAGTTGTCTTTGTTTCAATTGGCTGATGGAAGACTGGCCTTTTATTACTACTTTGTCAGAAAATGTTATTTTCCTGTATCGTAACAACAAAAAATCAACACAGTCAGAAGGAGGGGGGAAATGAGTTCTTTGACCATATCACACACCTTTGTGGAAGCAAATGGTATGTCTACACTGACCCAAAGATACAGCTCCCAGAAAAAGAAATTGATTGATCTAAGCCTCATCTACATCTACTGCTGCTCACAATTGACCATTATAAGTAACATCCATAGCTCGCTCTTCTTTGAGAGGCATAGACAGAATACCATGCGTTAGAAACATGGCAGAGAGTTCTGTGTGGGATAGAGAACACTACGAGATTTTTTAAATCAAAGTCTGAGTCAGAAAGCAGAAAGAGGTCTTTCTTCTTTCTCATGAGAAAGGGCACAGCCATCGTCACTCAAGTGGCATCAGCGAGGAGGTGCAAATTGTGGAAGCTCTCAGGCTTCTGTTATCCGAATCCCAATTTGGCCCTCTCTCCTGTCTGGTCTCACCATTGGTCATGAGGTGGGCTCACAATCTCTTCAAGAGTAGCTAGCTAATTGGTGCAAAGCAATGTCAATCCTTCATTACCATAATTATTCATGAATTAGTATCTTATCAGAAGACGGTGTTTTCAATCCCTCATTATATACCAAGTTTGGAGACAGCCAATGAGAGGTACATTGGACAGTCCTATGTTATCATAATTATTCATCTGACCCTTCAACCCAATCAGAAGGAAACATCCTCTAATCCAATGGTTCTCAGCATTCCTAATGTCGCAACCATTTAATACAGTTCCTCATGTTGTGGTGACCCCCAGCCACAAGATTATTTTCGTTGCTACTTCATAACTGTAATTTTGCTACTGTTATGAATCATAATGTAAATATCTGATATGCAGGATATATTTAAATTGAACATAACCCACAGGTTGAGAACCACTGTTCTAATCCGTTACTTATGCATATCTACACACCAAATTTGGGGCAACCAATGAGAAGAAGGTTAGCGTTGTTTCCTTTAAGTTTTTTTACGTAGTTCTGGGCTATGGAAACTTAACCCTTTGCTATCTCTCACAGTTGTATATAGAAATCTAACTTACCTTATAAGGAAGCAAAAAGGGACAGGGATAATAGAAAGGTGAGGGCAGATTGATAAAAGGGAACGTGTATTGGAGAAGGTGATGATCAACAATAAAACACTTGTGAGGAGAGAAAGTGTGAGGTATAAGACAGTGGGGGGGATAAACAAGTGAAAAGTAGCATGGCGGGAAATAGAGTTAGTTATCGTAATTATAAATGTGAATAGGATGAAGTCATCCACAAAATGGAAGAAGGCAACAGAATGGACTGAAAACTAGAATCCTAAAACATGCTGTTTACAAGAAACACTTCTGAGGCAGAGAGATGACACAGAGTAAAGGTAAGGGGCTGGAACAGAATACAATATGCTTCAGCTGAAGCAAAGAAAGCAGGGGTAGCAATCATGATCTCAGACAAAGCAAAAGCAAAAATCAGCATAATTAAAAGAAATAAAGAAAACTGTATCTTCCTGAAAGGTACCATGGACAATGAAGTCATATCAATACTAAACATGTACACCAAAAGGTATAGCATCTAAGTAGGGATTAACAGAAGAAATAAAATACTTAAATAACCAAATCTTAGAAAAAGAAATTGAACAAGTCATCATTGTTGTTCAGTCATTTCAGTCATTTCTAACTCTTTGTGACCCCAGTTGGGGTTTTCTTGGAAAAGATACTGGAGTGGTTTGCCATTTCCTTCTCCAGTTGAAACTAATTCCATTCTGTCAAAATCTCAGAAATTGTATAGTCAAAGATGCTCTCCCCCCCAAAAAAATCCCCTCTACAATATTCCTGATAAGTGTTCATTCAGCTTTTGCTTCAAGGTGTTTAGTGAGAAAAAATCAAAATCTCCTGGGACAGAACATTCCTTTTTAAAATAACTCTAATTGTTAAGTTTTTTGTTTGTTTTGTTTGTTTGTTTGTTTTGTTGTTGTTATTGTTGTTGTTTTGTTTTGTTTTTTACCCTGACAACACTCTTGGTAACGTCTTTGATTTGTTCCAGGCTCATTCCTCCAAAGCCAAGCAGAGCAAATCTAATCTCCCTTCCAATTGACAGCTCTTCAGTTATTGAAGATAGTAAGTATATTCCTTCTCACTCATGTTTTCTCCAACCTAAATATCCCCAGTTGTTTCAACCAATTCTCATATTATCTCAGCTGGAGGTCCTTTGCAATAGTGCTTGACCCACCCCATCCTGGACCCTGTCAAATCAGTGTCCTTGCTCAAAAATGGCACTTGGAACGTCCCTCAGTACTTGAGATGTGTATTGCCTGACTAAGGCAAAAGGCAGGAGAACTACCATCTCAATAATCGTAGGTGCTATGCCTCTTGGTGAACTGACTAAAAATCAAATTAAATTCTGGGGTTCTTTATCACAATATTGAATTATTATATTTTAAACATATAAAGAGACCTTGCAATCCACTAAAAACCATAGATCATTAAAACTTATTCAAAACTTGCCTCTCCTGAGGTAACTGTAGTAAAACAAAGCAATCACCAGCTTTAGATTCATAAGGATCTGGGTTTAAATTCCAACTAAGTAATTTATTAATTATATGTATGACCTTAATCAAGATTCTTAATCCCCCTGACTCTCAGTTTCCTTACATGAAACATTATACTAATACATTTAGTTCCTATCATGTTCTTGTTGTGGCAGTCAAATTAACTAAAGAATATAAAGTATTTTGTACAATATTATTCTCTCTTCACTTAAGGCACAGCTCTGTTAGGTCATGTAATTATATATTTAAAGCTGAAAGAAATCTTACAGATGTGTAAACTAAGGCACAGAGGTAATAAGAATTAAACTGATTAACTTATCCATGTTTACATGAGTTTCTTCTTAATACATCACTCAATATATACAGAGAATACTTGAACTCAACAGGAGTGATTCTAATTGTGACAATGCCCTGGACTAATGCAAAAGTGTCCTGGATTAGAAAACTTATATTTAAGTCCTGGCTCCACCATTTAACTTGCTTTATAACTTGGTTCAAGTAAATAGAAAATAATCAATCAGTTGATATTTATTAATAACCTGCTATTTGCCAAACCTATGCTAAGTACGGTTACAAGAACTTAGTACAAAAAAAAGATAAGTGGGAGTCTTTGCCCACAAGGATCTTGCACATGGAAGACAACATGCCAACAAATGTATTAAAAATAAGCTATATACAGGATGAATAGCAAATTACTAACAGAGGAGAGGTACTGGAATTAAAAAAGGGTTGGGGAAGACTTACTATGTAGAAGGTGGGAGAAGCCAGGGAAGCCAGTTGACAGAATTAAGAGGGAGAGCATTTCAGACATGGCAGAAAGTCAAAGAGAATGCCTTACAAGTGAGAGATAGAGTGTCCTGTTTGTGAAAAATCCAGGAAACCAGTGTCACGGATCAAAGGGAGTAAAGGGTAAGAAGAATAGAAAAGTAGGAGTGGGCTAGGTGATGAAGGGCTTTGAATATCAGAGTATTTTGTGTTTGCTCCTGGAAGCAATAGGGAGCAGATAGAGTTTAATGAATGTTGGGGGAAGGACGGAGGGAAGTAACATATATGATCAGACTTGCACTTTATGAAAATCATTTTAGTTGCTGAATGGAGGATGGATTGGAATAGGGAGAGACTTGAGTCAGACAGACTCACCAGCAAGCTATTCTAATAACCCATGCGTGAGGAGATAAGGCTGTACTAGAGCGGTAATAATGTCAGAGGAGAGAAGAGAAAGGATTAGAGAGGTATCACAAAGGTGAAATCAAAATTAACAGACTTCAGATCTAGGGAGTGAAAGATAATGAAGAATCCCAGATGAATGCTAAGTTGTATGTCTGAGAGCCTGAGAGCATAGTATTGCCCCCTATGGTAATAGGAAAGATAGAAGGGGGCGGGGGTTAATAGGAAAGATAATGGGTTCTATTTTGGAAATGTTGAGTTGAATCCAGTTCAAGATATCTGAAAAGCAGTTGCAGATGTAAGATTGGAGATCAGCAGAGAAACTGGGGCAGGAAAGGACTATTTGTGCCCTACCTGTGATAGAGCCTTTAGAGCCTGTATTGGTCTGATCAGCTACAGTCAGATACACTCATGCATGGGTTATAAAAATAGCTTGCTGGTGGGTTTACCTGCCTCAACATGGTGATGTCATTTTGGTCCTCTTCAAGCAAAAAGTGTAACAACCAATGGGGCAGGGAAGGCAGATTTGAGAATTCTCAGCATCAAAATGGTAGTTAAATCCATGAGATCTGATGAAATCACCAAGTGAAGTAATATAGAGGGAGACAAAGAGAGGTCCCAGGACAAAACCCAGAGAAACACCTAAGTTTAGAAGCCATGATCTGGAGGATACAACAAAGGAGAGAGAGGAGTGGTCAGATATATAGGAAGAAACTCAGTGGCCTGAAAAACTAGAAAGAAGAGAGTATCAAGGGGGAAAGAGTGGTCACCAGTTTCCAAAGCTGCAGAGAGGCCAAAGAGAATGAGGGTGTAGAATATGTGATTGGATTTGGCAAGTAAGAGATCATTAAATATATTTGAATTTGTATAGATAGGTAGCATTATTGTCTATGATGTTTTATATGTGTTATATATAAATATACATATATACATACATATATATTTATATACATATTTGGGCATGTGTGGATATGTGTGTGTGTATTTTATACACACTATATTATCTCCCTCCCAGGGTTGTTGCAAGAATAGTGAAGTACAATAGAAATAAGTTATATTTAATCTTGGAAAATTCAGGAACCATGGCAGGCTGGTGGGGAAGGTGTCAGAGACAGCATGACATGTTATTCTTTGATTCAGTTCAGTTGAATAAGCATTTATTGAAACTCTACTGTCTGCACTAGGTTTGCACTATGCAAGGTGATAATGAAATCACAGAATTTAGTTGAAGTTTGTCGGCTCCTTTATGTGAGTTACCAATCATTTAAAGTAGGTTGGGAGCTACTTACTCAGCCTATGCCTAGGACATGACCAGGGCAGATAATACTGGCCTTAAGTGATTCTCTCACCCTATTTTTCTTACTGGGGAGGAGCATCAGATTGAACTTACTGCTGATAACATGATCATCTAAGGAACATATTTCTAGCATTAGGCTGATGAATGGACATTTCTGATGATATATTTTTTCCTTTAGCTTTCTACTTTTGAAAGGTCCCAAGTCACTGCTGAGAAGCTGAGGAATGCCTGGAAAGGTGGGTAGTGGCAAGACAGTTAACACTTATTTGATGGCTGTCTAAATATAGCCCAGGTGTGATTTCCAAGAATGAAAATGTTACCATTCATATAGCTGAATGACTAAGGTCACTTCCCACCCTAAAACCCTCCGACACCGTGACTTCACAAGAATGACAGAAATTGTTTTAGTCATCTGAGGAATTGATACACTGGTTGGTCCCTGGATAAAATAGCACAGGAATAGTCAGAGAAAAAAGGCGGCAACTATGGGACAGTGGGTTGGAACATAGCCACTTTGGACTTCTTGGTTTGTTCTCTGATCTTTTACTGAAAAGAAAAACAAGATAGTATCTTTAAGTGACACCTGGATTCTTAGAAACATACATATATATCTTAACTATTCATCATTTAAATTATGTTTTAATAAAGTATGACACTGGGTTATTTTAAGGGATCTCACGGGAAAATTTTATACAAAAAAAAAACCTCCTCCAATCTAAACTTTCCTTGATAAATTTGTATGTCTCTTGTCTGTTTGGTTATTCAGATTAGGAGGCCTTCAAATCTTGTTAATAGTAATAATTCATATTTATATAATGCCTCACAGTATACAAAATGCTTTCTTTGCAAGAATCATCACTACTTTACAGATGAAGTTGAGATAATAGAAAGGCGAAGTGATGCCAACAGTCACATGGCTAGTCATTGACTGACACAAAATTTAAAGAATGTTAGAAGTGGAAGGGATTCTAGATAGCATGTAATCTCATTTCATAGGAAACTGAGGCCCAGAAACTAAGGATCAAGAAGAAGGACACAATTATTAAACGGCAGAGTCAGTCAAACCCGTTTCCTGGCTCTAATTCAGTATTCCTTTCAACACCTTGTGATGCCTTTAAAGCAGAGGTTCTTAACCCTTCGTGCATCATGGACCTTTCCTGAAGTCTGGCAAAGCCTATGTACTCCTCAGACTTATTTTTATAAATAAAAAATTACCTAATATTACAAAGGGTTCCAATTACATTGAAATAAAGGTGTATTCTTTTTTTCCTTTCAAGTTCACATACCCCCTGAAAACCTACCCATAGATTATGTGAGGTTTTATGGACCCCAGGTTAAGAATCCTCACTTTAAATTCTATAACTAGGTTTGAGATCTTTGCCTCAAGGTATCAAGATTTAGAGGGGGCTGAGAGCATCTATCTTTAGCTGCAGTGAAACAACCAAACTTAGCATGTAGTAAGAATAGTTAGGTAAAATAGGAAGCTGTAAGATGGTAATTCTTCTCCCAGATGCCCTAGCCCATGTGAGTGTCTCTTTGCCCAGTTCCTTGCTGGCTCTCACCCTACTCTTCTAGCACCCTCCTGCCCCTTTAAACTTCATAGTGTCTTGAACAATTGGATTCCAGGTTGCATTTCGCATCATAAACTTTTAGGACAGAAGTTGCTCATTATGACTCAGGCTACTTTCCTCTAACTACTAAAGATTTTTCTAAATTTCCTAACCATATTAATATTGAATTTAGAATTTTAATGGATTTTCATTACTCAGAAAAAAACCCTTTTTGCTAGATTGTGATTCCTGTCTAGATTTCCAAAGCCAGAGGGGAAATAATGAAAGAGTGTCCTAGCGATATGATCATTTGCTAATTCATTCATTCATTTATTCCATAAACACATATTAAATGTCTTGTGTGTTGTATAAAACACCATTCTAGGTGCTAGGGATACAAAGGCAAAAATTAAACAAAAATAGTTCATGCATCCATGGTATGTATGTACCATATTTACTGGGTGGATACAATATTTACACAGATAAGGAGATAAAAGATAATTTGAAGGAGCACTGATAACAGAGAGGATTAGAAAGGGCTTCTTATAGGAGGTGATATCTGAATTGAGCCTTATAGTATCATAGACTGGAAGCTAGAAATGATCTTAAAGACCATCTAGTTTAACAACCTCCTTTTATAGATTAAGAAAATTAGGGCAAAGAGTGATTAAGTAGTTCCTTGGGTCACACAATTAGAAAATAGTAGAGGTAGTGTTTGAATCCAGGTCCTCTGAACCCAAATCTTTTGTCCTTCCCCTGTACTAACATGGTATCTCAAAGGGGTAATATGTTCTAGGTATTTATGATAGCTATAAGGGCAAAGAGGCAAGAAATGGGACACCAGCTTGAGCAAAGTGAACTAGTTTGGCTAGATCATACAGTGAATGACCAGAAGTAATATAAAATAAGTCTGAAAAAGATCCCTAAAACCAGACTGGGAAGGACTTCAAATACCAAACAAAGGAGGTTATATTTGATCATGGAGACAACAGAAATACACTGATGATTTTAAAGTAGAGGAGTGACATAACTGAACCTGTACTGTATGGAGGACAGAATAGAAAGGGAAGAGCCTAGAATCAAGGAAACCAGTTAGGAGCTTATTGCAAGAATCCATCAGGGCTTCAGTTTGGGTGGTCGTGATGTGAATGGAAAGAAGAGGATAGATGTGAAAGACTTTGTGTATGGTGAGTCCATGATGACTCTCAGATTGCCAGTGTGGGGAACCGAAAGATGACGGCACCCTCAAAAGAAGGAGGAAAGCATGGATAAGAGATGGGGGTGGAGGGTATCCACCTTGGACATGCTGAGAATGGAGTGCATACAAGATACCCGGGTGGAAAAGTCTAGTGGGATTAAGTGATGAGAGACTTAAGCTCGGAAGAAAGAATAGGGTCAGATGCATGGGAGCTAATGAAATCACCACATGTGGGAAAGAGGAGAAGAGAGAGGGGAAAGGGAGAGGGAAAGAGAGAGAGGGAGAGAGGAGGAGAGGGAGACAGACAGAAGAGGGGAGAAGAGAGGGAAAGAGAAAGGGAAGGAGAGGGAGAGGGAAAGAGACAGACAGAGGAGGGGAGAGGAGAGGAAAGGGGAGGGGGAGAGAAGGGAAAAGAAAATCCATGTCAGAACCATAAAGGGCTGTCACAATTGGGGGCTGGACATGTGTTATGACTGAATAAAAGAGATTGAGAAAAGCAATCAGAGAGAGGAGAAGAGCCAAACAAGAGAGGTGCAAAGGTGTCATGAAAACTGAGGGAAGAAAGGAGATAGAGAGAAAGGGGTGGTTAATAGTGTCCAGAGCTACAAATGTCAAGAAGGGTGAGGACTGAAAAAAGATCATCAAATTTAGCACTGAAGAGATCATTGATAACTTTGGAGAGGGCAGATGCAGCTGAGTCATGAGAATCAGACTGCAAAGGATTGAAAGTGAGGAAGTGGGGAGCAATGAGTATAGAACTCTTCCCCCCCCTCCCCCCGCCAGGAATTTGTCTATTAAAGGGAGAGAGTAAAAATGATAGCTTGAGAGAGAGTCAAGATTCACTGAAGGTATCTTTTTGTTAAGAATAGGGGAGTCCTGGGCAGGTTTGTAGGCATTAGGGAAGAAGCCTGGAAGCAACTGAACTTGGAAGGGCAAGAGGAATTGATTGATGTAGCAGTAACCTTGGAGAGACAGAGGAGGATATGATCAAGGATATAAGTATACAAGGAGAAGTATTTGCTTTCACTTGGGAAAAAGGATCACTTCTTGCCCAGAGAATGAAGCAAGACAGGAAAAAAACGGATCTATGATATGGAGGGCTTTTGAGGTATAAATTAAGGGAGAAGAAGGAATTAATGACAAATGCCCTCTATTTTCTTAGTAAAATAGAAAATGAGATTCCCTATGAAAGGGGTGTCAGGGTGGGAGAAGAGTGGTATAAGAGACTGGAGAAAAAGGAAGGTTTAGAAAAACCACATAAGGAAGGAGATAAGAAGTCAATGGGACAAAAACTAAAGGTTCTCTATGGCACAGTGAAGGCTCACTTGATATTATAGTACCTAAGACTCTTGCAGACATAATCAACTTGGTGTGTCATTTCCTCAAGCAAAACTGAGTAGGAGCAGAGAAGGGAAATGATGGGAGCAAAGGAATCTTGGTAGGGTTTTGGCTAGTAGTGAGTATCCATAGGAGAAGGTGGGCAAAAAATTAAGGGCAGTGACAGTTTGATTTGATCAGTTTACATTTAAATGGTCACCTCCTTCAGCGTAGGAAATGCCTTTTGACTCTTTGTATCTCCAGTGCTAAGCACCATGCCTGCTACATAGAAGGTTCTTAATAAACATTTATTCACTGATAACTGCCAACCCTTGTATGAAGATTGCTCAGGGATGAGGCCCCGACAAGCAGAAAAGCCAGAGGAAGCAAGACATAGAATGACAAGTTCAGGTGAGGATGAAAACCAGAATTAGGAGGTGAAACAGAAGAAATAAAAAGGTAAGGGGTTGTGGTCCAAGAGAGGAAGTTCAGCATTCTGAATCATGGGGGATGGACAATTATGGATGATGATGAGATCAAGGGTGTGACTGTCTCTGAATGGGGGCTAGAGTGCAAAGGTCAAGGAAGTAAAGAAGCTCAAAGAACTGGAAGGCCAGGTGTTAGAGGTGATATCAACATATCAACATAAAGTCCCTAAATAGGAGGACAGGGAGTAGGGAGGAGTAAAAGACTGATCTTTCTGATAAAGTCAAAGACTGATAAAGAAGCAGAAACAATCTTTTGATTCCAGCACCAAACTCTGAGCTGGTCCTCAAAGGAGAGGTTGCTGAGAGATGGTGGCAGAGGTTGAGTCTGAATATGGCACAGGGTGGGGGCGGCTAGGTGACGCAGTGAATAGGGCACCAGTCCTGGAACTAAGGAGGACCTGAGTTCAAATCTGGCCTCAGACAATTAACACTTACTAGGCCATGTTACCTTGGGCAAGTCATTAACCCCTACTGACCAGCCTTCCCCCCTCCAAAAAGCCAAAAAAAAAAAAAAATGGCACAGGTGGGACAAGTAGTATTCTTTTACTGGCTCCAAAGTTGAGGGACATGAGAAAAAAAGTAGTTGCTCATGGAGAGAGTGAACAGATATGCAGTTATTTGTCAGGAAAAAAAAATAATATAAAAATAAAAATGGAGTTAGTTCAAAAACAGGGGTCCCAGAGAACACAATGGAAAAGTGAAAGAATTGGAGACCCCGTCTTGAAAAAATTAGCCAAAGAAACTGGAGATAGCTGACCCGGTGAAATGATTCACAGGGGACAATACAACTTTATTCAAAATACTTGAAGGGCTGTAATGTGGAAAAGGAATTAGACTCATTCTGCTTGGCCCCAGAGAGCAGAACCAAGACAATGGGTGGAAGCTGAAAAGAGGCAAATTTTAGCTTGCAAATTCTTCTAAAAACTGGGCTGTTCAGAAGTGGATATAATGTTTAATATGAATGTATATGTAAAGCCTGTATCAGATTGCAAATTGTCTTGGGGTGGGGGAGGAAAGAGAGAGGAAGAAAATTTGGAAGTCAAAATCTTTTGGAAGTGAATGGTGAAAACTAAAAATAAATAAACTTTTAAAATAAAAGAAAGAAGTGGATATGAGTTATATCCATCTCAGGCTGGATGATACAGGAAAACGAGAGGGATATCTTGCTGAGGGAATTCCTATATAAATTACAGAGTGGTCTAGATGATTTTCCAAAGTCCCTTATAACTTTGAGATTCTGGGACCCTGTCTACATAGTCACAAATATCAGGTCAAGCTAGTCAGGGAGGCACATGTCTATAGCTCCTACTTACTATTGAAAAGGTTAATGTTGGTTGATCATCTGTGTCCACCTTAATTAAGATTAGCACCAAAATGGTAGGCCTCCAGAAGCAAGGGGACTACCAGACTGCCTAAAGAAAGGCAAACTGATCTTAGGTCAGAAACAGAACAGTTTGAAGCTTCTGTGCTGATCATTATTTAAATTGGGCCCATGAAAGCAAGCCTGGGTGAGATAGGGACCCCCAATTTATTTATTTATTTATTTTTTGCTTTTTTGGATGGCAATTGGGGTTAAGTGACTTGCCCAAGATCACACAGCTAATAAGTGCTAAGAGTCTGAGGCCGGATTTGAACTCAGGTCCTCCTGACTCCAGGGCCAGTGCTCTATTCACTGCACCACTTAGCCGCCCCAGGGAACCACAATTTTTTAAAAAAATCGAGCCCAGTTTCTTTTCATTGGCCTGACTAGCCCAAGGAAGTGGGTCCTTTTCCTGAGTAATTTAAGAAAACTTCTCCTTCATTAACTGCTATGGAACAGAACTGACTTCTAAGAATATTAATGCTTTAGAGCTGGAAGGAAACTGAGGTCCAGAGAAAGTAATACATCTACCCAAAATTGGTTCATTGGAGGCATAGGTGAGCCTAGAAAACAGATGTCCAGACTCACACTTCTGGGTCCCATGTCGAGAGCCTCCTCTCAGTTCATCCTACAGTCCTACAGTTCATCCAGTTTTCTGTTTTCAGAGAAATCACCACTGAAATAGTTTGGATGTTTTATGTGTGGGCTGCCTTGTCCCTGCAGGAACAGGAGTGTGTGCCCTTTGTTGTTTTACCTCCCTGGCCTTGAGTGTACCTGTCTGTGGTTTCCTTACAACCTTCCCCATAAAAAGGACAAAAGAAAGAGAGGAGACAGCTGAACTGGCAGTTGGAGGTTACCCTGACACATACAATATGACCCTTTTCTGATGAATCAAAAAACAAATATCATAAAGTGTACGTTACATTCCTGGTCAGAGCATGTAAGTTCCTGCAGAGTACGGTTTGGGTTGGGGAGCAGAGGGAGGAGAAGGAAAGGGGATGATTAATGACACACCCAAGCTCTCTTTTAGTTTCAGTCATGACTTGAGGGAGGGGAAAGAATAAATTCTCTTACATGCCTCAATTTCTACAAGGAGTTGGTCAACATTCGTCAATGTTGATAGTCTCTGATTTTTCCCCATCTACCTCATTTTTAAAAAATGTATCACTGAAAGCTACTTCATAAGGAAGACTGAACAAAGTGGCCTGCAGAGAGACGCTGTTGTTCCAACAACGGCAGCAGTGGGGAAGACAACAGAGATCACAGAAGTGGTCAGTAGAAATAGGGGCATTTACAGGGTTATAAATGAAGTAGCAGGCAAACAAAGATGTCCCAAATTATAGTAATAACATCTGATGTTCAAATAGCCCTCTTAGGTTTGCAAAGCACCTTCCAAACCTCATCACATTTGTTCCTCACAACTCTGTAGGTTAGGTAATGCCATTTTACAGGTGAGGAAATCTGAGCCTCAGAGAGGATGTGGTCCCACAGCCAGTAAGAGTTAGAAGCAGGATTTGAACCCAGGTTATCCAAGTCCATACTACCTTCCATGCATACTTCCTCTCAATCTGTAAATTCTGTAAAACAATATTACAAAACTACAGGATATCCTGCTACATTGCTAAAGATACATTAGAAATGTATCCACAAGATTTTAAGTTACAAATTTTCTCCCCATCTTTCCCCTACCCACCACCTCAAAACAGCAATCCCACAGTTTACCCCTGTAACAGCAATCAATTTAAGCTGTTTTAGGGTAGTATTCTTTTGGGAATCTGCTAGTGCATGGCATTACAATCCCCTCCCCCAATCTACTCTCTCCTATATCCTCCCCCATCCTCCCTCTGACTTTCCAGTAGGGCAAGATGGATCTCCATACCCCAGTGCCTGTATATCTTATTTCCCATTTGTATGTAAATAATAATTATAATAATATTAACACTTTTTTTAAAACATTTGATTTTAAAAATTTAAATTCCAGATTCTTTTCCTCCCTCCCTTGTCACCCACCCTTACCAGAAAGGTAAGCAATTCAATATAGGTTGTACATGTGTAGTTATGCAAAACATTTCCATAGTAGATATATTGTGAAAGATTGATTATATTTCACTCCACCCTATCCTGCCTCCCAACTTGTTCTGTTCTCTACTTTGGCCTTGTCCCTTTACAAAAGTGTGTGCTTCTAACTACCCTCCCCCGCAACCTGCCCTCCCCTCCATCATACACCCTCCTATCCCCTTCCCCTCTACTCTCCTGTAGGGCAAGATGCCCAATTTAGAGTGTATGTCATTCCTTCCCTAAGCCAAATTCTATGAGAGTAAGGTTTTCCCATTCCCTTTTGCCTTCCTGTTCTTCCCCTCCATTGCCTCTTCTATATGAGATAACTTACCTCATTCTGTCTCTTTCCATCTCCTCTCATTATATTCCTCTCTCACCTCTCAATTTCACCTTTTAAATATTATCCCATCCTATTCAATTGATCCTGTGCCCTCTATCTATATATACCTATACACATATATACACCCACTCACATATGTATTCATATGCATATATACCCTCCTATATAGACATATACATATGGATACATATTTAGACATTTATATTCCCTTCAACTATCCTCATAATGAGAAAAGTTTCATAAGTTACAATTATTGTTTTTCCATGTAGGCATGTAAATAGTTCAACTTTGATAGGTTCCTTATGATTTCTTTTCCCTGTTTACCTTCTCATGCTTCTCTTGCTTCATATATTTGAATGTCAAATTTTCTATTCAGTCCTGGTTTTTTCAT
>CM053588.1:139488463-139525218 GCA_028646515.1 Pseudochirops corinnae
ACATGCAACTGTCATGTATATTAATAAGATATACAGGTACTGGGGTGGGGAAATTCATCTTGCCCTGCCAGAAAGTCAGAGGGGTAATATGGGAGGACATAGGAGAGAGCAGACTGGGGAAGGATATATGCAGTGGTGGTGGGTGGGGGAAAGGATATATTGGGGTGGTGGGTGGGGGAAAGATGGGGAGAAAATTTGTAACTCAAAATCTTGTGGAAATGAGTGATGTAAACTAAAAATAAACAAAAGTTAATAATAAAAAAAGAAATATGGGGAAAGACTCCTCATTCAGAGCTGATGTTGGTCAGCGATGATATAAAGTTTTCTCGTGGTAGTATGTGTGTGTGTGTGTGTGTGTGTATGTGTGTGTGTGTGAGTGTGTGTGCGTGTGCATGTGTGTATGCCTGTGCCCGTGTGAATGTGTTTACATAAGTCTTCATAAAGACATGCTTATGTTCTGCATTGCCTTGACTCCCCTCCATTTATCAAAAACAGCTTATATGTTTAGCCTATTAGTTAATTAGTTAAGCACAGGTCTGACAATAATCTGGTACCAGAAAAATACTACTTACCTCAGAACACCAGGCCACCAAGTGAAATTCATTACTTGACTGAAAAGTGAGCCAAGCCTTTGGCTTCATATAGCTGAGGCAATATGATCACAAAGGGACAAAGAGAGTCCTAGCCTGAGCTGTACTCCGGGAATTGACAGGCACACTGTAGGCAGCCAGAAAGCCACTCAGTGCCGGAAGTAAGAAAAAAAGCGTCGATGCCAATTAGGACCTGGTATAGGAGTTTCAGTCAGTTTACAGCCTATTTTTAGGAAAAGGTTGGTGGTGTGATTACAAAGGGCTTTATTTGATAAGTCACCTACTCTAAGAACTTGGGAGTAACACAAATGTTACCTGCAGTGTGAAACTGAAACCTACCTTCATATTCTCTACCTGCTTTTCTCACTTTTTCCTCCTATTTTCTATTTTTGCCACTTTCCTTCCTCATCATCAGCTGGTTCTTCTAGAAAACAGCTGAACTGAATGTATTTAGGGAGTAAAATGAAACATTCCTGGACAAAATCAGGTCATGACATCTTGAACAAATATTTAGCAGTTCTAAGAAAGATTTCAGGAAATTTAGAATTTCTTCCAAAACAACAAGCTAATGGATAATGAGTTGAGACTTTCTCATTTCTGCATTTAACTTGGAATCTCAATGATCACCAATAAAAAAACAGCGTAACTGAGGATTTTCATTTGGGCTCATTCAACAGAGGACTTAAAAATCATTCACAGCAATTTATGCTTTAAGGGAATGAGTAATATCCATGTCTCTCACCCTTTTCAGCAGTGGGCTGATGTTTAGCCTAGGTACTTACTGATTCAGTGTTTGATGCAAAGTCAAAATCCCAACCCAAATTCACTGGTGTTGTGAATGTCCTTTCAGTTCTGTGACTTTATTGGAAAAATTTAACTGTTCACAAAGAGAAAGTGAGGTTTCTCTCTATGGAGAAACTCCTCAAATATAGAAAGAATTGTAGATTTTCCTGGCTTAGAATCTGTATTAACCATATAACTTTGGGTAAGTTGATCCAAAACTTAGTTTCTTTATCTATTAAATGGAGGAAAAGAATTACTAACACTATTGATCTCTCAGTTTTGCTATGAGGAAACTGCTTTATGAACTGGCCTCCTAGAATTGTGATCTATTCACATGTTTTGGAAATGTTAACCTATTAATATTGGACATTAGGTTATTGTTGAACAATATCTATAAAGTTCACCAATTTTGTTGTTCAATCATTCAGTCATGGATGACACTTCATAACCCCATGGACCATAGCATGTCAATCCATTCTACCCTTCAGTATCTCTTGAACTCTGTACAAGTTCATGTTTACTGTTTCCATGACTCTATCCATCCATCCTCTGCCATCTCTTTCTCCTTATACCTTCAATCTTTTCCAGCATCAGGGTCTTTCCCAATGAGTCCTGTCTTCTCATTATGTGACCAAAGTATTTAAGCTTAAGCTTCGGTATATGACCTCCCATTGAACAACCTGAATTAATTTTTAAAGTATTGATTGATTTGGTCTTTTAGCTGTCCAAGGGACTCTCAAAGCTTTCTCCAGCATCACAATTCAAAAGCATCAATTCTGAGGCACTCAGCTTTCCTTATATTCCAATTCTCACAGCCATATGTTACTGCTGGAAAAATCATAGCTTTGACTGTATAGAGCTTCATCAGCAAGGTAATGTCTTTACTTTTTAGTATACTGTCCATATCTGCCATGACTTTCCCTCCAAGAAGCAAGCATCTCTTAATTTTATGGCTACAGTCACCACCTGCAGTAATCTTTGAGCCTAAGAATTTAAAAATTTGACACTGCTTCCATTTCTTCTCCCTCTATTTTCCAGGAAGTGATGGGACCAGGTGCCAAGATCTCAGTTTTGTACTATGTTAAGCTTCAAGTCGGCTTTATGCTCTCCTCCATCACCCTCTTCAAGAGGTTTCTTGATTCCCCTTCACTTTCTGCCATGAGAGGGGAATCATCTACATATTTTAGATCATTGATATTTCTCCTTTTGATTCATCCAGCCTGGCATTTTGCATGATGAGCTCTACATATAAGCTAAATGAATAACGTGACAACATACAGTGCTGCCCTACTCCTTTAACAAGCTTAAACCAATGAGTTGTTCCGTGTTGGATTCTAACAGTTGCTTTTTGATCTGCATCTGGGTTCCTCAGGAGACAAGTGAACTGATTTGGTACTCCATCTCTTTGAGGACTTAGCACATTCTCTTGTACTCCACATTTAACCATGTTTTAGTGTAGTCAGTGAAGCAGAAGTAAACGTCTTTCTACCAAGAAAGCATTAATGATATGCTGTCAGTGAAATGGTATTTCCCAAAAGTTGTAGTGACGTTTTAAGTTATTAAAGCTTAAAACGTCACTACAACTTTTGGGACATCCTTTATTTGTTGTGAATGATATTTCAACTAATGGCTAAAAATAACTCTTATAGTAAATTAGGCCCATCTGATACTGGTAGAGCATTTTAATGTGTTCTTTGCTTGGACTGGATGCTTTTTGAATAGCGAATGGAGTTCATACTGTGATTGCCCCGTGCATAACATCTGACACCCTTGAGTTTTGGTAGAAAAGAATGAATGATTCAACATAGTTATAAGCACCCTGGATAGTTCCATCACTTAGACTATACCTACTTTATGTGTCAGGGAAATATGAATTATTCCATCCTTCTAGGATCAAAGAATCATAAAACTAGGATGTATATTTAAAAAATATGCTCCAATTATTTCATGTTACAGGAAAGAAACTGATTTTACAGGGTTAAATTACTTGCCCAAGGTCACTGAGTTAGTGGAAGATTCATGTTTCCTGATTCTGAGCCATGTGTTTTCTACTATACCTCATTACTTCCAGATTGGAGTCTTACATTCTCTTTCTAGTTAGCTGTTAGCCCAAGAAAGGTAAAGATCTACAAGACCTATAAGATCTCTTCCCTCCCCTCCCCATCTCTCTTCCTCCCTCTTTTCCTCCCTCCCTCCCTGTGTCCTTCCCTTCCTTCCTTCCTTCCCATGGTATTGGAGCATGGTCAGAGCTGAAGTTCTTGTCACTCTTGTTAAGATCACCCTGGGTCTTATTGGTAGGGTATGGAGTCACATGAAAGCTTATTTTTCAGTCATGTACTTTTCCATATTTCTGAGTATGCTTGGGGTGCTGAAAAAAACTAAAAGCCAAGTGGTTCCTCTAGTGTGCCCACAAATGTGGGGCCTGGGGAAAGAGTTACATTTTCCAAGTGATATAATTTTAAAGGCACATAAATATGGTAAATTCAAAGTGATATTAACATAATAATAACCTTATTGCACCCTTATTTCCTGCCCATTTTTCATAAAGGAGCTCATTTTACACTAATGATGGTTTTTTTTTTTTCAATTGAAAAGCTGTCTTTGGCATAGTGTATAGATTGGGGACTCTTAAAAATCACTGTAAATGATATTTTTCCAACAATCCATTCTTTCCTCTCTGCATTACCGCTCTATTGACCGTTTTCCTTTTCAATCAGATTCTATTCATGTTTATGCATTGGATTCTAGTCGCTGCTGACTTCAGTGCTGTGAGGATCTGTGATTTTAACAACGTGGGTACTCCCTCTTTCAAAATGGATCACAATCCACTACGCATAAGTAGAAGGTTTTCACCGGTTACTATTAGACCAAGAAAAAAAAATACCTATCCTCAGGATGCTGACCCTTTGGTGATGAGCCCCTCGGCTCTTAGTTATTTGAGTTCAGAAATGGCAGATTCTTAATGGTGTTTATTCTGTATAGGACATCTCTCCAGTATGGTGAGACTTGAAAGAGCTTGCACTGGTATATTCTTCAAGAACCTTGGGGTTGGGCAGCTAGGTGGCACAATGAAAAGAGCAACAACCGTGGAGGACCTGAGTTCAAATGTGCTCTCAAACGCTTGAAACTTTCTAGGTGTGTGACCCTGGGCAAGTCACTTAGTCCTGATTGCCACACACACACACACACACACACACACACAATTTTTAAAAGAATCTTGGATCATCTGTTCTCACCTGTAATATTAACATAGAGTCTCCCTGGGGGCTATTCTGCTAACCTGAAAAAGCAATTAGAGGCAATATTCAATCAAGAAAAATTAGTTTTGGCAACAGAAAGCCTGATTTCAAGTCCCGGCTCTGATATTTACTAGCTTTGTGACCACAGATTCCTCACTTTAACTCTCAGACTCGGTTTCCTCATCTGTAAAATTGAGATAAAAGCAATCACATCACCTGTTTCACAGGAAGGGTGAGTAAAATGTTTTGTAAACTTCAGAGTCCTATATGAAAGTACATTATTATATATGTCTCTTAGCCTTCTTGTTTTCCTCAATTCATTACCCGAATTCCATATTCAGTCCATTTTGATACTTGTATTAATATATAATAATATATAACAATTATATATAATAATTATAATAATTATTTTTGCCTATGTGACTGCCCCACTCTGTTTTGATTGGCAATATATTTGGATTTTCTAGGGTCTGTTTACTCCTGTCTTCACTGTTCTCTTCAGTCCATGGAGTATCTCTTGCCTGCCTTGTCTTTGAGCAATTGGAGTCAAGACACCCTGCCTTGCTAACTGAATGACGTCAGATGCCATTGCTTTATTGTGCTCGATTATCTTCCTACCCTCTGGATGCCCATATCCTCCCCAATTTGATGTAGTGAATTATAGGACAGGTCATGTTCTGTGTTCTGTGGATTATTACTATTGTGCAGGTGCACAATCGCTGAGATTTCTTCCCAGGGTAAAGATTCCAAACATGGGTGATTTTGTTCTCCTTTGCTATAGTCCTATTTACATTCTTCCATCCATAGTCTAAATCCATTTGGCTTGTTGCTTACCTTAAAAACATGGCAATGTCATCATTTATGACTAGAATTTATTTAGGCTTACTGTATATAAACATTCTCTACTAGGATTTTTCCCCCTGGGGAGAAGAATGGACAGCAGCAAACATTTGATTTTATTGATATAGGGGACTCCTGGTAAGGAAATTCCCTGTGAGGCAACTCCCTCTATCAATGATAAGGAAATTTCCTTCATCTGTGTGTTGCTATCTGCTGTATAACTTCTAGCCTTAGAGCTTTCAGTGGGGCAACAAGAGGTTGTGTCTTGCCTGGTATCACACTGTCAGCATGAATCAGAGGAAGGACTTGACCTCCGGTATTACTGACTTGTGACCAGCTTTCTAGCCCTGATCCCATACTGCCTCTTTTGGGAATAGAGAGAGGTATAAAACACATTATCTGGCCTCAAAGGGATTTATACTTTAGAAGAAGATGATGGTACAGTATATAGAAAGATAATAAATAGAATATAGCCAGAAGATCTCGATTCTTCTTCCATTAACTAGCCACATAACCTTGGTTCTCTTTGTCTCATCTGTAAAGAGAAAGCATGGCATGGTGGATAGAAGGCTGGTCTTGGATCCAGGAAGACTTAGTCAGCTCTGCCTCTAACACATCCTGGCTGTGACCTTGAATGAGTTATTTAACCCCTCATTGACCCCAGGCAGGCCTCAAAAACCATAAATTGTGGCATTTTTAAAGGGAAGTTCCTCATTGTTAATAGAGGGAGTTCTCTATTTTAGTGAAATTACAAAGACTCACCAAAAACAAAATGAAAGAAATGTTTAAAAATGCAAATGCTACAGGAGTTCAAAGGATGGAAATACCAGAGAGGGCAAGGTTGATGAGGGAATGTTTCACAAAGAAAATCTGAGGGGCACTTTAGTTTTGAAAGAAAACTAGAACTTTGATAAATAGAGGGGAAGTAGGAGGGCATTCCAGGGAGGGGACATAGGGTGAACCAAGATATGAATGTCTATGACACTCTCTGGAAATAATTGATCAACAATTATTAAGGGCCACAATATGCCAGGCATTGGGGGTACAAAGACAAAAAATAAAAGTCTTTGTCTTCAAGCAGCTTGCACTTTATGTGGGAAAACAGTGAGGAAATCAAGACAGTTGGAGCAAGAGACCCTGTGTAGAAGATGATGGGACTCATTAGCTTTGCAATTAGGTTACATATTCCAATAATTTCACTCCTAAACAACATGGCAATAACTCTAGTTTGTATAACGACCACCACCATCATCAAAGTGTGCAGTAGTCCTTTTGACTCCCCAAAGACCCTGAGCAGTAGCCATTAGACAGCAGAGTTGGAAGGATCCCAAGAAAAACACTGACCATACTACTAGATGAAAGATTTAGATTTTAGCACTAGTTCTACCACTAACAAGCTATGTGGCTTTAGGCAAATCATTCTAACCTCAATGGGGCTCAAAGTACATCTGCAAATTACAATAGCTATTCCTTGACTTACCTCACAGAGTTAATAAATTGACTGGAGACCCTAAATTCAATTCAGTACACATTTAGTAAGACTTTCCTGAGTATGGAGTACACTGCTAAGTGCTGGGGATCTAGAGGCAAGAACAAAATTGTACCTGCCCTCAAGGAGCTTATTAAACTTCTATTCTACTGAGGGATGGGGGTGGGGAGGACAGGACAATATGCACATAGATGAATATATGCAAATATCTGTCTATATCTTTCTATTTATATACAGACAGACAGATAGATGATAGATAGATCCATAGATAGATAGATAGATAGATAGATCCATAGGTAGATAGGTAGGTAGATAGATAGATAGATAGATAGATAGATAGATAGATAGATAGATAGATAGATAGTAAATACAAAGTACTTTGGTCATGGGAGAGGCTTCTCCTAAAAGTGAAACTTGAGCTAAGTCTTAAAGGGAGTTAGAGATTTTAGGAGGTAGAGCTAAGGAAAGAAAATATTTTAGGCATCAGGAACAATCAATCAATCAATCAACTTGCATTTATTAAGTTCCTGTTATGTGCTAGGAACAGTACTAGGTGCTAGGGATGTAAAGACAAAATCTCTTCTGCCTTCAAAGAACCTATTTTCTTTCAGGGGCAGGTAGGTGGCAGTGATTAAAGCACTGGTCCTGGAGTCAGGAGGACCTGAGTTCAAATCTAACCTTAACACTTACTAGTTGTGTGACCTTGGGCAAGTCACTTAACCCCAATTGCGCTACCTTCTCCCTTCCAAAAAAAAAAAAAGAATCTATATTCTATTGGGGGAGACAACATGTATATATATATATATATATATATATACATATTGAAATATATGTGTGTGTGTGTGTGTGTGTCCTGTATACATATAGTAAGTGTCTGGGTATGTTTGTATATGTGTGCATGTACAATACAAGCTGAATTGAGGGGAAGGCACTAGGAGCTAGGAATAGCATTCAGAATCAGGGAAGGGGGAGATGTCATGTTATGAGAACCAGCAAATAGTTAATGAGGTAATTATATGAGAAAAAGTATGATCTTAATTTTAAGTTGATTGTGCCTTAACATGGCTATCTTTTAATGTACCTACACATCTCTGACTTTGCAGATGACTACAATTTGCCACCCAAATTTTAAATTTTCAAAATTCTACCTGCCCCAAGGTACCAAGGCACCAAACCAACTTTCCTAATGAGAGGTCTTTTTCCAGACTGCCTCTATACCCAGTGAATTTTATAGCAACCCCAGGGACAGGCCAAGAGACACTAAAAGTCACTTAGGACCCAAGGTTTTTACCTAGGAAGATGTGTGTTTTTTGTTTCTCCCTTTTCCACACATGAGGCCAATTCTTTTCCTACCCACGCAAACTGAAAATATCTTCAGAACCTGGAAGATTCAGGAACAAAACCGAATACGGAGTCAGTAAGTTGCAGAGACTTTCTTAACATTTTCAAAATCTAATGGTGTATTTCATTTTAATAAACACAAGAAACCATTAAGCCACTTGTCCCATTGTTCTCTGCCCTAGAAAGCTTTAGCTTTGCTGAAGTGTGTCAATAACAAGTATGTTTCTGATGGTCTTCAGAATACTGAAGGGCAGAGATGATCACTCATATACTCATTTATTCTTTCATTTATTCAATGACCACTTATAGAATACCAGATCAGCATCCTTGACAGAAAGAGAGAATCTGAATAAAGAAAGAGGAGTTTTAAAGAATCCCAAGTCCACAATGGGTCACAAGTTTGATATATCAGTCAAAAGAATTAAGACGATCTAAGGCTACATTAAGAGAAGCATAAAGTTGAGATGAAGAGAAATAGTCCAATTGCTCTCTTAATTCTGGTGCTTTCCCTCTGGTGGTTGTCTCTAAGTTATCTTGTATATGACTGGTTTTGTATATAATTGTTTTCATGTTGTCTCTCCCGTTAGACTGAGAGTAAGGACTGTCTTTCTTCTTTCTTTGTATCCCCAGTGTTCACTGTAGAGCCCAGCATAAAGTAGGTGCTTAATAAATGTTTGTTGACTGATTGACTTACTGACAAGATCTACTGAGATGGCATTCAACTGATCTTAGCTATTACCCATAAACCTTACACTCATGTTTAACTTCAACATTCCCTTTGGCTGATCTCAACTTGTAACCCAAATATATGTCATGAATAAATATCACAGAGAAAGGTTTGACATTTTTGGGAGAACTACCAGAGTGGTCTGTGCCATATGACAAGAGTTAGACACATTTCCAAAGTCCCTCAAAAGCTCTCCTGTCCCAAGATTGGGGCAAAAAGAGGCCAATGGCCTTGACTGTGATTAATAGCATAGTTTTTATATTAGTCATTTAAAATAAAGCCCTGAAAAGAAAGTACTACTGAATGTATTTTGTGTCAATTATTGCCTCTGCTCATGGAAATGAAATGGAAAATTGATTTGATATTTTTTCAATAATTCAAGCCATAAAATATGTAAGTTCTTGCTAACCGGGTACATTTAGAGCCTGAAGTTTCCAAATAATCACACCAGTACCTTACTTCAGTTTGCTTATATATGTGTGGATTCAATTTTGGGGGAGAAAGAATATGGTACAGCAAAAATCAAAAAACACTTAGGGTTGAAAGGTACATTCTAATCTTACCTCCACACTTGTTATGTGACTTTAAACCAATCACAATCTTCCTGGGCCTCAGTTTTCTTTCTCTGTAAAATAGGAATAATTTGTACATTACCTACCCCATATGGAGTGTGAGTTATTAGTAACTTCAATACAATCACGTCCTGAGACCTCATTTTATTGTGAGATGACCTTGTGTTCTAAAAAGGCTATGCCAAGAGACCACAGGCTGACAGGCCCTATCAAACTGAAAAGGTTTTTAGTTCCAATCCAGTGAAAAATAGCACATTTTAGGGGATAAAGGACTGGCCCCAGAGTCAGGGCAATGTTGTTGAAGCATTACCTCTGACAAATACTGTCTGTGTGACCTTGGATAAGACACTTAACCTCTCAATATCCCCGGGCTGCTATTTAAGTTGCAAAGCCACTTCTGAACAACATTGGTGGAGAGAAGTTCCTTACCAGGAACTCCCTTACACCAATGAAATCATGACTCAGGACAAACAAAGCAGACCCAGTAACCAATTGTTTGTTGCCTATGGACCAGCTAAGGTAGCTATGTTTGAAAAGGCTTGTCATAAGAAGGCTGGACATCAGATGATAACAATGAATTCTGTCTCTAGCAATTTATGAGACCATCTCCTAAGGCATGGAGAGCAATATCAATGGAGGAAATACCCACTCTGATGAAATCATAGGTTTTCTGAAGCATGAAAGCACTATTTCTTATCATTTATACCACAGACAATAAAATGAAATCTTTTAAACATCAGAGACTTTCTTGAAAATGCCCGAGTGTCCACTGGAACATGCAACTAAGCGTTTTAATGAAAGGTGGTCACATTCCTTTAAAAGAATATTGCTTGAAAGAGGCTTCTTTCTATGATGAGCTATTGTTTGTCAAATCATCTTAACATACCTTTGCAAATGCATGTGTCTCATAGGGACTGAGTAAAATTTATAAGTTGATATTATAACTACAATTTTTTTTTTAAGTCATAGATTAGACAGAGAAAGGCTATAAGGAGAAAATCAAAGTGCGAGGACCTTAGAATACAGAAGGTCAAGGATGGTGAGATTCAGACATAAAGGTTTCTGGCTTCTGTTATGACCCTCTAGCTTTAAGAAATATGTCCGTGGGCAGACTCTTCCCTGAAATATTCTGAGAAGGGTAGGGGTTCAGATGCAGAAAAGAAACCAGAGATTTAAAGTATACCAGTAATTCGTCGAGAGAAAGGGAGAGAGGGAGAGAAACTGAGACTGAATGAGAGCAATTAGGAGCAAAGAAAAAGCAAGAATAGATTCCAAGGGAAAGTTGAGCCTTGCCCTAAGGTGTATCAGTCACGCACTTAAAAATCTTCAACGCTGAACCCTGCTTAACACATGCTAACTCCAAGCTGGAGGCAATTTTCTGTTCTCCCCCCCCCCCTCCCCCCCTACACTCCCCCCCCCCTAATTTATCTCAGGTGTTGATCTTTTAAGAGCCCAAATTCACGTAAACATAGGGTGCAGTTTACTCTGTTCAGTACCAGGCTGAACTTTTTGAAAGTAAGTTTAAAATGCTAACAAGTTAGGAAAGGAAATAAGTGCATTGTAATTTAAATTCATGGGGTAACTAGGTGCCACAGTGGGTAGAATGCCAGGTCTGGAGTCAGGAAGATCTGAGTTCAAATTGACCTCAGACACTTGCTAGCTGTATAATCCTAGACCAGTCCCTTAACCCTGTTTGCCTCAGTTTCCTCATCTATAAAATGAGCTGGAGAAAGAAATGGTAAACCACTCCAGTATCTTTGCCAAGAAAAGCCCCAAACAGGGTCACCAAGAGTCAGGCATGAGTGAAACAGCTGAACAACAACAGCAAATTTAAGTTCATCCAGTGTAGAAGGCATTTGGAATGGAACACTAAACTAGGAGTCTGAAAAATCTAGATTCACATCCTGCCTCAAATATGTGCTATATGGGCTCCTGAGCCTCTCTTAGCTTTACTTTACTTGCAGATAAAATGGGGGTAATAATAATATTCACCTCAAAAGGTTGTTGTGAGGAGTGAATGAAATATTCCCTGTAAAACACTACAAATTTTCAAGCACTATATAAGAGCCAGCTATTTTTATAATCAAAAAGCTCTAGATTTGGGGTCAGGAGAGAGGGGTTTCATTTTAGGTCCTGCTCTTTGACCTTCAGTAAGTTACTCAACTTCTCTTGGCTTGGATGTCCTCATCTGGGGAATGAAGCAATTGAACTAAATGACCTCTAGGTCACCTGTTTTCTAATACACCAAGGATCTTCAATTTCTGTCAACATGGCCACTCTCTTTTGATTCACATCACAAGCCTCTTATGACTTAAGCTCTTGGAGGGTAAGGATAGTTTTGTTTTTCTCTTCCAATCCCCAATGCCTAGCAGAGTTCCTGCACAGTGGGTATTTAGTAAATGCTTGCTAACTGATTGATCATCTTCAAGATTGGCTATATCCAAAAGGAATGACCCCTGACTGAGCCTCTTTGTCTGAGGCTCCAAATTCCATGACTTGGCCTGTACTCAGGAGCTTCCCAACCTGGCTGAATCTCCCAGAGCTCCCATTCCCCTGGCACAGCCTTTGAGAACATAAAGTTGCCTCCACACCATGATAAGGTATTGGAGGACTTCAGTCTGCCACATCGTAGGTACTTAATAAGTTTTCATTAACTTCCTGAATAATGATTCCATACTCTTTTCTGAAATGCTGGTCATCCAACATTTGCAGACAGCTTCTGTGTTCCAGTTGGTTGCCTCCCAGGGAAGAAAGAGGTCAGAAAAGGCCTAGGAATCTTCAGTTCAAATGGAAGAAGCCATAAGATCAGGAAAACCAGGCCAGAGGCTATGAGAAGGAGGGAGCATCTGTCTTTTTGTCTTCCAGCTACTTTACCCAAACCTAGTTTGGGGAGCTGTGGGGATGGAACATAGTTTGAAAAGTTTATTTTTGCTTCTTGCTGAGATCTGTAGGACTGAAATGCAGCCTTGTTTTCTTATCCCCCTGCTGTCTGTTTGTTTGCTCAGAGCTGAGTGTTTGAGAGATGTTTCAACTTTGAAAAAAATACAAATAATGTGTGGAGTAGAGCTCTGCATCTGGACGTTTTTTATAAAGTTAATTTTAAAAAGGCAACATATTTCTGAAACTCCACAGCATGTGTTGTTAATAACCCAATTGCCATTTCATTAATGTTGGCAATTCTGCCTTATTAAAATGAAATGAAATCCTTATTGGAAATGTTTAATATATAAGGGAACTCACAATGGCTACAGTAAAAGAGATGAGAGATACGAAGCAATGGAGGTAATCAAAGTTCTATCTGTTTCTCTACAGGTAAAAATCCCTTCCTTGAGGGTTCCATCCAAGAGTAGATAGTGATATGGTGTCTGTGGTCAGCCAAGCAGGTGAGACCTTATTGCAATTAACCTTAAAAATACCTGTGTTAATATTTGTTATTAAAATTCACCTGTTAAGTGAATAAAGTAGTTTTAATTGAAATCATAGAATTTTAGAGCTGAAAGCGCCCTCAAAGAGCATGTAACACTATCTCTTTGTTTTATATTTAAGAAAAATGAAGTTATTTAACTTCTGTTGTTAGATAACTAAAGAAGTTAAATTACCCTCTTAAAGTCCATCTGTCAATAAGCATTCAGTAATCACCTATTTCTCAGGCACTGTGCTAGGTTCTGGGTATAAGGCAAAATAAAATAAAATAGTCCTTGCCTTCATGGAGTTTACATTCTATTGAACATACAGCAAACCAGTGGCATGGTCATAAATGAAAGCCATATTTCTTGATCTGGTCCCACAGTCCAGTACTCTTTTCACTAAACATATTTTAAGGATATGTGATTTCAAGGATGCAAATGTTCTGACAAAAGGGTAACCCTTTGGTGAAATAGCAGATAATCTTAAAAAGGTGCTGTGGCTGAAAGATTCATCACCCAGCTGGCAGCTTGGCCATAAGCCTCTCCACTCTTAGCTTAGCTGGTAATCGACAAATGCTTGCATCAGTCTGAGACCTAGAAATACTCGAAGCCTTTTCAGCTTGGTAGGATCTACAGTTTGCTCTCCATAACCTTCAACAACCTGAGGTCATCCTTATACCATGATAAGTACAGTGAGACTTCAGAGTGGGATGCGGATATATGGACAGTAAGACTCCTCTTGCTAAGATAGAATTAGAATCTTGCTAAGATAATTATTAGAAGAAGATATATAATAATAATAAGATAAAATATTATCTCTTTATAAAATCACTATTGACTATCTGCCATCACAGACTTGTTGTGTCAACCACTACAAGGTGTGGCCAACCAATATTCTCTTTAAGACAATGTTTTATACTATAATCTTGGGGTCACAAACTCCCTCAATTTTTTTTAATTTTTTGCTTTTTGGAGGGGGGAGGGCAGGGCAATTGGGGTTAAGTGACTTGCCCAAGGTCGCATAGCTAGTGTTAGTGTCTGAGGCCACATTTGAACTCAGGTCCTCCTGACTCCAGGGCCCCGTGTTCTATTCACTGCACCACCTAGCCACGCCACCAACTCCCTCAAGTAAATGGTACATAATCAAGCCATCATTCAAGGAACACTAAAGACAGGTTTCAGCTACCTGGAGTCAGAGGAAGGGGATCTAAGGAGCAAGTATTGTCAGGATCATCTCTAAGGGTTCTCTGCTGTTCAACAGTGGTACAGTCACGTAGGACCCAAAAGAGGGGAGTTAGCAAAAATCTGTCTATAGTTGCTACAGCCCTGATATCAGTATGTGTGGATTATGCTGTTAAATCTTCAGATGGATCAGAGCATGGGAGCCCAGGTGAGAGACGCGAAATTGAATTTTTGGGAGTAGTCAACCTGTACCCATGGGTCCATTTGGTAAGGCCATGCTGTATATATGCAATGAGTATATTTTTCTATACCATGACAAAAAGAAACCACATTGCTTTGCTCAGAAACTATTTTTTTCTGAAATGCTTTCCAAGTACAATAAGGCCCCAGAGATTGGCCTGAAATACTGTTCCTATGTTTGAAATCAATGCTTACATAAGCTTCACTGGTACTTAAGGTACAACGTGTAGTGGCAAGAAAGCAGGGTTTGGAGTCAGAAGGTCTGAATCCCAAACCTGACACTGACACTTGATAGTTGTGTGATTCTGAACAAGTCCCTATCCCTTTCTGAGCCTTGTTTTTTTATCTGAAAAAAATTATTATTATCAATATAATTATAACATAAAATATATTAATATAATTATTAACAAAGCTATTATCACTCGCATTATCTACTGTACCATATTGTTGTGGTGAAAGTACTTTATAAACCTCAGAGTACTATAGAAATCAGAGTCTTTCGATGAATTCTTTAAACAAGAGGGATCCACCTATTCTGCTAGATACTTCAGATACTAGATTCAATTTGGGATGCCACCCTTTGAGAGAGACATTGCCTTAAGAGACACAATCAGAATAGCTAGGTGGCACAGTGGGTAGAGCGCTGGCCCTGGAGTCAGGAGACTTCAAAACCTCAGACATTTACTAACTAGGTGACCCTGGACAAGTCACTTAACCCTGATTGCCTTAAAAAAAGACATAATCCCCTCCTGGCACTGTTCCTGATTTCCATACTTCAAAGCTTGCCTCTTCTGTTGTTTTATCCCAGGATTTCTCTCACTGACTGGCCCAGTCATTCATCTTGGCCCAGACATCCATCTATCCTATAGGCTTTCTCAACCTAAAACATCCCTCCAAAAGACAGCAACCACTTCTCCCACTGGTGAATTCCTCCTGGGGTCTCCATTTTGTGGAGGGGCCCAGCCACCCTTCATTCTTCTCCCAGGCTTGTTTCTACCTTCAGGGCTTTAAATCCATAAGACAGGAATCTTCATCTCCATCCTCTGACTCCCCCAACTCCTCACTTTTTAGGTGATCTCTATAAAGTTCCTTCCCCCTCTAAATCTATGGTCTCATTGTCATCCAGCCATGTCTTGAATCCCAAAGGGCAGATGTTAATATGCTCATTAAAAGAAGCATTTTCTAATAACTATAGCTATCCCTAAATGGAAAGCTTCTCTCCCTCCCCCTATAAGGATTCAAGTAGCAGTTATTAAAGGTCTACTATGGGGCAGGTGGCATGCTAAATGCTGGATTCAAGGAGAGACTGAATGACCATGTAGGAGGTTATTGCAGTAGTCCATGGGGCAGCCTTAACTAGCATAGTGAATGTGAGAATAGGATGGTAATGCCCTCAATAGAACCAAGAACATTTATAACGTTGGTAGTTTGGGAAGGAAAGATAACATATCCATATCTTTGATCAGGAGCAGAATCCATCCATGCCTGCTCATTTTGCATGGCTCATTCTGTATGACTCACTCTGTCCTACGCAAAACAAAAAAGGGGTAGGACTCTTACTCACTAGTCACAGTCTCTGAGCACAGAATATAAATTTTAAGGGCCAGAGGTCATTTGTGGGACAGGAGGTGGGGACAAGATTTTCCCAGTGGAACTTGTAGAGATGCTGTAGATAGTGCTTAGT
The DNA here is from genome assembly GCA_028646515.1 of Pseudochirops corinnae. Taxonomy (NCBI): domain Eukaryota; kingdom Metazoa; phylum Chordata; class Mammalia; order Diprotodontia; family Pseudocheiridae; genus Pseudochirops; species Pseudochirops corinnae. Next base: position 139,504,558 of record CM053588.1, read on the forward strand.
GTGAATTCTAACTTGGCCAACCCCAAGTCAGTGGCAGTTCTGGGGAAGATTGCACAGCAGACAGATGGAATAAAATGCTGTACTATTGGGAGATAAGGGAAGGTGTGGTCTTATTGTGGACAATCCTTATGACTGGCTAAAAGAAATGAGGGCCATATCCAACCTATCTTCCTACCCTCCAATTGGTTGACCACATGGTCCTGAAGGTCAGATCCTGACTCCTCTAGTGTTTCCAGGGTCTCTTGGGAGACATCCTCCAGCAATGGAGACCACAGGGCTTGATCTTAGCTCATATTTCTGTAGGGCTTTCATATTTGCTAAGCACTTTACATATTTTCTCACATTTGAGTCTTATAACATCTCTGTACAGTGCTATAATTATCTCCATTTTATACATGCTGAAATTGAAACTTAGGGTCACAAAGCTAGTAAGTATGAGACAGGATTCAAACCTAGGTTTTCTGGACTCAAAGTTAAAGGGCAAATCACTTTGAGCATGCTCCTCTCTCCTAAAAGACCTAGAGTCTCTTAGAACTCTGGGGTTCTATGATTTTTCATTCCCTCCCACATCAGACAGCACTAATCCTCTGAGGACAAAGGAGAAAAGACCTTCCTCTGGTCCCTCTCCTTTTTCTCCCCCAGAACTAACACTGATCTGGCCACACATGAGCAAAGTTGCCTTTCTCTAATGTTTCCCCTAGCTTCTTTTTACCTCGGAAGATATGCTCTCTACTGATTTATTCACAACTCCAACCCAGAGTTGGAGGAGCAGAGCACACTATCATGTAGCACCCACACACCTAAAGACTCCCTGACTTTCATCCTCCTCTCAGTCTCCTGAGATTAGTACATTATTTTCCTTCCTACCTCCATGCTTTTTCTCCTGCCAGTTTCCTAACCTGGAGCTCCTCCTTCTCTCCTCCCTCCACACCCTGCTCAGCCTTCAAGGTCCAGAGCAAATTCCATCTAGCCTTTGCTGGCTATGCCGCCAGGGCCATTGTTCTCTCCCATCTCAGCACCTAGTGGCACACAGTACATCACTCTGATGGTCTTAAATTGTGCATACTCATGTGTGTGCTAGATTCCGCTCCTCAGCCAGATGGCAAACTTCTTGTGTGTGGAGAACAGATCTTACGCTTTTATATATTCCAAAACACATTGGACACATAGTAGGGATTAAAAAATGCCTGAGAGATTGATTGACATTCCTCCTGTTTCCCAATCTGTCACAAAAGACGTCAAAGCCTCCAAACCAACTGAGAACCTTTGTCTCTGGAACTAAGATATGGAGCACCCCATCCTGCCCTCTCTTCTGCCCCTCCCTGCCCCCTGTCACAGGGCCTGATCTTCTGAACAAAACATCAAAGCAACAGGCAGGTGGACCTGGCCCACAGAAACCTGTTTGTACCAACATTCATGTCTGATACTCCAGACAGTGAAATGCCAAAACTAATTTCTTCCCTGAATCAACAGGGTTAATGTGGCCATTGATTGATAAAAGGGGGAGATTCAGCCTGTTGAAAGGGGCAGGGTTTTTTTGTGCTTTCCTTTTGATCACTGTCTGGCACTCCCCAAGAGCTGCCATGTGCCCAACACCTGATAAATGCTATTTTCCAAATGGCAATGAAGAGAATTTGAGGTCATAAATCTCCTTCCCACCCCCTACCCCACCTCCTTACTTTTCTTTTTTTCTTTATGGATCTAAAAGAAAATTGAAACCATGCTCCTGTTTTGCAAGGGAAACTTCAGCTTTCTGGAAGGCCCTTTTAAGGGAACTTGAGGCCAGCATTGGTGCCAAAGGCCCTTTTGGACTCATATTCTCCAGAGTGTGACTATGCTGTCTGGATAGCCCAGCCCACATGTGCATGCTGTAGCGTGCATGTACCTTTACATCTGCCCGCATCTGGGTATATAGGCTGTTACAACAACTCTCCATGCTAGGTAGCCTGGGTCTGTGAACTCCATTATCATACAGTGCTAATGGGGCCAAGGTCACAAGTTCAATCCCCATAGGGTCAGTTAGCTGCTTGCAGAGAATTCAGCCTTATGGCCTCAGACTGGATACCCAACTCCAGTCATGTCTTTTGTGATCCTGAAGTGATGGTCACAAAGGAGTCTGAAAAAGAGTATCAGTGGCTCAATCCAGTCATATAATCACAGAATTTCAGAGCTGAACAAGCTTTTGACGGCCAGGTAGTACATCCCACATACAAAAGTATATGGAAAGGGACCTGAATTTCTTCTAGTACAAAAGCTCCCTGAAGGCAGGCACCATCTTACTTTTGTATATGAAACCCTGGCACCTAGTATAGTATCTAGCACATAGCAGGTGATTAATAAATTCTTGTTGATTGACTAATTGATTTTCTACAATCTGTTCTGATGAAATTCTTAAAGTATTAAAGGTCAAAATACTTGGTCTACTAACTGGCAGTAATTTTTCCCCCATATGAAAGATAATACTTTGTTGAAGTTGCTATAAAAAATATAATGGGAAAGAGTTGTGATGTTGATCAGTGTGTTGAACTCCCAGTGTGGAAACTCTCTCCATCATACAGATCACTGTTGGTATATGATTTAGTATGTAAGCCCTAGATAGCTGCCTAAGGTAGCTGTCATTCTCAGGTTGACTCAACTTATGTCAGAAACAAGATTTGAACTCAGATCTCCCTGACTCCATCCATTATGACCTACTGCCCTCTATTAGTAATAAATATATTTTGTTAATATTAATTATAATACCTTTGGGCTAAACTTGAAGTACTACTGCCGACTTGAACTTTCCAATATATATAAAAAGTAAGCAAAAGAAGTAAAATGTTTTACTTTCTTTCAAAAAGAAAGTAAAATACTTGTCTCTTGATCCTTTTTTCTTAGTGAACCTGTGATTTCATTAATGTAGGGAACTCACAGTAAGAAAACTCCTCCTATCAATGCTAATCAACACCTGCTCTACAAGTTACAGCTTTAGAGAGTTGCCAGGGACAGTGAGAGATGAAGTGATTTTCCCACATCTAGTATGCTTGCTATTTCCTAGCCAGTACCAGATAGTTTTAATAATTACTGTTTTGTAATAGAGTTTAATATCTGGTGCTGCTAAATCTCCTTCTTTTATCCTTTTTTTTCATTATTTCCTTTGATATTCTTGATTTTTTGTTTTTCTGAATTAATTTTATTATTTTTTTCTAATTCAGCAAAAATAATTTTTCAGTAATATAATTTGGATGGCATTAAATATATAAATTAGTTTGGATAAAATTGTCATTTTTTATTATATTGACTCTACCTACCCATGAACAATTAATACCTGTACAGTTATTTAAAACTGGTATTATTTGTATAAAAGTTTTTATAATTTTGTTCAAATAATTCCTGGATTTGTTTTGGCAGGTGTACTCCCAGGTATTTTATACTATATAGAGTTATCTTAAATGGGATTTTTTTTTTTTTACTATCTTTTCTTGCAGAGTTTTGTTTGTGACATATAGGAATGCTGATGATTTATGTGAATTTACTTTATATCCTACTATTTTGCTAAAATTATCAATTGTTTCAACTAACTTTTTAGTTGAGCCTTTGTGGTTTTCCAAGATCATCATCATATCTGCAAACACTCATAGGATGACCTTCTATCCTCTATGCCACTATGTTTTATATTTCTTGATTTTCTCTCTTATGTAATGTCATATTTGAATAGTAAATTATGGTTTTTCCTCATTAAGGGAAGTATAAAATCCTATTTAGATACCTCTTCTTGGGCTGGAAGTGACTCTGGGATCCTGATGACTATTCCAGAAGATTATAAACTCTGGTTGGTCCTACCGAGCTGGAAAAGTCCAGCATTAACTGGACAACTGCTATCTGTGAATCAGCCCAGGTGATACCGTAGAGTAAACACTCATCCATAGCTTGAAGTTCACAGCCTGCACTTGATGCCACCAGAAAAAAAGAACGGCTTCTTACTAAAAGATTCCTACTGAATTATAAAGAAGGTAGCAGTCTTCATGGGGTAGAAGGGATCTCTCTATCATTAAAATAATAGACCCTTGAGGTAGTGAAGCATTCTTGTTCATGAGATGTCATGTATGTTATCTCATTTAATCCTTACAACCAGGAGTGTTTAATCTGGGATCGTTGAATCTGGGGCTTATTATAGATACCCAAATTAACTAGAAAGATGCTATCTGCATCCAGAAAAAGAACTGATAAATAAAAATATTTATAGCCTAATCATACACACACACACACACATATACATAAACACACACACACACAAATTACATTTTTCTTTATAGCCTTTAATTTCAGACACAGTGGAAAAGTTTTTACAGAGACATATGGAAAACTTAGACATGATCAAAGTTTTGATAGTGTAGACAAACTAACCAGATAGCTAGCTGTACTATCATCTCCTCTAGGGCAGGGCAGGGAGGAGGGAAGGAAAAAAAAAAGAAATTTATGTGATAATTTTGTTGTATATTTGAAGGAAATAGCAAGTTGTGCACAGCAGATCTGCAGGTTTTTGTACAATCATCTTTTTTATTGTACTGCATTATGAAAATGCTTGTTTTATTCTATAAATTAAAAATAATAATATTTTAATAATTATATTTCAATATAATAAACTTCCCTTACACATTTTATTTGGTGTCATTAGAAAGCTTTACTCTGAGAAAGAGTCCATAGACTTTACCAGATTAGCAAAGTGGGGTGATCCATAACACAGAAAAACGATTAAGTCCCCCTACTCACAAAAACTTAGCACCTAGCATAGTGTCCTAAACATGGCAATTGCTTAATAAATATCTGTCAGATTGAATTGAACCCTGTAAGGTAACCATAATATAGTTCTACTATCCCCATTTTACAGATTAAGAAACTGGGGTACAAAGAAGTTAAAGAATTTGCCCAATGGCACATAGTTCTTTAGCTCACATTTGCAATGCAATGGAAAATACTTAGCACCATGAATTAGGAAATGCTTTAACACCATCAAAAGTGTCAAAGTGGTCTCTAAAAATAAGAAATTCAGATGCATGAAGCATTTCCATAAATCCTACACATATATAGAGTGCAGCATACATACATATAATGAACTTTCACTTGTCCATGCTAAAAAAGAGTAGAGTTTGGGTTTGGATATAAATTGTAACAGACAATCCCCAAACACCACAGAGATCACTGGAAAGTAGAATGGCAGGGTAGAAATGGGTTTAGAATTATATTGGTTTTAGAGTCAGAGGACTGGGTTTGAATCTTGGCTCTCTTGTATATCACCTGTATGGCCATGGGCAAGTGACATCAGTTATCTAGGCCCCAATTTCCTTGCCTGAAAAATGAGGTCATTGTCTAGATATACTGTAAAGTCCCCTCCAGCTCAAAGTCTATGATCCTTTGATTATCTAACTCTATCTCCAGATATGGCAGACCCTTATGCCATTTAATAGAACAGAAGAAGTTAGCTTTCATAAGCAAGCATGTGTGACTTTTGCTTGTATTGTTGGTTTCTCTGGGCTTCCCGTTTCTGTTTTGTATCTCAGCCTATAGGACTCCCCTGGCTCACACAGCTCACAGCTGTCTCTGATGATTTCCTAGCACTGAGGTTACTTTGGAAGATAGCATAAAGTTCTCCTTCCATCACACTCATGTTTCAACCTTTTATAATTGCCTCACATTGAGGTGATGGCTTTCCCAACCCCAGATCTGGCACAAATACTAGCCCACAGCTGGAGGTGAAGCCAGTTACGTGGTGGTGGTGTTTTAAAATCTCCTTTTACCCGCTTGGGACTCCCAGATGGAAGAGCTAGACCTTGTCTTGTGTCATTTTAAGGACAATAGATGAAAAGGTTCAACCAAGGTTTCAATAGACTTCACATTTGGAGACCACCAACAAAAGTTTCCAGCTGATTTTCACAGCTGAGATAGAAGTAATTTAACTAAATGAAAATAGGTCCTGGTCACCCATATGGATCCTTCTGTGATTGCTACACTTCTATACATGACTGCCTTCCAATTCCCCCCTCCATATAATTTTTAATTTTAAAAAAAGTTAATATCTTTTGTTTTTATTACCTATATTTTCTAGTATATCACTCCCATTCTCCCTCCCAAGAAGTCAACTCTAATAAAGAATAAAAAAGAAATGAAAAAGAGTTCCCCAAAACTAACCTACATATAAAAAAAAAAATTAAGACATTATCTGTAGTCTGTTACAACCATATTCCTGTCCTCCACAAAGAAGGGCTGGGGAAGGTATATCCTCTTATCTCTTCTTTGGGGCCTCACTTAATCATTTTAATTTCACAGTATTCCGTTTCGGGTGATTTTTATTGGTTTTTATTGGTTTTCTTCCATTTACTTTATTATAGTCATTGCTTATATTGTTTTCCTGATTCTACTTGATTCATTTTACATCAGCTGAGATGATTTCCCCCTGCTTTTCTGCATTGATTTTATTAATATTACTTATAGCACAGTAAGAGAACTTTACTTTTATGTACCACATTTTGCTTGGCCATTCCCCAATTGGTAACACCCACTTGGTTTCCAATTCTGAGCTACTACCAAGAAAAAAAGGCAACTACAAATATTTTTGTATGTAAGGGGAATTTCTTTTTACTCACTGACCTCCTTGGGGGTACACTTAATGGTGCAATGTCTAGGTCAAAGGTCCATGGACATTTTAGGAGATTATACAATTTGGGTTTGGAGATGTCATAGCAGAGCACTCCTAAAAATAGAGATCATAAAGAGACATCATGGAGCAGCAGACTTGGATGTGAATTATGACTATATCACATTATTGTCTGTGTGACCTTGGACAAGTGACATCACTTGCTCTGCATAATTCCAAACTGTTTTCTAGGATGTTGGGATCAGTTCACAGTTCCAAAACAGTAGGGCCATTAGTGTGCCAGTTGGTCTTTCCACAATCCTCCAATATTGACTACTCTCTTCTTTTGTCATCCCTGTCAGTTTGGGTGCTAAGGGAAAACTAGTACCTCTGGTATGATGGCATTGAACCTGTTTCAAGACTGCTTGAGGGTAATCAAGGGGTCTCAAAACCTTCAGTGAGTTAGTAGGGTGTTTACCCCAAGCATGTGAAGATTCACCCCAGTGGAATGGACAAATGTGAACAATTTGTTCCAACAATGCATCAAGGTGGTGGAAGCAGGCACTATGGAATGCTTAGAGCTTGGTTAGACATTAAGGATATCAAGTTCATCCATGGTATCCCATGCCATCACCAGTCATCTTGACTTCTGTCTCACCGTTGGACTTTGATCTCTCTGAAAAGAGAGGTTCAGATTGACAGCTTAGTGCGGCTCTGCCTCATTTAAATCCAATTTATGTGTGAGTCAAAAAACATCACTCGCACCATTATACCATCTTTACCTACCTTGAAGTCATACGGTGAAGGGCAAATGGTAAAGTAGCAGGTTCAGCTACAGTGGAAACTATAGTCACAACCCTGTACATAGGCAGCCCAGGCCACAGGGTCATCTTCTCATTGGACTGAAGCAGCAGTGGGATTTGACAGCCCCCTGGGTATTTGAGCAGCCTTTTGTAAGGACTGAACTACTCACTTCCTGGTGTGGGGAACAGATTAGAAAAAGTGCCCTAAAAATGGTCTGTTTCACCTAACCTCACCCTGCCACTTATTGTCATAGGCAGGGATCCTACTCTGCTGTTGAAACACAAGAAAAGGTATAAAAACTCATCACTGGTATATGGAATATGTGCACACTTATGGACAACAAGAAATATGAAAGACAAACAGCTCTTGTTGCAAGAGAACTCAGTAGGTACCATATCCAAATAACAGCTCTGAGTGAAACAAAACTGGCAGATAAAGACCAGCTTACCAAAGCTGGAACTGGATATATGTTTTTTCCTGGAGTGGCCACAGTGATGGAGAATGCTGTGAAGATGGTGTAGTTTTTCATTCAAAACTAATCTAGTCATACAGCTAGTATGCCTCCCAAAAGATGTAAATGACAGGCTCATGATAATGTGATTACTCCTTACATGAAAATGCCACACCACCATCATCACAGTGTATGCTTTCATCATGATGAACCCTGATGAGGTCAAAGAAAAATTTTATGAAGACCTGTAGACCCTTATCATCAATGTACTGAAAGAGGACAAGCTTGTAATTCTGAGTGACTTTGACACCAGAGTAGGCTTAGATTATCAGAATTGGGAAGGAGTCCTTGGGAGGAATGGAGTTGGAAACAGCAAGAGCAAGGGTCACTTACTATTGAAGACTTCTTCATTTCATGACCTTTTCCTCACCAATACAGTCTGCACAATAAAACTTGTGGATGAACCCTCACAAGGAACATTGACATTTAATTCATTGTAAGGAGAAGAGACAGACAAGGATGTTGGAGTAATGAAGGTGATGTGTGGCACAGAATGCTGGGCCAATTATAGACTTATCCTCTCCAAGCTAAAAATTTGCATTCAACAAAAGTGGTGGCCCCAAAGCAAGATGACTACCAGAAGACCCATTGTCAACAGATTAGAGTGCTTCCCCATGCAGGAAGTTTGTCACTGACTTGGAGGGAAAGGAAAGTCAACATATAGTTGACAACAGTAGAGCAGAAAAGTGGGTAACTTTCAGAGATTTGATATATGGTATCACATTTATCCATCTGAGGCAGAGCACTCACAAACAACAAAGCTGGTTTGACAAAAATAATGGAGAAATTCAGAAATTGCTAAGCAAAAAAAAAAAACAAGAACCTAACAGAGTTTTCCAGCAGGAGAGTTTGCCTATCTAAGAAGACAGCATTTAATTCCTTCAAAACTAAATTTCAAATGAAACTTAGGAGATACAGAATTCTTGGCTCAGTAAGAAGGTAGTTGAATTTCAGTTTTAAACAGATAGTAAGGAACTAAAGCACTTTTATGATGCCTTAAAACCTATTTATGGGCCAAAGACCTATATGGTGCATCTCAACTAATCAGTGCTGAGGAATACTCATTGATTAGTGATAAGGACGTGATCCTGGAGAAATAAAATGAACAATTCCATAGTGTTCTAAAATCATCATCAACCAATGCTGAAGCCACTGATAGTATATCTCAGGTTGAAATCAATCTCTCTCTAGTCAAACTTCCAACTGAAGAAGTTTTGAATGCCATTAGGATCCTCTCAAGTAGCTAAATGCCTGGTGGTGATTCTATTCCAGCAAGGATTAACAAGACAGGGGGTCTACTGATCATACAAAAACTGACTGAAATTTTCCAGGTTATATGGCAAGAGGAGGTTGTCCCCCAGGAGTTCAAGGGGGATTGTCCATCATGATAAAGAAAAAGGAAATAGTTTGTCCTGTGACAATCAAAGGAGAAGTCTCTCAGTCATTGCCACCAAGATTCTTGCCAGAGATCTATACTTAATAAGCTGATCCTTCACCTGAAAGATGGTGGTCTACCTGATAATTAAGACTAAGAAAAGAGAGGGTCTCTACAAGCCAGAACCACACCATCCATACATGGAACTATCATTTACAGCAAAAGGAGAAATCTTGAATGCAGTGGATTAGTTCACTTGCCTTGGTAATATATTTTGCATGGACATATACACATAGAAAATAAAGTTGCCACAAGCATTGCCAGAGCTAGCTTAGTGTTTGGGAGGCTCCAAAGGAGTATGGGAGGGAAGGCCAATCTCTAACCCCTAATGATATCACTTAACACTCCAACAACACACTACCTCCCATGTTCCTGCAACAGGGTTGAACAAACTTACTCATGAGCTTGCAAAAGAATTCAGACATTAAACCCCAACCCCACCTCCACCCCCCACACTCACTCTCCCACTGCCAGGGGAAACCAAAATGCAGCAGTGCATTAAAGCTCCGTACTTCAAGAAAGCCCAACCAGAGAACTGATGAACAGAACAAACTAGGACAGGACACATGTGTGGCACTAGAGTAAGCTTGAGGGAAAGAGTGTAGCATCTAGGTAGGCTGTTTCATACCCCCAGAAGTCACTTGGGGGCCAAAGCTGAGGCCTGTGAAACATGAATAGCATGGAATCAGAGGAGGCTGAGATGGATTTGAGTTATAACTCCCAGGGAAACTGTCATCAAAGAGAGAAGAGTCAGAAAGTCACTGATAGGACAATATAAGAGAGAAAAAAATTAATGAAATTACAAAAAAACTCATAAGGAAGAAAATTCAGTTAAGGAGCATGAGCACAATCAGGGAACTTGTTTCCTAATAAAATAAGGTAATATGGCCTCCAGATCAGCTAAAAGAGTCCAAACTAAATATCTCAAGACAAAGGATAGTGAATCAACAACTGAAGCAGAGAATTCTGTGTATTCTCAAGAAAGCATGTAAATACTTTGGAATATTCTAGGTAGCTCAAAAGAGAAATTAGAATTATGCAAGTAGAATTTATGGCCTGCACAGCAGAAATAATTGGCAAAATAGAAAAATTTGAATCCATGTTTGCAAGTCCCAATAATTGAAGAACAGAAAAGTTCAGTGACATGCTCAACTTCACAAGACCAATTAATGACAGAGGAATGACTGGACTTCTGTTTCTCCTGGTTCAATATCAAGTACTCTTTCCAATACACTAAGTTGCCTTTCAAATTCCATTATCTGGCATTGAAGCCCTTCTACAATTTGGCACAATCCAATCTCTTCACATTCTTTATCTCCTATTACAACCCTCCATCCCCTCTCTATATATCAGATGAACTGGTCATTCTCTGCTTTGTGAATTTGCTTTCTGTTGCCCTATCTTTGGGCTTTTGCTCAACCTCTTCCCTACACCTAAAATGTTCTCTTTCCATTGTTGAATTCTTATCAATCCCTTTAAGTTCAGTTCAAAAACCACCTCCTCCATTAAGCTTTCCCCATTGATTGTAATCTCTTGACAACTCTATCTAGCACTTTATTTCATATTATACCGATTATCTTATTACCTCATGGTAGGGTATGTGTGCATACTAACCATATAGATTATGTGTGTGTCCATATGGGTCTAAAGGGCAGTTAGGTGTCCCAGTAGACAGATCACTGGGCCTAGAGTCAGGGTGACCTGAGTTCAAACATGACCTCGTACACTTACCAACTGTGTAACCCAAGTTAATTTAACCCTCTTTGCCTCAGTTTCTTCATTTATTAAATGAGTTGGAGAAGGAAGTGGCTAATCACTCCAGTATCTTTGCCAAGAAAACCCCAAATGGAGTTTAGAACAGTCAGATGCAACTGAAAATGACAGCAACAACAAAACAACAAAATCTTATCGTCCCATAATCCTATCTTCCTATATTCAAATCTAGCCTCAGACTCTTATTAGCTGCATGACCCTGAGCAAGTCTCTTAACTCTGTTTGCCTCGGATTCTCTTCTGTAAAATTAGCTGGAGAAGGAAATGGAAAACCACTCCAGTATCTTTGCCAAGAAAACCCCAAATAGTGTCACAGTCACAAATGAAACAACTGAACAACAACATGGACCTATCCATATCTTGCAGGGAAATATGCATAGATATTTCTAGCATCTTCTCCATACACACCTCTCCAAGAGTCTTATATTCCTGCCAGGATAGGAAATAGAAGATAAGTCTGGAGGCCAACTGCCTTGCTTTTCTGAGACAGAGAGAGTTCAAGAGTAGAAATATAACTGCCCTCCATCCCCACCGAATATTGTTAGTCTAAGGCAGTGGTTCTCAACCTTCCTAAAGCCATGACCCTATCTGCATGTGGGCAGACCTGCCTGGAGACTGATAGAGGAGCAGTGTCTTGGTGTCTCGGTTCCTAAGACCATCGGAAATATGTGTTTTCTGATGGCCTTCGGCGACCCCTGTGAAAGGGTCATTAGACCCACAAAGGGGTCATGACCCACAGGTTGCAAACTGCTGGTCTAAGGGAAATAAGTTTCAAGTTTAAGCTGTACTCCTGATAGCTTAATGGTGAAATAGAACCCCAAGCTACATATTCAAAGTTTGTATATCTCTTCTCAACTAAATTCCAGATACACAAAGACCACACATAAGGAACAGCAAATAAAGCCATTTATCTAGGCTGATAGCAGATAGAAATCAGAGAAGTTATTCAGATGACAGCATACTAAGCTCTTTGAGGGCAGGAACCATGTTTATCTAATCTCTGTATCTCCCCCAAGGCCTAGCACAGTGCTCTGGGCACAGTAGACACTTGGTAAATGAATGTTAAATGAATGGGTAGATGGATAGATAGATGAAAGGGCAGAAGTGAAGGGGGCAGGGACCATCACCAAAGCTCCCTCTATATCCCTCATATCATCTCAGCACAGCTGAACATGCAGAAGATAGTCAGTATTTGATTGATTGACTGAATTTGTTTAATTGATTTATTAGTTGTATAATAAGGAGGTTTCCTCTGGCTCTTGAATGCATACTAATATGTTCTATGATATTAGGTATATTTTGTTATTTAACCACTGTGGGACAGAATGTCCCGCAGTGGTGATTCTTTCTGTGCAGATGAAGGTTCTTCCTCCCTGTCTTCCAGGTCAAAATCAAATGAGCTTTAACCAGCTCATCAACTGTGACCAAAATGATTAGGGAATTAGGGGAAATGATAGGCCTGGAACACAACCAGCTGAAGCCAAGAAACCTTTGCTTTGTCCAGCCTGTTTGAAGACCTAATGTTTATAACAGATCAGGTTCTCTTTGCCCCATATGCTTGCTGGACACTCCAGGAGCCAAAGGTCAATGTGAGCAAATGTGAGCAGCCAGTAAGACCTCACAGAGGCAAAGGAGAGCCACGATTGGAGCCATCTCGGCCAGCCTGAACACAGCCTCCATGCAACAGGCCCTGGAGCAGGGAGAAAGAGAGAGAGAGAGACCTATCATTTTGTATGGGTAGCATGGAAAGGGGAGGGGACGTTAAGGCCACAGAGAAGTTGGATAGGGTTGTCAAAGTCCAAAGAGAGGCGCCCTGGGGGAGAGGGAAGAGGAGAAGGTCTTTCTGCCCTGACCTGAAGTGGGGGAGGAGACAAGGTGAAAGGGGGTGACCCAGAAGGCCAAGCTCCAAGTAAAAGCAGATGTGAAATAGAAGCTGTTAGTGTCACAGTGGGCAGCAGGGGTATGCCTTGGAGGAGGTGACCCCTAGTAAGATGCACTGTCAATGACTATTCCTTATAGTGACTAGAAGCTCTGCAATTTGGACCCATCTTGGGAGGACTGAAAGGAATAACCACAAATGAATGGAACACTCAGTCTGCTTGCATCCAAAGGGACTATATTATGGCCACTGAGGTCACTCATCTGTTGCTTCAGCAGTCATTTAACCAATAATTTTTGAAACTGTACTATGTGCAAGGCTCAGTGGAGGATGAAATTTTTTCTATCTTCAAAAATGATCAAATCCAAGGGCTCCATTGATCCAGGAGGTCCAGTCTTGCACTTGGTTCACATCCTATCTAGAAGTTGAATTACAGGATGGGTGGAAGTTTGAGACTGTTCTCTTCTCTTTGGCTATTGAAGAACATTAGTTTACTTAAGGACAGTGAAGGAGCTGCCTCTGAAAGAAATCATACCCTTTAGCACTATCCCTGGAGTTCCTCCTTCAGGGCTCACAAGACTTCAGTTTAATTCAGTAAGTATTTATTAGGCACGGATTACAGGCCAGGCCATGTCCCAGACACTAGAGAGAGCAAAACAAAACATTCCCATTCCTCAAAGAACTTGCATTCTGCTAGGGAAAAAAACATTTAAATAATTAAACATTTAAACAGGCACCATATACAAACATATACCAAACACCTGGGAAAATCTGGAAAAACCTCAAGGCATTTGAGCTGATTCTTGAAGGAAGATAGGAATCCTCCAAAAAACAGAGGTGAGAAGGGAGAATGTTCTAGAAATTGGATATAGACTGTGCAAAAACATGGTAGGAGGAAAAATAATGCTTTGTACAAGGAATGTCACAGAAGCCAGTTTGATTGGAATGTGTAGTGAATGAGTGGGAGTAATTTGAAATCAACCACAGATTCATTGTTTAGTTGGTCACATCTCCAGCTCTTATGCCCAAAACAGAAATACTCCCACATAGGACCACATGATTCTACCTTGTAGAATCCTAACCCAAAAGAGAATTTAGGGAGCCATACCTACTCACCCAGAATGCTCTTCATTCAGCCTTTATGGAGACGCCTCAACAAACCTATGGAAATAGGTGAGGAGATACAGTTATAATCACTCACTGCTTCTCTTGGCTCAATTACAGAAAAGCCTAGTCGACTGGATATGACACGTAACCAGTGAAGCGTTGGACCTCAGTTTTGGGTGGAGCTAAGTTCCTAAAAATGCCAAGGTTCTATCCCCCCAAAAGGAGGCTCAGCCTGTCAGCCCCAGTCATGATGTTTGAATTGGTGGGGGCTAATTGAAGTGAATATTGGATGGATTTATGCTATCTAAACTGCTCTTATTACTGAGATAATGGGGCTGAGGAGGAAAGGAGCTTCAAGAGCCAAAAGCCTGGGCATGCAGTTGTTTTTCCAATGTTTTGCTCGATTGCTTGATAATGAAGGAGGGAAAAAATGGATGTTCTATACTGTTGCCAAGGAATTTCCTTTCTATTTGGGGAGGGGGGGAGAGACAAAGAAAATGCTGCAATCTAAGTCAGCCACCACTGTCAAGACCAGCTGTTTTGAGCCCCTAGAGTCCTCTGGAGCTGCCCCCAGGTTCATAAAAACAGAGCTGCCACTGGCTGCCGGCTATTTGGAGGAAGAAAAGGGTTCATTTTGATAAAAGACTGAAAACAAGTCTTGATAAGGACTGAAATCCCAGGAAATCCAATTTAATTTGTGTGAAAGAGCCCAAGACATAAACGAGTCTGCCTCCAAGTCTCATTTTGGCTGCCCTGCCAAGCCTTTCACCCCTAGTCCATAACCAATGGGGTGGGAAAGTAGCTTCCTGGGTAGATGAGAGTTGAAGGTGGTAGAGAGAGGGGAACAAAGTTCCCTAAAAGACCCATTCACTTCCTAGACACTCTATAAATTATCATAAGGGCTAGAAGATTCTAAAATGGAATACTGATTTTCTGTGATGTTGAGGACTTCTGAAAGATTTGTTAACCAAAGCTCAAGTTCTTTGTTTCAGTTTGAGTTGGCCTCCAGGCCTTTGATTAATTTTTAGTGGTCCCTATTTCACAAAAGGGGAAAACTAAGATGCAAAAATTTTATGCAGTTTTGCATTAAAGACTTTGAAGGTGGCACCAGGAAAGAAATTATAACTAATTGTAAGGCAACTAATTTAAAAAAATCCAGTGACTGAAAATTTAAAGTAGAAAGATCATAAGACTTAGGACCAAATCCTGACTCTCCTATGGTTGAAATTTATGACCTTGGACAAATCACTTTTAACTGACATGGGCCTCAGTATCTGCAAAATGAGTAGGCTTCAAGGGCACTTTGTAAAGTCTCTTCCAACTCCATCCTAAAGTCTACTTTCCAATGTTCTTGTCTGGTGTCATATGGTCACATTTCTCTCTCTCTTTGGCATCTACATATGATGAACTCATCCTTCTTATTTCATATATTCAAGGTCTGTTCATTGGTCTCTAAAACCATTTGGGACTTAGTTTAGTTGCAAAAGTACAACTAAAAGAAAATAGAATCTGTCCCTCCTTTCCAATTCATAGGACTTTAGGTCAGGAGTGACATTGTGATCACCTCCCAGTGATCCTAGTTCTTTGAGACTGGTGAAGGAGGGAGTAACCAAAGAAAGGAGGAATGATGAGCTAATCATCATTGGATCTTAGAGTGGGAAAGGAAACCAGAGGTCATCTAGTTGAGCTTCTTCCATTTTGCAGTTGAGGAAAATGTGGCCTAAAAGAGTTACTTGACTTCCCCAAGGTCACACAGATAGTAAATGGTAGGATTGGGATTTGAACTTGGGTCCTATGATTCCAAACCCATTGCTTTCCCCACCGTGAGTAAGCTTTGGAAGGTAGTAATGTGTTTTTTTTGTTTGTTTGTTTGTTTTTGCTTTTTGGAGGGGGGAAGGCAGGGCAATTGGAATTAAATGACTTGCTCAGGGTCATACAACTAGTAAGTGTTAAGTGTCTGAGGCCGGATTTGAACTCAGGTCCTCCTGACTTCAAGGCCAGTGCTCTATTCACTGTGCCACCTAACTGCCCCAAGTAATGGCTTTTTTGCATCTGGTAAATTTTAGTTGGTGAAATGAATGTCTAAAGTGAAGGCCAAAATCTATTCTGCCTTGTATGATCTCAATTTGTATACATTCCCTATCAACTGTATTTGGCTATGATGTCCCTAAAGTCAGCTATGTTTGGTTTTTTTCACCTCCTTTGTATCCTAAATTCTTAGCATAATTCTTTATGCTTAGTGTACACAATAAGAGACTTTTATAAAGTGAATAATCAAATATTTCTGTCTCTCCATTCCTGTGATTGAGTTTGAGTCTCAGTAGTTAAAATATCCAAGTGAGTTACCTATTGGGCAACAATGTTAAGCTACCAAACCTGCAGTAGTGTCCGTAAATTCCATGCTTCTGTTTTGACCTTCTCTTCTTCCCCCCAAATGTTAGTCAACTCTCCTCTTTAGGCTTTA
This sequence comes from Pseudochirops corinnae, assembly GCA_028646515.1. Taxonomy (NCBI): domain Eukaryota; kingdom Metazoa; phylum Chordata; class Mammalia; order Diprotodontia; family Pseudocheiridae; genus Pseudochirops; species Pseudochirops corinnae. The sequence goes on from CM053588.1 coordinate 139,521,143, forward strand.
ATGTAAATATCACAGAAATATCTCAACTTCCGTGGTTCTCATAGTTCCACATGGGCTCCACATCTAAAGCTCAGAGGTTATCTGATCTATCCCCTTCATTATACATATGTGAATACTGAGATGCAGGGAAGTTAAAATAGGTCATCCAAGCAGTTAAGTGCCAATAGTGAGATTCAAACCCAGGTTCTCAAAACCCAGAGCCCAATACTCTTTCCAAGGCAGCAATTTATCCCTCACAGATTGTGTATTATTGAAGTCATCTACAGTTCTGTATTATTAGGAAACCAGTTCAGGAATGTCAATCTAATCTTCCTTCTGAGATTAAAAACTCCTTTTCTAGGAACTATATTTTGTCTATGCTTACTAATTTTTATATTGTTTAGCACAGTTCTAGACACTAGAAAGCCCACAATAAAACTCAGAATGGAAATAAGTTGAAATTAAGGGAGGCAGTAAATAGAGTACTGGACTTAGAGTTAGGAAGACCTGAGTACAAATCCAGCCTCAGACACTTCCTAGTTGGGCAAGTCGCTTAACCCCCATTTGCCTCAGCTTGCTCATCTGTAAAATGGAGATAATAATAGCACCTATCTCTCTGGTACCTGGCCTGTAGTCAGGGTCATAGGAATGTTAGCTTTTATGAAGAGAATGTTGGATGGTGGGAGAATCCCTTGCTGCCCTGTGTGATCAACTCTGTAGAAGATCCTACTTGATGTAACAAAGAAAACCTGAGACTCAGTTCTAGTTGAGTTTATAATTGGAACAGAAGGGACTGAGCCCTTCTTATTTCTTGGGAACCTGATTGGTCCCTTCTTTGGTAAAATGAGATTTCTAAAGCTCCCTCAGTGGTTCCTCTTCCAAAATGAAAGGTTTTAATTCCATTCACAAAAACAATGTCCAAAATAGAAGAAAAAAAAAACCCACCCACACAAACTTTTTCCTCTGATCAATGGGAAAAATCATCCAGTGAGCTTTTGCTGGCAAAAGGCCGGATATAAGAGCCAGGCTGTGAAAAAGAGGGAGAGAGATTCTCATGGAAAACAGCAGTTCCACCCACTCCCAGTTTTATTTCACTGAGGTTAACCAGAGGGCCCTACAGCCACCTACAAGCCTTGCCTTTCACCCTCTCTCCACCCCCAGTTACATTACTCTCTCTCCAGTGGCTCTTCTTGCCATCAACATCTAGATAACACTAGGGGGCTGAGGCATTAGGATCTTATCTTTCCTATTAAAAGAGAAAACCTAAAATTCAGCCCTTATCAATTTAAGCTTCAAGCTGTAAATTCCGGGTTTATAAGGAAGGCAGACAAGATGGGTCTGATCCCCCACAGCAACTTACAGCCTGGCACCATGTGTTGCTTTCAGTACAGCAGCCTTGAAAAAGGTAATTAAACATGGAACATCCTACCCGATTTCAAAATCAGCTGAGCCTTTTCTTAGGAAACACGTGGGCAATAGAATGAATGGAAAAGGGAGTGAAAGGAATTAAATCAGCATCCTTTCTTGGAGTCAGCTGTCAATTTTCTATATTATCTCACTCAGCACAGTTTGGTAGAAAGAACATTGAATTGAAGGTCAAAAGACCTGGGTTTGAATCTTGGCTCCAATGCTAGATGGTTGTATGATTGGGGCCAGTCTCTTAAGCCCTCTGAAATTTAGTTTCTTTGTCTGTAAAACAGGGACAATATATAGACGTGACCTCTTTTAATAAGCCCTTGCTTTGTATTTCATCTTCCACCCAGCACATTCAAAAGATCATTGATTTCAAATGAGAAAGGACCCTAAAAATAATGTAGCCTAACTCTTTCATTTTAACATGTGAGAAAATGGAGCCCTGGATATGTGAAATGAATTGTCCAGGGTCACATAACTAATAAGTAGAAGAATGAGGATGTGAGCCCAGGCTCTCTGACTCCAATACCGGCATACTTTCCATTAAACCACACAGTTTCTCCCAACCAATAAATGCTTAACAAACACAAAATAATTTTCATACTAGCCTAACAAAATTAAAATAGTTGTTACCTTCTTAACAGAATATCTGCAGAGTGCCTTAAGGTTTGTAAAGCTGGCCTCTTGTTTGATCCTCATAACAACCCTACAAGATAGGGGCCATTATTATTCAAATTTGACAGATGTCAAAACTGAGGCACAGAAAGGTTTGTTTTTTTTAAAGTGATTTGTCCAGGGTTCCAGAGCTTAGTAAGTGTCTGGGGCAGGATTTGAATTCAGGTCCTCCTGACTATAAGTCCTGCCCTGTGCCATCAAGCTGCCCCTAAATTAAATCTCTTACATCTTTTTCACATGAACTTTTTTTTTTTACTTAGCAATAGTATGTTGTAGAGGAAAGAGCACTATACCAGAAATTAAGAGATCTCAATTCAGTCCCAGCTCTACCAGGAATTCCTTGTGACATTGAATATTTATTTCACTGTGGGAGGCTTCACTTTCTATTCTTGTTTTTGGAGGGGGAAGGCAAGGCAATTGAGGTTAAGTGACTTACCCAAGGTCACACAGCTAGTGTGTCAAGTGCCTGAGGGCAGATTTGAACTCACGACCTCCTGACTCCAGGGCCTGTGCTCTATTCACTGCACTACCTAGTTGCCCCCCAGGCTTCAGTTTCTTAATCTTCCAAAATGAAAGGCTCTTTCTTTTAACTAGATAATCTCTAGATTCTTCCAGCTTTAAAATTCTGCAATATACTTTTTTCCTCTTCTAGCTATGCCAGCCTCCTGTATTTCTGGAGACCCAATCAATCACCACATCCTTGGATTTTGAATCTAAATCATCAACAAATCACCTGGTCACCCTGTCCTTTGATGTCCATTTAATTCTGGTTAGAAATTGACTTTAGAAGCCGATAATACCCAAAGGAGGACAAAATAAAACAGCCTCCCATTGGTTATCTTTAATTTACTGAATCACCTTCTAGTTGTCCTTGACAATGACAGCAGATCAGAGATCTAGACCCCGCTAGAATCTAACCCTTCCTGCGGTGATGTTAATGCAGCAGCTGGCCACATGTACCCAGAGAACCTCAACATCACATGGATAACATGTAGTCCTTTAAAAAATGGAGCACCAGATTTTCAATTTAATTCAACTCAGTTTAACAAATATTTGTAAGTGTGCAGAGCATGTTCTAGGCCATGGAAGAGATATAAAACTTAGGTTAAGACTCTCTACTCTCATGGAGTTTAGAGTATAACAGAATGAGAGATGTGTAAGGATATACTAGAATGAGAGATATGATGTAAGCATAGAAAGTACAAGCAGATTAATTGAATCAATCAACCAAACAATGCAAGCCAGATGTGAATAAGTCCTAGATCAATTACAGGTGTCTCACCCTACCCCACCTTGGATGAAGGATAGGTAAGGCCACATAGGAAAGCAATATCTTGTGACTGGTGAGGAAGAACAAATCTCATCTCCTGGGCTGTATATAAAAATAGTAAGCTAGTTCAGAGTCAGTCAGTCAAGAGATGAGTCAGTCTAGTTGTGAAAGTTGCAGTTTTGGAGGATTGGAATTAAGCCCTTGAGGGGAACTCATTTGGTTTTGGGGGAAAACCGCTGTTTTTGAATTTGTCATCAGAGAAAAAGGTCCAGTCGAATCTTTAAGGCATCTAGTTGGAATCAAAGAATCTGAACCAGCAGAAAAAGCATGCAGCTAGAAGCCATAATCATCTAAGAAATGGCACTTTGAGGGAGAGTGATATCTCATAGTAGAGAGAAGTATAAAGAATGAACTTTATAAAGTCATGGACCCATGAAGTCCATCAAAGAGCTATGTACTCAGGGGAACTTCATGAAGAATCTATTAAGAAAAACATTTCCAGTAGAAGAGTTGAGTTATCCCTTTACTATAAAGTACTCACTACACGCATGCCTCATTACCTTTGTACTTCAATTTTTGTCCATTCTCCCTGTAGGACCTGTATGTATCTGTGGAAGAATGTACCTAAGACTACTTTTGGGGGGGAATGTTTTGTAACTACTATTCTTGCTAAATACCATCTTAGAAAATGTCTTCCTAATCAAGATCCGTTAATAGTGGGAAGCATGTTTGGTGGGGT
>CM053588.1:139525718-139566563 GCA_028646515.1 Pseudochirops corinnae
GGGGGGAATGTTTTGTAACTACTATTCTTGCTAAATACCATCTTAGAAAATGTCTTCCTAATCAAGATCCGTTAATAGTGGGAAGCATGTTTGGTGGGGTGGGGGGTGGGGGGTGGGAGAAGAGAGCTCATAAGCATCAGTACTAGGAACCCAGACCCTCAAGGGTACCCCTACAACTCCAAAAGAGTAATAGCTACCTTTTGGGATCCCAACCTCTGAATGAAAATGTTTAGTTGGGAGGAAAAAAAAGACCCAGAAGGTGAGGTTTGAGAAGACGCCATGAAGTTTGGCAATGAAAAGATCACTTCTAACTTTGTGGAGAGCAGTTTCAGTGGAATAACGAGGTCAGAAGTCAGCTTGCATGAGTTTAGGAAAGGAAGTAGAAACACTGGGTGTTGACAGATTTTTCAAGAAGTTTGGCTGAGAAAGGCAGGAGAAATACGGGATGACACTGAACAGGGATGGTGAGATCTAGTGAAAGTTGGGTTTCTTTGTTTTGTTTGTTTTGCTATTGTTTTTAGAAAGGCAGATTTGCTGGCATCGGGGAAGGATCCAATAGCTGAGAAAGGATTTTTAAAAATATTAAGAAACGGGGTAATCTGATGGAAAATCCAAGAGGGAATGAGGATAAAGGACATATAAAGAGGCTTAGACCATTAGAGACATCTCTTCATCAGAGACTAGAGTAAATGTGGAAGTAGATGGCAAACGTGATGTCTACTGGTTTCTGAGATGTGGATTAACGAAAAAGTAGAGTTCTGGGCAAAGGGTAAGGAACTCATCTAAGAGGATGGAAGGCGAGGCTTTTGTGAAAGGCTTTAGGAGAGAAATAGAGATTTTTCTTGGTTGTCATATTTTTCAAGATTGTTGTTATTGTTGTCAAGTTGATTCCATCTCTTCGTGACCCCTTGAATCACACCGTTCATGGAATTTTCTTGGCAAAGATACTTTAGTGGTTTGCCATTTCCTTGTCCACTAAATTCAAGCAGTTAGAGGCTAAGTGACTTGCCCAGAGACTGAGGTGACATTTGAACTCAGGACTTCCTGACTCCAGGCCCATCTACTGAGCCACGTAGCTGTCTCCAATTACTGTTTTTACTGTAACCTTTTAAAGATTACATTTTACTAATCATTTCTTGGTTATCCAAAGAAACAAATAAGTGAATGAATAAAATGAATGAATGAATACATGAAATTTGATTTGGGAGAACAAAATGGTTTCTTAAAAACTGTCTCCTTCCCAGGAAACTTGAATGATTTTGATAAATGAATAGAAATAGATTGTTGGAAGAAAATCTTTAATGCAGAATTTTGCTCTATTAAATCAGATGTTATCATTGTTACTTTATTAATAATCAATAAGGAATAACTAAAGTACAATCTAGTACTCCCTGTTTCTGTCAACCAATTTTGTTTCAGTAAAGATATGATCAAATGAGGGCAAGTAGGTGGCTCCAGGTCTGAAGTCAGGAAGACCTGAGTTCAAATCTGGCCTCAGATACTTACTAGCCGTGTGATCCTAGGCAAGTCACTTTACCTTGTTTGCCTCAGTTTCCTCATCTGTAAAAGGAGTTAGAGAAGGAGATGACAAACTACTTCAGTATCTTTGCCAAGAAACCCCTCAAATGAAGTCACAAAGAGTCAGATGTGACTGAAAAGTGACTGAGCAACAACAAACACGATCAAATGTGACCTATTCCCTTTGAATGACTGCCTGTTCTATTCTAAAAGCCTCCAAGAAAATGCCATTCACATACATGATGATTCTCATAAACATTTTTATATGGATCAGAAGGCAGATATAGCGGTCAATAGTTACTCTGTACTTTCAGTTGACTTTTTCTCAGCTATTAACGTCCAAGATGTTTTACACATCTTTGGTATCTTCCCCTCCTTCAGAAAACTAACGAATCAGACCCCTGGGGTTTTTACAAGTGTGTCATCTCCAACATTCACTTTGTTAACTACAGGGGCAGCTAGGTGTAGTGGATAGAGCACTTGCCCTAGAGTCAGGAGGACCTGAGTTCAAATTTGGCCCCAGATACTAGACACTTACTGGCTATGTGACCCTGAGAAAGTCACTTAACAATAAGCTAACTGAGGAACTGGTTGAATCCAGGTGTTTTTCACATCTTTGTTCTCTTTAGTATCCCTTCTATCTACATCCACCAAAAGCACATCTGAACTGGAAATGCTGAAGTAAAAACAACAGAAAGAGTTAGCAGTGGGGAGGGATACAGCTCTTCTGACTCCTGGTGCATTATTTTGTCCTCTATACCAGAGGAGTCAAACACATGGCCCTGGGCCTACCACACACCCAGTGTAGCCCAAACCAGATTAAAATGTAACTGAAAAATATTTAACAAAATAAATTAAAAATGCAATGGAACATTTGTTTTTTGTCAGTCAATTCAGTCATGTCCAACTCTCCGTGACCCCTTTTGGGTTTTCTTGGCAAAGAAACTGGAGTGGTTTGCATTTCTTTCTCTAGTTCATTTTACAGGCGAGGAAACTGAGGAAAATAGAGTAAAGTGACTCACCTAGGGTCATACAGCCAGTAAGTGCCTGAGACCAGATTTGAACTTCAGTTTTCCTGACTCCCGTTCAGGTGCTCCATACACTGTACAACCTAACTACCTATAACAACAACAGGGATCTTCATGTACAGCTAAGAGGCCCTTCTTCCTGTTTGAGTTTGACACCACTGCTCTGCACCATGCTAGTGAATAAAACAGTCCTGATGTAGTCATAGACACGCCACAAGAACTTTCTCACCTCTGAGACCATCCCACAAGAACCCCAAAGATAGCACGATTAGTGAGTCTATAGAGTATTTTTGTGAACTCTGAAAGGCAAGTAGACAAATATTTCACCATACTGACCTTTAAAAAATTGTTATTAATCTTTCCTTTTTTTACTTCACTTTAATTTCTGATTGTATCCCTACCCACCCCTCTACCTAGCAAGTCATGCCTTCCAACAAAGAATAAGAGCTGAAGAAAAAAAAAGAAAAAGAATACTTCACACATCAGCCCAGTATAATATCCCTAACCCACAATCCCCCATCTCTACCAAGAAGAGAGGGAAATATATTTTCTCATCTCTTCTTCTAGGCCAAGCCTGGATATTACAATCATGTATCAATATATTGTTGAAGCTGAAAACAGGTAGAAATGTGAAAAGAGCACCGGCCTGCTCAGTCTTGGACTCACTGTATAAATCTGAGGATATCATTTCACCTCTATGGCCTCAGTTTCCTCACCTGTAAAATGACAGGTTTGCTAGAAATCCTTTAAGGACTTTTCCAGGCATTAAAGCCTTTGATGCTAGGTTTCCTTCAAAAGCTGTTTCTGTGAAGAGTCAACAGGGTACTGGTGTCCTATAAAAACAACAAAGAAAATATCAGGCATTGATAATTCAACCACTACCCTGAAATATTTTGCACATCACCTCCAAAACTTGCCCTTAGTCTGAATAGATAAACTAAGATGAAATCGATCCATCAGGCAGACCTACTGCAGCTAGGTTCAGAACCACTCTCCAAGGTCTGGTACTCATTAAGCACAGCATAGATTGTGAAACTGATCGATGTAATCACATCTGGGAACCAGAAAAGCATCACAGGAGACAATCAAACAGTGAGAAGGAAATAGACACATGCACACACACACACACACACACACACACACACACCAGCCAACTGAGGGCTTTGTGAATATTCTCTTCTCTTCCCTCCAGTATTTTATTCCCTGCTACCATCTTTCAGACATAGCACCCATGACAGACTGGGCAGAGGTCTTTGGGGACAAGCTGAAGCTGACTCCTAGAGAGGCAAGCTCCCTCCTAGGGTACCCCATTGACATGCAGCACCATTGTACCATCTGGCTGAATGGGCTGAGCCCAGGAATCTTCCAGTACTGCTCATTACCCCCATCTTGTTCATAGCTTGACATATGCTAAATACTAATCACATCTAATTAAACAGAAATGGACTCAGCCGCCTAAGAAATTCCATCCTAATATGAATTAATAGCTTTCCAAACTCTGATCATTGATCTCTTTCAGATTTTCTGTGTGGCTACAATAAGGTTACTCAATATGCCTGTTAAATGGTTTGCTTTATCCATAAAATTAAAGGGAAGATGGAGAAGAGCAGTGTGTTTCATCTGTCAATCAGCAAACATTTATTAAATACCTTCTCTGTGTGAGCACAGAGCTAGGGTTGGGGATGTAAACGCGAAGAATGAAAATGTCTACTCACAAGGAATTTACACTGAAGAGCTGAAAAGGCCATGAAAACGCATTTCATTCAAAGCCTGTATTTTACTGCTGTGGAAACCCAGCAAGGCGAAGCAGTTTCCTTCCTGTCCCATCATTGAATGGGCTTCTGTGGATGGAATTCTGTGGGCATTGTATCTCCTGCTGTACCTCCTCACAACTTCTCTCAACTCAGCATTAATGACACATACTCAGGCAACTGCAAAAGCCATAAGGAATCTGCAGGTGACCACCATGGACCTAGGAATGCTCCTGCTCTATTCTGGAAACCCATAGGATCCGCCCAAATGCCCTCCTGAGGAGGTCTACAGTGGTGTTGTTTCAGAAGGGCCCCAAACACACCAGCCCCCTTGGGAACTTCCCAGGATTTTGGAATAGGGGCTGGAATTGTCATCACATTCTTCACATTTCTGTGCAAGGCCTGAGTTTTGTGTGGGAAAATTCATCCTAGGAGACATGTTATTTTGCTTTGTTTTGATTTTTCTACCCTTTGCTGTGACATTTGGCATCTTTTTAAAGAGCTCCAGTCCTCCTACATCACCATCTCTTGAGGTGCCTTAAAGAGAAAAGGGAGTGAAAGAGGATGAAAAATATCTTCCCGCTTTCAATCACTTTTTCCTTCCCATAGAACATGCAGGTGCTCATGCCCTAAAGTTGGGGTAAGTGAACAGGGCAGGACCTAGCCTTGAAGGCAAAGAGTTCAGCCCTAGTACCCAGCAAAGTGCTTTCCACACAGAGAGTGTTGATAAATTCTTGTTGGATAGAATTACATTGCCCCTCTTAGGAGATACTCCACAGTTGGCGCTGCCTCTGATGCTTTTTTGAAGTCTACAGAATATTAAAGTTCCAAATAAATAAATGTTGGTGGCAGTTGACCTTAGCAAAAACCTTTACGATAAAATTCAATCTTCAATTAATTCTAAGTTTTCATTCCTTGTGAAATTCTGCTGAACATTTCAGTTAAGGCAAATTTGTTGTATGACCCAATGACAATCCTGTGTTGTACAGGATCTATGTATATATTTATCATGGATAGAGTGCTGGATTTGGAGTCAGAAAAATCAAAGTTCAAATCCTGTCTCAGATATTTGACTAGTTGTGTGACCTTGGGCAAGTCACTTATCTGTAAAATGTGGATAATAATAGCACCTAATACACTGGCTTGTAAGGATCAAACGAGGTAGGTAAAATTCTTTGCTAAATGTTTCATACAAATGTTAGCAACTATAATCATTCTTATTACTTGTGCATACTGATCTTTTTGTTAGGTGTGCCTGTGGATGGGTTGATTGACTGAATGGAAACTCTATGAGTAGGGAGCAGTCTCAGAATATTTAACTCTTTTTCTATCACCAGAAACAAGGGATAATAGTTTTGTGTATCTTTTCTCTTTTTATCTCATTCTATGAGTCTCTTGGCTGCTGAAAATTCACCCGAGGAATCTCGGGTATCTGGTTATCCTGCCAAACACATCTCTGATTAATATCACCACCACCACCACCACCATCATCATAATAGCAAGCATTTATATAATACATTAAGTTTTTCAAAGTATTTTATAAATATCTCATTTTATCCTCACAACAATCCTAGGAGGTAGGTGCTATTGTCATCCCCATTTTGCAGATAAGGAAACTAAGGCAGGGCAATATTAAGTGCTTTTCCAAAGTCCCACAGCTAGTAAGCTTCTGGAGCCAGATTTTTACTCAGGTTTTTCTTACTACAGGTTCAGTATGCAATCCACTATACCACCTAGATCAGCAGTTCTCAACCTGTGGGTTATATTCAATTTGTAACAATGAAAATACATCCTACATATCAGATATTTACATTACGATTCATAACAGTAGCAAAATTACAGTTATAAAGTAGCAATGAAAATAATTTTATGGTTGGGGGTCACCACAACATGAAGAACTGTATTAAAGGGTCGCAGCATTAGGAAGGTTGGGAATCACTGACCTAGATGCTTTCTGAGGTTATTTCTCCTTCCCCTGCTTCCTCCCAGAAGGTATGTATGGGTGTAACAGGGGGCTTAGAGTTACCTAGTCAGGTGATTAAGTCACAAAATCACAGAGCTAGAGGACTGGAAGGGAATTTGACAGCCATCTAGTGCAATAAATGCATAAAAGGAATCCCACTATAATATCCCAACAAGTGGCCATCCTGCCCCTGCTCTAAAATGTCAAGGCTGGGCAAATATTTTCCCATGTCTATATGGCTGTAATGTTCAATAATGAAGATGACAATGATGATGACAATGATGATAATTTTAGACAAACTTTTTTCCAGATTTTTTTTACTGCTATTGGTGAACATACTTTACAGGGTCAATGCTACATGATGACCAGCATCACCATACAAAAGAATTAATAGAGAAGTAACATGGTGTGGCATAGAGGAAGAATGACTATGATTAAGGTCTTATATGTTAAGTTAAGGGTAGAGGGAGCAGAGATGGGGAGAAATAGTCACGGGTTTTTATGTTCCTGAGATATTTCCTAGTCAATAGAGAAGGCTGGGAAAAGCAGATGGGATGGGGTGGGAGTCATGGAATAAATGACATTTTTTCCACATTGAAATAATTAAGCCTCTTGCCCTTGCAGTGTGGCATATAGACAATAAAAACCCTTTTTTCTTCCACTTTTTCTTTTTCACAGATCTTTAGTTCTTGTTCCTATTTTTAATCCCTTTATGTTCTTCCCCCAATTACAGAATTCCTTTTAAAGAAAAAAAAAGAAAAGAAAAATGTTCCTTGGAATTTCTTTCATGCTCTGTTCCCAGCCTGTGTGTATGTTTCCCAGTGTGTTTTAAGAAGGTTGCATTGACTCAGCAGCCTGATAGCCAGCTACGTGACAGTTCATCTCTGGTTTCTATTACCCATGATTAATGCCAGGGATTGTGTTTATACTCGCTGAGTCTACACACTAGTTAGGGGTCGAGGGAATTTAGGCACCAGGCTCTGATAAAAACTTCCAGTGCGGCGGGGGGGTGTGGACATAGGGGACAAATTGCTAAGTAGTGTCCCAGAAGCGATTCAGAAGGAAGGGAGAAGAGAAGGGAAATGAAGAGAACTCATCCAAACTTGAATTCTGAGTGAACATAGTATCTTTCCCAACTCTTGATGACTGCCAGACTTTATCCAGTGACACTCATAGGGAATTGTGATAAAAGTCAGAGCTGAACATGATAGTGGTTTTGTATCATTGCCTCCATTTTCCAGGGCAAGAGCTGACATCATCCACAAGGAAAAACCACAACCATCATTCAATTAAGCCAGCCCTTTGATAATAGATCATAATAGTTAAATCTCCTTTTAAGTGAGTTAGGATATACAAAGATTATTGGGAAAGTACTTCCCCAAAAGGCACCAAATTTGGTGGGCCTTGGTACTTACACTTGGTTCAGAAATATTGATATTTAAAGGTCTTACATAGGGTTAGGTTGGAGTTGAGTCTGAGAGATGCTATATATAGGTAAATTAGACAAATGAAGCTATAGGATTCTCCCCTATGTGAGCCATTCTCATGGCCCAGGCAGTCAGATTGCAGTTTCTTCTTCTTCCTCTCTCTCCCCACCTCACCTATCTCTAAATATCTCACTAGCCTGAGAAAACTGGGTTATAAATATGTACTCCAGCACTCAGCTGAGCAGCCTAGAAATGGCAAGATAAGGACAACTCTAGACTCACATAGCTTCATATATCCTTTGCTATCTTTGGAGCATTTTTTGGCTTGAATGAGAGAGAAACTCACCAACTTTGAAACATTATTTTGGAACTCTGCTGGAAGAATTCATTGATAATGAGGCTAAGAAATACGACTGAGTCAATCAACACTGAAGTAGCATAGTACAGTAGGAAGAATGTTGTACACAAAGTCAAAGGACCTTAGCTGAACTCCTACATTGAACTTTACTCCTGTATAATCTTGGACAAATGCACCTATGTCTCTGGACTCCAGTCTCTTCATCTATCAAATGAAGGGGTTAGGTTAATTAGTGTCTGGGTTTTGTTCTAATTCTTGATCTATGATCCTGATAACTAATTAGGGAATGCTCTGAGCTGGCTCCTTCTCCAGAATTTGGTGACTAGACATGAGAAACCCCTCTGGTTCTGACACTGGTGAGTTATGACCATCTCCCGCATGCTTCTCTAGTCAAAAGTAGACTTGAGTCTGACAGTATCACTGTTGTTTCCTTCATCACCTTTTCTCATAGTTTTCCCAGCAACATTTAAGTTCTTTATCTTACTGTCTAACATACTCTCAACTATGGGATGACCCTGCACTTTAGCTCTGGAGAGACCTGTTCATCCGCTCTTTACCTGGAGGAGCAATCATAAGGTTCCTAACAGTCAGCAAGCAGCAAGATTTGCATCCTGGCTTTCCTCTGCCTGGCTTCAGACAAGTCATGCATCAGAGAACTTTTCCCAGGCTGATTAGTATACTCTATTAATCAATGATTAAGAAAGGAGGCTGTTGGGGTGGCTAGGTGGCACAGTGAATAGAGCACAAGCCCTGGACTCAGGAGGACCTGAGTTCAAATCCAGCCTCAGACACGTAACAAAAAAAAAAAACCTAGCCTTGTGACCTTGGACAAGTCACTTAACCCCAATTGCCCTGCCTTCCTCCCTCCAAAAAGAAAAACAAGAAAGAAAGAAAGAAAGAAAGAAAGAAAGAAAGAAAGAAAGAAAGAAAGAAGGCTGTTTAGTTTCTTGTCAAGTAAATGAAGAGTTGAAGAATCATGAGTAGAATCCCGTTTATCCTCTTCTTTCTCTTTTCATCATTTCTAGGGAATGGAATTCATTCATTTTCTGCTTTTCAATGTCTTTCTCCATCTCTCTCTTCTTTCCCTATGTCTGTCTTTCTGTGTTTCTCTGTATCATGTCTCTGTCTCTGCCTCTCTGTCACTCTTTAACTTTGTCTCTCTGTCTCTGTCTTCCTCTGTCTGTCTCTCACTATCTTTGAGTTCCTATCTCTCTCCATCTCTTTTTGTCTCTTCCTGCTTCTTTGTATCACCTCTCTGTCTCTCTCTGTGTGTCACTATCTTTAACTTTCTTTTTCTGTCTGTCTTTCTCTATTGGTCTCTATCTCTCACTGTGTGTGTGTGTCTATCTCTTTCTCAATCTCCATCTCTCTGTTTCTTTCTCAGTCTGTCACTTTGTCTTTGTCTCTCTCTCCTTTACTATATAATTGCAGCAGAATAGGCATAGGATCATAGATTCTGGGATTTTAGAGTGGAAAGAACCTTACATATCATCTAATCCAACTTTTATTTTTGAGATAAAGAAACTGAGTCACAGAAAGAAGTGACTTGCTGGGGATCATCCAGCACAGCCAAGTTTTAAATTCATATCCCACATCCATTGCTTTGTCTAATAGACCATGCAAAGAAAGTCCTACTGGAAGTACATATATCCAAGGGCAATAAGACTAGGTATGTGTGGCATGATCAGCTGATGCTGTCCCACATGGGGAAGAGCTGGGGGAGGCTGCTTCCAGAAAGACATGATGATGTGTAATGGAAATACCTTGGAAAGTCTTGGAGCCTGTGCAGACATTCTGAAACTAATCCCAGTCAGCTAACTTCCTTATGAGGAGGATCTTCTTGGATTGGCTTTGGGGCTTGAATTGAATACATTCACAAAAAGACACTGATCAGCCAAAGCCAGTTCTTGTGTGGGCTCTTTCCAGATGGGAGAAAGGATGATAAGCCAGGAAGGGCCTCCCCATGGCTTCAGGCCCTCTTTCACCCAGAGTCAACATGAAAGCAAGAGTTCAAAGCCCCATTGTTCTTTCTTTAATATCTATTCCTCCCTCTTCTAAGTGAAAGATATTAAAGGTGGATATGGATGTGTGAGCTTTGAAAGGTCAGAAGAATGAACTACCAAGAATTCAGGGAGTGGAGCTTTGGCTGGGTTTAGTGGACTGCCAGTCTGGTGTTGATATTCCAAGGCATGACTTTGGGCACTGTAGCAGCAACCACACTGGCATACCCAGGATGGCTGCTCACACAGGTTCTTAGATCTCTTTTGCTCGGAATGATAGCTTTCCTTTACTAGGAAAGGGGTTAACAATCTTTTTAAATTACATTCACTAGTTCGGGAGAAAAGTCAGCACCCTGAACTTCAGAGAAAATACAAGCAGAGAAATAAAGACCAACAGACAGGGCTGTGACTGCCTGAATCAACTATACACTTTCCATACATCCCTGAATCAAGTGAACCTTTACATTCTGAGCAGGTGGGAAGCTCTGAACATACAGCCATTCAGAATCTTGACCAGGGAATCACAAGATCCTTCTCGTAAGCAAGCCCCCAAAGCAGAGACAGAAGACATCACAACCCTTCAGTACCTAATTAGAAATTAGCAAAAGTATGGAAAGCTTTCCTACAAGTAAGCCTCCCCTAAGTAAACTTCCCTTAATGGGCTCCACATGAGGCTTATTAATGAATGGGGAAGATCTTAAATCCATTAACATTAAATGCACCCAGCCCAGCAATACATGAGAGACAGAATCTTCCATCACTGAAGCCACATTTGGATGTGAAATTTGTGGGACCAAAGCTATTTTTAAAACTGTAGTGACTGTACCCATTCTCCCCAGAGACCAAGGAGCTATAGAGAAGAGTGTGCTCCTCTAGGTGTTGGTGGGAAATGTTTTGACTTTTATTCTTGTTGTACTTGTGAAGCAAAGAATCTAAGTCTGATTAGCTCAAATAATGGAGCCTTTGAAGTGGCTGAACTATTCAAATTTGCACTTTTCGAAGTTATAATTATGTGATATATGGTAATTAATTCTGGTCCATTGGAAATATGCCATGTAAATTTGAATAATGCAACCACTTCAGGAGATTCCTTATTCTCCCTAATCTGGACCTGGCTGTATCCTATTTTAAAAGCTAATTTATGTTAATTTGTTAAAGGGAAACGAGGTCTTAATTACTAGTAGCTAACAATGAGGGGAGCATAACCGAAGGAGGATCCAAGTCAATGGTACCAGGGAGACACCTCAAATACCTCAGCAGTACCCCAAGAATCTTGAAGAGGGGGTATAGCCAGTCAAGTTGCTCTTGAAGAATGAATCCATAGCAATCACTACACAGGAATACAGTCACTCTCTTCAGATGTCCTGTAGCCATATCACCTGGATTGGCATCTAGGTGAATTGGTTCAGTTATATCACAGTCTAATTTTTGACCATACGCAGATAATGATTTCTGCTTCTTTGCACCATCTCTTCATCTCCGTCACCTTCTGTCTCTGTATTTTTACTTGAGATATGATTCAAAGGACTTCACAGAAGAATGAGTAAACTTATGAGGTTGTGATCCTCAAATCAGACTTCAGACATTTTCAAGGAGTTCAATGGATTTTCAGTCTCATACATGCCATACCTCCCTATATAATCCTTCTTCATATCCATATCCTCTCATTAGTTCATCATAGGTGGTCCATTTAACATGCTAGAAGTCTTTATTTCATTCTCTTCAACTCGAAAAGATACTTATGGAGCACTTCAATTATCTATCTGGTAGCTCTCAAATTTACTATTTGACTGACCCATCTTTATCTCTTCCTTCCCTCTCCTGCCAATCATACATTTGTAGCATGTCTCTAGACATACTCTCCCAGCCCACATGTGCACCAGCAGGTTGAATTCCCCAAAGCTTGGCTGGCTATACCTCCCCCTCAAGGTTCTTCTGAAGAACAGTAAGGTTCTTCTAATGCTATTGATTCATGCCCCCATTCTGCTGTGTTCCCTCCAATATCATCATCGGTGGTTAGTCCCTCAACATAGTTAGTCAATTATCTTTTCAATACAATTAACATCCATCAACTTTTATGAAGAACAATTTGCTAACTTACAGCATGAATAGAAGTACAAACACAACCCCTGAAATAGGGCACATTTTCTGCTCAACCAACTCAGTCCCTGAGAAAATTGGGCTCATACTTAAAGCAGCTGCTACAGACGTTTGCTGAATCAAATTCACTTTTGAATAAGCCACTCTTGCAAAATCCAGTACCTGGGTGCCTTAGCTGCCACTCCTGGGCTGGGTCAAGCAAGTCACTCTTCAGGGCTGAATGAATTTATCTGTTGGCAAAATCTCTGCTATGGACTCCAGTTCTCAGACCTTCTATGATTTTTCCAACTTTCAGAAGCTCATTAAATCATAGCCTAGTCCATTCTGTCTCCTACACTCACTCACGTAAGAGCAAGAAAGAATGAAATACAATACATACAAAAAAAACAACCACTCCATGCATGCATGGCTTCATGTTTTCTCAGGTAGAAAGAACAGGCCTCTGGTGCTTACTTCTCTCCTCACCTAAAGGTTTAGAGAATTCCTTGCCTCATTCTCTACCAAGAAAGAGCCAAATTTAGCCTGTTTGTAAACTTTTTGTATACACGGTTCCAGCTCAACCACCAGTTAAAAAGGTTTTTCTTTACCTCACAATGAACAGACTCACAAAATAACCTCAGAATAAGTGCACATGCTCTGAAGAAAAGGGCAAAATTATTCATTACACAGGCCTAGAAGTAAGCTCCCCAAGTATTCACATGAGTTGGCATCAGGCAGAGCAAATTGTCTATTGGCCCATCCCCCATTGCTCATTTACCCAACATCCATTAGATGTGGAACAGACATATATCTTGTCCTCTCTTCAGAAACCAATTGGTCAAATCATTTGGCATACTTTGTGTAATGTGATATCAACAGAATCTTATCTTCTCTCATTAAAAAAAAAAAAGAAATATGTTTTCCAATGGTATTAGGCAACCCCTGTGAAACAGTTATTTGACCCCCAAAGGGGTCGCGACCCACAGGTTGAGAACCACTGTGCTATAGGGAAACTAAGCATCTTTCCACTATAAGACATCTTCCCTCCAGCAGAGAAATTTACTTTAGACTCTCAAATGGGAATCAAGAGTGGCAAATCCAGAAGCAACATTAGTATTATAGATTGAAAGCTGGAAGAGACCTCAGAGTCCATCTAGTCCAACCCCCTTGTTTTATAGATGAGAAAATTGAGGCCCAGGGAGGCTAAGTGCCCAAAGGCCCAAAGGTAGTAAGTAAGAAAGTAGAATTTGAACTGAGGTCTTCTGCCTCCCAAGAAAAGTTGGTTTTGTTTTTGTTTTCTCATTATATCTCCTCTCAGATAACTACATTTCTAATTGTATAGAGGTAAGTAAGAGAGGACACACAAGAGCACAAATCATGGAAGCCTTAGGTTCACAGACAGAGTTTATGGAACTTGTCTTCTGATGCTCTAATAAAAGCAGTCACCACTTCCCTATATGGCAGATTTATTCCACCAACCCCTAACTCATCACCGTTAACTTCTCTGGATAATGGTTAGCCCTGGACACAAAATATGTCAACAATTCTCCAGCTGCCATTGTCCACTCCAGGCAGCTATGCATAGGTGGATTGATGAGTCAAACTTTCTGATCTCACTCTTGACTTTTATCTTCTGTTCCTGGATGATTCGGTCCTTGAGATCCATGGAGAACCATACCTGGAAGAATGCACATCTGCCATGCTTTCCTCCTGAGTGGTGGCACAAATTACAACCAACAAGCTAGATTTTATAAAAAAGGCTTCCTGTCCTGCCCACCGCCACCTCAGATGGCATCACCATGAATCCTAGAGTTATGGCAGCTCTGTCTTTAACAGGCACTTCTTCCCTCCTTGTAGAAAGTGCTCAGGCAATGGTCGTGTCTATTATTCCCAGTCTTTAAAGAAAATAATAACTCACTTTTATACAATGCTCTACACATTTAATTATAAAGCACTTTTCTCAAAACAACCTTCTGGGGTAGGTAATTGGAATATTATTATTCCATTTTATAGGTGAAGGAAGGAGAAGAGGGTCCAGTTGACTTCCCCAGAATCATATAACTAGCAAACTTTGGGACCAGGGTTCAAACTCAGGTCCCTTGATTTCAGAATTCAGCACTCTTTCCACAGCATAACAAAGTGGAGGAGTTTTCTTCATTAAGGAATTCTTTGAAGCAAACTTTGTCTCATACATATGGTGCAGAGTTCCAAGTGTATTGAGTTATGTTCTCTTACCACAGTTATTCCTGCCACAATTGTGACTTTTTCCATCATGATTTCAACATATCACAGGTCAGCATAAGAAATTAAATGGGAATTTTGAGGAAATTTTGTGGAAGTGGCACATGACACACTAAGATCAGTGGATGACACAGAAATGCTTAGAAACTCAGAAATGCATAAAACATGTTGATAGTATTATATAATATCAACGCAAATTTTACAATAAGATACTGCAAAAAACCCATAAAAGAAAAAAAGAAAAAATTCAGACTTCTTCTCTGGTATGAAGGGAGGGTCAAAAAATTTTATGTGGATTTTCCAGACACAGATTTTCCAGTAGCACCACTGCCCTAACCCTTATAATTTGGAAGGGATAACTGTATTTGTATTACTTCCTAGAAATGTTAAGCACTTTTGTAAGTCTACAGAAATGTTTGAACATAGAAAAGTGGAACTTGAATATAGTATGTATACATATATACATATATGTTTATATTAATATATACAAACATTTGACTATGTATGTGCATATTTATATATGATCATTTATAACTGGTTGAAATAATCTCACCCCATCATATAGAGCAGTGGTTCTCAACCTTGCTAATGCCGCGACCCCTTTAATACTCGTATGTGGGTGTATCTGCATGTGGGTGGACCCGAATGGAGATGGATAAAGGAGCAGTGTCCTGGTTCCTAAGGCCATTGGAAATATGTGTTTTCTGATGGTCTTAGGTGACCCCTGTGACCCCTGTGAAAGAGTTGTTCGACCCCCAAAGGGTCGCAACCCACAGGTTGAGAACTGCTGATATAGAGGTTGAAATATGACTGTACCTTTAAGATTGTTAGGTATGCCAAAATAAAATCTTCTTTAAACAGGAGTTGTGAGAGGATCTTCTATTTTTGTCTTTGTCCACTACAAAGGAGAGCTCTTTAACCTAGGCTTGCCTTTTTCCCCTTCCATCCCTCAATTTGTCTCAGACAGTGCAAGAATGTCAATTTTAATTCCAGGGTTAGGAGATATGATTGAGAGGGTAGGATCAAGACTCTTGAGAAACAGTAGCCCCAGAGTACTCCTCCCTGGTAACTATTGAAGATCAACATTTTGAAAATTGGTTAAAATACATAGATGATCCAAAATGTTTAAGAAAATCATAGCCTTGTTTTTGACGAAAGTCACTTCCACCAGCTCCAGCAGCAACAACTTTAATAAAAACTAATTACCACCCAGCTCTTGAAGCAGATAAAATAAAAGTTGATGTATCAAATGACCATAGAAACTGAATTTGATCTCCTGCTTAGGAGTATTGGCCTTCTCCCCCCAGTGGAGTAATTCACATGCTGAGGGCAGTGGATTCTGGGTGAAAAAATAAATTACCCACTACGATTTTTGAAAGATATATAAAGAGCAAAGGTCTTGAAATTCCATTTACTACTTATCCTCCCACACAGAGCTACCCTCACAAGAAGAAAATCCACATTTCCAAAAATAGGTAAAAGAGCAATTAATAATTCATAAAAATCGTCACTGCAGGACTCCTTAAACTAGAGACAGCATGGTATAATGGATGGTATACTGTACTTAGAGCTAGGAAGACCTGCTTTCAAGTCCCATCTCCAACACTAGCTATAAGACTGTAGGCAGCTCATCTAACCACTTTTAGCCTCAGTTTCCATCTCTGTAAAATGATGGGGGGTTAAACTAAATAGCTTTTAAGGTCTCTTCCAATTCTAAATGTATAGCCCTATGAACTAGTGACCTGCTCTGCTACAGTTAAAATAAATCAACTTCTGACTTACCATATAAATAAATTGGGCATTAATATAAATTAGCTATCTGCTAACAAAGCTACTTTACTTATTTTTTATTTGGTACTGTTAACTCAGACATTCCTAATCCTAATTCATGGATGAATTCCCCACGACCCTACAGCCAACAAGGCTAAATAAGTTAATTTCATTGGTATCCATCACAATAGAACTAATATAACTTTACCCAAAGGAAAAGAGGAAAGTTCACGAGGTATTTCTACCAGCGCAGAAGTAGAGTTAGAGATCTTTTCTATTTTGGGGAAAACAAAACAAAACAACAGTAACAAAAACCCTTGTCTTCCTTGCTATGGCCAGGGGTATGACCTTGTGTAGTCTTGGTTGGCTCACTTCTCCCTCTCAAAGACCCAATTTCTTTACCTGGAAAGAGACTGGATTAGATGAACCCTAACATCTCTTTGAATCTTAACATTTTATGAGTCTATGATTTTATTTTGTTCCTAACTTTTTTATCTGGTTCTGCTTAAAAATTAACATAATCTTTATCTATATATAAGAATATACACTCTCCAGCCTTCTTCCCTAGAGAGAGAAAAATGAGGACCAGGATAGGATGTCAAAGATTTTTCTGCATGCATACAGGATTTGGCAGCAGCAAAAATTATTGAATTCCTCCAGTGCTCCTGGAACCATGCTGCTGATTCCTAGCTCCAGTCACAGTGTCCTTGTAATAGCAGAGATGCTTCCTGGGACGCCTTCATCCTGGTCCAGTGAAACTCTCCTGAAAGAAAGAAATGCCTGCCATGTGTCTCATGTTATCTGGCCACTTTTTTAAAAAATAAGACCAGAACAACTTCAAATCCTCCCTCAGAGGGAAATCCTCATGTCCCTCTTTTAATTATGTGATGAATTAAGCCCTGAGGAACTGCTTTCGTAAATCAACTGGATAACAGTTGGGATTTCAGGAGATAACAAGGGGAAACTCTGAAGGTTCTATTCAAAGAAGAAGGGGGAAGAGAGAGTGAATAGCTATGGGACCTAGGAAAGGGTCAGATTTGAGCTGGCAAGGAACACAAGAGCAATGTAAGAACTTCTTTTCCAAGCTGCGTTATTGTTGGCAAGCTCCTAAGATTCTGCTTCAGGGACCTCCCATGATGTCCAGCAGAATTTAGAAGGAGATCAGAGTGAGGGGGTGTGTTCACTTTAATTAGGGTTATTTATAGGATTGGGATTGTTGGGTGTTTTCTTTTTCTTCTTCTTTTTCAAGGGGCATCGTCAGCTTTTCTGGTCTTCTCATTATGGAAACAAACAACACAGTGACCACACAAATTTTCCAGTCAGCCCCAGCTTGGGGGATTGGCATGGGGTTCTGATGATTCCTGGGGCCTCTGCTGAGTCAGGTAGATGTTGAGCTGAGCTTGGAAGAATGAGGGCCTGGGAGGCTTGTGCAGAGGAGAACAGAGAGAATTACTGCCTGTTCCTTGATGTAGCTGGAAGGGAATTCTCTAGACTAATAGGTTTCCAATCTTTTAAAGAATATGTTCCTACACACGGTAGTAGTCACACAATTAGTATCCATTGATTGAGGTGAGGGGAAAAAAAATAAACTTGAAGTTTAAAAAAAACTGCTATAAATTCCCTGATGATTGTAAATGACTTTTTAAATTAAATCACGATAGTAAAGTGGTTATTCTACTTATTTGAACTCCAAGTCTTCCGTATACGACATATGGAGAAGCCACTCAACCATTATGGACTTCAGATTCCTTATCTGTAAAATGAAGGGATTAGACTCTAATAGAGAGCCTCTGAAGCCCCTTCCAGTTTGAAATCCCTTTTTCCTTCCTGTTCTAAATCTATGAAAATGCATCCTTTAAGTATTAAATTGTATATGCACACTATTTATTTCATGGATATCCCTTGCTATGTTTCTGAAGAAATCTAACGGTCTGAAGCCCACAGGTTGGAAACTCCTGCTCTAGACTTCTGGACACTGGTGACTATCACAGACAATGAATTAGAGATATAATTTGGTTCAGCATCATCCACTATGAGTTGTCTCTCAAGCTCTCTCTTCCCTTCTGAGCTAAGCACCTTAAAAAAGCCTTCTATGCTTGGTATCTTCACTTTCCATTCTCTCACTGTTTTCTAAACCTCTGTAATCTGACTTCTGACCCCATTATTCAAATGAAAAATCTCTCTCCCCATTATCTATTAATTACCAAATCTAATGGCCTCTTCTTCGTCCTTATCCTCTTTGGTCTTTCACATGGTTGACTAGCTTCTCCTTCCCTATACTTTCTCCATATTGGGTTTTGAAAACTATGTACTTTTTTGGTTTTCTTCTCTATGCCTCTGATCTCTCCTTTTTCAGTCTTTTGCTGGATCTTCATCCATGTCATAAACACTACTTTGGATAACTCCGAGAATCTGTCATGGCCTCTCTTCTCTCAATTATAATCTCACCTCCTTGTAGTTAATTATCATCTCTAAGCAAAAGATTCCCAAAGCTATTTATCCAGTTTTAAGCTCACCCTTGAGCTCCAGTCCTAAATCACAAAGTACATACTGGCCATTTTGAACTGGATGTCCAGTGGAAGTTACAAAGTCAACTTGGCCAAAACAGCACTTACTATCTCATCTCCCAAAGCTTACTTTCTCCTGAGCTTTCCAAATACTGTTCAGGATACCACTATCCTTCCAGTCACCCAGGTTCACCAGCCTTGATTATCATCCTCTCTCTCTCCATTTCTCTCTGTCTTTCTGTCTCTCTGTCTGTCTCTCTGTCTCTGTCTCTGTCTCTCTCTCCCCACTTCTCTACACACACGTATAGAAATACATGTACGTGCTCAGATGCCAAACCTTAAAATATCTTTCTCTCATTTTTCTCATAATTGTCCTTCTCTCCATCCACAGTTCAGACCTCATCTCCACTCACCTGAACTATAGCAATAATCTTTTACTTGGTATCCCTGATTTCAGAAACAGCTAAGTGATGGAGTGGATAGACGGTTACCCCAGAATCAAGAAGACCTGAATTCAAATGTGGCCTCAAGTAGTTATACAGCTGTATGATTTTGGTTAATTAACTTAATATCTGTCTGCCTCAGTTTCTTCAACTGTTAAATGGAGATAATAATATTAGTACTTGCCCTCCAGGGTTGTTGAAAAGGTCAAATGAGATAATGGTTGCAAAGCACTTAGGGTAATACTTGATAAATGCTTGTTTCCTTCCTTTCCACTCCAAACCAATAGCAACAGCAGACATTTATAGAATACTTCAATGTTTGAAAAAATCATTTACATACATGATTTTGTGTGAATCATACAACAACCTTGTGAGACCCATACTATAAAGATATTATCTCTATTTTCAGATGAGGAAACTGAGGTTCAGGAAGATTAAGTGTTTAACCCAAGGTCATTCTGATAATGTCAGAGGCTGAGGAAAAACAAACAGAACCTTCGAGGTCTTTCTGACTTCATTTCCTCACTCCCTCCACTATGACATGCTGAAGAAAGAGAATGAAGACCCATCAATTGGAAAGCTTAGGGTTGGAAGCTAGTTATCAACCACAAAGACACAGAAAGAGTTTCGTAAGCAGCCTGACCTGGAATGTCACGGGGCCTGGGAGCCTGCCCCAAGTCCTAGAGCAAAGACCTCTGAAATAGCCAGCCTAGGCAGCCCAGGGCACTATAGGAAAACTATCAAGCAAAAGCTTCAGCAAATTCCCAGCCCCTATTAGTCACACCTTGTCTTTATCTGCTTTCTACCGGCCCAAGAAAAGAGAGCCACCTTTAGTGACACTGTCATCCGGGCACCATCTTCCCTTACCATTCCTCACTTAAACTGCCCTGCTTATATCCCAGGAATCTACAACATTCATTTATATTTATTATAATGATTTAAGTACATTTCTCCCAGTCCCATACATCAACAGGCACACACACACACTCACACACAGAAACATACACACTCACACAATCACACACACACACACACACGCACACACACACACATACACACACATACACACACACAGAGTTTCCACTGTCACATTGACTTCAGACAGACTCAATTCTATCAGCTTAACTTACTCTCTTTCAAAAGGAGAGGGGGGAAATGGGAAATTGTTTTCCAGAGGACCTAGCTAGCCAAAGACTGCATCTTTTGATTTGGATCAAGGCTAGGAGGAGGTGGGAGGTTAACAATGATGTAAATTAATTTATAAGAAGAGCAGTGGTCAATGCCCTTCCTTGTGAGGAGTATTTCCTCCAGCTATTTATTAATCTCAAGAATTTGGTTCACTGCATGCAACTGAAGCCAATACAGAGATCTTCCAAGCTTCTATTTTGTTCCCATACTCTCCTTGGGGTGTCAGGGGATGACCATCCTCCTACTGGCCTCTGCCAGGCCCACAGTTGTGCAATTGTCAATTTGCAAAACCAAGCCACTGAAAGTTCTGCCAGACTAAACTTAACTCCAAAACAATTCAAGTGCAAATGCTAGAGATTTTGTTTTTTCTTTTGGGTCCCAAAAGATAATCTGAAGAGACATTTGTCCTGGAGAAATTGGCTAAAACAAGTCAAGTCAACAAGTCCACAAGTATTACCAGTGCCAGACCTGTGTTAAGCACTGGGCAAATAAAGAAAGGCAAAAGCGATTTCTGTCCTGTAGGAGATCACAGTCGAGTAGTGGGGAAGGAGGAGAAAGAATTTACAAACAGCACTGTCCAAATTATGCACACACATATACATATTCACATATAATATGTCATTAATGACATGCACATTATATAACATGTAATTATATGTATAGTAAATTGGAGATAATCTCAGTTGGAAGTCACTAACATTAAGGACTGGGAAAAACTTTTTGTAGAAGATGGAGCTTTAGCTGAAACTTGAAGGAAACCAGGAAACTGACCCAAACCAGGAACTCCTGCCCTGTCAAACACATGAGGTTATTGCCGAGGTTAGAAAGGTCCATCTGTGAACTGATTTTCAGTCACTTGTGTTTGCGAAAATAAAACAAAGTCAAAGAGATAGTCAGAGGTCCAAGATCCAGGCTCAGGTATCAGCTGCTAGAAAGCAGTCGCTACGATCGCTGAGTAGGGGGAATAGGTAGATGGAATGACTCCCTCCCACCTGTAAAGTCTAATAAAGAGAGTCACAGAGATTCACACACACACACACACACACACACACACACACACACACACACACACACACCCACGAAGAAAGCCGGTCAGAGGGTGGAGTCATTCCATTTGAACTATTTTGTGCCTCCTTTAAGGGGATCAAGGGAACAATAAGAGGATTGTTTCATCGTCCCCAAACACAAGTCCTTCACCAAAAGGGGCCAAAAGAGCTCAGCTTCATGGAATGACCTCCCATAGGCCTATAGCCACTCATGCTCCATGGGGCTGTGCTCCAATCAAACTCTTACTACATATATATACATTTGCATCCATCCTCTAAACCCCAATGCAAAAGTCACTTCTTCCAAGAAGTCTTTCTTGATCCTCCACATACCAGCTCCCAGACAGTAACTACCTTGCCTCTTGCCCTATCCATACTTCATTTAGACCTTCACTTATACCTCTCTTGCAGTTATTGTTTCTTCTTTTGTATTGGAGTTACATGTACTTGGGTCATCCCGTTGCTGGACTAAGGTCTACAAGGGCAGGCAATAAATTTAATCTAAACTTTATATTTACACCTACATCTAGCACAGAGCTCTGCAAACAGTGGATAGCTCAAAAATGGTTGTGGAATTGAATTCTACCCCACAAATTATTTCCTTAGGTCCAATTTCAATCTTTTCCAGTTCAGCCTGCCTTAGCTAGTTTGAAGTGGAGCTGACCCAACGGCAATAATTTTTCCCCACTTTTTTTGCTAGGGCATCTTTATTCCCCAAAAAGAAGCATTTTCCCCTCAATCCAGTTGCTGCCATTACAACACCAGGATTTTATGAACAAGGCCCTAAATTTGGACCAATCTGAACTAAGACTTCATAGCTTCCCAGATGGAGAGCCTAGGAAAAGAGACAAAGTACCCCAAATAGTTTTCTTTCTCTAAGTATGAACTTGTTCCAAAACAGCTCTTTGATCTCAATGACCCCAAAGATAAGAATCATTTTCCTTTATCTGATACAATCAATCATGAACCCTAAACCAGACACCACTATTTACTAAGTTACTCTGCTTCTCTTTCTTTACCTGCTGTTTCTTCTATTTGTGGACTTGCATGAACTATTTGTGGACTCTGGCATGAACACAAGTATTTGCGTAGTGGATAGAGCTCTGGGCTTGAAATCAAGAAGACTACTCTTCATGAGTTCAAATCTGGTCTCAGACACTTATTAGCTGTGTGACCCTGAGCAAGTCAACTAGCCCTGTTTGTCTCATTCTTCATCTGTAAAATGAGCTGGAGAAGTAAGTGGCAAACCACTCCAGTATCTCTGCCAAGAAAACTCTAAATGGGTCGTGAAGAGTCAGACACCACTGAAAATGACTGAACAAACAACACAAAAAGGGAAGAGTTACAGATTTCTTCCCCTCCCCCCCTTCCTTCTGAGGTTTTCTCTGCAGTTGCTGTAGAAGTAACTTTTTAAAAGACTATCTCTTATCCAGCTATAAAAAGGTGTGCTCCATGACTTGGGCCTGTATGTACCACCCTTCCTTTCCACAAGCAACTCCACCAGGCTTTTGTTAAAGTTTCTTTATTATAATGAATTTAAATGTCAACAAACATGTGCCTTTCCATATACAAACCCAAAGAGAAAAAGGGGATTGTCTATGAAACCATGAATCTACTATATACAGTTTGGTTTTCCTTAAGTATATATGAAATCGACCAGCGGAGTGGTTACTGCTCTCAGCTTGTCTGTGTCCCATCCTTCCACTTCCTTCCAATCTCTTCTGTATTTTTAGAATGTTTCATTGAGGATCTTCCTTTCTTCCTTTTCTTTGAAAATAATATTACTCCCCTCTCCTATCCCAGGCCAGCCCACCACAAAAAAATTAAACCCTTCCTTGTAAACCAATAAGTATGCTCAAGTGAAACAAAGTATTGGCCATGTCTGCAAATGCATGTCTTCTGCATCATGACTTCTGCATCTGTCCATCCATCTGCATTCACCACTTCTCTGCCAAGAAGACTCATCCTTTTTCCTAAGCAATGGAATATGTGTCTTTTACTTGTGCTTAGTTGGGCAATGGAAGGATTGTTAAGTTGTGCAGTAGCTTTCTTTCTGTAATCCTCGCTGTAAATATTTTCATCTTATTCCTTTAGTTCTATGGTAGCTTTTGCCCTGGAATGTGGGCAGGGGCAAGGCTTATCAGCATTGCAGAAGGGAAAGGAAATAGAATAAATATTTGTATAGCACCTTATACATGCCTGGCATTATGCTAAGCATTATTACCTTCCTTTTACAATGGAGGAAACTAAGACAAATTGAGGTCAAATGACTTGCTTAGGGTTACACAGCTAGTAAGTATCTGGGTCTGGATTTGAACTCAAGTCTTCCTGACTCCAGGCCTTGAATTCCTCTGCATTACCTACCTGCCTCTAGCTGCTTAAGTGATTGTCCATTAATGTTCCTGATGATATATTTTTTAAATTCTGTACAATCTGGTCTCAGATACCTAGTAGCTGTGTGACCCTGGGCAGGTCACTTAACATCTATCTGCCTCAGTTTCCTCAATTGTAAATGGAAAATAAAATAGCACCTATCTCAGCATTGTTATTGAGGATCAAATGATATAATATTTGTAAGTTTCTGGTATATAATATGTACTTAATAAATGCTTATTTCCTACTCCTCCTCCCAATAAGAATGGAGCCAGAAGAATTACAGAACTATTAAAGTATCATATCCTCCATATTCTCCAGGGCTGGATAAAATTATATCTGTTTTCAGAGTCTATATATACAGGACTCCCAACACAGTCCTCATTTGAGGACAGAATTGAGCTGTTGCCCAGGTCTGGGGTGTGTTCCAAAAGTAGCAAGATAAAGAATAGCATTGAAGGACATAGAAGACTAAGGCAACTTATAATGATAATATTGTCATTTTTCATCTTACAAGTCAAATCCCATCACCACCAAATATCATTATATATAAAATCTTACACAATAGCACATTTTTCATCCACTTAGCCAAGAGCTCACTGGTTTCCAGCAGTACTTGCCATAGCTCAATTCAAGGCATCTCTCTCTCTCTCTCTCTCTCTCTCTCTCTCTCTCTCTCTCTCTCTCTCTCTCTCTCTCACACACACACACACACACACACACACACACACACACACACACACACACACACACACACACTTGGATAGTCCCTCACTGACTCCCAAATTCATGGTATTATTTGGGTTAGCATCTATTCCAGTATCCAGCTCCCAGTTCCCGTTCCATCAAATCTATACACAATATCAGAACAAATAACACGTGAATATAAAACAAGAAAGCATGTCATTTAATTAAAAATGGAATAGCAAGGCAAGTAACACCAAATTGAATCAGGTAGCAAGCATTCTCAGTAACCATGCCAAATGACTTCAGACTGTTTTGCTTGATCCCTTCTGTTTGAATCTCAGTATTACAGCTTAGAGAATACTGTTGACTTCCTGCAAACAAGAAGTAAAGATTTTTGCTACATCTCTCCCCACTTCCACCACATCTTTCCCCATGTTCCCACCATCACAAGTCTTGCCAATGCCTACAAAACTTCCATCACCTTTTAAAATGAGTGTTTGGAGTACACATTTATCCTATTAGAATCTGCAGAACCCATGCACAACTTTCTGGGAGGTGAGTTCAAAGATTTCTCCAATGTACAAGGCTTTCTATAGATTGTAAAAAAAGAAACAAAACTACCCTTTTACAGATGCAAAGAGCATCCCAGGATTCTTCCTAACAGCGGACTCCAGGGCAAACTCTCAGGTTTCTGCTCTTGATAAACCTAGCAGACACCATTATCTTTTGACACGGATGATTCCCATCTCTTAATAAAGTTTGAAGTCACTGAATGAGAGTAATACAGAGCTCATGTGTCTTTGGAGATTTTGTTTAAGACAACATATTCTGTTGTCTTGGGGTTTGTGGGTTAAGTTATTGGGGTTAAGTGAAAACCCAAAGTCACACAGCTAGTAGGTGTTAAGTGTCTGAGGTCAAATTTGAACTCAGGTCCTTATGACTCCAGGACCAGTGCTCTACTCACTGCACTACCTAGCTGACCCTCGATCACATACTTTTAGAAGTAGGTTCACCAAGCTCCACATTGATACCATGCAAAACAAATCCTTCATGCTTAAAGAACTGGAACCCAATTGGCCAATGGGAAGTAGAAAGAAGACTGAACTTGCAATCAGAGGATCGGTTTGAGTCTCATACCTTTCATTTGATGGCTGTTTGATTTAGGACAAATCACTTAATATTTCTGAATCTCTGTTTTCTCATCTATGAAATGGGGCTAATAATACTTGTACTACATATCTCAAGAGGCATCATTATATAGCGAAGATAGAATTGACCTCCAACACAGAAATTCCTGGACTCAAATCTTACTTCTGACACAACACTTTGCCTCTCAGTACCCCACACAATACTACTATAGGAACATACTTGCAGAACCATTATTAGTCTGCATTAGCAAAGGAATTTCCTCACTGAAAGTTCCCTACATCAATAAAATCACAAGTCTGGACACAAACAACAACATAAACTATCTAATTTATAGGATTGTTGTAAAGAAAGTTCTTTGTAAATCTTAAAGTTACACAATGGTGAGCTATTACTATAGTGAGCTATTTTTAAGGATCTAAGTCCACTAATCGCATGTAGATAGATAATACCGATTAAAATTATCTCTTTTAGTTTTCCATTTCTTTTTTTTTTCTCCAGTGGGGAGGGGGGAGGTAAGAGGGAGGAAAAAAATAGGTGTTTCACAATAAAAAAAAGAATAAAAATGCATATGAGAATTTCAAAGAAATGTGGAAAGACTTATATGAACTGATATAAAGTGAAGAAAGCAGAACCAGGTGAACAATATGAATAATAACTGCATTAATAGAAATGAAAACAACACTAAGAGGCATGTGAACTCATTAAATCAAATGACTAAACTAGTGCCAGAGAACAGATGATAAAACCCACTTCCCTCCACCTTCCCTAGAGGCACAGAACAGTATGTGTGGAATGTTGTAAACGTTTTCAGAAAGGACATTATAATGGTTTTGCCTAACTCTT
This sequence comes from Pseudochirops corinnae, assembly GCA_028646515.1. Classification (NCBI taxonomy): domain Eukaryota; kingdom Metazoa; phylum Chordata; class Mammalia; order Diprotodontia; family Pseudocheiridae; genus Pseudochirops; species Pseudochirops corinnae. The sequence goes on from CM053588.1 coordinate 139,552,090, forward strand.
TTCTTTATTATAGGGGAAGGTTGTTTGGAGACAATTAGAAGGAGGGTAATGTATTGTAAAAACAAAAGGCATCAATGAAACATTTTAAGTGATCGTCTTTAATATATGCATATACATGTATATATGGATATAAATGTGTGTTTACAATTTGTTGCTGTTCATTCATTTTTCAGTTGTGTCCAACTCTTTGTGACTCTGTTTGGGGTTTTCTGGGCAATGGAACTAGAGTGATTTGCCATTTCCTTCTCCAGCTCATTTTACAGATGAGGATACTGAGGTAAATAGGTTTAAGTTACTTGCCCAAGGTCACACAGCTACTAAGTGTCTGAGGCTGTACTTGAATCAGGAAGAGGAGTCTTCCTGACTCTAGGCTTTGTATTCTATCCACTGCATCACCTGTCTATATTTATAATATATGTACATAAAAATTCTTTACTAAGTTTGAATCCAAAGCTGCAGTTGAGCAGAAATCTACTGTATTTAAAAAATATATATATATATTTATTTTATTCTGAACTTAAGAAATAAAACAAGCATTTCCATAACATATTAGAATAAGAAAAAAAATTGTACATGAAACTGTAAATCTGTTATGTACAAATTGCTATTCCTTTTTTTCTTTTTTAAAAAAAATTATTTACTTTTCAATTACAACATTCAATTCCATAATCCCTTGAGTTCCAAATTTTCTCCTTCTGCTTCTCCTCCCCCATTCCCCCACCATGGTGGCATGCAATCTGATGTAGGTCCTACAAATAACTTCACATTAAACATTAGTCAAGTTGTAAAGAAGAATTATAACCAATGGAGTAAACCACAAGAAAGAAGGAACAAAAGGAAACACAAAAGTAAGAGTGCAAGTAGTTTTCTTCAATCTGCATTCAGAGTCCCTCCCCACCCCACCCTAAAGCAATATGGAAATATTGCCACCCCAGCTCCTTAACTGATCCTGTCCCACTAAAGGTGGTCTCTCCCTATTCTCTACTCTCTAATTCCTTATTCCCTTGTCCTATCACCTCTCATGTTTGGCCAGCCCATTCACCTATTTCCTCCTCTGCTGCTATTGTGCACAGCTGTATGGAATTGAAGGAAGTCACAACCATGCTTACTGGGTTAACTACAAATAGATGTTAATTGATCTTAACTGGTTTCTAATTATGCAAGCTTTTAACTCCTCCCTAACTGATTTCCTATCTCACTCAACATGGCTGTAGTTTCTGACCTTTCCTTCTCTCCTAAAGCTTCCCACAACACCCTCTTCCCCATACTCTCAGTTAAGGACATTTATTCATACCTTCTGATGAAATTAAACTCATTCTCTGAGAGGTTCCTCTTTCCCTGCCCCTCACCTTCCCTCAAAACTCCTTTTCTTCACCCTCACTATTTCTTCCTTTACTCTCATTTTAGTAGGGAATCTTTCTTGTCCAAGGTCAACCCTCTATACAATGCCTAGATTTCATCCCCTCCTGTGTTCTCAGCCACATTGTCTGTGCTATTACCACCACCATTACCTCCTCCTTTAATCTTCAACCTCTATTTATTGGCTTCTCTTCTGCTTACAAACATACCCATTTCTCTCACCATAAAAAAAAAAAAACCTCTCTGTATATCCTGATTCACACTAATTATCACACTTTATCTTCTGTTCCCTTCTCAACCCAACTCCTCAAGAAAACCATCTGCACTGGATGTCTCCACTTCCTCTCCATTCACTATCTTGCTAACTCTGAAATCTGGATTCTGATCTAATCACTTAATTGAAACTTCTCTCTCTAAAGTCGCCAATGATCTCTTAATTGCTAAGCCTAAGTCTTTTCTCAATATTCTTCCTTCTTGATCTTTATCTAAGTCATGGATAAGAATGTTGGACAACACTGGACCAAGGACAGGGCCCTTTTGTGCTCTTCTGGAGAACCATCTTCCAGATTTATGTCTACCTTTTAAACAACATTCTCTGGATCTCATCAGTCAACTAGTTCTAAACTCTAATAAGTATACTATCATCAAATTCACATTTCTTCATATTATCCACAACTGATATTATGAAAGAGTTTATTAAATGTCTTGCTGGAATTTAGATATAATATTTTTTGGCATTCTTCTCTAAACAAATTTGTCCAAAAACTGAATTTAGTTTAGCGTAGGATGCTTTCTTCTTGACGAACCTATACTGGCACAAGGTAATCATTTTGTTCCTTCCAAAATATTTACAGAGATTTATTAATTTGCTCTATCATTTTAACTAGGAATTTATGTCAAGCTTGTCAATCTGTAGTTTGAATTATTAAATCACACCTTTTTTTTTTTGAGAAAAAAAGAATTTGAGTGCGTTAAGCTTAAGATGTTAAATTTTCAAGATGATTAAGATATTGAGATGGCCTGGTATGCATGAGACCCTATCTGCTGGGCAGAAATAGTTTAAATGCATCCAGTGTCGACACTCACATGTTCATGAGACAGAAAACACTGTATTGGTGATTGTGATGAGATTCCATATTACTGATCCTCTTCATGTGGTTGCTAGTAAGCAAAGGGCCTACCAGAGTGTATCAATTTCTGCTTTGCTTGGGTTGAGCCCACTATGTTGCAACTCCTCTGGGTCTATACAACTCCTCTTTCTTCTGGCTTTAGCTCTTGGGAGAAGGGAGAGAAAAGTCAGATCGTCATGAATCTTGCCGTCTTCATGAAAATGTTAGCAATACAAGGGAGAGGACCTGTCCTGAAAGAGGCTTCTGTTAATGAAAAATTTACAGTTCAGTATCAATGGTTGATATCCTTTTGGCTGAGTCACAACTGTGAGTAGGCCAGAATTCTTCCTGAAGACAGCTAAGTCCAGCCATAACCCGACTTTGTCCACACACATTCCCTGGCCTAAAGCACTGACAGTTAGGAGTGAATTATAAAAGAGAGTTGGAAAGGAAACAATTTCAGCCTTAGCCAAGACCTCAAACAATTAGAAAGTCATATCTATAGGCATAATTCACTTTACTGAGCTTCACACATAGTAAGTTACACTCAATAAATCTTGTTTCATTCATCCATATAGATATACTCTTGAAAAATTGCATGTATTTTGAATTTTTAAAATAACCTTTTTTGTTAACATAGCAGGAAATCTCACTTATAAAAGAACTCTTCAATAAATCTCATTGTGCCCTAGTGTATATATATACACATGTGTGTGTGAGAGAAAATAGATGTGGTTTTATATATGTGTGCATATGCATATATGTATATATATATATGTATAATATTTGCTATAATCCCAAATTTGTTCTATTTTACAAACTAAGTGTAGTATTTTAGAAAATGACCTAGGTTCCATGTCTGGCTTTGTCACTGTTAATGGGGGTAAAGGGGAAGGGAATGAGGATTTAAGTGTTATGGACCAGGCACTACACCAAGTGCTTTACATATAAGACCTCATTTGATCCTCATAACAGTCCTGGGAGGTAGGTCCTATTATTATCCCCATTTTACAGTTGGGGAAACTGAGGAAGACAGAAGTTGAGTAACTTACCCAGGGTCACAGAGCTAGCAAGTATCTAAGGCAAGATTAGAAACTCCATCACCTGATATCTAGTCCCAAGACTCTCTGCTCTGTCATGCTGCCTGTAAAGTCCCTCCTTGTCATGTTCACAGATTTGTCTTCTATGCAGTAATGAGTGAAAGTAAAAGGAAACCAAAGGATGAAAGCAGACCTTCTAATAGAGGACATGTTGAAGTCGTTTAACAGGGCCAGTCGCCTGGGAAAGTGGAGGAGGAAGATCCCTTGGTTGCATGGAGTGAACTTAGTATCAAAAGACCCAGGTCTAAGTTTGGACTCTGATACACTCTAGTTCTGTGATCCTCAATCTATTTCTCTATAAATTGAAAATAATAATGAACTACTTATCACACATGGCTGTTATGAGAAAATCTTAAAGTATTGCGTATTTTGGAGTTGTATTATTATTGTTGTTGTTATTATTGTATAAAATTTAAGTAATACTGGGAAGTCTTGTTTTTCCAAGTATCTCTCCCCTGGCTCTTACCTGAAATTATTCCACAAAGGCTCCATTCTTTGGAATAAGCCATTATTTCATGGTAAAATGCAAATGCCCCTAGAGCCAATAGCCCATTATCTGTCATTATGTTCCTGGTGTGATTTAATTTATCAGCTCACTTTTCAGTGTGACACCCAACTGAAAATAAAGCCTCTCTAAGAACGGGACATAGAATAGGCAAGTTTGCTTTGGGGAGAAGAAGAAAGAGAACCAAAGAATGGTTTGGAAAAAAATGCAAAATAGAGAAGAGTGCAAGTCTTCCTCATATACTGCTCATTAAAGGCCCATGAAAAGACAAAAGACTTGTACAAAAAGATATAGAGGGGAGTGAGTAAAACAAAGAAAACAATTTCTAAAATAACATCAATATTGTAAAATCATGCAATTCTGAATGACTTAAGAACTCAGATCAAGGAAATGATTGACAAGAACCCCCAAGGATTGATGAAGAAAAATACTGCCCTCCTCATGGAAGAGAGATGATGGGCTTATGTTTTTTGACATGACCAATAGGAGAATTTCTTTTGCTTAATTATGTTTATATGCCACACTTCTTCCATATTTATTTTTCTTTCATTCTCTCTCTTTTTTTCAATGAGTGGAGGAAGACGAGGGATAAAAAAATAAATGCTTGATGAGTGAAGAAAAATGTAAGCTCAAAAAGAAATTATATGGACAGGCTCAAATGTTGTCCAGTACACAGCTGTTGCTGGCCTTAAGATCCAGAGTCATTTAGCACTCAGCCTTCTGGTATACTTTATTCTAAGACCCCTGGTACAGCCCATTGCATAAGACATTTCCGGGACACAGACAAGCATACAAAAACAGACATGCAAAGCAAACTACCCAAATAACCAAACTCTCCCCTTCCCCCCACTTCTACCACATTATTCTGTCACAGTGAAATCACTGATTTTCACACTCCTCCCTTCTGATGCAATCATCTCTATAGCTACAGTCTAAGAGCCAATTTAGGGGAGGGGAACAAGCATTTATTAAGCTCCTATCATGTGACAGGTACTGGATTTTACAAATACCATCCTATTTGATCGACACAAACATGGAGTACTAGACTTTCCTTGCTTTTATCTGCTACCTGCAGGAAGCCTCACTGTAGTAGAGGAATTGCTACTGTTACTAGGACATCACCTGCTGCCTTCCTACTCTCACAGCATTAAATTTCCTGCTTCCTTAATTGTGATAATCTGTACTGTCTAGAAAAAGTTGGCTTCAATGGGGTGCCTCAGAAAGGGATCCTGGGCAACCAAATAATTATGCAAGCCATGATTGCATTGCCCATGATTGCAACTCATGATTGGGTATGGGGAGGGGGAAGGGATGATATTTATTTAAACTAATTCACAGAGATCATAGTATAATGAAAGGAACAATGGATCTGGAGTCAAAGGACTTGGGTCCAATGCTTGCCTCTGACCCTGTAAAATCTGTTTGGCTTTGGGCACGTAACTGAACCAGAATTAAAATCCAAGTTTCTCATTCCACATCTACTATGTTTCCCATTCTGGACTATATTGCATCTCTAGTGCTTATCACAATGTTAGATACATGTAGATGTCTTAACAAAAGAGTAGACAAGTCAAAAGGCAAAGTTCTTATGGGGGAAATGAAGGAAGACACAAGCCAAAATGTATTGGAAAGAACACTAAACTTGGAATCCAAGGAGCTGAATTGAGGTCCTGGCTCTAATGCTTTTTGAGCTCTTCCAGGAATTCTTTTTGGGCAGTCTGAGGTCATTCACATTTTTCTTTGAGACTTTGTATATAGCTGTTTTGATTTTGTTATTGTCTATTGAGTTTTTTTTTTATATTCTCTATCACTATATAACTTTGTATAATTGGTTCTTTTTCTGTTTTTTGCTCAATTTCCCAGTCTATTTCTTTACTTTTAACTTTATGTTAAAGTGATTCTCTACTCCCAGTGTAAAGAGGGCACTGCCTCAAGCTTCACGTTTTTTGTGCAGCTATTTTCAGAGCTAATTCTGAGACAGTCTGCAACTTTTCAGTTCTTCCAAGGTAGTATAAGCTAAGAAGAGATGTGTTTACTACTCTCCTGGCCTGTGTTCTGGTCTGTGAATGACCACAAGCATTCTTTTTCTCTCTGGAACTATGACTAGAGTCCCTGCTCCCCTACAACTACAAACTCTGATGTAGTAGTGCCCCTCTTCACCCTGGGACCAAGACCCAGGACTGCAACTCAGATCTATACATGGGCAATGCAACAGAGTTCTACACCCAGTGCCAGCAAAGGGACCCCTGTAATCTCCTTCTGATCAGGTATCTGTGTGTGACCTGAGAGCTCTAGAAGCTGCCACCACAGATTTAGTCACCCCTAAAACCTGCTGTTGGTTTTCCCAGGCCTGTCTGCACTGATGTAGCTGTGGGCCTGCACTGGGTTTCATTCCATCCTCAACCCCATGAGACAGATCTTTCTTGCCCATCTTCTAAGTTGACTTGGACTGGCAGATTGTTTCACCCCATCATTTTGTGTGTTCTGCAGTTTCAGAATTCATTCTGATGTTTTACTTAAAGCTGTTTGGAGGGGATTTGGGGGAGGTCAGGTTAATCCCTGCCTTTTCTTGGCTATCTTGTCTCTCGCAAGATTATTGTTGACAAAGTACTTGGTAAACATAAATATTCCCTAAAAATTATTACTATTATTTCCAAGTCTTCCAGGGAAACCCAATATTTACTAGCCCCATGTTTTGGAGGTGGTAAGGCTCACAGGGAGTAATGTAGGTGTAACCAACATTTGTCACTCCCAAGGAAAAGTGTCCTCAGCAAACCAAATCTTCCCTCCCTTTCAGCCTGACTCCTATGAAAGGGTAGGGATAAGATACAGAGCTGGTTGCTGATTGAAATAGAGCCTGCGTCAGGAGCTGTCTCTTTCTGGTGGTTGCCTGGTGACCCTAATGGAAAATGATCAGTGGTAGGACCATGCCACAGAAACCACTCCCTAAGCTGGCAGGCTCAGCGGAAAGTCCAACTGTAGAGGAAGCAGCACTGTCCGCTAGAAATATTGCTTCTAAGGAACCTGAATGCCCCTCGGGGAGGGGAGGGGAGGAGAGGAGAGGGAAGATGGAAAATAAAGAAGAGGGAACTTTAGAGCTGAAGAACTTGTGTATCATATCTGTTTTCCCTGGTGAGTACTGTGGTCAAGACCAACAAAGGAAGGGGACATCCCAACACAATCGGCAATGCAGGTCTCTGTCTCACCTTCGAAGGGAGAGAAGAAATGAGAGAAGAGAAGCAGAGGGAGGAAGAAGAGAGGAGAGGGACAGTGAATGGAGGAGAAGAGAGGAGACCCAGAGCCACACTGGCAGCTGACACACACTGCTGGTTTATACATTCCTTCGCTGATACAACAGCTAATGTTTGCAGTAGTGCTCTGATCAGCCTAGTGAGTGGAGAAGACACTGGGTTTGGGAATTAACCCCATGGAGCATACAATCCATGGACAAATCATTTCACCCCTCTGACCCTTAGTTCCTTCATATAAGAAACACAAACAATCCTGAATTTTTAGCAAGGGGGGAGAGGTTAGGCAGTTATATAAAAATAATAATAACATTTAAAAAGGAAACATAATAAAAAGCCATTTTTAGGGTATTAAATTTTGTTTACTCAGAATTCCAAGCCTACTGAAATCTTGCCTCCCCCATGGAGAAGTCTACTTCATTGGCTCCATGCAAGAATGCCACCCTCTTTATCTCCGGCATGAGTCTTTCTTCATTCCAGAAATGGTTTGCTGCAATCTTGATGAAGCAAAATCTGCCGTAACTTCAAAGGGCATTGTCTGCAATGTAGCATGGTGTCGTGGGAAGTACTGTAAAGTCAGGATACATGACTCCAGATACAAACTCTGATATTTATAACACTGTCAAGTAAGCAAGCATTTGTTAAATGCCAACCACATACCAGGTACTGTTAGGGACCAGAAATATAAGAATAAAAATGAAGTTCTTCTTGCCCTGAAGAAGCTTATACTCTAGCCAGGAGGTGACAAAAGGTGTGTATATGTATATTATATATGCATGCACATTGTAAGGGTCACAAAATAGGTACCAGATTGCAAGTGGTGATGTTGAGACACAGGGAGGAGTGAGGCCGGGGAATTAGTTGGGTCACGTGGAAGTCAGAGCATATTGCACCGATATTGCATTGCTTAAGACCTTCTTACGTGGGATACCTGAGGTTCCCGACTGATGTCGCCACACCCTGGGGTCTTCATGCCCTTGTGATTGCAATCCCCCTTTCGCAATTTACCTCCCCTCTCTCACTCCCGCTCAGCTAGGCTGTGTCACGTGGTGTGTGAATCTGGGGTGGATAAAAGGATCCAAGCCTTGGAGGGGCTGGCGGCCTTAGAGTCCTGCTGTCAGGCTTCCCCGGTGTGACATCAATAAACTCTCTTAACATATACCCTCCAGCGTTACTTTCTTTAAAGAGAAAACGCCAGTGTCTTCTCCTTTGTAAAGGTAAGTACCTGCTGTCCCTTCCAGGCAGGGCTGCGAACCCTGACAGCACATCACATATATTATATATGTAGAAATATATACATATGTGTATGTGTACATATACATACATATATATATATATATATAAACACATCCATATATACAATATAGAGACATAATAATTTGGGGAAGAAAGAACCTAAACCTCAAAGGAAAACAAAGATTTTTAAGATGGAGTGCATTCTTTGCGTGGAAGACAGCCCTTGCAAAATCATAGAGATGAAGAGAGCATTCTGTGCCTGGGGAACAATGAGAAGGCCGATTTGACGGTACATTGTGTGTACAGTAGAGGAGTAAGGGTAATAAGATTAGAAAGGTGGATTGGAACCAGATTGTAAAGGGCTTAAAATGATGAATAAAAGGGAGTTTATATTTGGTGTAACAGGTAACCAGTATAAGGGAACGCCTGGAGGTTATTGAGTTAGGGAATAATATGGTCAGATTGACCTTTCAGGAAAATCACTTTGATTGCTGTCAGAAAGATGACAGTGACTAGTTGTCTGATCTTGAGTAAGTAATTTCATTTCTCTGGCCTCAGTTTCCCCATCTATAAAATAGGAGTATTTATTGCACTTGTCTCAGAGACATGGCCATGGAGACTTGTTGGGACAGTAGAGTGTACATATACATTTTGTCCAGAACTTCCGAAGTTTCCAGGAGCTTCTCATTTTGAAAGGAACTCTCTTCCTGGAGAGAAGTCATGTGGTTAAGATGCGAAGAGAAACCAAAGAGGAGTAGTGTGAACCATGTTGTCCTCCATGTTTCTCCTACAGAGTCATGAGGAACTGGGCACTATCTGTGATGGCCAGCCAGGAAAGCAAGAAGAGTAAACACTTTATAATATGGAGATGTGTCCAGAAAAAATGAGAAGAAATATAATCAGACAGGCCAAAAGATTTGGCTTGGTGACTTGACCAGAATCCATGGCATAGCACCTGTCTTCCACCTTGCTTTCAAAGAATGCTTCCTAGGAAGAACCCCAGCTCATATAGACCCATCCAACCATTCTACCTCTCCTTGCCCCTTTGACTGATGGGGGGAAAGTTTGAGGAGGAAGAGGGACAACCAAATAGCTGGGGCCCTCATAACCTAAAAACAGCGTCCTTAAGTGCTCATTTAGATATTGCATATTCCTCACCATTCAAGTGCGTGACTATTCATAATGATTTTAGTCCAAACCAATAAGCCACCCAAAACCAAAAAGGTTTGTCCTCAGTTTAGGATGGCTGTAAATGGAGCAACAATCATTACCAAAGATAAGCAACCAAAGCACCTAAAATGTACACAAGTCAGCCACAGTGAACAGGAAATCCAAAATGTTCCCTTTGTTCCAGAGAATATTCTCCCTCCACTACCATGGCTCAGATGGCTGCCAGTATGGCAGCAACAGAGAGAACAGCTCATCATTATGTCCCATTCTCTCCAACTCAAAATAACTGACTAAGGAAGATGTCACATGCATTTTTACAATCAGGTGCCTAATTATTGTCTGTCTGATGAAAAGGTTACAATGTTGATGAAAGTGCCAAGTGAATAATTTCAACCTGAGTCATCTTGGAAGTGATGGAGAAGTTGCTAAAAGTCCTTCAGTGATTTCATAACTTGCACTCATCTCCAGAATGAGCACAATTATTAAGGCTGGAGCCACAGCTGAGCTTCATCCTGTCTGTTGGAAGATGAGCTGAGCGAGATCCAGAATCACCAGGATTTAAACCCACTGCCCCTGGGGCTATGTGATTGGAACTAGACTCAGGTTTCTGGTGCTCCAATTCATTTGGACTTGACCAAAGACGGTTTCCTGTTTCTAAGAAAAGATGGCAAGGAGTTCTCACAAGGTGCTTTAGAGAGCAAATCAAGTTTACCCTGGCAGTTGCCAAGGAGCAGTGGGCAAGAGAAAGGGGACTTGACCCTGTGTAGGTCTCTTCCCCTAACCCTGGCCATCCCAAATTTAGCCTAGGTCCACACTCAGTCTGTGATTGAGAAAAGATTTTGGTATGAAGTTTTTTCCAAATACATATCAGAATAGCTGAAAAACAAACAAAAAATAAAGAGGTAGTTGTGTCTGAGACCAAACAAATTTGAGATATTTGAAAACTATCTGGATTTACTAAGCCCAACTACAAGCTCTGATGATACATGAACCAGAAAGAAAGGACATGTGTGTGAAACACACTGAAGATTCAGGGAGCAAATGTATTCTTTCTATCTCTCTCTCCATCACTTTCTCCACCTCTCTCTGCAGCTCTAGAAATCACTTTTCCAGTGATATCACATGCTGTTACTATGGTCACAACTGTTATGGCAAAACAAAACTGGTTGATCTGTATCCTAAGGCTAGCAACCTGAGGCATAACAGAGGGCTGAGGGGAAGAGTGAGGGATGCTGAATTCCATGAAGTCTGCCATTCTTTGACCACAGGCCTGGACTGAATTTGTTGGGTACACAGAGACAAGGCAGCTGGGCCACTGTGGTAGAAATGGAGACCCTATGATGGAAACCCACAGGTAGGCGGAGCTCGTCCTCCTCCAAGATGAGTCTGGGTCAAGATGTTCATAACATCTGCACCTTCCCCCATCCACCCTCACCTACCACATGCCTTCCTTCTCCAACCTAGTTCCATTTTCTACACTTAGGAACCCATTAACTTTTTTCAGGGCAGCAATAACTGGACCAGCTCACAGGAAAATATGTGAAGTGGATTGATTTTCTGCCATGGCTCTGCTTTGTAAACCAAATGCTTTGTCCTTCTCCTTAACTGCTTCTCTCCCTTCTCTCTATTCCTCCCACCTACCAGGAGGATAGCCATCAGCCAAATCAGGAAAAATAGCTTTGTCTAACAAAGAAGGTTCCTTTTACAAAATCTCACTTAACCTAAGCTTTATTTTCTTGAAACTTGAGCTATTCTAGAAAATCTGTGACATGTGATCACCATATCCAGGATACCAGGGCTTCACTCCTTAAGAAACAGCATGATATGGCATAAAAAGTGTTAGACTTAAACTCAAAAAGACCTAAATTCAAATCTGTCTCTGACACTTGAACCTCCCTGAGCCTCAGTCTGCTTATCTGTATAATGGGTACAATAATAACTATAGTGCTTATTTTTCTATCAACATACATATGTAAGTATATATGCATGCATGCATGTATGTATGTATGTATATACACACACATGCAATAATAGGTGCAGCTAGGTGGTCCAGTGGATAGAGCACTGGGCTTGGAACCAGGAAGACCCTTCTTCATGAAATCAAATCTGGTCTCAGACACTAGCTGTGTGACCCTGTCACTTAACCCTGTTTGCCTCAGTTTCCTCATTCATAAAATGATCTGGAAAAGGAAGTGGAAAACCACTCTAGTATCTTTGCCAAAAAAAAAAAAACCAAAATGGGGTCACAGAGAGTTGGACATGATTGAAAACAACTGAATAACAACAATTGGCAATAATATATATATTAGAGCTAGCCATATATAGATGTTATCAAGAGATTGCTATAATACAGAGATATATTCATATATATCTTATGTAGTTATAAAGAGAGGGATAAAATAATAACTATACTACTCATCACAGAGTTATTGTGGGACTCAAATTGAATGATGTATATAAAGTGCTTTCAATTACCATATAAATGCCAATTATCACTGTGATCTTTGGTTGATCAAAACCCCTCCATCCAGGGGCCTCTCTGGTTTTTTGACAAGGCCATAAGATCCTGAGAACTTCCTGTGTCATAGACAGGGGCCCAGTAAAAATGCAGGGTTTCTTGAGAAGGTCCTGATTGAAGTAAATGGGAGGCTCAAGCCTCTGGCTTTTGGTACCATCAAATAATTCCACACAAACATCATTTAAAAACCTTCACAACCTAACTTAGATACTCATTAAACCTTATTAGACAATATTCCTCTCACTCAGTCTTTGGCCCAACCAAATTGGCCTTCTTCCTGCTTCTCACATGCATCATTCTGGCTTCAATTTCTGCTCCCATTTGCCTAGAATGCACCTCCGTCTCACCTCCGCCTCTTATATTCCCTAGTTTCCTGGAAGCTACTAGTGTATCCCCCATAGATAGATAGACAGACAGACACATAGATGATTGCTAGAGAGATAGATAGATAGATAGATAGATAGATAGATAGATAGATAGATAGAGATATTTTGTCCAGGTCTGTGGTTTTCTTTTTTGAAGGGATCACTCTTCACTGATACAGATCGGCAGTTCATCTATGATGTGCAGTCTTAGAGAGTGCCCTGAAAGTTGCCTATGGTCCCACAACTAGCATGTGTCAGAGACAAAGTTTGAACTCAGGTCTTCTAGGCTCTTACCCTGGCCATTCACATATAAAATCACCCTCACTAAAACTGTTGTTGTCATTTTGTTATTTGGTGGCCAAATTATGTATTAGAAGCTTTCTTTCCTGGACTAAAAGATGACAAATCCCCACACTATAAATACAGACCTCAAAATATTCTGTAGATTTCAATCAAAGTATTGTACTGAAACGGGGCCATTATCCTAGACTGCACAATCATCTGGACACATATTGATTAATAAAAACTTAATAATAATATTCGTTATTATATGCCATCATCCAAAGAAGTATAATCTACCAATTACCTGGAGCAAAATGATTTAAAAGTGCAGACTTGACTGAGGAGATATTAAAATAGTGTGGAAATAGGATAAGGAATACATCCTCCTTGATGTCTGCTTGCTATTAGAGACACACCAAGGACACTTTCAGTGAGCCTAGAGAGGATGAATTTACATTCTAATACTTTTATTCAATCACAAATAGAAGCTATTTTATTAACCTGTTAAACATTCCCTCAAACATTGAACATAAAATAATAGCAGTATAGTGAGTTGTCCCTAGACCATTTTGACTTAAACTCCATGGAAAAAAAGATGAAAATGAGATTAAAATTATAAAGAAATAATAGATACATTCATAATAAGCCTAACCAAGGAGATGAAAATTATGTGAACACAGGATAAGGTGAATGGCATCCCTGTTGTCTTATCTATTGTTGGAGTTTTCCTGAGGAAGCTTTCAGTGAGCCGACAGTAGATCAGCTTACATTTTAATACTTTTAATTCCAATAAAATTTTAAAATGCATAATTGCATTCAAGAAAATGCAGTTATTTTATCCACTTATACAATAACCTGTAGAACACTGGAAATAAAAGAAGTGCAAAATAGTGACTTGTTCCAGGATCATTTCTCTTTGAACTTCACTGGAAAAAATAGGAGAATGAAATAATAATAACAATGATAAGTTTCATGAAAAAATGACAATTTCTGACAAAAAGTTCAAAAACTGGAATTGTCCGATGTAACTGGAAGTTACCTCTGAATGGAGCCTATAAAACGACTAGGAGTCAAAAGTGGAACTGAAAGATCCTCTATCTACATAAACAGAATCAACATGTCAGGAAAAGCATGTCAAAAATGACCACATCGTGCAAAGATATTTATAGACATAGAAGGTTTAAGCTGGCGATTCAGATCAAGTCTCCAACCAAAAGAAATCATGGAAAGGTAATCCTTGAGGAGCCCAGATTTATTGATTAATACAGATTATACAAGGAAAAAATAAAAACCAGGACATCATTGCAGTTTGTAAAAATTTAGGACCGCCCCTACACATACCAAGACATGTCCTGGTGGTCAGAATTATCCATTAGAAGCTTGCTTTCTTTAATAATTTAATACATGAAAAATCTTTTTATTAAAGATGCAGAACTCAAAAGATCTTTAAGAGTTCAACAAATAGGGGCATCTAGGTGGCACAGTGAATAGAGCACCAGCCCTGGAGTCAGGAGAACCTGAGTTCAAATCCGACCTCAGACACTTAACACTTACTAGCCGTGTGACCTTGGACAAGTCACTT
>CM053588.1:139567063-139589243 GCA_028646515.1 Pseudochirops corinnae
GGACAATTTAATTTTTGTCTTTGCATCCCCAATGCCTAGCGTAGCTACTAGAACCTAGAAGGCACCCAATAAACATTAAAGTGCATCTTCAGCAAAGTGAATTTTGTATAGAATATGACTTGAAGTTGCTCTTGTCTATATTTACTGATTGTGCCACCTATCAGTAAAATTTTAGCTGTGATCTAGCCTTGAAGGTTGAGAATATTGATTGTCCAGAGTACCTGTGGCTTACCTCCTAGGAGAGCGGCATTTTATGAACTTAAAAGTATTCTTTGCAGCAATTTGGCTTTCTCACACATTCAAAACCCTCAAAAGACATAGATACATGGGCGGGGGGGGGGGGGGGGGGGGAAGGGGGAATGGATTATTTCAAAGAGAAGTCTATACTGAACAGTTTTGCAAAATTCACCTAAGTATTGTATATATTCAGTAACAAGGATGCAATTGCTTGTTATCTTGGGGTTGGGGGTCAGGGAGAGTAACTGGCTCAGGGCAGGTATTAATGGTTATCCTGAAAAATGACCTTAGGCTAAGCTACCATTACCCAGCAAGATACCTTGTAAAACACGGTTGAAATTTTCATAGGCCAGCTCAAATTTTCATGAGAGGTTACCAGCTAGTAACCTGATTTTTCTTTCTCTTTTCTTCCTTCTTTTTCCCTGACAGGCTACCTGAATGGTTGAAAATCATCCCTCTCCTTCTCCAACCTCTTATTTTTTGTAAAATTAGTTTACTGTAGTTTTTTTAAGAAGTGTCTCTTTGCTTAGTTTTTCAGATTGTTTATTTTCCCTTCCTGTTTATTCTGACATTTATTTTCTGATTAGTTTAGATTCATTTAAGTTAAATTAGATGAATTTCTTATTCTAATTTCTGACAATACACTTATTTGTCTCTTCTTTAGTCTCTCTGTGGGATTAAAGCTTCTGAAGCAGCATGTCTGAGCTCTCCCTTTTATAGTCAATTTCTGTTATTTCTTTTGTTGACCTTAACCTAGCCACCTGTGTGTGTGTGTGTGTGTGTGTTGTGTGTGTGTGTGTGTGCACATGCACTGTACCTCAGTCTTTAAAATATCAATTCATGAGGAAGCAATGTTGGATGGAGAAAGTACCGTGCAGTAGGATCATAGGAGTTACTCTGCCTCAAAATTCATGAGATCAGGTCCTAGCATCTTTCCCTACCATACTCAGTCTCCAAATCTAAAACTATGTCATCTTCTGTTAATATGTCATCCTACCACTCTGGGTACTGGGAGCCCTTAGGAACTCATATATTTCCCTCTTAGGAAGTTATCTAGAGAAATATAATCATTTCTTTAAAAAGATCATCTCAATGTGCAAATTTTAAACAAATCATGTTATGAAATTTCTCTCTTACTACAGACTTACATGGAAACATACATGTTCTTTTCTATGGAAACATTCTGTAGTGGCATCCTTTCCTTTCCCCTTCTGGAATCACACACACTTTTATAGTCCTCCGTACCTTTTCCTCTTTTCTTTCTTTCTTTCTTTCTTTCTTTCTTTCTTTCTTCCTTTCTTTCTTTCTTTCTTTCTTCCTTCTTTCCTTCCTTCCTTCCTTCCTTTGTTCCTTCCTTCCTTTCTTTCTTTCTTTCTTTCTTTCTTTCTTTCTTTCTTTCTTCTCTTCTTTTTTCTTTTTTTTTGGGGGGGAGGGGGTGAGAGGAGGGAAGGCAATCAGGGCTAAATGACTTGTCTAGGGTCACACAGCCATTAAATGTCAAGTGTGTGAGGCCAAATTTGAACTCAGGTCCTTCTGACTCCAGGGCTAGTGATCTATTTACTGTGCCACCTACCTGCCCCTGATTCTCTCTTTTGTCTTGCTTTTTTTTCCTATTTTCCCACAGTCCCCCATGCACTTTTTAAATTCCCTCCCCAACTTCATCCTCTCTCTTAAACCATGCTCTTGCTTCTTATCCATGCTTATTTCTGCTTTGAATTCAAAATACAGATAACATCAAACTCTTTATTTGCCTGAATGTGTTCAGCACTACAATGCCCAAATTAGGTAAGAGTGAGATAACATGAAATAACCATTCTTTCCACCCCTCTTCTATATGTTTATATTCTAACGAACCCCAAATATGAGAAATGTTAAGTTCCTCCCTCTTATTCCTCATGTTTTGCTATAATGTATTTCTTTTTCCTTACCTTTTCTTTTCTTTCTTAAAACTAACAAAACATCAAAACTATACAAAAGGCATATTTTTTCTTTACTTCTTCTTGACTTTTAAGGACAACAGGATTCAGGAAGGAAACTTGCTTCTTCTATCCTTGACAGAATGTGAAGACTTAGTCATCATTTCTCCATTCCACTTGCTGGAAATTATTTGTCTCTCTAAGTTTCTCTGATCTCTTCTGTTCATGTTTCAAAGATTCTGTCCAAATCTGATCTTTTATCAAGGAAAGTCTTCTGTTTTTTAAAGAGGTCTATTTTTTTCTAAAGAATTTTATTCACTTTGGCAAGTTTTTCTTTTCCTATTTATAAGCCTTTGGGGACATCATATTGCAATATTATATTTTCTTTAATGTAGGGATAGCCTTGTCTTGTATGATTCTAATTATTGTTCCTCAGTACTTGAACTTAATTTCTAGTTAGTTATATTTGTAGGGTGCGTGTGTGTGTGTGTGTGTGTGTGTGTGTGAGAGAGAGAGAGAGACAGAGAGACAGAGAGACAGAGAGAGAGAGAGAGACAGAGAGAGAGAGAGAGAGAGAGAGAGAGAGACTTGGAAGCTCTGGATTTTGGTTATGACATACATAGGGTTTTTTTCAAATTAGGTTGGTTTTCGTGAAGTGACCAATGGATTCTTCCTATTTTCACTTGTCTTCTGGTTTTAAGATAACTAATATATCCATCCAGACAACTCTCCAATTTTCAGCAGCAGTTCTGCTTTGTTTGGACTCCACAGAACATAATAATCACCTGAAATCTCATCACTATACTGACTGATTCAGGTTTTGATTTCAGAGGACAGTCTAACCTAAATTATCTCTCATTGTCTTTTTTCCAGTCAGTTGTTTTTGATAATAAATACCTCACATATTCTGATTTTTCAGTCTTTTGACTTTGTTCTGATACTTCTTATCTCATGAAATCATTGACTTCTATTTGCTTCATTCTATTTTTCAAGGAGTTCACTACTCAGGTCATGTTTTCTATGTTCTGGTTGGGTTTTTTTTTTCATTTAATAGTATTTTATTTTTTCCAATTACAGGTAGAGATAGTTTCTAACATTCATTTTTATAAGATTTTAAGTTCCAAATTTTTCTCCCTCCCTCCCCCATTCCTCAAGACAGCAGCAACATGATACAGGTTATCCATGTACAATCATGTTATATGTATTTCCGCATTAGTCATGTTGTGAAAGAAGAATCAGAACAAAAGGAAAAAAGCAAGAGAAAGAAAAAGCAAAAAACAATGAAAATAGTATGTTTCAATCTGTGTTCAGACTCCATAGTTCTTTTTCTGGATGTGGATAGCATTTATCATGAGTCTTGGAATTAATTGTCTTAGACCATTGTATTACTGAGAAGAGCTAAGTCCATCGTAGTTAATTATCACACAATGTTGCTGTTACTGTGCACAATATTCTCCTGGTTCTGCTGACTTCACTCAGCATCAGTGTGTGTAAGTCTTTCCAGGTTTTTCTGAAATCCACCTGCCCATCATTTCTTGTAGTACAATAGTATTTCATTACATTCATACCCCAGAACTTATTCAACCATTCCCCAATTAATGGGCATCCCCTCAATTTCCAATTCTTTGTCACCAAACAAAAAGAGCTGCTATAAATATTTTTGTACATGTAGGTCCTTTTCCCTTTTTTATGATCTCTTTAGGATACATACCTAGTAGTGGTATTGATGAATCAAAGGGTATGCACAGTTTTGTATTCCTTTGGGCATAGTTCCAAGTTGCTCTCCAGAAACAGTTCATACCTCCACCAACAATGCATTAGCATTCTAGTTTTATCACATCTTCTCCAACATTTATCATTTTTCTTTTCTGTCATATTAGCTAATCTAATAGGTGAGGTGGTACCTCAGAGTTGTTTAAACTTGTATTTCTTTAATCAATAGTGATTTTGAGCATTTTTTCATATAATTATAGTTTTAATTTCTTCCTCTGAAAATTGCCTGTCCATATCCTTTGGCCATTTATCAATTGGGGAATGATTTATATTCTTATAAACTTGACTCAGCTTTCTAGATATTTGAGAAATGAGACCTTTATCAGAGACATTGGCTATAAAAATTGTTTCTCAGTGTTATGCTTTCCTTCTAATCTTGGTTTCTTTGGTTTTGTTTGTGCAAAACTTTTTAAATTTAATCAAAATTATCCATTTTGCATTTTATAATGTTCTGTATCTCTTGTTTAGGCATAAATTCTTCCCTTCTCCATAGATGTGACAGGTAAACTGTTCCTTGCTCTCTTAATTTGCTTATGGTATCACCCTTTATGTCTAAATCATACATTCATCTTGACATTCTCTTGGAATACATTCTATTCTCTTCTAGGCTATTTATTGTCCTTTCATTTTTTTTTCTCTCTCAAGACTCTAGTTTCACTTTTTATCTTTAATTTCTCAAATCTACATTTGGGATGAATTTGCCCATAAGACAGAAATGAATAGCAAATTAAAAATTTGAATTCAAGAATATGTAGGAAAAACAATAAAAATGAGAGATACACACAAAGATAAAATAAAGGGCTGGAGTAGAATATACTATGTAAAAAAAGAGGAGATGTAGTAATCATGATTTCAGACAAAGTTGAAACTAAAATAACTTAATCAAAGGAGAAAAACAGCGAAATTACACTATGTGTCAGCAATATTACTCAATATTGTTTTAGGCCATTTAAAATAACTAGACGGTGTAAAATACCTGAGGGTGTACCTGCCAAAATAAACACAGGAAGTATACAAATACAAACATAAAACACTTTTTATTAAAAATAAGGTCAGATCTAACTAGAGTAAAATGTATTGTTCATGGGTAGGTAACACCAATATGATTTTTTAAATGATAATTTTATCTAATCTATTCAATCCATGCCAATTAAATTACTAAAAAAAATTATATGAGTTAGAAAAATAATAACAAAGATCATTTGGAAGAACAAAAGATCAGGAATTTCCAAGAAATCAGGGAAAGATGTAAATAAAAGAGATTCGGCTGTAGCAGACCTTAAACTTTATTATAAGGTGAGAGTATTGTTGAAGTGTAAAATGGATAATTGTGATTATTTTAAATTAAAATTTTCTTATATAAATAAAACCAATATAGTCAAGAATAGCAGGAATGCAGAAAATTGGTGAAAAACGTTCGTAGACCATCTGTCAGATATCATGTGATTGTGTTGAAATATTGCTGGGATGTAGGAAATTACGATCTGGTTGATTTTGAAAGACATGGAAAGACTTGGACCTATGAAGGAAGATGGTATCCACCTTCAGAAAAAGAGATCATAAGTGGAAATATGCATAGCATGGTCTTACACATATGTGTATGGATGTATATGTATACATATGTTTATGTTTACAGATATTTATATGTGTATAATACATATATAGTATATATTGTATATAATGTATGTGTGTATATCCATATTTATAGCTTTTTTTTTTCCGCTTTTTAGTGTGCTGTCCAGATTTGTCATAGTTTTCCTTCTAAGGATCAAGCATCTTTTAATTTCATGACTGCAGTCACCATCCACAGTGATATTGAGCCCAAGAATATAAAATTTGACACTACTTCTATTTACTCTCCTCCTATCTGCTAGGAAGTGATGGGACCAGTTGCCAAGATCTTAGGGGGTTTTTTGTTTGTTTATTTTTGTTTTTGTTTTTATGTTAAACTTCAAGTCAGCTTTTATACTTTCCTCTTTCACCTTCATCAAAAGGCTTCTTAATTTCTTTTCGCTTTCTGCCATCAGAGTGATATCATCTATATATCTGAGATTCTTGATATTTCTCCTGGCAACCTTAATCCCAGCTTTTAATTTATCCGGTCTCATATTTCACATGATATACACTGCTTATAAGTTAAATAAGTTGACAGCCTTGTTATATGCCTTTTTGAATCTTAATGAGTTGTTCCACATTTGTTTCTAATTATTGTTTCTAGACCTTCATACAGGTACCTCAAGAGACAAGTAAGATGATCTGATACTCCCATCTCTTTAAGAACTTACCACAGTTTGTTGTGGGTTATGCAATCAATGGCTTTAGTGTAGTCAATGAAACAAAAGTAGATATTTTTCTGGAACTCTCCTTCTTTCTCCATAATCAGTGAATGTTGACAATTTGGTCTCTAGTTCCTCTGCCTTTTCAAAAACCAGCCTATTCATCTAGTAATTCTTGGTTCACATATTGCTAAAACTTAGCTTGCAAAATATTAAGCAAAACCTTGCTGGTGTGTAAGATGAACACAATCATACAGTCATTTGAACACTTTTTGGCATTGCCCTTCTTTAGGAATGGGACATAAATTGATCTTTTCCAATCCAGAGACCATTGTTGAGTTTTCCAAATTTATTGGCATATTGAGTGCAGCACTTTATTGAACAGCATCATCTTTTAGGATTTCAAATAACTCAGGTGGAATTCTGTCATCTGTACTAACCTTATTGTTAGCAATATTTCCTAAGATCCATTTCATTTCACTCTCCATGATGTCTGGCACACCACTGTGGTTATCTTTGATATTAAGGGCTTCCTTGTATAATTCTTTTGTGTGTTCTTGACCTCTTCTTAATCTCTTTGGCTTCCGTTAAGACCTTAGCATTTTTGTTTTTTATCATACCCATTTTTGCATAAAACATTTCTTTGATGTCTCTAATTTTGTTGTAGAGATTTTTTTGTCTTTCCCAGTCTATTGTTTCTAATATTTCTTTGTATTACTCATTTACTAAAACCTTCTTATCTAATCTCTGGAATTCTGCATTCGTTGGGTATCTTTCCCTTTCTGCTTTTACTTTTGTTCTTTCCTCAACTATTCTTAAAACCTCATGAGACAGCTATTTTGCTTTCTTGCTTTTCAATTTTTTTTCCTTCTCTTCTTTCTTCTTGGACTTCTCTAATACCCACAGTCTTTCTTCATTGTACTCAGAGTTTTCTGGTTTATTCATGTATAATGATTATGGGATTTGAAGATCTTCCGTGCCCCTTGAACTTGCTCATATAGCAGGAAGGAGAGGGGTAGGAGGAAGCTGGAGCAGAGCTAAAGCCAGTGAGGTGACTGGAAGTAGCAGTAGCATGAACTCCTTTTTTTTTTTTTTTTTGAGCCAGCCAGAATTTCTGCTAAGGACTCCTGCTGAGGACTGCTGGGACTGGAAACTGCAGGAGTCAGGAGCTGCTGGGAGCGAGCCACATGGACACTGAGCAGTTGCCATGAGAGAGGAAAGGAGGATCTTTGCCTGAGGTAGCCTATTCTGTTTTGAAGGCTTGAGAATGTGGGTGTTTACTGCATTAACTATGTGTGCCAACTCCATAGCTACTATAATGGCTTTGACTTTCTGGTTTTGGGACTCGGGTTTCTGGTATTTGAATAAATGTTCTAGCTATGTTCCCCATGTAGAGAGCCTGTTACATTTTGTGATTAATAACCAAATCAGCATATTTATAGTTACTGTAGGCATTGTGAATGCTGCATTGTTGATACATCATGTCTCCAGCTTTAGTTACAGGATTGGGACTTTGAGCTAACATCAGGTTCTTCTGCCTCTCACTCATGAATGGGGTATCTGGACCATTGTCTTGCCCTTTCTGCAACCTGGATGCTGTTGTCAATGCCCTGTCACAATTCTAGATAGGGTAACTAGTTCCTAGTTCCCCTCCCTTCCCTCTTCTACAGCTCTGACCAAAATGGGGCTAGAGATTAAACCAAACCCTAATTTTTGTTTCAATTCCTATTTCCATTTTGATCTCCTGGTTATGTAACACAGGTAATAAATAGCCTTGGCCCTGTCACTGTCTTAATCCCTTTCATCTTGTGTAATCACCAATTAGGAATTAGCTTAATTTTCTGCTGACCTGAGAGGCTCTGACTATATATCAAAGGTCATACTGATTTTAGGACTCCTGAAAAGTACTAGGTCATCCCTCTCTCCTTTATCTCCTGATAAAGACATGGAATGTCAGAGATCGTGCTGCTTCCAGTCTCTTGGAGGGCCTGTAGACATTCATTCACTGTCCAACCTCTCTGCCTTATCTCTACTGCTGTATGTAGTGATGTCATTAGATGGGACTTTATTCCCTGCCGTGGCTTCAGTAAGACAGTGTCTCTGCCTCTAGGTGCCATTAAGCAAAGGTTGTGATAGCTCAGTCTTTCCGGAGTGACTCCTGCCAATGCATCTACAGGCTTCCATCTATCTTCTTACTTGGCTCTAAACTGGACAGAGAAGCTTACTGCTGTGTTCTTTAGGTTTTTGCTTAGGTTGGCATTCTGTTTCATCTTTATGAGAGCGTCCATTTCTTATTGGTGCTAGGCTTAGCTCTAAACTTTCAGGTTTCCATCTTTGTCAAAATCTCCTTCTCCCTTGCTGTCGAGAAATTTGTTGAGATTTACTTTTCTTTTAACCATTATAGCATTTGTTCTATTGTCCCATAGTCTCTATGGAATCTACAAACTGTTCTTTCAGGTGATAGCCATTCATTTTCTTTCTTAGTGTACTATTTGTTCCAAATGTTTTTCTTCCTTTATAGGTTTTAATTATTCTTGTTTTTATCTATGTCATCTTCCCTGTTATCAGCTTATGGGCTGTATTTTTATTTAATCTTTTAAAAATTGATTTTTTTGATATTTCAGGGTTTCTTTCATTGACTTTGCTAATCCTCTCTTCTCTTCAACCTCTCCCCTCTTATGCTATAGCATAGTTCTCCCAGGATGAGTGCTGGATGGCCTCAGGTTCCTCAGGTCAGGTTCCTGGCTGAGTTCAGATCTTTGACCAGTTTAATCTCCACGTGAGGGAAGTCTGGACCAAGCTGGCTTTTCTGATCTATGTTCCCTCATGCCCAATGCTCTGTTCCTTTTTAACCTTTCTCTCTAAGCACATCTTCTGCCATTCCAGAGTCTTCTGTTTCCCCTTCTTTTCTCCTTACTGTAATTGGGCTACCTCTTGCAAGGTTGGGAGGGGTGGGATGGTTTAGCCAGAGCTCCTGTTGCCAAGAAATATCCACAGATGAAAACTAGGTCATAAGTCTACAAGTTTGCTTTTGCTCACTGGAGCAGGCAGTCAGCTGGGGGTAAGGGTGTGAAATGAGAGCTCTATGTATTTCTAGTATCAGTTCCAGAGGTCCTTAACTTTGTATGAGGATTCTGTCTTCTTACCTTAGAATAAGTTGGAGGTTCTCTCTATCTGGCACATAACTCATTTCTTTTGAAGATTTGCAGTTGGAGAAGTTTATAAAAAAACAAATATGTGATCATCTTGTTAGTCATGTTTTCTATGTAATCTAGCTTATGAGCAAAAATAAATATATCAATAGCACCGCTAATCATGAGGAGAGGCATAACGGCCACGTAGCACACTGGCCAATAAGAAGGCCACCCTGAATATGGGGGGGGTGGTATTTCAGATCTTCCCACTTCGTAGCCAGAACCATACAGACTATGCAACTTGATCTCTCATTTCACACAAAATAGCTAAATAACCGTGCTATGTCCAAAAAGTCACTAACTTTGAGTACCCTTTGACCCAGATAGATATAGATATAGATATGAAGGAAAGAACATACATATACACACACACATATACATACACACACATACATAATATATATAATAATTTTTATCTATAAATAATTTTTAAGCATGCACGTGCATACATGTGCACACATGTTGTTTACATATACACATATAAATATACATATTGTGTGTATATAAACTCTTTTTGTACTGTCAAAAAAGTGGAAACTAAGAGGTCCACCATTAGTTGAGAAATGACTGAGCACATTATGGGGTGTGTGTGTGTGTGTGTGTGTGTGTGTGTGTGTGTATACATATATACATGCACATACATACGTACACTCATGTTGTATGTGTGCATGTGTATATACATATACACATATCATATACATACACATACACACAGATATAAATATAAGCATACACATATACATATATGGATATAGTTGTGCCATAAGAAATAATGAAGTCGATCATTTACAAGTCAAAAGACTTGTAAGAACTGGTAAAGCCAAGTGAGTAGATCCAAGAAAGCAATTTATATAAATGCAACAGCATTGCCGAAACAAACAACTTTTAAAAATTTAAGAAAATCAAGATGGTAAATTAGAGGCAACCTAGCAGAACTCAATCTTCTCCTCCAAAACAAATTTAAAGTAATTCCTCAAATCAAATTTTGTAGTGGTAGAGCCAACAAAAAGGCAAGGTGAGATATTTTTCTGGCAAAAGAAAACTTAGGTGGGTGGAAGAAGTTTGTGACAGTGGGGTGGAAATCTGTCCATAGCTCAAATACATATTGGCAACAACTTTGGCCATCAGCAACCTCTGGAGCTGTTAGCCAAGAGATGGTATAGGAGTTGGAGAACTGGGTCAGGAGGAGATTGTAGAGGACCTTTTGTTGGTACTAAGCATAGCCGGCACCGATGGGCAATTCTATTGCCCATAAGCAGTTCTGGGTCACAGTTTCAGGGTGAAAATATATGCTGAGGGTCAGTTATAAAAAAGCAGGGACCCTCTTTGCACTTCCAAAGCACAGAGAGGAGTAATGCTCATGGCTACAGGGGATCATGGGTCCATCTTGAGTAAAGAGAAGAGTATAGATCATGAGAACCGTGACCATAACTCTCCCAGGATCACACCAATGTGGAAGCACTAAAAACTCAAAGACCACAGAACTAGTTCTATAAATAGCAGCACAAAAATGCCTGAAGCTTAGGATACTGCCTCCCCATCCCCAGGTGAGCAGAGTCCAACTTTAGCATAAAGTTCAAAGTCAAGAAGTCGACTAGAAAAAATAAGCAAACAACAACAACAAAGAATTTGATCATAAAAAGGCAGGTAAGATCAAGACATAAATGTAGAAGAAGACAACAAATTGGGGGAACTACCAAGACTCAAAGAAAAATGCTAATTGGACTCAAACTCAACAAGAATTCCTGAAAGAAAAAAAAACCTAAAGAAAGATAAGAGTGGTAGAGAAAAAAATTGGGGAAAGAAATGACAGTAGTGTAAGAAAATTATGCAAAGATAATTAACAGCTTGGTAAACAGAGGCATAAAAATGCTGAAGGAAATAACACTTTAAAAACCAAAATTGACCTAATAGTAGTAAAAAAAAAAGGGGGGGGGGAAGTTTATAAAAGTTGATTGAAGAACACCTTAAAATAATAGAATAGGCCAAATGGAAAACCATGTACAAAATCTCATTAAAGAATATAATTCCTCAAAATTTAGAACTGGGTAAATGGAAGACAGCAAGAAAGAATAAGACAACATCAAAAGAATGAAAAAAAAAATAGAAGAAAATGCAAAATATTTCATTAAAAAAAACAACTGACCTAGAAAACAGGTTAAGGAGAGAGAATTCAAGAATAATTGGACTACCTGAAGCCATGATTTTAAAAAAGCCTAGAAAGAATCTAGACATCATATTTCAAGAAATTATCAAGGAAAACTGCCCTGATATCCTAGAACTAGAGGGTAAAATAGAAATTGAAAAATTCCACTGGTCACATCCTGAAAGAGATCTGAAAATGAAAAGTCCCAGGAATATTATAGCCAAATTGCAGAGCTCCCAGGTCAAAGAAAAAATACTTCAAACAGTCAAAAAGGAAAAAAAAAAAATCAAACATTATTGAGTCATAGTCAAAATCACATGAAATTTAGTGGGTTCCATGTTAAAGTACCTGAAGGTTTGGAATATGATATTCCGAAGGCAAAGGAAGCTAGGATTACAACCAAGAATCACCTACTCAGCCAAACTATGTAAAATTCTTTGTGTGTGGAGTGGGGGGGAATGGATATATAATGAAATAAATGATAATCAGGCATGCCTGATGAAAAGAACAGACCTGGTAGTGATATTGCTGAGTCAAAGAGTATGCAGTTTTATAGTCCTTTGGGCACAATTCCAAATTACACTCCAAAATGGATGGATCAGTTCACTACTCCACCAACAATTCATTAACATAACTATTTTTTCCCCGTTTCCTCTGGCATTTGCCATTTCTAATAGATGTGAGATGGTACCTCAGAGTTGTTTTAATTTTCATTTCTCTAATTAATAGTGATTTAGAGCCCTTTATATGATTTTAAAGAGCTTTGGTTTCTTCTTCTTAAAAAAACATGTGTGTTTATATCCTTTGACCATTAATGAAGTGGGAAATGGATCTAATTTTTATAAATTTGACTCTGTTCTATGCTCAGTGCATATTTGAGAAATAAGGCCTTTATCAGAGAAACAAGCTGTAAATTTTTTATGATTTATTTATTTTCAATATTTTCTTCCTTTTAATTTTTGAGTTTCAAATTCTCTCACTCCCTCCAAACTCTTGCCCCACCCACTGAGAATGCAAGCAACATGTGAAATAATGAAAAGCACATTTGATATTAGCCATATTTTTTTAAAGCAATGAAAGAATGTATTGTGTCTTGTAGTACTATAAGAGAAAAGGTAGGCTAAATAAAATGACAAGGTCAAAATATAAGTGAAGGAAAATGAAGGAAACATGAAAGATAACACATATATACATATATATGTATATATACAAAAAATATGGACAAAATTAACCTAATATATATTAATGTCATATGTCATTCTGCATAATATATAATAAGCACTATAAAATTATATGAATAAAAAAGAAGAAAGTAAATAGCAATGTGTTAGGTTTTTTGCTGAAAATAACTTAAATTTATTGGATTTCTTATTGAAATTATAGTATCTGACTATTATAGTAATAAAATTATACCACTAAATATGGAATGGCTGATTTTACTTTGTGAATTACTTAGTTTACACTACAGTTATAAATAATGTTGGCATTCATAAATGTGATTAAATGCAGTAATGAAGTTTAAGGCAATTACAAAAAAAAAGAAAGAATTAAGAACTCCGATCAAGACAATGACCAACCATGATTCCATGAAAACTAATGTTGAAGAATGCCACCTACATTGTGACAGAGACTTGATGGTCTATAAATATAAAGAATGAGACCCATGTTTTTTAATGTGGCCAATGTGGAAATTTGTTTTCTAACTAAACGTATTTGTTACAAGAGTTTTATTTTTATTTTTGTTTTTTTCCAGTGGAGGAGGACATAAGACAGAGAAAAAAATGAATGTTTATTAATGGAACGATGAAGTGAAGGAGGATAGAGAATAGGAGATGGGGGCTGAAATTGCGATTTCATAGGTATAGGGATCTCCCTAGATGAGGGGCCTCCTTCTACTAAAGTGGATCAGTACCTTCTCTGCAACTTATGGTCTTAGAGAGGTTCTAAGAGCACTGAAAGTTTTAAGTGACTTTCCCAGAATTACACAGTTGGAATAATTTCGAGAAAGGACATGAATCCAGACCTTTTTTGTGCTGAGGCCAGCTCTCCTTTTACTATGCCACGTTGCTTCTCATAAGTGGAAGAGACCATCACACATACAGTCTCAGGAGAGACTCATACAGAACTCAGAAGACAACACAGACACTTAATGAGATGACTAGCTCGTTCTTTACAGTGGGCAAAATACTGTCCCCTGCCATTTTAAATATATATTTTTAACTTTATTCCTTTTGTTTAGTTAACTAGAAAATCTCTGCCCTCACTTCTTCTCCCTTTTAACTGCTTACATTTGTTAGGATTTTTTTCCCTTTCATTCTCTGTACCTTTTCCTAATCAAAAAAAAAAAAGTATATCTTTACCTCATTCTCTTCCTTTTCTGTCTATCCTAGACCTTTGTTCTTTGATTCATAGTCTTTATACTTATTTGTTCCTCCTTAAGTCTCCTTGTGTTCCTCATGGAATTAAAATGATAAAAGCCCTAACCTGAGTTCCCTCCTCTAAATAATTTCTGTTGCTGACTTGTAAATCTTGTCCCCTCTCTCCTTTTTTTTCTGTTGTACATCACTCTTAGAAGTATCAATTCCTATCGATTCCTATTCCCAGGAGACGTAATGAGGGTAGAAGGTTGCCCTTCTCATGATCATTTTCTTTCCCATTTGCCACAAAAAGTCTCCTTTGGGCAATGTGGGTTGGCCCAAGCTCTATGTTTCCTCCTCCCAAGGCAAGATGTTGTCCTTGGAAGCAAAACAGCCTCAGATCATCCTGATCATCAAATGAATCCCTTTTAAGTAATCATCTCCCATTACTATACATATATATCTATATCTTTATCAATATACGTATATATACATATACACATATACACATATACAGGTACACATACATACACACATACATACATACACATTTATATGTATATATTTTCTACATTCCCCTTTCTTTCCCTGTTTAAATCCTATTCTTTATCACCTCAATCACTTTCCTGTTTACCTTCTTCTTGCTGAGAGATTGCAGTAATCATATATGCTTAGTTGTTTACTATTGGCCCCAGAAGTTCTGATTTACCTGCCTGTTGACTTGATTAGAGAACATCCCATAGCCTATCTCCCCTCTCTCCTTTTAGTCAGCTTCCTATTCTGCACTTTAATCCCACAAAATACATTGATTGGTGAGGGATGTGATAGTCCATGGTATTTCAGACAGGCCTGTTTTTCCATAATTACTTTTATTTCTTTAAGTTCTGCTTACATCTTTTTGCCCTTGTGTAATTTTAGAAAGAAAACTCTTTTTTCTTAATTTTTATTTTTTTTTAATTTTTAAAAACATTATTCATTTATTTATTTTTAGTTTTAACATTTACTTTTATAAGATCTTGAGTTCTAAAGTTTCTCTCTTCCCTCCCTTCCCCCCATGCCAAGACTGGGTATTGAGTTTCTTTGTTCTTTAGAATATATTATTGGGAGCCAAGATGACAGAGTAGAGACAATACTTCAACTTTCTCCCAACATGACTGTCCAATCAACTTTAAAATAACGCCTCAAATCAAATTCTGTAGCGACAGAGCCAACAAAAAAGGTGGGGTGAGACATTTTTCCTGCCCAAGTCAGCTTAGGAGGTACTCAGGAGGGGTCTGTCACACCAGGATCGGAGCCCAGAGCCCAGCAAACACAGTGACAACCCCAGCAGCTGGAACTTTGGGAACTTTCAGCCCAGAGACAGTAACTGGCCAGAAAATGATTACAGAGAACCTTTTGCTGGCAATGGGTGCAAAACTCTCTTGTATTGTCCATATGCAAATGAGGGTCACAGTTCCAGAGCCAAGAGAAACAGCAGCACTTGCAGTCACAGAGGAGAAGAGGACGTGGTTGAACTGCTGGAATCTGAATGCAGATGGAAGTATATTTTTCACTTGATTTTTCTTGCCTATTTTTTTTTTTTTTGCAACATGGCTAATACGGCAATATTTTTATATGATTTCAAATGTATAATTGATATCATGTTTCTTGACTTCTCAATGCATGGGGGAAGGTCAAGGAAAGGGAAAGAATTCAGCACTTAAAAAAATCTTTTAACAAATGTTAAAAACCAATAAATAATAAATTTTAAAGGAAATAAAATTTTAAAAAGAATATATTTTAAAATTATGTATTATATCCTTCTGCAGTTTCTGGTGAATTCAGAGTAGTCTTCTGTCATTCAAACTTCCTTTTTTTTTTTTAATGTCTTTTTCCTGGTAACTTGTAGGAACTAGAATTACTCAGTTTAACCACTGTGTCTTGGATTTGAAGTGTAGGTTATTTCTTGTTTTTTTCTTCTGTTAGTTTTGAGTCCTTTCTATTGTTGCTTTACTTTCTGTATTCAGAAATTGTGGGCAGTTTTCTTGTGTTATTTCTTGAATTATGCTGCTAAGATTTTTAAAAATTTATTATATTTATCTAGGAGGTCTAGGGTTCCTAAGATGCTACTACACATCCTATCTTCAAGATCAATGTGCTTTGTTTGTATAGAGATTATGTATGTGTGTGCATGTATATGTGTAAGTGTGTGTATTAACATTATTGTTTTGGTTTCTCTTCTGGATTGTCCTTCACCTAAATACATTCATATTCTCAATCTGTTGTTCTGTCTTTTGCTTCTTCGAGGAGACTTGACACTATTAATTCAAGGTTTTCTGTTCTTCTATTTTTGTTGTTGCTGTTGTTGTTGTGCAGGGTATATAGTCTGCTATTTGTTTCATTTTAACTTTTTTTCAAGATTCTGAATTATCTTTTGAATGATTCAGGAAGATCTTGATGTTCTTTCCTTTAGATCTGGTGCAACCCCACATGATGGTACCCTGTCCCAATTGCTCTCTATTATTACATTCTCTAGCAGAGCACTGCTACAGCATCCAGAGCATGGATTTGCCTTCCCATACTCAGTCTGGAAAAAGTAGAAGTCTGCTACTTATTGCCACTGAATGGTAGAGCAAATATAGAGGCAAAGTATAATGGCAGAGAATGCAGTAGCAGCAGGCAATGTGTTTAAGTGGTTCCCAGAACACAAGTCGATGGATTGAATTATGTCCCTACCACAGTATTGTATGGATGATGATGACGGGATCTTAAAGGGTAGATTCTGAGTGATCTCATTAGAAATTAGCATTCTTTTCTATTAATTCATAAGACTTTCACTTTGTTAGGTAGAATCAACAGGACTTGGTAATAGATTGAACATGGAAGGAAAGAAAGAAAAGGAGTGGGGGGGGTATTAAAGGATGATGCCTAGTTTTAAAGGCTGGGTAGTTGTTGAAGATGGTACTTACTCTCATTTGTAATAGGAAAGATAGGAAGAGGGAAAAGATAATGAGTTCAGTTTTGGACACATTGAGTTTATGAAGTCTAGGATATCTAGAAAAGGAAACTGAGAAGGAATAGTCAGATAGAAAAACAAGAAAAGAACAGTGTCATAAAAACACAGAAATAAGAGAATATCAAAAGAGGTGATCAACAGTGTCAAAGGCCTCTGAGAGATCAAGCAGGAAGAGAATTGGAGAAAGGCTATAAGATTTGGCAATTAGAAATCACTGTAACTTTGAAGAGAGCAGTTTCAGTTAAGTGATGAGGTTAGAAGACAGACTACAGAGTTAAGAGAGTGAGAGGAAAGGAAGTAGAAGCATTGACTATTGATAGCCTTTTCAAGGAGTTTAGCTCTGAAAGGGAGGAGAGTGAGTGAGTGAGTGAGTGACAGCCAGTGTCGATGGAGCAAATGAGAGGTTTTTGAGGATGGGGGGAGACGAGAGCATGTTTTAAGGCAGTAGGAAAGCAGTCAATAGACAGGGAGAGAGTGAAAATTAATAATATACAGATAATAGAGGGGGGAAATCTGCCAGAGAAGATAGGATTGAATGGGACAACTTGTGTTTGTAGAGGGGGCTGCTTGATAATGACTTCCTATTGACTTGTCATATGAAACAAGCATGAAGGATGAGACAATGGTAGAAAAGATGGTCCTTCTGTTAATAAGTCAAACCTCCACATTTGAGTGAACTATGATGAAGGGGCTGTTAGAGAATGGCCTCATTTTTTTTTCAGTGAAATATAAGGCAAAGAGATTGGCATAGAGTGTAGGGGAAAGGAGAGCCATGGAAGGTTTAAGGAGGGATAAAAAGTTTGAAAAAGCCAAAGTAGTAAGATATGAATCAGTTTGGGACGTACACAATGACTGCTCTGTGGCAGGGAGTGTCCAGTTGAGATTATGCAATGTAAATTTCTGGTCTGGTACTGTGCTAAGTCTAAGAATATATATACAAGCAAAAATTAAGTCCCTGCTCTCAAGGAAGTTCCATTCTGATGGAAGGGAGCTGAAAAGGGCAGGGGGATCTGAATGTTGGAGACTAAAGTACCTGCCTGCTAGCGTAAGGTGGAGAAGTAGTCCTGGGAGTGCTGAGCTGGGCTGAGTTCTAGTCTTGAAGTCAAAAGGCCTGAGTTCTATTTCTTTCAAAGTTTTAGAGCTATCTAATCTCTTCTTTGTGCTCTGATTTGTTGATCTGCAGAATGAGGATAACAATACTTTTCCAGTTTCCCTTGTAGGGTTGGTCTAAAGACAAAATGAGATAATGCTTCCCCATTCCTCCCCAACACCCCCCACCAAAAAAAAAAAAAAAAGAGTAAAAGAGCTATATAACATGAGGGAATTTTAAAGGATATAAAATTAGATTTGATAATTATTCCCTGCAGTGACTTTAAAGGACCATATCCTGTTCCCTCCTACTCCCCTCCCTTCTTTATTTTTTTCCTAGTCTCACATTTTCTCTTAATCATTCTTCCAACTTGGCTATTTCTTGCAATTCCTTGAGTGATCTTCCCTGCCTCTATTTACTTTCCTTTCATGCCTGTGGGTGGGAAACTTGGCTCCTCAGACCTCAGTGCAATAGAAGTGGCACTGACTAGAGCTGAGAAGATGCTTTCTCATGGCTGAGCAAAGTCCTGTCCTCAGCAGGATTGCTAGGCCTGGGGAGCTGACTTTCTCTCTCTGGGGTTAGGGGCTCAGAAATCCTCTGGCTTCCCCTCCTCTATTGTCTTCACCAGCCTCCCATGGTTTTGTCTCTTTTTAGTGGGAGAGGAGAAGAAAAAAAAAGAGCCTTAGGGCCCTAGAGGCTTCTCAGTGATTTACGGAGAACTTTACTCCACATGGACTTCCCACTACAACTGACCCTGGGAGTCAGAGGGAGTAAGTTGGGGGAGAGAATCATAAATGGCTAGGGAGATGAGAAACAGATGTTTGAGACTTGCATGAAGGGAATTCTCCCCTTACCTTTCCCATTCCCACCCCCAGGAGACTGGAAGGAGGGTTGTCCCTGGACAGCAATCATTCCACATTTAAGCACTCCGCCCAATACCACTTCCTTACCTGGGAGGCCCTCCATCCTTTTCCTGCCTCCTGGCAGCCTGCCATGTAGGCACCTAGCCTGCACGGCATACCTGGAGCTGTGTCCTGCTTCTCACTGACTATTAGACTCTCCCTTCTATTTCTTACCATCACCCTGACCTCAACACATTTTAGCTAATTAACTTTCAAATGTTAACTTCACTTGGTATATTTTTCTTTTAACAGGCAATTGCTGAGGACCTTAAATCCTTGAAGGCCCAGAGAAATGCAGCTCTAAGGGCAGAATGTAGGGACTGAGAGAAATATTTGGAAGGATGTAGGTTTGCTTATAGAGAAAATCCTGTCCCCTGTCTCTGCCCCTCCCCCCTTACAGATATACATTCTCTTCCCATCCCATAATGCCACCAAAGCCTTTTCAACCCCTTTGACCTATTTCACCAGCTCTTCAGGCCAGTCCTGCTGAAAAGATGAAAGCCCGATTCTGGAAGAATGCTGCAGGGAGCCTGATGTCATCCCAGAGGCATGAGGCCTTTGCCAAAGGGAAACTCACAGGCTGCCTGCCCTTGACCAGAAAAACAAAACAAAACAAAACAAACAAAAAAATAAACCCAATATAAACAAACTCACCAGTGGGAAGATGATCACAACTCGGAGAATCTGAAATAATTGGGGCAAAAAGAAAGGAAGGAATCTGTTTCACTTCCTATCTGCACTCACTTTTGCTTTCACATGTTCTCTGCAGCCATTTTGGCTGGTAGAACTCAGAGTCGGGAGGATCTTAGAGGTCTAACCTCCTTTTAACAAAGACAGAAATTGCCTGGACCTCTCTCACCCCTCCCCATTATCTAACTGATAAGACATAGCATTTTCTTGAGCCTTTTTTATTTCAGTTATACACTGAGCCACAGGCTTTAGATCAAAAAGTTCCTGATTTTGAATCAGGGCACCTGGATTGGAATCCCAGGAGTGCCAATTATAACCTATATGACCTTGAGCAAATTACTTAACCTCTCTGGGCCTCAATTTCCTCCTCTTCAGAGTAAAAGAACTAGATAAAAGTGACCTCTAAGTTTTCCTTCCAACTGAAAATCTATGACCCTATGATCTTCTGGAAGTAAACTTCTAAGACAGTTTGGACACTTACTAACCTGAAGTGTGGTATACTAATTCAAGATTTAGGGATATCACTTGTGAATTTCCTCTTCCAAATAATTTATTAAAATGTGACTTGAAGACAGCTGTAGTACCAATCCCCAGGGAACTCCATGGTTTACATTGCCATCTAAAGAAACGACCATTAATCTCTGACTGTTGTCTTAGGATCATGAGTAGACAGACCCAGAGCATTATAAAGCTGATAAATCCAATCCCCTCCTTTCATCAAGCAGGAAGCTGTGGCCCAGGGAGGTTCAGCAAGTTGTCATGTTCACATGTCCATGACACGTAGTAAATAACCATTCTGTGACTGTAACAAAATTGTCTCTCTTATTCCTTTGCTCCAATCTGTGGTGACAGTGGGGGAAAAAATTATGCTAATCTCTAAGTAGGTCAAATATAGATTAAATCTGCCTCTATCTAAAAAAAAATACACCCCGTAAATTTCGTATTAGATTGTAATGGCAAGCAAAGAAGTACTTAGCTCCTTGTTTCAGCTATTTAATTATTTAGCACCTTGTTTCAGTTTGTTTCTTTTGAGCCTTGCCCTGATTGTATCAAGTCTTTGTTGAGAAACAGAACTTGTGAAACCCACAGCAGGAGGGACTCACCAAAGACAGGAACAGGAAGGATGTAAGAGGCGGGAAGAACAGGGAGGAGCTAATGATCAGATAAAAAGCTGAGTACAAGCTGAGAGAGAACAGAATTGAGAAGTGAACACTTGTGGTAGCTGCACTCTGTCTATTCTGTCTGTGTTGATTTTTGTTTGTAATACTTTGTACAGAAGCCCTGGGACCTTACTGGAAGCCCGGGAAAGCGATTTTCTGGTTGTCTGTTTACAGAAATCCTGGAGGAAGGTTTCAGAGATTCCGAAATTATACTGATGATTTGTGTTGAGTTCTCAGACCTTGTTTGTGGGTCTGTGTTGCTTTCACAGGTAGATAGCAAATTGATGATGGTGCTGGCAATGTGCATGAATGTTGTTTTGGCTCTGTTAAGCTTTGTCAGAAACAGAAACTGCAAAGGCCTTGAGGTGGACTGGACACTGTGAACTTCAGTATGGAACTAGATGAGGAGCTGAATGAGTGTAATAGTAATCAGTTTATCAGATACTTAGCACTTGGTACCTGGGGCTAAGTGTGGAAGGTGCAAACTCTGTCCCACTATTGAGAAGGCAGGAACTCCTATTGATGTGTAAGAAGGGGATTGGCTGAGCCCCTGTTGATGTGGAAGAAGGGGATTGGCTGAGGTATGTATATAAGCAAGAATTCCAGAGACAGAGAAACAGAATTGGAACGTTGCTCTGGGTGAAAGAAGAATCATGGAGACTGAAGCCGGCTGAGAGAGAGAGAGTTTCTCTCCCAGGATCTAGAAGCTGAGAACTGAGATGGAGTTTTCCTGAGACCAGAATCTGGTGAAGGCTGCCTGGAAGGCTGAGAGGGCTTGCCTGGAAGGCTGCCTGGAAGGCTGCCTGGAAGGCCAATATTCCTTCTGGATCCTAGGGCCAGCTGAAGTGCTGGAGGACTGAAGAAACATGACCAGGGTAAGACTTTGTCTGTTTGTGGCCTGGCTGATCCTTGAGTTCCAGGCAAGAGAAATGGTGAAGAGTTTAAGATGTGCTGGACCCTGTGAACTTCATTGTGTGCCAGGGACTGCCCTGAGGACTGGACAAGGACCTGGGAGCTGTCTGCTTCTGAATCCAGGTGACTGTTTGGTGGATTCGGGAGGGAGCCGGGACCATGGAAGGGGATCCATGGAATCAGAGAGACTACCCAGAGTCAAGATGAAGTAAAGGCCTCCCCTTGGATGAAATTGAGGTTTTCTGGACACCGAGGGGTGGAGGGTTTGTGTGGTTTTCTAATGACTGTATTTGTGATTAAGATATTTAGTAATTGTGAATCTAGATTAGTGAATGATTATGTTAATGGTTGCCCCATGAGTGGAAGTGTGATTATTCTATTGAGAATTGATTGAATGATTAAGTATTGAGTTGCCCCATGAGTGGAAGTTTGAGTGTTCTATTGTGAATTGATTGAATGATTAAGTATTGAGTTCCCATGAGTGGAAGTTTGATTCTATTGTTCCTTGTTCTAAATATTGTGGCCACTGTAG
>CM053588.1:139589743-139639656 GCA_028646515.1 Pseudochirops corinnae
AGTTCTACATATAGAATCAATCAGTAAGAATTTATTATATAAATTATGTACTAGGTTCCAGGGATATGGAGGTGGGGGGGGGGGTGTCAACTCTGAGGAGTACTATTACATCTCAAGGTTCTTTTGTATTTAGGGGCATCATTCTAAGCTCAGAGACACAGGTACAGTCAAGCTGAAAGAATGGAGCATTATCCTTACCAGGTGCTGCCTTTTACTGAAATCATGACTCAGACTCTCCTTACCTGTCTGGAATAGATTTCAGGAGGCCATGTAGATGATGTCATCTATGGATCTATAAACCAGGTAAATTTCCCTCTTGTCTCTTTTCCAGGCCCAGCCTCATCCTCTCTGGGAAGAATGATCAGTTCTCTCCCCCTTGCAGGAATCTACTACTCTTATAATGAGGGATAAAATTGATTTTAATTCCCATATTGACAACATAGCACAGGTGTCTGTGAATAGTTTTTACTCCATTTTGTCTACATCTAACAGAGTTATGTGTGCCAGAATATGTCAGAGTTGTCTGAGGTCAATGTCACTTAAAAAAAATAATCTCAGAAAAGGGTTCTCTGAAGGTTCATGGAGAGTTGGCCCCTGACTAATTGCAGAAAGTCAGATTAGGGGAAAGGTCCCAGGGTAAGAATATTGATAAATATTGAAAGCTTCTGTTGAGGCTTCCAAGAGTCAGTGTACAGAAATTTCAGATCGATGTGACTCAGTCTAATGGGAAGAGGACTGGATTTGGGGGTTGATTCAACAGTTTGCTAGAAAGCTTGTATAGACTTGGGCAAGTTTCAACCTCACAATCCCTCTGATTCTTCATGTGTAAAATGGAATAATAATATTAGCACTACTAATCTCACAAAGTCATGGTGAAGGAAGCATTCTGTGAATTTTAAAGTTATTTTCAGAGCTAGGGTCTTTTTCCTGATCTAGAATTAAACCCTTTTTCCATCTCTTTTGACTCCTGGCTAAAGCCCCAGGTATGGACCCATGGTTGCCTTTCCCTTATCTCTTACCTTTCCAGTTCTTCTCTGGATTCCCTGTCTAAAGAGAATTTCCCTCTTCTTTTGACTCTGAATCAAACTGAGGTTCTTTATTGACATAGTTCCATCATTCCAGATATCCACCCTCCACACACCCCTACTATGTTTCCCTCTGACAAAAGGCCAAGGCCTTGGCTCAGAGAGGCTGCCAACAGGGTGGGGAAGGGACTTTCAGTTTGCATGGTTCATTCATTTCTGAGTCTGCTGGCTAGGCTGCCTAGATTTGGGGGCTAATTACTGCCAATTGTGGGAGCGTTGTGCTTTTTTCTATGATGAGTATATTTGTCTGCTGGGAACTGGATTGGAACCAACAAATTCAACTGCAGAAGGCCGTTTATTACACACTAGAGATCCAACACACACACACACACACACACACACACACACACACGCACGCACGCACGCACACACACACACACACACACACACACACACACACACACACCCTTGGCTTTCTTACCATATACTCAGTGTTGTGTTGAAGAATATAGGCTCAGGACTAGCCTCCCACCCATGAATATTTCCCACCCACCACCACCACCACTACCAAGACAAATTTCTTAGGTGTCAATAACAGGGTCTTTTGGAGATGGACCTTATTATAAGTCCCTGGTTGCTTCTGGCTGTCAAACAGAAGGAATAGCAGGAACTTTGCTTGACCTTGTTGAAAGTTTTTCCCAGAAATGATTGACAACCCTTTGATCCAAAGGTCATACTCCTGGGCATATACTCCAAAGAGATCAAAGACAGAAAGGTCTCATATATAACACAAATATTCATAGTAGCCCTTTTTGTGATAATAAAAAAAAAAATAGAAAAAACTTAGTTGTCCATTAACTGAGAAAAAGCTAAACAAATGATGGTGCATGAATGTAATGGGATATTATTACCCTGCAAGAAATAATATATATATGAGGAATTCAGAGAAACAAGGGAAGGCTTGAATGAATTCATGCACCATGAAGTGAGCAAAACCAGAAAAACAATGTACACTATTAGTGTGAGTGAAAAGAACACTAAAATGATACAAGTCTTAATTCTTAATATCATAGATTTAGATCTAGAAGGGACCTTAGACCATCATGAGTCCAATCCTTCATTTTACAGATGAAGGAAGACGGATGTTAAATTATAATGACTAATCTTTAACGCCAGAGAAGAGATGAAGAAATGTACCTCTTCTCCTTGACAAGGAAGAATGGGGAGTATGGGTTGGGTATAGAATACTGCATGTGCTGTCAGATGTGGTATAGAATCATAGGTCTAGAAGGGACCTCAGAAGTCATCCAGTCTTAATCCTTCATTTTACAAATGAGGGGAATCTGAAATCTAGAAAAATGAAATCGTTTGCCCCAGTTCACAAAAATAAAGTGTCAAGAGGTAGGATTCAAACATAGTTCATTATCCTCTCTATTGTACCACATTGTTTTTGATTGGTTTTTTTCAACTGCTTTCTTTTGTTAAAGGGTCAAACTCTTTCATTATGTGCACATCACGGTGAGGGGAGAAGCAAACTGGAAACAATCGCGCTAAAAACGAAAGGTATTAATTAAAAAAAATTAAGTGGCACAAAACATGGCTGGCGATTTTTAGCTGATGATAACACATATATTCACAGAGTTGAGAAAAGTTCTTTGCAAACTTTGAAGTGCTGTAGAAAACCTGTCGAAGATTCTGAGTCAACTGAGACGCCCCCCACCCCACCCCAGCCCTGCAGCTTCTTCCATTCCATACCTAAGTCAGAATCCCCTCCCTAAAATACAGAGCAAGTGCTCACGCAGCCTTTGCTTGGAAAACTCCAGCGAAAGGGAACCAATGACCATCCAGAGCAATCCATTCAGCTTACTGACAGCTTCTTAACATGAGCTATTAATCTTATTATTCTGAAGAAGTACTAACTGATCATCTCAGTTCCCACTCAAGCTCCAAGAACTGAGTAATATGAGATAGAGAGGAGTAGAAAGTGTTTGTGCCTTGGATAATTAACCATGAGGAGGGGAGGATAGTGGTATGAACTGGAATAAGAAGGCTTTCTCTAGTTCAGGAATAAGGTGTCTTTGTAGGGCCCTGTAGAAGCTTCAAGTCAGGTGAATGGCTTTTGGAGAATTGTAGATACTATGAGTGTGTAACCTGACCAACCTCTTTAAGAATGTAAGCTCCTTGAAGGCAGGGTCTATTTCATTTTTGGCTTGGTATCCCTAGCATCTGGTCCAATATCTAGGACATAGAAGGCTCTTAGTTATTGCTTATTAATTAATTTATTCCCACCAAGCTTACACTCAACCGGAGGTACATGTCGGGATACAGAATTCTGGGATTTTATATATGTGCCCACATCTTACCAGAAGCCTCCCAAATACTTAAACACCAGAGTAAATGAAAACACTATTGGCAGCACAAAGATCCCTTAAGGTTTGTTTTCCAGAATGGAAAATAAAGGCATTTCAGCCTTTCCAGGGATAAAAATAACTTGCCGTTGATTTTGAAATCCCTTCATTTTTCTCCCACAGACTAGACCCATACAATGGCACTTTGTGTGAGGGGCTTTCAACAAAGGCCAGCCAGTCTCCCCACTCCCCATTCTGCCCACCGGCAGGCGGAGACAAGAGGGCTCGGAGTCTTGGTAGGGGGAGACCACGTTGGATGGGGCCCAACATTGCTGTTGGACACCATTCAGATGTCCCCACTCGAGGGAGGGGGTAGAGACCCAGAGAGGAAAACAAGCAGTACAAGGAGTAGAAAATGCTGAGTGTCAGAGCTTGCCTGGCCATATTCTGCGTTTCCATCCCCTCAGAGCCAGAAGCTGAGGCTGCCTACCTGCATATGCAAGAGCCACCAGGGCTTAGAGGCCTGGCCTGGGACCCTGGTGCCTACAATTCAGGCCAGTGAAACAAGACAAGAAGGAAGCTGACTCCCCTCTCTTCAGGCTGGATCAGCAAGGATTTTTGATTGGAATTCTTGACTACTTAGGTTTTGCCTTCCTTTAGAAAACACAAGATAAATTGAGGCACTGGATTGTTAAACAACTGGGGGTGGGGGTGAGGAGAAGGGACAGTGGGAAGAATTTTGACATGTTCCTTCTGGCAAGTGCTAACTATAGAAATTTGAGATGTGTGTGTATTCTGGAGGGGGTGGAGGGAGCTGGGGAGAAGAAGGAGATGGGGAGGCAGAGAGAACAAGCCAGATGGTAAAAAATTGTGAAGGTAAGGAAAAAAGTAGAGGAGGAGAGGGCCAGAATTTCCAAGACATGACTAAACAGCTCAGGTGAAAAAGACTTGGGGAATTTAATGGACTCAATAGCAGTTACTCAGTATGAGTCAACAGTGTTAAATGACAACCAACAGTTAAAGTGTTTTATTTTATTTTTTTTGGTCTAGACCTGTGATTGAATCAGTGTGGGGAACTCCTGATACGGGAATACCCTCTGGTGCTGATCACCATCTCATAATTGTAGACTTAGAGATATCTGAGTTCAAATGTGAACAAAGTCACTTCCTTAGCTGTGTGACCTTGGTCTAGTACCTAACCTTTCTCAGCCTCAGTTTTCTCAAATTAAAATGAGGTTAATAAAGGCACCTCCCCCAAAGGGTTGTTGTGAGAATAAAATGAGGTGATGTGTAAAGCACTTTGTAAAACCTATGGAGTGATATAAATTCTAGCTTTAATTATTAGTTCTAGAGATTTACCCAGTGTGCTGAGAGGTAGTGACTTATCCAGGGTCTCCAAGCCAAGATGTGGCAGTGTCAGAACTCATAGCCAGGTCTTCATGTCTGTAAGGCGAGTCCTCCAGCCAGTAAGGCAATGAGGTGGCACAATGGTTGGAGAGCTGCACCCAGAGTCAGGAAGACCTGAGTTCAAATATGACTTCAGAAACCTACTAGATATGGAGTCAAAGTCATTTAACCTCACTCTTCCTCAGTTTTCTCATCTGTAAAATAGGGATAATAATAGTACCTACCTCATAAGACTGGTAGGAGCCTGAAAGGAGGTAATATTTGAAAAGTGCTTAGCTCTTTGTGCCTGGTGTACAGTATAGGCACTTGGGAAATCTTTCCTTGTCTCCTTCCTTCCTCCACCCCACACTATCTCTCTACAGTAATCTTAGGCTGCAAGGTGTTCAGACCAAGGGAGGTGAGAGACATTGTGTTTTATTCCGTGGTCAGACCACAGCTAGATTATCGTGTTTAGTTTGGGTGCCACATTTGCAGATGTTAATGAACAAATTGGAGCACATCCAGAGGAGGGTGATAAGAATGATGAAAGAAATGGCATCCATGCCAATATGAGAACATGCAAAAAAACCATTAGGGCTGTTTTCTTTCAAGAAGAGTCTTAGTAAGTAGGGGCCATCAGGTAGAAGAATAATGCCTTAGTCAAGAGTATAATTATAGCAGATACTGGTATGGCACATTAAGTTTTACAAAAACGCATCATATATAGCTCATTTAATCCTCACAACAACCCTATGGGGGGTATGTAATAAAGGAATTATAACCCCCATTTTACAGATGAAGAAACTGAAGTCTATAGGACATTGAGTGACTTACCCAAGGTCACACACTTTGCAAGTGGCAGAACCAGGATTCAGTACCAGGTTCCAAATCCATATTACTTTCCACTATGCTAGGAGGCTCCTTGTTCTGATTGTCAGCAAGGAACAATGCATGGAAATGGGAGACAGGCAGACTTCCTCTCCATATAAGGAAAAATTTTCTAACAATCACAGTTGTCTCAAGTGAAATGGGCCCTGTAAGGAGGTAGTGACTTGCCTTTCACTGGAGGCTTTCATGTGATGGTGATGAATATATCTGGGATGTCGAAATGAAGATTTGTATAAAGATACAGGTAGTCAGAACAAGCACAAAGTCACCAGACGGCAGCCCATACACAAACATCCCCGGGCTGTTTCTGTTGCTGTACATGTGATTTGTTGTTGTTTGGCCTTCGTTCTGGAAGAGGACCCTGACGTCAGGGAGCTGATGCCATGACTTGAATTGGATTGAAGTGAGGGAGGATTGTGCAAAGTCACCAGCCTCACTTTCTCCCCCAGAGCCATTCGGACCACCAGTGGCCAGATACAGATCAGGGCAACTGGAGATGGCCCCAGATGCAGTGGGAGACCTTGGTCTTTTTAAGCTAAGGTCTTCAACAGGTCCCAGTTTGAAATTAAGTGATTACCTACCTGTATATGTGGTGGGGAGAAGGGGAAGGGGTTGAATTGCTGTTCTGCACCTGCCTCCCCCCTTTCAGCACCAGCCATGCTACTACTGGTTTCATTCCCTTGCCTAGCTGGGTCACCATAACCCCCAGGGTCCCATGGCTGTCATATCCCTCTCCCAGTTGCCTTTCCACAAAGGTCAGATGGGTTACACATCCCTAAATCATCTCCAGCCTCCACTCCAGTTCACCACCCAGACAGGTCAGACAAGTCAAGTGTCCTGGGTACCCAAGTCACAAGACTATTGTTTCAGCTAAGTGTAGGCAGGATCAGCTGGGGAGATCAATATTAAAAGTAGCTTCCAGCTAGCTGCCAAAAATTCCTATGGTAAACTTAGTCCTATCTATATCTTAGTCACAATCCTCTGATGTAACTTTCCATTATGTTCTGGGGGCGAGGAGGGGAAGAGGTGTTTCTCTTGTGATGCCAAAGAACAGTAGTTGGAGTTAAGAGTCAGAGAACTCTGCCACATTTCACCTAAGTGACCTTGGGTAAAATTTTTACCTCCCTGTTCCTCAGTTTCTTTACTTCTAAAATGCAGTAGTTGTTCT
This sequence comes from Pseudochirops corinnae, assembly GCA_028646515.1. Taxonomy (NCBI): domain Eukaryota; kingdom Metazoa; phylum Chordata; class Mammalia; order Diprotodontia; family Pseudocheiridae; genus Pseudochirops; species Pseudochirops corinnae. Next base: position 139,596,559 of record CM053588.1, read on the forward strand.
TGGGGACTTTGAAGGTCCTTTCCAGGTTTAAACCTATGATTCTTTCATCCTAGGACCCTTCTCACATTCTTTCCATCTTCTGATGCTCACAGAAACCCCACTTTCTCCTGGAGACATCCCATCTCCCAGTACCCTCTTCAAGATTTGATATGTCTATCACACCTACTGACCCACAGGGCTAGGAGGAGAAATTGGCTTTCTCTGCTCCTCCTTGTCACTTTCAGACATTACTCAGTCACCACTTTTTCCCCCTTAATTATTGATTTCATCTTGTCCAAATTATTATTGCTGTTATCTATGAACATATTGGTCACTTTCTTCCTCCTCAACAAATTCATCGGTTCCTGGCTCACTGTCTTCACTTGCTCTTTAAAAATACTTCATATTCTGAATTTTTTACTCTGCTCAACTCCCATGATTTTTTTCTAAGACATTACACACACACACACACACACACACACACACCCCTGCATAAGAGTCTTCTTATTCCACGTCACCTCTTCCCCATACACAGACACAAAGATACATAACTTGGACTGGCACCTAACTCAACTGGATTTTGCCCTTGGTGCCAGAATTTCCAGTTATGGCTCTGGGGAGAGGTTGGACTAAATGACTTCTGAGATCCTTTCTAACTCTGCATCTCTATGATTATGAGATCTGGGGAAAAAAAGATTAAGAATAGGAAGTAGGTCTTTTGGAGGGATATGTGGATTGGGGTTGGGAGGATTGGGGGGAGAAATTAAGGTAACAGGGACAGGGTAAACAGAGAGACGTAAAAAGAAAATAGTAAGATGGAGGGAAATTCAGAAATAATTATAACTGAATGTGAATGGGATGTTTATAGCAGCTCTCTTTGTGGTGGCAAAAAACTAGAAATTGCAGGGATCCCCATCACTTGGGGAATGGCTGAACAAGTTATGGAGTGTTTGTGACGGAATACTACTGTGCTGTAAGAAATGATGAGCTCACTGATCTTACAAAGACATGAAAAGACTTACACAAAATAGTGAAGAGTGAAGTGCTAAGAACCAAGAGAACAGTGTATACAGTAACTGCAATATTGTTTTGAAAATGACGAAGTTATTTTGACTATTACAAATCCACAAATTAAAAATAAAGAATATGTGAAAAGATGCCATCTGCATCCAGAGAAAAAATTGATAAATAAATGTATAGAATAATTTTACATATGTATATATGTGTATATATTTATATATGTTTATCTATACATGTATTATATGTTTATATTTCTATATATAGTTATCTATATGCACACACATATATGCATATGTATATATGTGTATGTATATAGTTATCTATACATATGTGCATATTTCTCCATAGTTATCTATATACACATACATATATGTATGTGTATATTTCTCTATATAGTTATCCAAACATATATGTATGTGTGTATTTCTCTATATAGTTATCTATACATGCATACATACATATATGCATATATGTGTATATGTATACCTATTTGTGTCTAATGGTAGCCATTTCTAGGGTTGGGTGAGGGGGGAAGGAAGAAAAAAGAAAAAATGATAACTTTATTATGTATTTAAAATGAATAGCAAGTTGTACATAACAAATTTACAGTTGCATGTGCAATCTTCTTTTTTCTATTATGCTATGGTATGGAAATGCTAGTTTTATTCCATAGCTTAAATTTTTTTAAGAAAAGTACAGGAAGTAGGAAAGATCCAGAGAAGGGGAGCAAGGCTAAAATTCAAGAGACAGATTAAGTTTACCTGGTGACAGAAGTCAGAATGATGTCAATGAAAGAAGCCACCAATTCTTTTGTCAACACCCTCCCCAAAGAGAAGCTGAGAGCAATGTCCCCAGATCACTTAGGTAATGTGCCTTTCTTGTTTTCTACTCCTCTAGTCTAAAATCAGAACCAAGAAAAGAGGAAGCAAAGAGATGCGGCCACTTCAGGAGAAAGCTAAGCACCAGGTAGAGTATGAAAGGAAAGGATCTTGGGTGGAAAACCCCCAAGTTCTAAGCCCCAGGGGTCTGTGCATAGATTTCAGGGGGTCTGTGAACTTGGATGGAAAAAAAAATAACATTTTTATTCATATTGACCTCTAATTGAAATGTAGAATTTCTTTCAATTATTTAAAAACGTTATTCTGAGAAGGGGTCCGTAGGCTTCACCAGTTTGCCAGAAGTCCATGGTACAAAAATTGCTAAGGACCTCTGATTCAGGACGGTAGGACTGAAAGCAGTAAGGAGCCTTGGAGGTCATCTAGGTCAAGTCTCATATTTTAAAGATGAGAGAAAAACAATTCCCACAAAGGTGGCGTGATTTGTCCAAGAAGCAGGTGGCAGAGCCAGGATTTTAACTCAGGTGCTCTGGTGCTCAGTCCTGCTACCTTTCTTCAGAACCACAACTGATCACAGGTGAAAAATGAGAACAAAGGATACTGACTTGGGGGGGCCAGAACTGAGCTTACTATGGGTATTATTAACAGGCAGTCTACTGTGGGAATGTTGGGAACCAGCTGGAAACTCTCTTTGCCACGGATCCCCACAATTGATCTGGCACAGATCCCAGGCTTCCCCCTGTGACCCTAGTTCCCAGGCCAAGGGCTAATTTGGGGACTGGCAGAGGAGCTGCTATGGAAGGTGGAAGGTGGAAGCTCGGGGGAAGGGAAAAGGACACAGTGTAGTCAACGGAACCCAAGAATCAAACCCAGAAGGGTATGACAGCCACGTGCTGGAAGTGCTAGGGCAGCTATTGAGGAACGCAGCTGCCGCACAATAGTGATAACCACTTTTTCCTTCCCCTCCAAGTCCATTTCCAATTACAGCTAGTTGGGAGGCAGGTGCCCAGGGCTCCAAGGAGCGATTAGCATCCTGATTGGAAGAGACAGCTGGTGTCAGCTACAGAAGGGCCTTGGGTCAGATCCATTTATGGATCAAATGGCTTCTCTCTGAAGGAGGAAAGGCAGGAGAAGGAAGTAGAGAAGCCTGGAATGCATAATGACCCACCACAGTCAGAAAGATGAAACTATTTCTTTATCTCCTTTGGGGCATCAAAGGGTAATCGTGACCATTCCTCATCAGGAAAGATATAAAAAGCAATAAGTTTTGTGGATTCTGCTATAGGACCACATTGAACAAAGGTATTACAAGGTAACACAACCTCCCAGTGAGGCCTGGAACATGCATGTTTCAGTACCCGGTTATGTCACAAAATTTCTGCATCAGTGGTTTCTCTCGGGATCCCAGTTGCTCAACATAATTGTCTTAAGTTCATTCCTAGAGCCATATGAGAAAAGAAAGGGTAACAGTTATAATGATAGATAGAGGATTAGATTTAAGACTCTGGAGGCTCTGGGTTCAGATCCTGCCCTTTGACATTGTTATTTTTTTTTGGAGGGGGAAGGCAAGATAATTGGGATTAAGTGACTTGTCCAAGGTCACACAGCTAGTTAAGTGATAAGTGTCTGAGGCTACATTTGAACTCAAGTCCTCCTGGCTCCAGGGCTAGTGCTCTATTCACTGCACCACCTAGCTGCCCGCTCTGACATTATTTACAATTTGACCATAGTCAAGTCAACTACAGGTGGTATTCCTGGAGTTCTGAAGATCTGAATTTGAATCCTGCCTCAGATACTTATTAGCTAGTCAAGTCAGTCCACCTCATTCCGTTCAGTTTCCTCATCATAAAATGGGCATAATTCACTATTCACGAGTTGTGAAAAATTAAATGAAATGACACGAGTAAAGCACTTTGTAAACCTGAAACGCTATGCAAATACTGGCTATAATCATCGTTATAATAATTATAATTGTTACTTAACCTTTCTGAGTTTCAGTTTCCCCATCTATAAAATTGTCAGGGTTAGACATTTTTGGCCTTCAACATAAGTCTAGAATCACCTGAGATCAGCTTTTTGCCCAGAAATTCACATTATAGAGGGTAGGCAGGCTTCTGCTAGACTTTCCTAAAGTACTACATGTAGTAGAATAATACATTTGTTAAAGTATGAATTTGGGTTCTCAGACCCCTGAAACCTTTCTATGGGTCCCTCCAACTCTAGGTTAAGAACCTCTGGACTAGATGATCTCTAAGAAGCTTTCCTCTCCTAACATCTAGGATTCCGAGATTCCCAAGAATAACGAGGCAGACAAACAGCCCAGTACTCCCTAATTACCATAATTAGCCTCCGGGAACTGGCCCCTTGGTATTTCACAACTTTCTTTTCAGATTCTGACAGATTCTCCCAAATCTACCTAGAGGGTGGTCAGTTAAGGGAACTGAGCGGAACAAACAGAACACCAAAATGAAATCAAAACAAAACAAAACAAGCCATCAAAAAGTCTCCAGTGAAAGCTCCAAGGTCTTCTCAAGGTCTCCAGCATAAGTTTGGGTTTTAATGAATTCTTGGTGGGTTGTAGCCGTAGCTCTGGTTATCTATTTGCAAAGGACAGAAAGGAGACCGATTAGCATATCAGTGAGAGTTCAGCTCCGGAATTTCCACAGGGCCAAATGAAGAGGAGTTCACATTGTCCAAATTGCTTTGTTCTCCAAGTGGGGCAGGGCTTCCCCTCTCCACGTACAATGAGAGTTATGGAAGCACTAGAAAGCCCCTAGACACAAGACCTTGGAGTTCTAGACTCACCTCAACATTCAGCCTCCCAGCTGAAGGATACAGATTTCTACTAGTCTGGATCTATATCCTGCATTGGACCCAGATGGTTCCAGAGAAGAGAGTGAGGCTGGTGACTTGGCCCAGCCCTGCCTCACTAAAATCTAATTCACTTGCAAGTCAAGACATTACCCGTTTGATGTCATTGGTCCTCTTCCAGAACAAACAACAACAAGCTGAAGAGAAAAGGTTTTACATTCTCCTTGGGTTCAAATACACTACTTTGAGCAAGCACCATCTTATCAGTTAATCCTTACCCTGGAAACAACCCAGTGTCTGGGCTGTTTCCTTCCCCCCTCAGCACTCCCTCCTCCAGGCTCACCAAATGCTAGAGCTAGAAGGCAGGGTTGGGGAACGTGCTACCTCGAGGTCACTTGTGGCCCTCTACATCCTCAAGTGCAGCCCTTTGACTAACTCCAAACTTCACAGAACAAATCACCTTATAAAAGGATTTGTTCTGTAAAACTTGGATCCTGTCAAAAAGCCACACCCAAGGACTAGAAGATATCAGTTCACCAAGGTATCAGTTCAGCACTCTCATTTTCTATATGAGGAAATTGAGACTCAAATAGTTCCTAGGATTTGCCTAAAATCACAAAAGTAATTAAGTAGAAGAGCTGGGATTCAAAATCAGGCCCCCAAATCCCAAAGCCTAAACTCTTTCCACTCCACTATTCTTAAAATACTACTTATTTTCTACCCCATCACTCTGTTCTCATAACCGTACAAATAATGCCATGAAGGAGACATGATTGTTCTTTCTGTGTGTTGAAACTCTTTCCTTTTCAAAATATCTTACTGTATACTCAGCACTGATCATGGAGCTTGAGATTAAGTACTTAATTAATATTTCATCTATCTAAATTAGCTAAGAGAAGCCAAGAAGAAATGGGCCAAAACTGCGCTAGAGGGGTTAGCGGAAATAACCTCCAAATTATGTTACTCACCCGTAAAGGCTGTATGTTTTCCCTTCCCAGAAGAGATGTAGGAATAAGAGAAGCAGGCATGTCTAACTGATGGGGAGCAGGAGAGAGACTAAGTGATTTTTCCAAATCAAAGGGAAAAAAATAACTTTCCTGGTTTGGGAATGACTGTGGGCCAAGTGTAAAGAGATGTTCAGCACCTTTCTGTTATCTCTTAATGTCTGCTGCATCTAGGGTGACCTGTTCTGGAGAATCAAAGATGGAGATTCCTGAGGTCTGTCTGCCAAAGGATTAAGGCTGTTATTTTGAGAGTCTTGTTTGCCCTGACACTGTAGGGAGTGGACAGGAGATAGATACTGGCTATCTTTTGCACCCTTCTCCATCTCTAACAAGTGGCCGTTGACAGCCTGCATGCTCCTCTGTGTCCATCCAGATGAGGCAGCCCCAGATGACCTCAGTGCCCTGAGGACACTGCAAGTGAGAGATGGGGAGGAGATGTGAATGAGAGGGATGGGAGCTGGAAGATGGGGTAGCACGAAGTCCAAGCTGGCTGCTTTCATTGAGAATCTCCCAATGAGTCATGACGGTTGGCCACTGTTAATTTCCTGGCTGCACAGTATGTGTGGGAAGAAGGGTCTCTATTAATCCAGATGCTCTGGAAACAAACACTTCAGGAGGATGCCAGCCCCAATCTAAGAGAATCAGCTTTCTCCTTTGGCAGGAAAGATGAAAATTAAGGGAAGGCAGCTGAGGAGAGAGGAACAAGGAGAATGGTGAAGTTGGGATCTGACTGCTCAGTCATTTTCTGCAGGCACAGCAGAGACCAAAGGAGACAGCCTTTGGCCATCTATGCACACTACCCAAAGGTTCTAAGCAAAGTTAGAGTACAGTAGGTTTTCCCCCACTTACGTCCCCTATCCGAAGATCTTTTCCATTAGACTTCTTCACCTACCCTAGAGGAAATTCCCAAGTTTTTGCCTTGTTCAGATCCCAAGAAGTTCTTTTCCACCTCTGGAAAGTGTCAGGAAGGAGCCTTTTGCTTCAGCCTGTGCAGATCATTGGGCTATTTCTCACAGTCTAAAAAAAAAAAAAAAACTAGAGGAATGAATGTGGGGCAGAGCTGGATGGAGCCAGGAAAGCAATGAAAAGGTAGAGCCACACCCTGGGGTCAGTTAGACACCAGGAGGGTTATTGTTTTGGTTATTTCTGGTCTGAAGATGTGGTTTGCGAGAAGTCCAAGGAAACTCCTGGGGAGAACCAAATGAGATAGCAAAGGAAAGCACTTTGAAATACCTTCAAGAGTTATGGGGATGCTAGCTATTACTGATTGTGATCACATTATTATTGTGATCACTGAGTCACAATCTAGAGGAGAGATTTTGAGGACCAGATATGAACGAAAGTTTGTGAAATGAGGTAAAGATACTTCCTCATTCTCTAAAGCAGGAGTTCTTAGACTGGGGTGTCTGATTTAAGAGGGTCTGTGAATTTGAATAAGAAAATTTTACGTCTTTATTTCAGTATCATTTCTTTCCTTTGTAACTTTATGGAATTTACTTAATAAGTGCTGTTTCACTCATTCATTCATTCTTTGATATGAATTCTATTGCTCTTCCATCCTCAACCCTTGATAATAATAACTAGTGATAAAGGTGTAACTCAAAGGAGCTGAAGATTCTCTACCCAGGCCCTTATCACCTTTTCCATCACATCTTCCATCTCGAATTCACCCCTCCATCCTGCCAGAGCAGCAAACACAGCAAGAAAACCACCAAAGTGGCAGGCAACGCTTCAAGTACGTCTCATCACTACCACTTCAATGCTTCAATCAGTCTCTGCCTCTTCCTAGAACACACAATTGTTAGTTGTCTCTAGTCCTCTCCCATCAGAACTCCTGACATAGACATCCCTGCCCCACCTCCATCCCAGTTGGAGAAATATTCTAAGCATGTTTTGTTTTAAGAGTTAGGGATAAAATAGTCACATCGAGGGATAGTAGATACATCATACTTCAGAAACCTTCCTAGACCAAATCCTTGAGACAGAAACCTGCTCTCTTATTTACTCAGGAGCAGAGTAGCTCAGATGTGGCCTCGGGTTCCACGGAAGATTTGAGTTTTTGCCCAGTTTTCTAGCTGAGAAATCAGAAATACAGGGATGTTTAGCACTCTTCCCAAGGTCACCCAGTGGGTGGTGGCTATTCAGCTGGGATTTAGAGCTCAAGCTTCTTCCCAGTTGCTAGTGAGGTTCCCTAACCACTAGACCACACAGCCAATGTTTAATGTATACTCAGCAAACCTCAAATTCCTGGACTGAAGAAATAAGATCTTCCCAAAACAGAGCTCTTTTTGTGAACCATTTCAGCCAAAAAAAATGTATGTATGTATAAAATGTATGTAAATATGTGTGTGTGTGTGTGTGTGTGTGCATGTGTATGAAATTCCAGCTGTAGGTTAGGATTCATGTTGGGAACACCAGTATTAATTAAAAGCATCTAACTTCTACAGTTTTGGCAACAAGAATAGAACACTACAACCTTGGATTTTGTCGTGGAGTACCTTTCTCCAAAGAGCTCGATTTTCTTTGCAAATAAAACTAAATTCATCTCATAGCACTCCTGTAAAGGATTTGTAGGCAGATACCATCATTCTAATTTTACAACTAGCTCAGCTCAATAATTAGCACAAAAATGTTTACTGAACTAAATTGCTTTGAAAGAGTGGCAGCTAGGTGGTGCAGTGAATAGAGCACCAGCCCTGGATTCATAAGCACCTGAGTTCAAATGCAGCCTAAGACACTTAACACACAAAAAAAAAAAAACTAGCCTTGTGACCTTGGGCAAGTCACTTAATCCCAATTGTCCTCCAAAAAAAAAGCAAAAAAAAAACCTTACAGAAATTCCTTTGAAAGAATTGAGTCGAAAAAGTTGGATGTCATAGGACCACAGATAGACAGTAAATTAGTGGCAAAGAAGGGAACAAGAAAACAAGTCTCTTGATTTCTAGTCCAATGCATTCACTAGTAAATGGTTTTACTAATTAGTGTTAGGAATTGTAACAGAAAATCAGATGTTCATATTACTTCAGTAGCTTTTAAATGTTTGGAATATGTCCGTCCTCTCAATTTAGACCAAAATGTACTTTAAAGAGGACAAAACCTTTGATACAGTATATTCAAGGATTCTGATTTCAGTGATCTTCTTCACATTGTTCTTGGGGAGGCAGCTTGGTGGCATAAGGGATAGAGTACTGAGTCTGGAGTTTAAATCCTGCCTCATATATTTAATAACTCTTTGACCGTGGACAAGTCACTTAACCATTGTTTGTCTATATGCCTATGGAACAGTCTAGATATTTTCAAAGAAATTCATCACCAGAAGGTTGGACATAAGGTGATAATTCCGATTTTAGCTATGACTCCTGACTAAGAGATGGAGACCAAGAGAATTGATCCCCAGTGGGGTTGTAGGGGCAGTGTAGTAGAGCAGAATGAGTTCTGTATTTGGAATTAGAAGACCTGTGTGTGAATTCCAGCCCTATCACTTATTAATGGTGTGACCATCAATGATTCACTCCTCTGTGCTTCAATTTGTTCATCTGAAATATAAGGATAGAAAAAAATGGTTGGACTAAGTGATTCCTAAAAAATCACTTTTAGTTCTAAATCTGTGGGGAAAAATACTCACACAATGTGAAATTAGAGAGTATGGAAGTTCTAAAACACAACTACTGAAGTTCCAATAGATTGTCACGAAGTGCCTTCATCCCAGCACTTGCCTCTTGTTGGTCAAAGCGTATTTTTTAAACTAATCGATGAACCAGACGGGAAAAAAAAATCAAGCCAAACCCACATCATTATGAATGATTTTTTTTTAATTTCACACAGTTTAAAATACAATATGAAATCAGGCTACAGTATATAAAAAACTCTCCAGCAAAATGATGTGCCAGCATCAGCTACTAAAACAAATGGAAAAAAAAATCTCCCCCATAAGAAATGGCTTTTTTGCATTTTCTTAAAAAAAAAAAACACAGTAAAACACAGACACGTACATCGCTACATCTCTAAGCTACCTCAGCTCCAATTTTTCAAAAAGCACCTGCTTTTCCTTTTTTTAAAATCTTGCTTTTAAAATTTCCACTTTTAAAAAATATAAATTATATGAAAATACAAGTTGGAAAATAGTCAAACACAATATAACATTTTCCCCCCTACACTTCTCAGCTTAAAAAAATTCTTATGTAAAAAAACAACAATGTTCAATAACTGAGGCAGTATTCTTGGTGGAGATATTTCCATTACAATATATATTTTATATTATATATGTATATATGTATACATATATTTATTGTTCCTTGAAACTTCTTTGGAATGTAGGCAATAATTCAACGGATTTATATAGACCCCAACAGAGAAAGCAGCATGCACAGCATGACCAGAGTAGAGATGGTGTGTTTATCCACCATGAAGAAAAGGTAGGTTTAATGCTCCAAAAACCCAGAGTGTCCAACGCCAAAGTAAGGACAGGCAACACTAGGAGACATTCAGCTGTCCTGTTCAGAGAAGGCCCCAACCTTTTGATACTCCTTTCAACCCTTTTAGCCAGGGACCTGGGCTAAATAGAGGGTTATCCTTCTCCTGGAGAGAAGAGGGAACAGGAGAGAACCTGGAGCTAAAATCCATTGACAGTACATTAGACATCTCCACAAAAGTCAGGGTGACATCAAGCTGAACCAGAATTGCCCATCCCTCCTCTAGAGTTAACGTGTTTTTTTTAATTAAAGAAAAGCAAAAAGGTAACAACAATTCAGGTACATTTCCAGTGTATAAACCATCCACCATTCATCCTGGGATGGTCTGTCTTTTGGACAGAGAGAGAGGGAGAACAAGAATCTGACTAGGCCAACAAAATTTTCTGGGCAAAAGCAGAAGCTGCAAATACTGAGTATGGTGACACTAAGGAGGGATTAGGGGTGGGGGTGAAATGGCCCTCATGAAAAGCAAGGTTTGTAAGGTCTAGGAACTACTAGGTGTTTCAGCACTCTCTTATGTTTACTATACAACTGTAGACATTATGGAATTGTTTGAAAAGTAGGTATTTTCAGCCTAAATGCAAAATGAAAAGGGCAATGAGATGAATACATGATTTTATGCCAGGTTGCAAACAGCAAGCAAAGAGCTATGGTAAGCCACAGGTTCTTCTTTCCCCCACTGTTGAAATAGGAAAAGACTGAACTGGGAAACAGACACTATTTCAGAGTTTTACAGCACACGCAAGGACACGGACACACACACACACACACACACACACACACACACACACAGAGCTTTGCCAGTGACCAACAATAAAATGTGGGGGAAAGCAACATAGTCCAACTTGTTCCACCAAAGACCTCCCTGAGCAGCCCCAAAAATCACAATGGGAGCTTTTTTAAGGCACCTGGCATGTAACAGGCAAAATGCATAATGGCCTGGCCTAACTCCACTTTGTCCACCACTTCCTGTCTCCACCTTAGTAAGCTTGGGACAGTTATGGATCAATCACAAAGCCCCTCTTTTTGATGATCCAGGCTTTGGGAGCTAACCTAACAGTAAGTTTTCTCTTTCCTAAGATATATATACACACACCACAAGGTAGATGGAGCATCCGATTTCTCATTGAGAATCTAGCAAGGGCTGGCCTGGAAGCAACCCATCTAGAACTGATTTTTCCTCCATTTTCATACTGAAAGCTAAACTCAAGTCCTCCTTGTCCTTTTCTCCATCATCATCTCGTTTATCAGGCAGCCACCAAGGTACTTATACTGACATCAGGCACTTTTTTTTTCTCACTAGCTGCTTCTTTCCCCCCAACACCAAGACTGAAAAAATGGTTCTCAAGGGCCATGCCTAAGTAAAAAAGAAATGAAAAGCACTGAACTCTTGGGGTCTGGTGGGGAGGGGGAGATGTTCTCTCCCAACACATAGACTACCTGTTCTTCTAAAATCTAGTTTCCTTCCATCATGCTTCCTTTACCTGCAAACCTTTCCTCTCCTCTACGCCATCTACTCATCGTTACTTCTCCTTTAACAAGATATCATATCTTATAAAAAAAAAAATCTTGACCGGGCCCTAAGAAGGCGTATACTGACTACATGCTTAACATCCCTACTTTCAGCGGACTTCAGTTCTTCAAAGGAAAGCCTCAGGCTCTTACCCCACTGTGGAATTCTATACCAAGCTGCTTGCTATGCACTGCTATCTAAATTTCTACAACTCCCCTCCTGGCAAAAACCCAACCAACCAGAATGGCTTCATTAGAAAATCTCCAGATCTTGTCCTCTCTCTGGTAGCTTCCTCTCATTCATCATTCAGTAAACTACAAATTTCTTCTTACTGAGAAATGGGTGGGTGGAGGGGGAGGAAGAAAAAGGAGATAACAGAAGAATTATGTGTGATGATCCCAGCAAGGAGGGAACAGAGGGTAGGGATGCTTAAGTGGATGGCTGGGATCTCACTGCACTCAGAACTCATTTCTCTAGATCTGACAGCTATCTTACATGCCTACATTTTCAGTTTTTTTTTTAATCTACATATATAATTGAGAACTAACAGGCAACTGCCTCCAAATTCATCTTCCCTTCTCACTTTCTTTTCTGCTATTAGGCCAGTGCTACTACAGTTACTACAGTTCCAGGTTACAGCTGTGAAATACATTCAGTTAAAAGAAAGACTTAATGATTTTCTTAGTTCTGCATTAAGTCCAAACCTCAAGAGTCTGCTAATGGCAAATGAGAAAATGGATGTGATGATAAGAAATATTCATGGGTGAGATGCACATGCACCAAAGAACATTTTTCCATCCCTGATACCCAAATCAGCCTTATTTTTCCTCCATATTCGAATCTTAAATTTTAGATTCCTGAATCTCAATGACAGCAGTACACTTTTCCAGTGGGGTCTATATAAACAGTTTTCTTTCACTGTGACCAAATTCTCAGCCGGTACATGGAACAAACTCGCACAGAATGGCAATACTGAGACCACCTTAGAGCTTAAGACGATTTTTAACAAAAAAAAATACTGGCACAAAATTTAATAAAATAAATTTTAAACACAAAAAAAGTTTGGTCCCCTCCCCACTGAAGTCCATTTTTTGCTCCAAAAGCAGAGTAAAAGGCAAAGAGTAAAATTCTTGTGTTTTTTCCAAGGTCCATCCTCACAATAGAATCTTCTATCCCACCCTTTTTGCCCTCCCAGCCCTTAAAAAAATCTACCTTTTCATCAGTCTTTTGACTTCCTGAAGTGTCAGTTTCTTTCGCTTATTAATAAGGCCATAACCAAAGTGGCATCTTTTCTATAAATGATTCAATATTGAACTCTCTTCCTCATTTAAACCAGATTCTTCTGGCTTCTACGAAGACCCTCCTTTCCCCTTAAAAATCTGTCCTTCCCTAGTTCAGAAGTCCTTCCTTGCTTTCTGTTGGTGGCCACACCACCATCAGTTATAGCTTCGGCTCAGCTTCCCACCCCTGAATGTAAAAACTGAGTTTTCTCACGTCTGGAAAAATAATAATAATAAAAAACAAAAACAAAACAAAAACGACAATTTAAAACCAAGAGTCCGACTGATGCAGTTGATCTTTGAAATGCTTCAGCAAAGTTTTCCCCGTTCATTTCCTTCCATCTCTGTCACTCATCTGCATCAGGTTTGACATCTAACATGGCATGGAGTTCCTCAGGTGTGTACCCAAGCAGGCTCTGCAGGTCACAGACAAAGCGATAAACGTAGCGTTTACCCGCCGTCTTGTGGATGATGTTTTTGTCATAGTAGTAACGTAGGCCCCGGCTCAGTTTTTCGTAGTTCATCTTAGGCTTGTTTTTCCTTTTGCCCCATCTTCTGGCCACCTGGAAGGAGGCAGTAGAATAAAAATAATTAATACTGTAATTTAAAAATGAGTCTGACTATATACCCACACTGATAATGTGGCATGTAACATGATAAAGAATTGGGACATTATATGTAAAAAAAATAATAATAATTGTAGCAGGTCTTTTTTTTTTTTGTAGTGAGGAAAAAAAACCCCAACATCTCAAGTAGTGTCCAACTATTAAGAAATGACTAAAAGAATGTGGCATATGAAAATAATAGAATTGACCCATAAAAAATGAAAAAGATTGCTTCAGAAAAACCTGGGAAGAACTGTATGAACTGATGCAGTTAATTGGGCAGAACCAGGAATACAATTAATGAAATAACATTATAAAGAAAAAATTTCTGAAAGACTTAAGAACTCTGATCAGTGTCATTAATTATAAACTATGATTCCAGAGACCCAAACAAAGATGAAGCATGTTATTCATCTCCCCTGACAGAGAGGTGACGGACTCAGGGTTCAGAATAAGATGCACATGTTAGGACACAATCAATTCAGAAATATGCTTTGTTCAAGTATGAATATTTATTATAGGGGTTTCCTTTTGCCTTCTTTTTCTTTTTTTTCTCGAAGATGGGAAAGAGAAAAAGATGTTTAGTTTAAATTTTTTTATTTTTAAAAATAAAAATTTAGTTAAAAATTAAATTTAAAAAAAAATTATAAAATTAGAAGATATTTTGGTCAATTCTATTTTTTAAGGCCAGGGAAAATTCGAAGTTGGTAGATTTTTATTTCAGTCAGCAATGAATACTGATCCAGAAGAAGTGGGGAAATTAATCTAGGACCCTAAACAATGAATAGGGACAAAGCTTCTCAATTTGGAAAAAGAACAAAAGCCAAAGCCTTACTCTGGTATCAATATTATTAATAATATTTAGTCATCTCAGGAATGCCTTATGTGCTTCAAGGAGGCAGGCTGGTACACCAGCCATTAATATGCCAAGGTCTGAGAAAACTCCCAAATCTTTCACATGACTACAACAGTATACCTTGTTTAAGATAGGAGAAGGAGAAGAATTCCAAGGCTTTATAAACTCACTTGGCCTCATCACTTTCCCTTTCTAGGCCTTACTTTCCATATCTATAAAATGAGAGTTGACAAGACGCTCTTCCCTTTCTGGATCCCATGATGTCCAGAATTCATATCACTGGAAAAACGGAATGTAGCATCCAACTCCAAGCTAGTCCTTGTCCAGAGTTCTTTCTCATAACACTCTCAACACATTCCCTTCTTACCTCATCTGGGTCAGAGAGCTTGAATTCCCAGCCATCTCCTGTCCAACTAATAAATGACTGACAGGATTTATCCGTGAGCAACTCCAGAAGAAACTGCCACAGCTGGATTGGTCCACTGCCTAAAAACACAAGTAATTGTGAATTATACCGGATGCATCCCACTTCTTACAAGTGTAACTGAATTACAGAGCTTTTTTCATCTCCCCTCCTACTTTCCATTCATCTCCAGTACAAAGCAAAGTGGTACATAGTACAAATGTTAAAGTCAGGTATGATTAGATGAGTTAGAAAGGCCAAGAGTTTTCTTCCAAAAACCAGTATTTAAAGACACTACAATGACCTTATTACTTCTGATTAACCAATATCACAATCACATTATCATTAACCACTATCACTTATAAGCAACATGTATACTGCTTTACTTGTCCTTTGCAATTTGCTATGACATTGTACCTTTCTTACTGTGATTTTCAAAAAAATTGAATCACTATATTTCCCCTAAAACAGTGGTTCTCAACCTTCCTAATGCCGCGACCCTTTAATACAGTTCCTCATGTTGTGGTGACCCCCAATCATAAAATTATTTTCGTTGCTACTTCATAACTGTAATTTTGCTACTGATATGAATCGTAATGTAAATACCTGATATGCAGGATGTATTTTCATTGTTACAAATTGAACACAACCCACAGGTTGAGAACCGCTGCCCTAAAAGAATGTTAGAATGTGAAGCAAGGAAGATGGGATGAATATTTCTTTATCTTAGGCTTGTCTTCCTGACTTGCAAATCGGAAGGATCTCTGCCATCAAGTCACTTCCTTGCGAATTAGATGTGTTTAACACTACTCTCTTCTCCCCATCTTCAATTGCCCCCCTCTACATATTAAGAAGTAGAAAGAGGCATACATTTTTGGATATGACCAATTTGGAAATTTGCTTTGCTTACATAGTTGTTACAAAAGTTCTCTCTCTCCCCCCCTCTCTCTGTCTCTCTCTGTCTCTCTCTCTCTCCATTGAAAACAAAGGGACTAATTTACCATCTAAGTAACCCTAAGTGGCTGAATTGAGAACAATATTAGAAATTCTTCATGCATGGAGTCACTAAACTCTACTTTTACCACTTTGGAGCTGTCAAACCCTAAGGTCTGCTAGGGCTCAAAACAATTTAGTGGTTGGTTTATTTTATACTGAAAGCTACATGTCTCAGCTCCTTCCATGTCTTTTCTTTTTCAATACTTTTACTGTCCTCAGTATTCACAGACTACTGTGCTGGTACTGCTCTCTGTACTTGCATATGGCCATAAATGAAAAGATAAGTGCATGACCAAAAGATCTTTTTTTATATCAGTACAGGCAGTGAAACTTAGAAAAATATTATGGGTATAATATGAGCAGAGGTAGAAGTCAACATGATGGTATGATATTATGGTTAGGCTGGGGATAAGTTGACTTATGAGGATAAGGCTCATGGTGCTGTAGTTTGGATATGGAAAAGCTAGTATTTCAATGGTTCAGATCTGTTCAGTTTCAGAGTATCCCTTTGCTTCTGCGCATCTGGCATGCTGAAATAAAATAAGCTTTTTAAAGGAGTTCCTGAGCAGAATTTAAGTCTATTCTCAACTTAATATAGAAAAACCTTGCAGAGTAGATAAGAAGAAAGTCTCTACGACCAGAGGGGAAGGAAGTACTAGCACTGGCTATAATGTGGTGGCCAAAGAAGGGTCAATTCCTCAAGGAGCAGTTCTTGACAGTAACTTATTAGACATATCATTGGTCTCCATAACTCAAAACTGGCTATCTCCAGCTCTTCTTTCTTTATTTCTTTTTAGGTCTTGCCCTTTTGATTTCATCAGTAGATAGAGTTCATCACTGAGGAAACACTCTCAACCAATGTAGATGGCACTTGCCTTGTAACCAACAGTCTTGCCTGGGGGCTCTGAAAAGTTAAGTGACTTCTCCAAAGTCCTATAGCCAGCGTGTGGCAAAAGAGAGCCAGGAGCCAGGTCTTCCCAATTCTGAAGCCAGTTCCTGACTTCTCTTTTTAATAATACATGGCAAAGCTTTCACTTCATTTGAAGATAATTTTTTTTTAATTGAAGAAAATGTTTTAAACACTGGAATCTATACTTTTAAAATTCATCTTAATTGGTGAGGAAAAAATTTAGAGTATGAAAAGGCAAAATAAAAGAAAAAAAGTTTTCAAGATAAGTTATTTTCAAACCCACAAAAAAAACCCCTCCAAATAAGGTAAGAAAAGTTTACATAGGGTAAAAAAGACAGCCTTTGAGGAAAGTACCTAGTCACGCTGGAGCCTCTCCCCATCAAAGGAGAGCTTGAGGGTTTAAATAGAATTGATGCATGAATATATAACTTTTTCTAGGGAAATTAATAAAAATCACTTGAATACTCCCAGACAGAGATGGTAAGCTAAAGATGAGCAATCGCAAAGACTTCCCAGAGATGCCATCCCAGGGAGCAGAGGGAGGTGAGGAGGTCAGTAGTCCTTACTGTTTATTCTAGCATAACATGCTGTTACAGGTCCCACCCAACTCTAACATTCTTTGCTTCTGTGATTTCTAGAGGCATAAACATCTAGAGGTCTGTGTGTGCTGATGAAAAGTGTGACCCAAGGGGGCCTGCAAGGGAATGCGTGAAGGTTGATGACTTTAATTGGTGAGCAAAGCAACGGTTAAATGACAAGAAAAAGCTATCTAGACTACACCAAGGAACACTTCCCAAAGCAATCTGGCTTGAGAGTTGGCAGACTATTTCTTGTGCCATAAAATGAATCTGAAGGTGGAGGAGGGAAGCTCTGCTATGGCCTGTGAGGACATTTTGTGCTCCATGACAATTTATTCATCCTTACACTTCGGGAATGCCACTAGGCAGTTAGAGGTGGTCCCCCTGGGTCTTTGGCAACAACTCTCCTCCTCAGCTATGACTTTTTGAGGGATAAGAAGCCCCTGGCTGTTAAAAAAAAAAAAGGAGATTTCTTTCCTCCACTCTACCACATCATCTAACTTTCTCGTGACCACTGTGATTCTTTTCTACCTTCCAAGCCTCCACTGGCCAGTCTAATACAAAGTTTCAATTACCTGCAAGTTTTAGTTTAAGTCTCCATTCTCCCAAGAAACTCTTTCTTGTCCCAAGTGACCTCACCCACATAGGAATTCATCACCCTGACTCATTTGGTGACACCATTCATGTGTCAATAAAGCACAGACTGCCTATGGCATCTCTTAGGCTCATTCTGACTTAACTCTTGTATGGCTGTCCAACCCCTTACAGGCTTAGCTTTTCTCCTTAGCTAGACTCTAAGCTCCTAGAGGAAAGGCATATGTGCTAGACTACTTCTATGTGCCCTAAAACAGCACCTTGCAGAGTGTCTTATAAGGAGCATTCACCAAGCTTGGCCCCAAAGAGAGACAAGAGGAGGTATTCCCCCTGCTTCTTTGCAATACTGAGGAACCACCAATGTGGAACACATCAAACAAAATCACCTGGTTTTCTACCTTCTTTTTTTTTCTTCTTCTTTGCTATAAAGAGTAGCTCTCTGGGAAAGGGAATGGAATATATAGGGAAATGCAGACAATGTACAAAAAAAAATTTCCAATAAAGTGCTCTTAAACAACAACAACAAAACATGGATAAACTGATTCAAAACAAAAAGAATTTATTCATTGCTTCTTATGTGCCCAGCCCTGTGCTAAGCACTGGGGGTATAAGTGCAAGTAAAGAAAAAGACAGACCCTGAACTTAAGCTTGAATTCTAATGGGGAAAGACTACATGCAAAAGGGAGCTGAAAAGGGGATTGTGGATTTACCAGCAGCAGAATAGTGTTCAAGTCTGAAAAACTGAAATGATTCAAATCACAGAACCAAAATGTAAAGCTTGTAGTCATGGTGGAAGGGACAAAAGACTCCAGGATGGGGAAAGAGGAGACAAGACTGGGCTCCCTACAGCCCCTGAAGCACACTATTCATTAGGGTGGAGCAAGCAGAGTTGAGTATGACATTCGGCTGGTGCTTGCCCCAACACAGAAAAAAAGGGGGATTGCAGCTCAATCTCTGTTGGCACCGAGCCAGGGAGGAAAAAGAGTGAAGGTTATTCTTGCTAGTGCTGCCAGAACCATTCGTCAAGTCTTCCTGTGTGTACATGCCCTTTCCCAGGAAACGTTTGACCGCTTCTATGGGTAAAACTGGGGGGAAGGGGAAAGGGAGGGTCCTTTTTGGGTCTCCTTTTATTGAAACTCTTTCCTTGCTCAAAAAGGCTACAAAAACTTCCAGTAAAGACACTGGAGGTTCAGATCCATTGCTCCATTCGGCTCCTATCCCTTTTTGGCTCACTGAAGGGAGGAAAGAAGAAAACATGAAAATGTACTCTTATTCTCCAGAGAAAACTTATTGATCTCCAATAGAAAATTAGTTTTGGGAAAGAAACTTGCAACTTCTTTGATCGGTCTCAGGACAAATCAGTGGGGCAAGAGTATTTATCGATCACTTTCTAGGCGCCGGGCTCTGTGAAAAGTGCAGAGGACACACACACACACACACACAAAAGCCACACCCTGGTCAAGATCGTGATGACGTTAGCACACCCTATTGTCTCACCCCTAGAGAAGTGGTGCTGTGGATAGAGTGCTGCACTGGGAGTCAGAAAGACTCAAGTTCAAATTTGACCTCAGACACTTAATCTTTTGCTTTTCGCCAGATAATTCAAACTGCAAAATGCAGATGATAATAGCACCTATCTCCCAGGGCTGTTGTGAGGATCAATTGAGATCATATTTATAAAGTGCCCGGCTCAGAGTAGGCACTTTTAAAAATGCTTGCTTGTTTCCTTCCTTCCCAATACTTGACTTTCCAAGTCCTAATCCTAACAGAGAAATATACCCAACCCTGGGGTAAATGAAAAGTCTAGGCTTCTTATCCTTGGCTTTTGGGGAAGTTATTGATCACCCATTATAAAACCTTTATTCTTTCACTGAAGGAAAATAAGCATATAGGTATAGTGTATTGGAAAGGAACTGAGAGGTCACCTGGTTGAACGTCCTGATTTTATAGAGGAGGAGGTTAAGTGATTTGCAAGGTCACACAGGTAGAAAGTAGACTTGGATTTGAATACAGGCCCTCTGATATCAAAAGGGAGGAGGAAAAAATAAGCAGAATTCATGACTCATTTTTAAGAGTTCAAGGCCTATGTCCTCTCTCATAGGGAGGAATAAGGAGAAAGAATGTCAACATTCTGCCTTCTGCCAGATAATTCAGGTTAATTCCACCAATTCAATACAACATAAACACATTTCTTAAGTGCCTGAGAGAGGAAGCCTAGAAGGATGGGTAATTCCAGCAGGGTTGCCTTGACCTTGCCTCCAGCCAAGTTGGCTCCCTCATAGGTACTAGACATGTCCTTGGTTATAATGGTTAAAACCTTTTCCCATAGGACGCTCGAAATATTGTGTAACAGAAGCCTTTATTTCTGTAATGGGCTATATCTCTGTCCCCTCCGGTCCAAGATAGAGTTAAAAGAAAAAAAAAAATCTAGTCAGAAACCAACAACTTGAATGTTATGCTGAACTAAAGATATAGATACTTCATATGGGTTGGCCGAGCAGCCAGCACCCTGGGTCATGGCTCTAGGCCTCCCCAAAACAGACAATGAGTGCAGGAGACTCTAATTACAACCTCAGCTGGAGGTTATTTTAGTTGTGATTCCTGTAGGTTTGCTCATATTCACTCAGTTTCAAACACCCTGCCCCTAGAATTTCTTTACATTGTAAAGCCCCCCTCACCCCCAACACACACTCCAGGCCCTGCTTCTGGCCTGATGACCTCTGGGCTGGGGGGAGGAGGAGGGTACTAAGAATAGCGTCAGTCATGGGAAGGGGGAAGCTCACGTGTTAAATGTGACTCACAATGGTGTCCCTGTCTGAAGGTCCCCATTGGCAGTCAAGAGAGTCCTTTGCCACAACTGCTCTAGAGTGTCACACATCAGGAATTTACTGGCATCACTGGGAAACTATGCTTCTCAAGTCAGAGCACAGAGCCACAACTACAGTGGGGTCCCTGTTAGAGGGAAGTCTCTGCCTAGGGGGTAGGGGTTGGGGGGGATTCTAATAGCACACCACGTACACATGCATACCATTAAGCAGTCCATACAACCCCCTTCACCCCAGCCCACCCCCAACTGCTCCTTCTGTCCTTTCCCTCTATTGACTGATATTTCCTTGTTGGTTTTGTATTTCTTGGTATCTTTGAGTGTTCCCTTCCTAGATGGAATGCTGGACTAAGTATCAAGAAAACCTGAGTTTTAATCCTGCCTCTTCCTCCCCACTAGCTTTGTGACAGTGGACACGTCACTCAGTTTCTCTGAGTTTCAGGACCAACAACCATAAAATGCAGATAACAATAGCACCAGTCTTGAAGCTCCAAGGACATGGGACATACAAAGTGCATATTCCATCAGTTCCCATTTTTATCATTAGCATTACTGTCATGGCCATCAACTCCCAGCATTGACGCTCCTCCTTTCTTGAGAGGCAGACAAGGAGGGCTCTGAGGGGGCTATTATTATTAATGTTATCATTACGGTTATCATTGTTGTAATTCTCTCCTGGACCAAGAGGAAGATGGTTGGGACAAAATGAACAATACTGATCTGAAGACACTGATAAGTTTCTAGTAACAGAAGCTAATGAGAACACTTTAAAACAGGAACCAAACTAACTGGCAAGCCACACTGCAGATGCTTTTTTCCACAGAGGGGAGCTTTGTGCACCTCAAGTAATCCAACTGTATCTTCATAGGATCATAGATCTTGTGATGAAATGATCCTTAGAGGCCATCAGATGAGATATTTGTAAAGCGCTTAGCATAGGGCTCAGCATATAATTTGTTAGGGTTCAGTTGTTTCAGACTCTAAGTGACCCCTTTTGGAGGCATTTTATTGGCAGAGTCATTGGAGTGATTTGCCATTTCCTTCTCCAGCTCATTTTACAGATGAGAAAACTAAGAGAAAGAGGGTTAAGTGACTTGTCCAGAGTCACACAGTTAGTATGTATAGGAGGCTGGATTTGAACTCAGGTCTTCTTGACTCAAGGCCCAGCAATCTATCACATTTACCACCTAGTAAGGGCTTAATAAATGCTTGTTCTCCTCTTCCCCATCTAACCCATCCACCTATATATTTATGGATAAGGAAACTGAGGCTCAAGGAGTGACTTGCCTATTGTTACATAGGTAGAAAATATTTGAGGTGAGATTTGAACCTCAGTCCTCTGACATCATGGCCAGGGCTTTTTCCACTATACCATACTATCCATCATCAGGCCTTCAAAACTCTGATGTTTTGGGTTTTTTTTTTTTTTTTTCGCTTTTTGGAGGGGGGAGGGTAGGTAGGGCAATTGGGGTTAAGTGACTTGCCCAAGGTCACACAGCTAGTTGTGTGTGTGTGTTAACTGACTGAGGCTGGATTTGAACTCAAGTCCTTCTGACTCCAGGGGCAGTACTCTATTCATTATACCACCTAGCCATCTCAACTCTGATTTTTTTTTAAATCTTTCCTTTATCAGTCAAAAACAAAAGGTACATTACATATCCTGACCATTTGAGGGTTCCTAAAGACCTTGAAGGATTCATCTTTTTTTTCCCCTCCACCCTGATACTACCTCTATGTTGGATTCTCTGCAGTTGGAAAAATAGGAACCCTCATATAATGATGAGGAGATTAGATAAAGAGGTATCACCATCATCAAGCAGATCTTGATAACATTTTCCCCCACTAAGCCTGAGCTTTTCTCAAGACCTCCTCCCTACTCTCTCAGCAAAGTTAATCCCTGCCAACCCACTAGAAGACTGAGATGACTCTGGACCAGTAAAGCAGAACCAGCCCCAAAGCCCACAAAGCTCATTTTATCTGTTTCTGCTGACTGACCAACCATTCATCCCCTCTTTGATTTCAAAAGACTGCCTGCCCAACTTCACATCTGCCAATCACACCTATTTCTCAAAGAAACCAAACCAAACTGACAGATAGTCCTTATCCTTCTTCTGTGCACTGATTATAATTGAACTGAACACTAAATGCAACATTTTCAGAACTTGAATCACCCCTTCTTCTGGTCTCCCTCTGCTGAAAGTACATCAGCATCAGGCTGAAACTGGGCTTAGGTTCTCTCTCAGATTCCTTATTTCCTATTAACCACAGCTGCCTTTCTATCTGTACCCTAAGAAGGACTAACTTACAAGAGTTGACTTTCATATAGACAGAAATCTCAAACTTGGAGAAAGCTGAAAATTTTAAATGATAAAAGATGTCTCAAGATGTCGCTTGGAAAAAGAATATGCATCTCAAATATGGAAACTGATTACTACTGTAAAAACAAATAAGGCAAGATGAAAGATTCAAGCACCTTGCTTCTCTCTCTTTGGGGTGAAAGGAGCATTAGGACTCTTGAATTCCATCTCATCACCATCTTTGCAGGAGTACAAGTTTCCACACCTTGTTGACAACTGGGGGTTAAATTGATGCTTTGTTGATGAGTTAAGCTGAATTAAAATTCTCTGTACAGGGAGGGCACCAGATTTTATTTTAACCTATGAAACTCTCATGGTTGGTCAACCTTGCACAAGAGTTGACTCCTCTGTGATCAGTACACATCTGGCAGGTGGTTCTAAAACAGAGAAACAGTCTTTTCTGGTCCCTCCCTTCTAGCCAGATGTCTCAATCCACAGTCAAACAATGACAGCAAAAACAGAACACTCAGATCTAGAAATGACCCCATCTGCTCACAAGGCATCCTTTGGTAAAACTGCACATCTCTCTATTCCTCAGACAGAAGGAACTCTCATGTCTGAATGCCCATTCTCCCCTTTCCCAGTTGCTTGACTTTCTATAAATTAAATAGAACATGAAAATTCCTCTTCTCCATGAAGCCCTTTCAGATTTAACAGAAAAGACTGGTCAGTTTTCACTGTCCTAACTCCTTTTTGCCCAACTTTCAGATGATGCTCTTGTGAAACATTCTGCCCTACTGCCTTCCTGTCTGTGGGAAAGGGTACATAACTCAAGCTATGGTACTATCACCTAAATGGTGAGCAAAACTACATCTAGGACAGAGAAAAACTGAGGAAAGGAGAGAAAAGTCTCTGTTATTTTGAATTGGTCCCTATAGCTACCCTCCCCAAACTAAAATTACCTTGATTACAATTCATTTCAAAAACAAACGTAAATATATACATACACCCATATATTATATGCACTTGTCTACCCCACTGGAACATAAGTTCAATGTGAGCAAAGATTGTTTCATCCTTCTTTGTAATTATTTTCCTAACTCTTGGCACAAAGTTTGACACATGGTAAAGACTTAGTAACTACTTGTTAACTAACTGATTGCCTGAAAGGACTTGTCCTAAATGCTGGAAGTACAAGGATGAAAAATATTATAAACTCTGTCCTCAAGGTGCTAACAGTCTAATAAGGGGAGATAAGATATATACATCAATAAATGTGAAATAAAGAAGAACATGCTAGCAGAGAACCAGGCAAGTGGCTATAAGAAAGCTTAAAGAAGGAGCTATCCTTTCCAGCACAGGCAGTCAGGGAAGGCTTCATGGAAAAAAAGTAATGTCTGAGCTGGGAAGCAAGAGATGGCCTTCAAAAGGCAGAGCCTATAGCATGAGCATGTTCCTAGAAGTGGGGTCGTAGGACATTAGCTCACCAGCAGCTGCTCTTCACCTTTTTCATATCAAGGATGGCTTTAACAATCTAATGAAGTCTATGTCTATTCTGAAAAATGCTTGTTCCCTACACTCATAATTGAAGGAAAGGCTAAATTTCAGTTACTGAAAATAAAGATATGATTTTTTTTCCCCCATCAAAGTTCACAGACCTGAAATCTATGCATAGGACCCCTCACCGCCACCATCCCCCTGCTTCAGGGGTCTGTAGATATCAGATTAAGAACACTTACTTTAGAGAGGGACCTCATAGATTATCATAGTCTAAAACCCCCTAATTTTACAGTTGAGGAAATGGAGGACCAAGGAAGTTAAGGAACTTGCTGAAGATCATAGATGTACTAAGAGTCAGAGGCAGGATTTGAACCTGGATTCTCTGATTCCAGAGTCATCATTTGTTTGATTTTTCCCACTGTACCATGTTGCCGGCTTAAATGAAGCAACCATCAGAAGAGGGTAGGACAAGAGCAAGGAATAATTAACTCACTTTGGCACATGATGACAAGTAATATAAAGTGACATAGAAAAAAATAGTTGGCAGGCAGATTCTGGAGCTTGGATGGCTCTCCTAATCCTTAAGAATGGGGTTTCTACTTTCTCTTACATGAAACTGAAGACCTTTGAGCAGGGAGAAGCCTGGACAGTCTTATGCAGGAGCTACATGAAAGATGACTCGGAGAGGGGAGAAACTGGAGGAAGGGAATCCATTAAGAGGTTTTTTACAAGAGTTTATTGGAATAGTGACAATGAGATAATAGGATGAGAGATAATACTGTGTCTCTCTCTGTGAGAGACATTGCAGAGGCCGAATAAACAAGATTGGGTAATTGACTGGAGGGAGGGAATGGGGAGGGGGTGGGGGAGAGGAAAGACTCAAAGATGCCTCCAAAATCTGGGAAGAAACAGGAAAGATAAAGGGGGAAGGTTTTAAGTGGGGACAGGGGAGTTATGAGTGCAGTTTTGACATGTTTGTTAAGTTTTAGGTGATGGTAGGACAGTGCGTTGGTGAGAGAGTGTAGGGCTAAACATACAAATCTGGAAGTAATCTGCATGGAGTTGATAATTGAAGCCAGGTGAATGGATGAGATCACCAAGAGAGAAAATGTGGAGAAAGAAGGCCAAGGACAGAGGCTTGGGGGACACTCGTAGTTAAAGGATTAAGGAAGGTAGATGAACTACTGAAGGAGACTGAAGAGTAGTCAGAGAAGTAGAAGCATTTGGAGAAAGTGGTGTCACAGAGGACCAAGGAAGGAGAGAAGTATCGGTCAATTAATATACATTTAGTAAGCACCTACTACATACCAGGCACTGTGTTAAGCTCTGAGAATACAAAGAAAGGTAAAATATAGTCCCTGCTCTCAAGGAGCTCACAGTCTAATGGGGGAGAGGACTTGAAAACAATTATGTACAAAACAAACTCTATATAGGATAATTTGGAAATAACACAAAGAAGGACCAGAATTAAGGGGGATCAGGAAAGACTTCTTCAAGAAGAGAACATACAATATGTAGTGTTAGACGTTGCAGAAAGCTCAGGGAGAATGTGCACTAAAATGTAGCCAATGGATATCAAAATTAAGAATTCATTAATGGCCCTTGAGATAGCCCTTTCCATTGATAGATCAGTAAGGGGAGAAGTCAGATTACAGTGGCTCTGATGAATGGAGGAGTAGAGGCTATGAGTTTAGGTTCTTACTCTTTGTAGAAGTTTAGTATGAGGGAGAAGACAGATAGATGATGGCTGAATGGTAACAGGGTCAAGGGAAGGTTTTAAGATAAGGGAAACCTGAGCATGTGTGAAGACGGAGGTTAAAGAGGGAATGTAATCCACAGAGAAAGCTCCCAAATAAAATGGATGGATATAAGAATCAATAGACCAAGAAGTGTTATCTGTATATGACATAAATTCCATCTATTAATTGTTTTTATTCTTCCGAATATAGGGCTTTAATGGGTTTCTGGCAGGAACTGAGATTTTTATTTTATTGTACTTTATTGGGGAAGAGGCTAAATGTGTGATTTCACTGATGTCAGGTACTTGGTATGGAAATTCCTTTTACCAAAACAGATTAGGAACTTGTCTTCAATAGTCTTAGAAAATTATCCAGGGATAGAGAAGTTAGGTAGCATGCTTATGGTCAAGTAGCTAGTATGGGGCGATACTTGTTTACCTCTGCATTGCTCTAACCATTGCTCTTACCATAGGTAAGTGTTTATTGAACATATTTTGTAATGGTGAAGAATTGTAAAGATTCAGTATAATGCAAAATACCTCCCTGGAACCTGCATTAGACCAAAGATGAAAACAAGGCAGCCATCACTGACCTGTGAGCCAAAAGCAATTTTTGTAGCCTAGTTAATACTACAAACACATTACTCTAAGAGTTAGTATAAGCCATCTTACATTTTTAAAAAAGGTCATAGATTGAGCCCTAGAAATGAAGCATTTAAACTCCATAAGACCTTACAGTCTACTTTAAAGACCAAAGCAGTGAAGTGGCTAGGAAATATGTCTCAATTCTCACTCTGACTTGATGGGCAATTTGGGACAAATCATATAACCTCAACAATCCCTAGTTTCTCCAGCCACAAAAATAAAGGCAAGAATTCTATGTTTCTCTTACTTTACATAAACGTTGTAAACTGAAGAAACCACATGTAAAGAATGGATAAAAACGCTATAAAGGATAGGAATGGAAGTAATGGATGCAAATACTATAAATGTCATTGGACCAAAAGCATCAAATGAAATTGAAGAAATTTTCTTTAATTTAATTTTTGAGAGAAACTTTTGAACAGTAGGTAAGTGAAAGATACAAAGGAAAAAGAAGGAAAATACGTTTCTGGAATTTAATTTGTGGACCTTGACATGGCTCTCTGGGGAAGATAGAGGGCATAAAATTATTAGAAGTTATAAAATATGTGGAAGAGTATTGTAAATAAGACTACAGTCACATCTACTTTTTTTTTTAGCTGTATATGCATACCTGTAAATTTATTTTTTCTAACTCTGTAAACACAAAAATAAATAGATGGAAACTGCTTTACAAGTAAAAGTGCTACAGAAAGTGTCTGGGGAGACCTTGGCCACAGAGAGGACTAGATCCTCTTTCTCCAAAAGGTGTTTGTTTCTCTTTGTGTCCATGCCCCCAGTTATCATAGACATAGAAGAACTTTCCTAAACATAAATGCTCTGTAGAGAAATCTACAGTCTTCTATTAGGGAGAGAAAGCATTTGGACCTAGCTTCCAACATTCCCCTGGAAGGGAAGTTATGTGGGACTGACTATCTAGGGATAAAAGCCACACATAGGTTGACAGGCACCATTGTCCAACTCTATCTGGATAGGGTCTGGTTGGGCTGTCCCACTCGGGACATAGCTCATTGTGGCTCATTTTGTGATTTTGTAGGGCTTAACAGCAAGACAATTACAAAATTTTAAAGTTTTGGAGAAAAGACATTTATTTTTGTCCCATCTCCGAACACCTGCACAGCCTGAGTATTTAAGTTCACGTATCTGGGGGTGGAAGAACAAAAAGGTGGGGGAGGAATGGGGGAGAGAAGGGAAGCTGTAACTCTCTTAAAGAGATAGTATATTCAAAAGCAGCTACTTCTTTCCTCTAAACCCACAAATATTTCTTTTTAACCATGTCAAACCCAGCACTGACTCAATGCTTGATAGTGGAACAGTGAAGCTAATGTCAGGAAGTGGGTTTCTTTATGTCTTTTCTAACCAAGGTTTTCTAGGTAACTGTTTCTTTTAAGAAGCTCTTAAAGGTAGGGTGGAGCTGCATTTGGGGTGGGGATTTTGGTAAAGACAATGTATTTTATGTTAACAACAAGGCCAATGAGAAGTTATTGTCACTAGTCATAGCTAAGGACTGAAACTGAGGTTCTGAGTTCAGAACTTTCTTTCAGTAATGACTTTGAGTACCATTCTGCAAGTTACCGCATTTCCCTGGGCTATAGAGCTCCCTGGAAACCTAGGTTGAAAAAAACTCAAACCCTTTAGAATTCTTGCTTAGGTGATTTAAATTCAAGGAGACAATTCTGGTGCTGCGAAATCTCATTCATTCATTCATCAAATGTTTGCTGATAAGCAAGACACTGGGCCTAGACGTGGAGAGAAAAGTAAAATCTGGTCCTAAAGGGGAATCAGAACTCATCTAGTCCAAGCCCTTCCTCCCATCTTATAAATGAAGAAACTGAGGCCTCTCTGAAGAGAAGTTAAGCAATTTGACCACATTCACACAGGTAATAAGGAGCAAAGCTGAGAATGCAATAACATTAATAACGAAATGGAGAAGCATATTAGAAGCTAGATCAAAGAAAATAATGGGAATCTCCTCCTCTGTCTCACAGCAATGTAAAACAATGGGTACCATCTATCTGCAAGGAAATAGTTATCAAAGAATCCATCCTTGAGAGGGTCTCTGAGAAACTTTCCTACCATCTTAGCTCTAAAGTTTGGTGCCTCTATAGAGGTGGCTTCTGTGAGCATCATTCAACCAGACCTAGTCCCTGCCTAGTCTCAGAGTTTCTACTTTCACATTCAGTCACCTAGGAGAACTTTCACTCTTAGGTCTCATGTCTAAGGCACGGATGAATCAGAAGGTTGGGTAGTCAAGAAAAACTCACTGAGTACCTCCTCTGTGCTAAACACTGTGCTCTCTTTCTCCTACCTCAGAAGAGCAGTGGGACTCACTCAGGCATCTCGGGTCTCATGAGCATAACTTGTCCAGAAAAAAACTTGGGGGAAATTTTACTGCTAAGGACTGGCATCAATCAGCTATGGTGCAGTTTTGGTTATTCTCAGTTTAAAATGTTATAAATTGTAGATGAAGAGCTGGAAGGGTCTTCAGAAAGCATCAAGTTCAACCATCTCATTTATAGATGAGGAAAACGAGACCCAGAGAGGTTAAGTGATTTGATCAAGGTCACACAGGTAGTAAATGAGAGGCAGTATTTATTGATAAACAAGTGTAGGGAAGGCTTGAAGGTTTCCCTTATTTTTAATCCAGCCTTTAAGATTCTGGACCACCCCCTCCTAACTCAGAGCTAGGGGAACAGCAACTACAGAAACATTTATTAAGCACCTACTGTGCAGAGCATTGTGTCAATATTGGGAAAAGCACAAAGTTTAGATGAAGACAGTCCTCATCCTTAATGAGCATACAGGCCACCAAGAGATAAAATACCAACACAGATAACTAGAGTATCCAATATTATATAATAAGAGCATTGTTACTGGTCATTCATGTCTGACTCTTCATGACTCTATAGGGGGTTTTCTTGGAGAAGTTACTAGGGTAGTTTGCTATTTCTCCCTCCAACGGATTAAGACAAACAGAAGTTAAGTGACTTGCTCAGAGTCACAGTGCTAGTGTCTGAAGTCACATTTGAACTCGGGTCTTACTCCAGTCTCAGCTCTCTATTCACTAAGCCATTTAGTTGCCTCTAATAAAAGCAGTTAGGGAGATAGGAAAATTTTAAAAATGCTCTGGGATGTCTGAGAAGGAAGTAGAGGAGGCTGGGGGAGGGTGAAGGGAGGCAAGCCACAGAAAATTAATTCAAGGAAGAGAAAAGTGTTAAATTATAAAAGCAGAGAAAACCACCCAACTCTGGCAGGCTGTTTCCCAATAGATGGCAAAGCATTTTAATTAATTATCAGAGGTGGACGTTGTAAGAATGACCCCAGCACTGGAGATCACAGCAGAACTAGGGAGATTTGGCTCAGTGGGATCATTTCACTTCAAAGAAGAGACGACCCAGCTTTGAAGTAGAGACTGAGAAGCATGTCAGGGTGGTAGCCAACCTCTCTCAGGAGAAGTTGCAGTTTCAAGTCTTATTCAAAAGGTCAAAAGACAGACTCGTGCTGTGTGAGACTGAGAGGCTCTTGGATGGAAGAAGGGAGGTGTTTGAGGGAAATCTTGCTTGAAACAAGCATGGAGACCATACCTAGAAACTGACCCCACAAACAAGCAGTCTGTTCCCAGGGAGCCCTGGTTTTGCTTACCAGTGCCAAAGATTTGGCAGCTACTGCTTGATCAAAGAGTCCCAAAGTGCCATGACCGGAATAATAAAAGTTAACATTTATACAGCACTTACTTTGCCTTTCCACTTATAAGCTCTTTTGATCCTCAAAACATGGGAGGTAAATGCTATTATCATCCTCACTTTACAGAGGAGGAATCTAAGACAAATAGAGGTTAAATGACTTGCCCAGGGTCACACAGTTAGTATTTAAACTTATGTCTTCTTGATTCCAGGCCCAGTGCTCTATCCTCTGCACCATCTAGCTGCCCCCCCACCTCATTCCCCAAGGCAAAAGACATCACCCTCTGCTTCAGATACAACCTGCAAGTAAATTGTCTTCCCTAACTCACTGACAACTGCTTGGGAGAAAGAACAATCCAGCACCCCACATTTTAAAGATGAAGATAGATATGAAATGTCCTGCGGCAAAGATTCCTTTATATCAGGGGAAAATGATAAAAAAAAACAAACAAACAAACAAACAAAAACAAAAAACCAACAATAGCAACAAAGACAAAAAGTTCAGAAAAAGAGGCATTGAAGATAGGCATTGCAGGCCAAAAAAACAAGCTTCTATCCAGGCGAAGGTTACCCAAAGCCATTTTAGTCCTCTGAGGTATTTCCAGGATTTCATCAATACCACAGCTTTGCACAATTTCAACCTTTTATTCTGTGAGGCTCCTACCCGATTCCCTTTAAATCACAGCTTGGAGAAGCAGCCTGATAGATATAGATATGCATAAATATACACATATATGAAAACATACATCTATACATGCATATACATATACACATATGTGCATGTATAAAACATTACAGGATATATGTGCACAATTTCAATTTATATAATTAAAATATTATTGACATATAATTATATTATGCAATATATAATATAATGGTAGGAACCCTGGATTTGGAATTATCAGGAAAGTACTCCAATTTCCAAATGAAGTTTTACAATCTCACTTAACCACAGAAAACTTAAGATGCTCCTGTGTAATTGTGGCCAAATCACTTCAGCTCTCAGGGCCACATTTTCCTCACCTGCAAAATGATACAGTTCAACTGATCTCTAAGCTTCCTAATCTGGGATTCTGTGGCATCTTTAGCCTATGAAATTCTGTCCAGCATAAAAGTTTTATTAACACCTGGCCTGAATTTTCCCAGCCTACCTTCTACACGCTCCTTCAACATCACAGAAGAATGATCCTTGCTTCCTAGGCCTTACATAATACAAGCCTTCTCTTCTCATTTCAATCCAAATAATCCTGGAATGAGGTTTGAGAGATACTCTTTATTGAATTCTTCATGACTCCTCAGGAAAGATTAGTATTTATCAATTAGCAAGTTTTACACACATTACTTAACCTCTCAGGGTCGAAATTTTCTCATCCATAAAATGATTAGATTCTCTCTAACATCTCTTCCAGTTCTATAATTTTATGATTTGACATCTCAAGCTATAGTCCTTCTCAGCACTCTTCCCTAATTTTCTTTTTTAAATTATTCCAGATCCATCGTCCTAAGTCAAAAGATTCTAAACTGGAATCTGTAAATGTCATGTCCAAGAGATCATCACTAAAGTCCTAACTAATCTACAACTACTAATAGACACCTTAGCTACAAGTTCTAGCAAATCAATTTGAATTTGGATCACAATGATTGCTTTTAAATCAACAATAATAATTTCTTGAGAAAGGAGCTCAGTTTTTCCAAAACCCCATTGTAAACACACTGGGTCTCATCTTATTCCTATTCCCTTTTCCTGACCACTAGACTAAGATTCATTCCAAGTCTTCTTATCATAATATTTGTCGATTTTTTCCAAGTTTCTGGGCTTTAGGAAGAATACTTTGGCAAATGAGTAGAGGATGGACTGGAGGAGAAACTTGTGGCAGACAGTCCTAGCAGCACGTGTGAGCTGGTGTGAGGTTCTGATGGGAGCCTGGGTGTGAGATGGTGAGGTTCCACACAAGGATGATTCCAATGTTAGAGGAGAGAAGGGGGCATAAGAGATTTTCTGAAGGTAAAATAGATATGCCTTGGCAAAAGATTTAATATGGGGGAGAGGAGAAAGAGTGAGGGGTCCAACAAGACACCTAGGTCAAGAGCATGGGTGACTGGGAGGATGGTGATATACTCAACAGTAATAGGAAGACAGAGTATATAGCCACTACAGGGGTGGTGCTCTGGAAAAGAACTAAGGGACCAAGGCACTGGAGGGCCCAATGAGGAAGATAAACTCTGAGTCCAAGAGAATGAAGAAGAA
Organism: Pseudochirops corinnae; assembly: GCA_028646515.1. NCBI lineage: Eukaryota > Metazoa > Chordata > Mammalia > Diprotodontia > Pseudocheiridae > Pseudochirops > Pseudochirops corinnae. The sequence goes on from CM053588.1 coordinate 139,629,348, forward strand.
ACATGCCATGCCTCCTGGAAGATGATGAATTAAAACTGCAGAGAAAGACACATTTTTGGTCATGGTAAATGTAGGAACTTGTTTTGCTAGACCATGTAGCTATGTATTGAGGGATTTGTTTATCTATGTTTTAAATATGCTCAACTGGGGTGGGGGGGGGTGGAGAAGGGTAGGTTTTTTTTTTTTAACTTGTTGCTTGAAAAATAAATAAAAAGTTATTTTAAAAAAAGATAAATGACAGAGAAGTTTCCTAATCATTTTGTCTCATTTTGGAAGCAAGGAGGATACCCAGATTCCAAATATTATTATGATTGCTTAATATGAGGGTGGCAGGGGGAAGAAAGGAAAATTTTTCATTTTGGTGAAAAATTCACAGTACAGTGCTCAGGAGCTGTCCTATCTGCTGTGTTCTATCCTGGATAAGTCATTGTTTCAGTCTCAGTTTCATCATTTACAGAATGGGGGGAAACATGTTGTTTAGCAATAAGCTGAAGGTAATCTAAGTTTGCCAGGATCAAAGTTGTCAGAATATTCCATGGTTGAGGGTCCCAAAGACATTTCCCTGATGCCTAAACAACATACAGAAAATATTGCCCCAGGCACCTCCAACTTGTGATCTTGACTTGCTCATGACGCATCTGAACATGAGAAAAAAAGGAGCTCTCTGATGCTATCAGCCTGATAACCGTAAGCAGTTCACAGTAAGGTAAGAAGGTACATTTTGGCGGAAGCCAGCACTGCATTTGATGTATTCTTAACTCTGCTAACAGGCAGGCTTTCAAGCCATGTTATCTGTTCCCACATCTTGACCTAATTTAACAAGTTGCCATGGGAGCCTAGAGAAGGTTGATGCAATTTTTCTTATCTATGGAAGAAGAATGTAACTGTGCAAGAGAACACAAAAATTCAGTTTCTAACTGATTTTTACTTACAGTGAAAAAACTAAGACATCAAATGAAGGAACAGAAAATGCCTCCTTTCCCCCCTCTCCTGCTACATACACACACACACACACACACACACACACACACACACACACACACACACCTTGAGACTGGGGAATCTGAGCATACTTGGGTGGGCCAAAATAGCACCAGAAAGGGGTACTCAAAATCTAGAGGCAGGGGCTACAACAGAAAGCAGAAATTTATCCAGAAGCATTCCACTAAGCATGCCTTCACTACCTGTTCCTGGGGAGGTGGAGAGGGGGCTGCCCCTGGAAATGGGAAATTCTTTGTTATAGATGGGTAATGCACCACCAGAGAGGTAGCTAAGTGGCATTACAAAGAATCAGAATATTCATCTTCATGAGTTCAAATCCAGCCTCATACACCGCCTAGCTGTGCGACCCTGGGCAAGTCACTTAACCCTGTTTGCCTCAGTTTCCTCTTCTGTAAAATGAGCTGGAGAAGGAAATGGCAAACCACTCCAGCATCTCTCCCAAGAAAACCCCAAATGGGGTCATGGAGAGTCAAACTTGACTGAAAGGAACAACACTGGAGCCATAGAAGGGTTAGAGTAAGAAAAAAAAGCATCATGGGGAAAGTCATTGAGAGTCACAAAGCTGTAAGAAAGAGGCCATTAGGCCTTGAGTGCAAGAAAATCAGTCACATTCAAGTCTCCCACCCAACCTTCCGAAAGACAAGCTCCAGAATCACTGAAAGGCAAGTCAAAGGCTAAAACATGGCAACAGCATTAAGCAATCTCAAGATATTTTAAGTTTACATTAAACCCCAAGAGATCTCCTGCGAGCAAGATAAGAAGGCTCCTCCTCCCCCTTTATAGAAATGAAAAGGAGGTATCAAGAACAGAAGCAGATTTTTCTCAAGGTCACAGAATGTACTACTGACAGACAAGAGGATCCCAAAGACTTCTCTTTCTGGGCTGTTGTCCTCATCACCATATCAGATCCCTACAGAGCTGTCATTTAGAAAATGATGAGCAGAACTATTATTGATCAGCCCAAGCTGTCACACGATATTCTTGGGATCATAGATTAAAGGCTACAAGGGGTCTGAAAGAACATGGAGTCTATCTCCTTCATTCTGTAAATGAAGAAACTGAGACTCAGAGAGGTTAAGTGATTGCCCAAGGTCACATAGGTGGTATGTGCCTCATGCAGGGTTCATTGTTCTCAAAGATGAAATAATTTCTTTACAATTTGGAATTACCATCTGAGGTGTGATTATGGTTCCTAGAAATTTTTACTTAATTAGCTATGTTGTATACCCAAGGATGCTTCCAATAACTTTCCTTCCTTCCCTCTCTAACTGCTGAATGGCTTCTGCCTATTTACTACCCTCTATAAACAACATAATTAACAAGGAATATGGGGAAAGTCTTAAGGAAGTGCTCACACCTCCAGAACATTATTCGTATTTGTGCTAAGCAGTTTTTGATTTTGCCATTCAGGTCTGAGGTCTGATTGCCAAAGGAGCCAATTTTCATTACTCTTAAAGGGCACTTTGCATTAAGCATCCTTTTTGATGGCTCATTTCCTTGTCCCTGCCTCAATCTGAATTTCACATTCATTTTTTGAGTTGTATCCTCAGTCCCTGAGGCTTCATCTCAATCTTTTCTTCCTACCAAAGTTAGGTAGCTCTGGTAAAGATCACTCAGGTCTCAGTAAATTATTGTTAATGGTGCTGTACAAATCCTCCTGAAAGCTCCCATCAACCACCCTGGGGAACTGAGAGGGTACAAGTCATCTCTCTGCACTCTGCCTGTAGGCCTCAACGCATTTCCCATTCAGAAAACCCAACAACAAACATGCTTAATGAAATCAGAAGAGTTCCTGTTTCAGCTTGGAATGAGGATGTAGCCACTTCTCCGTGTTTGCCACTGAAGTTATCCATTTCTACCAGAATCCCACCCCAGAGGGCTGACCACAAACCTCTGCTACTGACTGGTAAAGAATTGGACAAAATAGGGTTTCCCTGACCCTCTCTCCAATGCTTCAGCAGTGAGGAAACTCCAAAGGGAACAACCTAGATTCGTTTAAGCTTTTCCTGTGAGTACCTCTCAAGCCCTGGAGCTAGAAATACGATTTTATACCATCACAAAACCTTCAACAGTTTTCACAGCCAGATGTGTTCTTACTAACACTTCGATACTGCTCACCCATCAGAGGTCACAAGCAAGAAGACAGAACACAGAAAAAGAGGCGGGGGGCTTCACCTGTAAAGTGGAGTAGGCCTAAATGACCTGTAACATTCCTTCTGGCTCCAAAGGTCTAGGATTCCAGTAGTGAGATCACACTGACATTTTTCAAGGTCATGCTCTATGATTTTTATTTCACCAGTGGTTAGTTAGTTGCCAGGGTTGGGGAAGGGTTATATTTCAAGTTCAACAACAGAGCCAAGAATCTGGTACTAGAAGTGAGTGTGAAGGAGGGGCGAGGTCTTTTCAGCCACCCCAATAGCAGAAGCAGGCCCTGCCATTTTAGGGTGGCCTTGAGACCTTGTCAAACTCTCAAGACCAATACAACTGATGGTTCTCCCCATCTTTCCTTCCCCCTTCCTAATAAGGCAACCCCTCCCCTTACTTTCAGTGCCTTGTTCTTGTAACATCTGGAAGGCATTCCTAATAGTCAGCTAACACTCTGTACCACGGGTGTGGCTCACCCCCAAGCTTTCCTCATTCCAGGTGGCTTTAATTTAAAAAATGGAGACACCATTTTTATTTAGATTTTAACTCAACTAGCTTAAAAAAAACATTTACTTAGCATCTCCTGTATTCACGAGGCAGAGGAAAAGAGAGGTAAGAGGTTTTATTTGGAAAATAAGGAAATTGGTCTAGGTGAACTTTATAGTCACGAGGTCATTTTTAAGGTCATAAAATATGCCTTCCTTCACTGAACCAGGGAGAATGAAACATAAATAGGAAGCCTTCCCTTGAAGGTCAGTTGAGAAGTTCCTTCTATAAGCTAGTTAGTTCCTTCATCTTCCCTTAGACCAGTGGTTCTCAACCTGTGGGTCGCGACCCCTTTGGGAGTGGAATGACCCTTTCACAGGGGTCACCTAAGACCACTGGAAAACACATATTTCCGATGATCTTAGAAACTGAGACACTGCTCCTCTATCCATCTCCAGGTGGGTCTGCCCACATGCAGATACGCCCACATACTAGTATTAAAGGGTCACGGAATTAGGAAGGTTGAGAACCACTGCTTTATACCTTGATGTAGACAGCCCTGGACCTTGACCCCAAGAGCCTTGGGAATAATGATGCTTCGGGTCCAGTGCTTTCAGACATCATTCTGGAAGGCAATCCCTGTGAAGATACAGCCTGGCAACTGCTCCTGAAGAAGACCCAGAAAAGGGAGTTCTTGCCCACCAAAGTCCTTGGTACTGTCAAATGGTTCAACACCAAGAAAATGATCTGATTTTCATTAGTGGAAAATGACATGAAAAAGGCACTGACACCTGCTTTGCCACTGCACCCTCAGGATCATGGTAATTTTCAATCTGACTCGCTGCTGAAAGCTTCCATGTCTTGTCTCCCTCCACCATTATTAAAATGGGAACTCCTTGAGAGCAGAGACTGTCTTACTTTCCTATTTGCATCATGCTCTGCAGGCAGTAAGAGCTTATCAAACGCTTTATCCCTCCATTCACTCAGACATTAAAGTTTGACAAACACAAGACATTTGTCAACACTTCTATGGCAAGGTTCAGTATGATATATCTGAAAAGCCACCATATTGGAGAGATATGATGTGTAACTCAGGAAAAACAATAATGAGAGGCAGATGGGAAAGGGGAAAGAGTGCTGCACTTGTGATCAGGGAAGAAAAAGTTTGAACCCTGCCTCCAACACTCAGTAACAATAGGGTCACAGGTAGACAAGTTGCTTCGTATCTCAGATTCTCAGTTTCCTGATCTATAAAGTGGGGATAATACCAACATGCAGCATCTAACTAACAGCTGTCACAAAGATCAAATGCTATTGTATCACATTTGTATTAGGCTTTAAGGTTTATAAACTGTTTTTCTCACAATGGTCCTGGGAGATCTCTACTGCAATTAGCATTACCCTCATTTTAAATGACTTGCCCAAGGTCACACAGCCAGTAAGTGTCAGAACAGGGATCCATCTTCTAGCTCCAAGACCAGGGCTCTTTCTGCTACAGGCGGTAAATGTTTCTGTATTTGATCTGCGTCCCGTACTGTTTCCAGTGCAATAGATTACTAACCCACATAACTAATCCCTACTTATCAATGTGTTAGGTCTAGAGTAAAAAAATAAAAAAATAGGAGTTAGGCTTTATTTAGAGCTTACATTTATTCAAATTTCTAATTAAAATTTAATTAAATTTAATATTTTAAATTTTTATAGTTCATAATGATTTCACTTTCAGAAAATTTTAAAGCCTTCAAAAAAGTATCCCATTATTAAAACCTTAGTGTTCTGTGGATCATATTAAACTACATTTTTCATTTTCAAGGCAGAGAAGCTTCCAAACTACAAGCCATTTATACACTGCCTTTTAAAGTTTTGTTTCTGGCCTCTGAACCAGAGCCCACAACCCATATCGGAGCTTTCTCCTGTTTTGGGCATGTTATTACCTGTGTGATGTTGGGCAAATCCCTTAACCTCTGTGGGTTCAATCTCTTCAACAATAAAAATAAGGCTAGATTAGATGATCTCAAGGTCCATTTAAGCTCTCTATCTATGATCTATTAAGAAATAAAAACAAGCCACATGACTGAAATAATCCTTTGTATCCTCCTTGACAAATCAAGGCAAAAGTTAGTGTTTCCTGTAGATTCACCAAAAGCTGAGAGATGAAGGATTTTTCAACCCAGTTTTGAATAGATTACTCAATGAATAATGGCCTACAGTCAAGAGCATTCAGCAGGCATCTGAGAAGGTAAATCGCCAGATGGTGCTGACTTTGGTGGAGAAGTCCTAGGCACTGCTGTTCCCTTTACCACTGAAACAGAAGAGAACCAAAAGTACAAATATATCTCACATACTACTGTGAGATGCCATCTGGAACAATCTGCTTCTTTTCACTTCCTACAGCAGCTACTATGACCATGACAGTCAAAACTGAGATCTAAAGCATTGACTCCTCCTCTAACAGAGAACAGGACCAAAGAAGAAGCTTAATATCTCCTCAGGCTCCCCCACTGCCAAGACCCTCCACTCCAGGACTTTTCATCGGCCCCATACCAGGAGTCATATAACCACTTGCCCCTTGAGTGGTTGGTGAGGGACTCCTACCTGTGTAGCCTGCCAGAGCAGCTGCAGGAATGACGGGCTTATCCTTGTTGAGCTCAGCTCGATCACGCACATAGTCCTTGAAGGTGCCCTTGGGTTTGTGGTTGGGCAGGGCAGCAGGATAGTCCTCTGAATCGAAGCTGTCATAGGAAGGGACACGCTGGAGGCTGTTGAAGGATGACTGACTGCTCCAGGACTGGGTGAGGCGGTCACAGCTGTCATAACTCTCTATGCTCTCAAAGGAGTCCTGGCCTCCAAGTTTACCTAGAGGTAGGGAAGGAGGAAAAACGGGGAAAGGGAGGGAGGGGTCAGGAAAAGACAATGGTGAAAACCCTCTTATCCTTCAAAAGGGTATTGCTCAAAGCTGCAAGGAGGCCAGTGGTTAAATGAAGCTCCATTGGGGCTACTGGCCACACTCAGGAGTAAGTCAGTTGTTCTGGGCTGAATCCAATCTACAGCTCAGTTGTACAGCTCTTGAGACACATTCAGAGCTCTATGATCTGCCAGTCTCCCATACAAGGACCTCAGATTCAGAGATATAAACACTAAGCAATTTCCCTGTCTTGAAACTCCTACTGTGGGGATTTCCATGTAGCACTTTTGACCTACAGACCAAATGAGGAAATTATGGCAGATTCCTATTCCAAGTCAAAACAGCATAAACGTTTTTAAAAGAAGATGGCATAACCTGGCAAAATCCTTTGGTCTTTAAAAAAATATCCATCACACTCTAAGAACATTGGCCTTCCTTGACCTTGGTTTTAAAATGCTATTTGGCAGCAACATTTTATAATTATATCTTAGTGAGATACATGTATAGACCTATGTCTCCGACAGGCAAGTAAGGCTGTGGGATCCTTCGTCCAAAAGGACACCACCATCACACCACCCCAACCCCGTCTGCATTCCACACCCTCTCCAGGTATAGCATGGATTCTTTACTCGAGAGTGCACCTCTTAAAAAGAAAAAAAAAACCCAACAAACTAAGGATCTGATTTAAATAGTTTATGTCCATAGCAATTTCAGAAATCTCTTCTTCTGTGAGTTGCTTAATACATTCTTCACTGACCACAAGATCATGCAAGTTCATTAATTTCCCAAACCAGGTTAAAAACAGCTGCTGGGATTGCACAACAGCTCTTGGAGAAATTTCCATTGGCAAAACTGTCCAAAGCCCAAACACTGACACCAAATTTCAAGAGAAAGAGGTTGCATGGAAGAGATAAGGAGCTTATCAGAATGCCTGTCATATTCTACTTTAAATATATATAATTATTTATCAATAAATTAATATTTTAAATAAATTAATTATTTATATAAATCAGTAATTTAGTTATATATCCAATATATATTAGAATGTGTATATACATATATGTCAATATGTGACATCAAGAAAGGAAATATGATCTGTTTGATCCAGCATATCAGGAAGCAGAGGGGTGGCAGTGATTGTGAAATGAATATGCTATCAACTCTCAATTAGTCATCTATGGACCATTCACAGTAAGCTTTTAGTACCTCCCTCCCACAAACCAGTAAGTTTTGGGGCCAACTCCCCTGCCATTACTTAGGGAATCTCAGCTAACCTAAACCCAATAGGGCTAATACAAAGAATCCTGTTGCGCTCCCTATACAAATTCAACAAATACACACATCTATATATGTATGCATACATATATATATGTATGTGTGTATTTATAAATATGTATTTATACATATGTGTAACTATACACTAGCCCACAAGTATATATATATATATATATACGTGTGTGTATATATATATGTACCATGCGTGTCTATATGTAAATGTGTACATATACATATACACAATGCATATATATGCATATACAAAGCACCTACTAATGGCAAAGCACTGTGCTAGATGCTGGGGATAAAAAGGAAAAAAAATGAAATGATGCCTGCCCTCAAGAAACTTCTAATCTATAAGGTGGAATTGTGATAAGCCTAATTCAGATAAACATAAATGCCGGGTAAGGAATAAATAGAGGGAAGAAGAAGAGGTCAGACAAAAAGCTCTAGGAAAAATCAGTATGAGAGAGAATACTAACAAATGTGAGAGGGAATGGTTGTTAAAGGACAAAGGAAGGTTTCACGGAGGAGTCAGAGCCAGAGCTGAGGAAAATAAGATTCTGGAGAGGTGGGAACGTATTTCAGGTACAGTGGGCTATCTGTACAGATGTACAGAGGCTGGGAATGAAAGTTCATGAAATAGTGAGTTAATCTCCTTTAGCTAAAACAAAGGGGAGCAGTAGGAGATATGACTGGAATGGTAAATTGGAGACTGCTTGTGGGAGGTTTTAAAACCTAGATTTAGCCATTTGTATTTTACTCTACAGGCATTAGAGAGTCACTGAAGGTTTCTGACTGACATGATTAAAGGAAAATTACTTTGACAGCTGGGTGAAGGATCATCAATTAGAGAAGGTGAAAGTTAGTGCCGAATAAACCCGTTAGGAGGCCATTATAATAACCCAGGTAAGGCGTGATGGAGGCCTAAGTTACAATGGTGGCCACAGAGAGGGAGAGAACTGGATGGCTACAAGGGAATTATGGAGATAGAATGAAGAGAATTTGACAACTGATTGGATACAAGGGAGGGGTAAGATAGAAGGAAAAATCCTCATCTTCTTCCCCAAACCCTGCCCTACCTCCAGCCCCACCAACAAAAACAGAAAATATATTCTGAAATCAAATAAATTATTTGAAGAATTACTCACTTGTGTTATCTGAACCACTGATTCCCTCCATTAGAATGGATAATTTTGATTTGACTACATTTCTGCTTCAATTCCCTCAACTCCCTAGTCATCCAAAAGAGGACAAATTCCAATGGATTAAACTGAAAGGACTTAGTGGAAAGGTTTGACAATTCAACCATAGGATTACTGGGTCTATCCACTGGTTTACTGTTAAAGTTATAAACTCTCAACTGGCATTTAAAATGTATTGGGTTTTCCTATTCAGAAATTCACACTTAGCAACATAATCCATGACCCCACATGCCAGACCCAGTCTTGGGTACTAAAAGTGAATAGGAACCTTTGAGGTATGAATAACTCTTTAGAGAGCTACTTATATCATGGAACTTGTTAAAGTTAGAGGTCATTTGGGTTTTTTTTCTTTCTATGCAATCATGCCAACAGAAGAAAGGAACCCAAAGTATGCTATAGCCTCAGATATTAGACAAAAAAAAATTCAGTTCATTTCTATTCTCAAGAACAGCACAACCAGACCATCACATTTTAGACATTCAGTACTTATTTGGAAAGACGCACTGTATTCCTGAGGAACATGAAAAATTGAGCTGATCCAGGTGAGGTAAGAACTGGTGATTCCAACAAGGCTGTGTAAGGTAGAACAATAAATCACCCCCTTGGTGCTTACTGTGTTTTTAACCACAGTCAAATGCAGGTGGAGAGAGCAGAGGTCTACAGCAGTAACATGTTTATATATTCAACTCTATTCACAATCCTGGAGCTGGACACTTTTAGCTCCTATCATTTTCTTCCATAGTGAGCTGGAACCATCTAGATTAGACAGTCAGCTATGTTACTGTGTTCCTTCAAAAGAGAGGATTTACATTCCCAGAGGACTAAAGTTCAATGTTTCTGGGAAACTCCCCATCGAAAGCTATCCCTAAGACCATCATGAAATGCCTCAGAACAAGACAGCCACAAACCGAAATCAAAGTGGTCTAAAGGAGTGAATGGGAGGACTTCATGCAACTGTCTCAACAGACTAAGATGAGGATTAATCTTTATAAAGCTTCATTTTTGGAAGCCAAGATTAATAATTTCTGAACCAATGGAGGTCTGTTTGGTTTGAAGCCTCATTAACAACAATATAATAGCCCTGTAACAACACTGACCTCCCCCTGAGGTTTCTGTGGCCTGCACCTTCCAAGACTGAACCAAAGGGTAAGAAGCATGTTATTTTTTTCTGTGTAAGAATTTTCTTTTTCAGCCTCCCCCTTGCCCCTCTGCTTAGAAAAATAGATAGAAAGATAGGAAGGAAGGAAGGAAGGAAGGAAGGAAGGAAGGAAGGAAGGAAGGAAGGAAGGAA
>CM053588.1:139640156-139678899 GCA_028646515.1 Pseudochirops corinnae
GAAGGAAGGAAGGAAGGAAGGAAGGAAGGAAGGAAGGAAGGAAAGAAGGAAAGAAAAGTCAAGGTAATCAGAGAAAGGGTAGAGATACATGAAAGGGGTTATGTAAAGACAGAGGCAATTTTAGAATCCTCTGAAGGGATCAGCCCAACTTTACAACGCATCTGAGACATTTGCCTAGTTTGTGAACAGAAACCTCGACAAGAAATTCCTTCTAAGGTTCTGACCTGTTGAAAGACAAATATACATACATATAAATAGGTAAATGTATGTGTACATTTATTTATATTGATTAAAAATACAAAAATAAGATGCCAGAAGGGGAAGATAAAGCAAGTCCCGCACCTTCCCCTTCTGCTGAAAACATAACTTAAGTACTCTCTGAAGCTATGGGAGAGAAAGTGGATGACTAGTTCTGGTCCTAAAGGAGGCTTTTCCCTCACTTTTTAACAAGATACTTGTGAAGCCTCTCAAGGGGAAGGGTAAGCCAGGATCCTTAATAAAGATATTATTGTGGTCAATCCATGAAGTCCATTGAGAAGTCTTTTGACTAGAATTTAGAAGAAAATGCCATTTGGCATTTTACTCCTAAGCCTTTCCCTGAAATTCTTGAGGAAAGGTTCTCCTACCTTCACTATATAATGCAAGGTGCCCCCTGAACACTGATTCACACCTTATTAACTCATCTGAAAAGCTTCCTGTCCTTCCTCCTTCCAATCCAATCTGTTTTGCCTCAATAATCAAATCCTCTTTTAGACCCCTAATGGACCACACTTTGCTCAAATTAAAACCATCTGATCACTTTGCCTAATATCCTTCATTTTGTTTTCTCTGTGTGTTTTTCTATATCCTATAATCCTGACTTTGAGGGTTGGGGGGAGGGGGTAATTTACTTTAGTGTATGTTTATTTGTTCTCTCTAAGTCAGCCAGCCCTATTTTTAAAGGACTTCTATTTTCTCAGTGCATTATTTTATTATAGGCATGGCAACAAGAGTCAGGCCCCTTGGAATCCTCCTACTGCTTGTTTCACTGGTTTTCCAGCTGAAAGTATGCTCTGACAGTTTGGGTTACTCTAAATCTTTTGGCTCCAAACAGAACCCAAACTAATTGTCCTGAGAGCGTCCTAACAAAGGAGTAACAATTTCACTATGGACAAGAGAAATCCCCACAGTCAGGTTACAACAAAGCTGCAACTTGATCCCATGACATTCTAGAAGCAAAAGTGAGAAATACATGAAGTTGTTATGTTTTGCTCAGGTGGACTAATTTAGTTGGATCCACATCAACTCAGAGCAAATTCCACCTTGAGAACAGACAAATCCAAACACTACAACAATCAGTTCCAATTCTTACCCACTTTTTCCCCCTCTAAAATAAGAAAGTCAGCTTAAGTTATTTCAACCCCAGTGAGGAACACTGAGATTTGTTGTTAAAGATAATAATAAGGCTGGAAATTCCAGTATGGAAACTTTTTAACACCCCTTTATTCAGGGCAGGAAAAACTGAATCTGAGGGTCCCCATAATACCAACAAAAAGAAAAAGAAAAGAATTTGGGAAATGGATGGAAAACAGACATTACTGAGAACAGGAGAGGATCTAGAGAGAAGGCCTTACCACGACTGGTCCTCCCCATACACATGTTGTCTGGGGTTACAACTTCTTGTTTGATTGTGAAATAGTCAGTAGACAAGGTGTCTGCCTGCAGAGGGTCCCTGCTAAGGATAACTGAGGAGTAGTCATTCTCATATTTGAGGGAGAGGAGCTCCTCAGAGCTGATGGGGTGCAGTGTCTGATAGGACTCAGTGATGAAGCTGGGCTCTGAGAACTCTGATGGAGGAACACACTGAGCATGCTCAATACCGTAACCTGCAAGAACAAAAGTTGGACAGAAAAATGTTAAAATTAGAATGACCGGCGAGTTGTACTTCGAACAAGCAAATCTCTGCTCTACCCCAACCGCTAGTACCTTTACCTGTAAGGTCACTTTCCATCTGCTCTCTCTCTCTCTCTCTCCCTCCTTTCCTACTTTCCTCCTTCCCTCCCTCTGTTCCTCTGTGTGTGTGTGTGTGTGTGTGTGTTGTGTGTGTGTGTGTGTCTTTCTTTCTCCAAAAGGATTTTAAACTGCATGGTATACATTCCTAGATCCACTCCCAGAGTAGGATGGGATAGAGTAGGCGTTCTACCTGCTATCCAAAACCAGTTCTACTTTAAGAAGCAGAAACTCTGAATAAGCATAGGAAAAATCTTTCATTTCCTCCAGAATAATCAAGAGGCATAAAAACTTCTCACAGAAGGAATTTTTCCCTAGGTTCACAGCATAGAAAGAAGAATAATGATGGACAAGTGGGACATTGAACTTACTAATGAAGTAATCCGAGGTATAACGGGTCTCTGGATAGGCAGAGTTGACTCCACTAGCTTGATATGGCTTCATGTCCTCTGCAGCAGATAAGAGTAAAAGGTCAATAGAAAAGCAAGACTTGGGCCAAAAGGATCTTGGATGAAAGCACCATGGTGACCTCAACTGTTCTTGTATGAAATCAGGATTTTCATTCATTGAGGCTACTGTTCTAGGCCTTTCCTGCCCCCAATCCCCCAGGCCTTGTCTGGAGTGAGATCACTGGTCACAGAAGGGCATTTAATTTTATTATTTCAGTAGCCTGAAATCAGATGTAGGTTCCTGGAGAGTACTGAGTGATTCCAGTGAAATTCAGACCCTTAACCTAGATGAACTTGGCAAAGTTTGTATTAGTGCAGTCAAAGAGTTAGAATATACAGAAGGAAGCCATTTAGTCCAGGCAGGCCATCCTCTGAACCATCTAAGAAAGATGGTAATTTTTTCTCATTTTTAGAGATCTTCAAGTATGCAGATTCCATAGACTCTCTTGATAATCCTGGGATAATCCAGTTTTAATCTTTACAAGTCTTTAATTAATTAATTAGTTGATTAATTAAATCCAGTTTTAATCTTTACAAAGAAGCTTCCTGGATGTTTTATCTCACCCTAATATTTCAGATATAGGACCAGGTAGGACCCTGGTATGGTAGATCAAACTTGAGTTGTAACTAATCCTGAATAAGAAGAGAGAAAACTAAAACACAAAAGAACAGAGAACTAATCCTTAAAAATTAGAAAAAAAAATGAAGCACTAAGGATAGAAAAAATATGCTTAGATCAGCTGTAATCAATTTATAATCCTATAACTAGACTGAGATTAAAACACATGTCAATTCTGTCATGAGAGTATCTGATTTTATTTTTAATTTGTCTGTACTGGGCAAATGAGGTAGAAATAGAATTGTGAGCATATCATGGAATTGTTTTTAGGAAGGTGCAGGAGTAAAGGTTGTTGGGAGTTTGAGCTCCAGATATTTGATAGTATGTTGGGCAAAAAAGGTTACAGGTGACAGGCCCAAACCTGCACAGAGACACAGTTCCAAGTTCAAACGAAATTATTAAACTCATGCTTTTGTGGCTTATCAGATCAAAACAGCAGCAGCACTCTTTACCCCTCCGCCTTGTACCTTTCCCTCTCCAAACATTTATATTCTATGCTTACAGGGCCTGGGTGGTTGTTGTTGTTTTTAATTTCTGTTTTATTTAATTTAATTTTAAATTTATTACAATTTCCTTACCCAATGCTTTAGCCTGTATACAAATAAACAGCCATGGCCCAGTTCTACTTTGTTCTGGTCAGAAGTCGTCTTTTACCAACCCTTTTATTGAAAAATCAATTCAGATGATCAGATTTTTGTAATCAAAATACATTAAATCTGAGTCCAGTTCAGTTTCCCTGATGGGAAATAGCCACAGCAGCCAGAGATTGCTATGGTCTCCAATAGGCCTGAAAGGACCAATAGGTTTCCCCAGCTAACTACCTTACTATTAAGGAGAAATTTAAACTCCATTCAAATCCCAGCAGTTCTCGTTTAGCAACTAGAAAAGAGACAGGAATTACATTAGTGGAGTGATTTCAGTTGACAAGTTTGGTCAAATTTGCTGTCATGTTAACAAGCCAATACACAAACTATAGGTCTCATTTCTTCCCTGAGGAAGATAAGCTTCCTGAGGGTAGAGACTGGTACACTTTTGTCTTCGTGTCCCCAGAACCTAGGGAGACGGCTGGCGAATAGTAGCCATCTAATAAATGACTGGTGAATTGGTATATTGAATTATGTGCTTGCTCTACATTTTCCTTCCGTAAACTGGGTATTAACTTCCTCTGTGTACATGAGGAGTCCATCAGGGTATCAAGCAAATCTGTGCAGCTGTTTGGTGGTCTACTAGAACAGAAGAAACAAGAAGATTTACCCATTTTTTTTTTCCCTACTTACTTTTTAATTTATTTATTCATTCATTCATTCACTTATTCATTTATTTATTTGTTTATTTATTTATTTTGCAAAGGATGGTGAAAAGGGCGAAGGATAACAATTTTATGCCCAGAGGAATCTAATTTGAGTCTCTCTCCTGGGCACTGCAAAATGGAAAATATTCTTGAACAAAGCAAGGTCTTGTGTAAAATAAAAGTGCTAACCCTGAGCTTTTTCCCCCTCCCCCAGAGTCTGCCAAGGGCTAGAACTGGTGACCACAGGGAAAGGGTGGGACTGGGTTAAAGAGGGCAGCCGGCTTCTAGCCTTACAGTCAGCTGGAGGGCACTGCTGACTGCTGGTAACTACAATTTATTTTAAGAAGAAATTCAGAAAAATAAGAGTAAAAACACCCAAGTTTGCCTCCTGCTGCCATTTCTATACTCAGCCAGGACTGTGGTACATGAGTCACTTGGTCCTAAAAGGTTGGAAGGAGTTAGTAGGGGAGACCATGTCATTACAAGGTTGCAACATAGTGTCCCAAGGTGACCCACTGTACCTTTCCCAGATGTAAAATGTGCACTGGACTCTTCCACTTAAAATCAGGTGAATGGTTGACAGACTTGACCTGCCAGTGAACTCTAAGGGATCTATGCCTTTTCATAGACATGACTAGGTATGATCCCTGCTGAATGTTGTATGCATTGGAAAAGAGGGAGGAAACACTAGGCATGGGGGCTGAATGCAATCCCCGTCATAAATTACATGTGTATGTTCAGTTTATAAACACTAGATTTTCCTGAAAATATTTTTTTTAATGCTTGAGGCTGGAGATAAGTGCTATGGATAGGTACTAAAAGAAGTTGAGAAATAAAACCTTGTTACAGCTCAGAAATAAAGTCATAATTTTACACAGATCTTAGGAGCTCTGAAGACAGTGGAAAGCAAGGCTCCACAAATTTACTTTGCATCTAAGGGCAGCCAAAAATTTAGGAGCCAGGAAAATATTATTAAGTAAGGCATATTTCAAATTACTTTTAAGTAGTCAAACATGTTTTGATCCATTTTCCCCCATCAATATGGCCAAGGATGTGAAGAGAACAAGAGGCTCTAGGCCTCTCTATGGGAAAGATGTCTTCCCTTTCCCCACCTGCATGAGAGACAAACAAAGCAAGTAAGGACAGAAAGAGGACAGATCCTAAGGGCTTTGCCCTTTCTTGAACAAAATTAGGTGAACATATAGCACCTAAAGACCCAAAAAAGAACTCTAAGGCATAAGGTTTAACATCTAAATTCACACCTTTAAAATCACATTTTACTATCACATAATTCTATGGAAAGTGAGGTGCTATGATGAAATTATTAGGCATCATGGTAACTTGAATTCTATTCAACTTTATTTGAATGGATACCCAGTGAGAGCAACATCGTTTTACTGGTTCTCAAATCTCTAACCTCTAAATAAGCCTCCACCAACCCCATTCATTCCCTGTTTCATTACCTTTCTGTAGGATCTCTAAATGCTCCCATAAGATGTCCCCAACAAAATCAGGGGCCAGTTCCAAGAAGCAGTCTTTGCCCAAAGCACAAAGGGCAGCTCCACTCATGCAGAATTTCTGAAAGTTCACACCTTTCAGGCTGAACTCATTCACTGCCCACATTACCCAGTCCCGAACATGGGTTTCTGTCCATTGCCGGGGATCTGAGAGAGAAGAATGAGACGACAAGTCATCAGGTTAATCTTTTAATCCTTTGTTTCTGCTCAGTGAATTAATATTTAGAAGGTTTTAGAAGTCAATAATGTGGGGGGAGAGATTATTTTTTAGGTAAAACTTACAAATCAGAAATCAATGCCTTCTTATAGTTATTCTTCCCCATCCCTGTTTTATTCCCACTATTTTTTTTATTGTTCTCCCATCTCACCAGCTAGGAGAATGCCATAATCCACCTATAACTAACATACCCCGAGTATCTGCTACCCTTCATCATTCTAGACACAGACTTCAATGAAAATGAAATATGAAAAGAAAAATCCAAGAGCATCGGTGTTAGTTTTCTTACTGCCTTATCTCTATTACCCTAATCACTTTGATATCCTAGATGTATGGATAAGTGCTTTTTTTCATGACATTGATACTATTTCAAAACACATCTTTCTTTGCTCTATCTTTAGCCACTTTATTTTTTTTTGGTAAAATTACAATTCTTATGTATCAATTATTATTTTAATAACATTCATGGCAATCAGAAATAATCAGGTGAATAATAGTCATAAAAATATCTCTATTAAGTTATTACATTGCTCAAAGTATACACAAAACCTACTCCTCTATCCTCAACTCAGATCATAGGATATCAACATATCACCCTTAGTTATGACTCCAGATTTGCCATAATCACCCCAGTTCTTGATGAATACTGGCAATGCCAGGGAGATGAAGTATAGAAGGCGTTCTGTGCCCAACACCAAAAGCTCACTTTGGTGCTTCTCTGTAACTGTGGTTTACAAATGGAACTTCAAAGTGATTGGTACCCACTTTATCTTTCATTAGATTGATGCCTACGGTGCAGCGGTATATGAGGATAAATACATATGGAAGGGGAGGGAATGAGTTTTTACTAAGTGCTTACTGTATGCCAGGCACTGTGCTAAGAGCTTTACAAATATTATCTCATTTGAGATTAGTAGGCTTACTCCAAGAGTACTAAGTTTTGGATTTCCCTGGAGTGGGAGTCAATGCCTTAGTCAGAAGGGGGTGAAGCCTGTTCAGGGACCATATAGTGGCAGCAAGGTGATACAGCAGATAGAATGTTAGGCCCGGAGTCAACAAGACCTGAGTTCAAATATAGCCTCAGACACTAGCTATGTGGCTCTGGAAAAGTCAATTCACCTCTGCCTCAGTTTCCTCAACTGTAAAAGTAGTTCTTATTTAAGAAGAAATTATATAAATATAAATAAATAAATCCTACCTCCCAGGATTGTTGTGAGGATCAAATGAGATCATGTTTGTGAACTGCTCAGCACGCGCCTGGAACACTTAGTGTAGGTACTTAATAAATGCTTGTTCCCCTCCCTTCCCCCTTACTTCTGAAGAAACTATCTTTCTAGATTCAAGTTTTCCATTTCTTCTTCCTCCACAAAGGTTTAATGAAGTCTCCTCTAGCTAATTCCCTTTCCTATCTTTATATATTCTATTCCCAAATAGTTTCAAATAGGATCCAAAAGTCTGAGATGGTCAAGTTCACGTATATTTCTTCTAATAGAACAGAGATTGCAAAGATATAAAATAGCAGGGACCAAAGTAATTTTAACTTCTGTGACACATTCCAGTCAAAGGGCATTTGCAGTTGTCCCAGAGGTGATAAAGGATGAACACAGAGAGGTGATGTGGAAGAGGGAATAGAAAGACAGTCTGATCCCAAATCAGGAAGCCCTGGATTCATGCCCCTACCTATTAACATGTTGGATGTTTGTTTGACCCTGTATAAGTTCCTCAGTGCCCCCCACACAACTTTCTAAGAACATACCTTGAAGAGGAGGTGTTGATCTACATTGATATAAGGAGCTCCTCTCCAGGAATTTCCCACCCTGGTGAAATTATGTATGGTCAAAAGAGAAAAAAAATGGCCATGCAAAATAGCACTGGAGACTTGAAAGGATGATGAGATATTGCATTCTTGGTCTCCCAGAAGCTAATGGTTAAAAGGGGGTGGGGAAGTAGGGTTGTTGGGAAAAGACTGATGGCATGAGTGCCAGATCTTCCTACAGGCTTAGGCCCAACCTTTTTTCTCCCAAGAATGAAAGCATACCTTTGGGAATTCCCAGCCGTTGTTGCTCTTTAGTGAAACCACTGAAAGTGGCTTTCAGTGCCTGTGACATCATTTCTTTACTGCTTGGAGTTAAGAGGGGAACATCTGCACATTCCATATCTGTAAGAAGCAGAAGGAACACAAGCAAATTCAATAACCAGAATTTAAAAAATTAATGAATAAATAAATAACCAGCCCTGAAGGCTCTCAGTTGCAGAAAGAGCTCAAGAAAGGGGCAGAAAGTCAAGGAAACACTTGGTTTAACTTTAGAGGAAATATGTGAGACATCAAAGAGCAGCCCAACCTAATGAACGAAGAGCTAGCCTTAGAGTAGGAGAGATCATGGGTTTAGGCTTCATCTCCGACACATATAAATTCTGTAGTGCAGACTTCTAAGACCCCGAGAGTTTTCCCAAAACTCTAAGTCATAGAGTAATTATAGATAGGCATTGAAGGGCATTTCTTTACCCTAAATTTCCTGGACAGCTAAAGTCTTAGGCCTAGAGCAAAAGACAAAACCAAATAAATAAATAACACAAAACAAAACAACAACGGCCAAGGAATCATCTCTATAAACAGATATATCCTAGGTCTTATACAGACTACCGAAGATGTAACCACTGCCAGCTAATCTCATTCCAATTTAATTAATCAAGCATGCATTAAGCACCTACGTGCAAAGCTTTAAACCAGACGCTGGCAAACAGAAACACAAAAATATTAGTGCCTTCACTCAAGAAATTTTTATTTTACTAAGAGTACAAATCAGTGAACATTTATTAACTGACTACTATATTTCAGGGTATATAACATTCACATAATAAATAAAGACACGGTAACTTGGGTGGAGGGTAATTTGAGGAAGACAATCATATTCATCATAGGGGAATGGGGATGAAAAACTAAAAACTGGGAAGTTTTCTTCCAGGAAATGACACCTAAAGGAGAGTCATGACAGAAGATATGGATTTTGAGAGGTGGGGATGAGAGAGAATGCATTTCAGGCATAATTACAGAAAGGTCAGGAATGGGATGGGGACTTTGGGAACCTAGCAAGAAGAGCAGTGTGCCCAGAACAGAGAGTACCTGTAAGGGAGAACAGCAAAATAAAGCTGAAAGGCAGACAGATTGGAGCCCATTGGAAAGGGTCTTAACTGCGGGGTTCTTCACCATTTCTTTTGTTTATGTCCACTCTTTCCTATGCCCCTGTATCACTAAGTGAAGCAGTTTGAAATAGCAGTAGATTGATTTGAAAGCAGAAGACCCAGATTTGAATCTTGCTACTAATTAGTTGGTTCTTGGGGGCAAATTCATTTCTGTTTCCTGGGACTCAGTTTTCCTATCTGTATAATGATGACATAGGAATATATTATCTCAAGATCTCTTCCAGCCTCAATTCTAAGATCTCTTGACTAAAAGAATAGAGATTTCTGGCTGAAATCAAACACCTCTGAGTTCACCCAAGAGTACAATTTCTGACAAGCTAGTAAGTAAAGACAGAAAGATTGGGAAATTTCTGCTAATGTTACTGGCTAATTTCTCTTAGGCCTTGGCACCAATCCACTTTAATGTCAGAGGTCATTTGCCCTACCCTAACCTGGAATCTAGTCAGTAATGTGAAACTGGTGGAGCTAAAAGGATGCAATAGGTTAAAGTGAAACACCCAGTTAGCAAGCTTTGGGTTTTGGAGAGTTAAATAAGGTCTTAATTCTTTAGGTGGTATTAGATGGGGCATGGGGAGGGGATGGCAATTGGAACAAATGTACTGTCGGTAAACTACAAAGGGAAGGAAGACGACAATTCAAGAGAGTAGTTGAGAGGATTATTATGTCTTTTACTTGCCATCAGAAAAGCTGCAAGAAAACTGTTAAGGGTCTATGTTCTGTTCCCAAAGGGAAAGAGGAATTGATATAATTGTTGTCCCAAGCCCTGTCCCAGTACTGGGGGCCCTAAAGTCCCAGGGAGTGGTTTTGGTTTGGGTCACTCTGGGACATGCCTCAAAATCTAATGGAAAAATCAACAATCCTCCAGGAAGGCTGACAAAAGATGGAAAATCCCAGATTGTAAGTGGGGTGGGGGTGGGGGGGAAGGGGGGTGAGGGAGGGAAGATGGTGATTACATAAACATCAGTCCTTCAAACAATGAGCAATCAGTGAGTCACTAAGAAACACATAAATCCACACACACACACACACACACACACACACACACACACACACACTCACACACACACACACACACACACACACACACACACACACACGTTTTAAAAAGATATATCAGCAATGGGGCTCATCCAGAAGCTTCTTGACCTCTGAAACTAAGACCTTGTCACTGGAGACTAGTACCCTATTGACAACTAAAAAACTTTGCTTGAGGGTGAAAGCAATTTCTATTTTTAGAGAGAAATTCAATAATAAAAATATACAATAGAATTTCAACAAATATACTTGTTTAATGGAATTGCTCCAGTATGGAACTGGTCAATTTCCCTCTCTTCACTCCCAATCTCTTCCCAGATTGGTGAGTTTAGGAGATGTAAGTTCTATTTTGTTTTGTTTTGTTTCCTCCATCTCCTTTCTTCAGATTTATGACTCGATGAAAAGGACTTTACTGAAGGCGGAAGTTGGACTGGACAGCACATGTGGAAAATATAGGCCAGGCCAAATGTTGGAGTAGTGGGTCTGCAGCTGATTGCCAAGTAGAGCTGAAGGGTGAAGTCAGCCAAGAGGCCTCAGGCATCTACCAAACAGAAGAGTTTGGGAAACCTGACCCCTGGAAGGGGAGAAGGACACAGGGTAATTGAGGAGGAAGTAGAAACACAGAGGTTCAACAGACATTGAAAAAGGGCTCCCTAGCTTTAGCATCTTATAAACTGAATCCAAAGCAAAGGTCTGGACAGTGCTGCTGAGCTGACAGTTTTTCACACGGATTGTTGCTTCCTGCCTAGAGAGCTTGCATTTCCAGGTTCTCAATCATTCCCTTCCCGGGAAGCAGCTGGGATTATTTTTGCCCATCTACTTCAATGCCATCACCAACATACCCAGCTACCACCTTGTTAGTGCCAGCTGCACAACGGCTCCAGAGGCTGAGCCCAGATCTGCCTCTCTGATTGAGTGGAAAATACCACATCTCTTGGAAAATATCTAATGACCCAGCTGATGAAAGAGCTATCCAGGCCCACTGGGGACACCTGCACTTGGACTCGAACTCCCTAGGAATCATATCATCACCCTTGAACCCAAAGGATTCAGACAGTTGGGGTCAGAGCCTTAGCAGCATTTCTAAAAGATGGAAAGTATTAGCTGTACCATAAGCACAGCTAATATACACACATAACATGAACATAAACACACACACAGCAGTGGTTTTGCTTTTGTGACTCAAACTACAAATTAATAAGTATGTTTATCAGCAAGTATATTTTTACAAATGCGTTTATAAGTAAGCAGATTCTTCTTTTGTGAAATCACAAGGCGAGACTCCTACTCTGTTACCTGGTTGGTGTTAATCATTATACTGATTAATAATAATAATGTGAATTATATACAGGCTGAGGAGTGGATCTGGAGGGAGCCACAGTGTGCTAACGTGTTATCACCTCTCAGAGGATCATTATCATACACTCTGGAGAATCATTTTGGTTCATTGTAGATTCTTCTTTAGAATGAAGTCATTAAATCTTTCTACTTCTGTTTCATCATAGGATACAGAAGTATATCAGTTAAAACAAATTAACCAGTTTGCAAATGTATCAGAAATATTCATGTCATTTTGGTGTTACCTAATTGATTTAAGCACCAATTCTATTCAAGGAATTATGCTATGTTCTGGAGTAGGAAGAGGCGTATGCAAAAGTGTCAATAAAACAGGATCCCTGGGACACAAATTATTATAATACAAATTAGAATATGGTAAATCCTAAGCAGCACAAAGAGCTAAGAGGAAGAGATGGCTTCTAGACAGGAGCATTAGGCAGGACAGGACACCTTGAGCTAGGTCAGGCTAAAACATTTGGACTTCCCTTGTTGGGCAATGGGGAGCCATTAAAAATTTGCAAATAGGCAAGCGACAAATTCAGAGTTGTGCCATTACTAAGATCATTCAACATTTTCAACTTGTCTCAAAGGACTAAGATGAACCTCTATAGCCTCTATGGAAAGAAAAAAATAAAAGATACTAGTAAAGTGAATTCTGCTAGCAAATAAAAGCAAAGGAATGGGGGCTGGACCACTTACTTCACTGGGCCGTTGAGCTCCCAGGTGAGGAAACTCCCTCTATCAAAGCAGGTCAGCACCTTCTCTGAAAGTCTGCAACTTAGAGTCTTAGAGTGTTGCCTAAGGTAAAAAGGGGCTGAATGTCTGATCCAGGGTCACAAACCAGTGTAGGTCAGAAAGGCACTTTGAACCCATCAAGTCTTCCTAGTTTCAAGGCTGGCTCTTTCGCACTAAGACGTGGCTTCTTCTTTTAAGCCTTGGACTAACTTTCTGGTCCTCAAATCTGTGTTAAACATTAATGATTCTTATTCAAAGATCAAGTGAGTTAATATGGACACTGCTGTTACATAAATGTGCTGCTGCTACTACTATTATTCTTGCTGCTGTTATCATGATTAATATTATTATTATTATTATTCTTACTATGGGTATAGAAAAATTGGTGAGCAAATGGGCAGTAGGGTATTTAAGCCTATGAAAACTGTATCTAAGCAGAGGTGATTTATAAAGCATCTATCCACACGGATGTGGCAGGATAAGTGAGTGTTGTTTTGAAAGCAATAAAACATCTTTTTTTTTTTCATTTTGGTTATATCTCAAAGAAGCTTTTTTTCTCCTCTCCCTACTCAATGCCTGTTTCAAGGTTAATATAAAACAAGGTTTTCAATTCATTCACGTGTAACTCAGAAGGTACTGTTTGGTTTCAAAGAACTCTTTAAGAGTTTTTGATTTGGGAGTGGCTAGGTGGCACAGTGAATAGAACACCGGACCTGGAGTCAGGAGGACCTGAGTTCAAATCTGCCTTCAGACACTTAACACAAAGTTAGCCGTATGACCTTGGGCAAGTCACTTAACCCCAACTGCCCTATGTTCTCCCTTCCAAAAAGCTAAAAAAAAAAAAAAAGAGAGAGAGAGAGGTTTTGGTTTGTTTTGTTGTACCATTTAAAAGAAATGCTCTTCAAAGCAGGAAGCTGCATGTCACCAATGCTATATAGAATTGCAGTCTGTGATGACTCTGGATATGGTGAGGAACTGCTTCCTAAATGTGGCTAGATTCCTTCTCCCATCATTCCCCAAGGAACCACTTGAAGCAGGTCAATGAATGATCCCCCAAGACAATCACAGGAATTGTATGGCCATCTGATATGCCATATACATGGGTAGGGATTCTAGGACACTGGTTCTATCCCTGTCCTTACACAACCCTACTCTATAGCCTCCCCCTTTCTACATATTGGAGTGTAAGAAGAAGATAAAAGCTTTGGCCCAGAACTTATGAAATGACATAGAACACAGAGTTGGTAAGGTACCCTTCTAACAGGAAAAGAAGATATCCTTGCTATGCAGGAAAGAGTCACCAAGATGCTGAAGCCAGAGAAGAAGCAGGGTTATCTTGTTTCTCAGTGTCTTTGAAAATGGGGTCATTTGAAGTTTCCAACTCCTTTCTAGAGCTAAGAAACCTAGAATCACATTGGACTGACCCTTGAAGCATATGAATAAAAAAGGAAATAGGAGGTAGGTTATACCTTGTTTCTCTATTTTAATGGGTTCACCTTTCTCAGTCACCTGAATTAGGAACAGTACAACTTGTGGCTAATGAAACCAATGCTTTGTTTTGTTCTGTTTTTTGTTGCTTTTTAAATTGTCATTGCTAAAAAAAGGAAACCATGAAGAAGCTTTCTGGCTCCTATAAATATTTCATAATGAATGAATTAATGAATGAGCAGTTGCTCTATTGGAAAGGACAAGGCTCTGGAGAGAGGGCATTCAGTATTGCAAGTAAAGGAGGTCCTTAGCTGCTGGGAGGATCTGATAATTTACCAACCTGACTCTTGGGAACCCTAGTTGCTGCAAGAATGGTCTGAGGAGCTCAATTTCTCTGACCCAAGACAAATTCTCTCTAAATCTCTCTCTCTCTCTCTCTCTCTCTCTCTCTCTCTCTCTTTCTCTCTCTCTCTCTTCAAAAAAAAATTTTGGTACAAACACTCTATGCAAGTAAATCCAGAAAGAATAAGACAATGTCCACTTATTGCCTTAAGAAAGCAGAAAAATGTTGGGATTTTTTTCCCATGCCTTTCATTTTAGATTGTCTGTTCCTATGTTCATCCACTCAGGTCTTGTGACTTGAGACAGGAAGGATTCTAGTGTAACTCAAGAAGTGATTTGGGGAGAATTGTTTTTAAATTGGATTGCTAAAAATAAGACTACTTAATAATTCCCTTGGCCAAAGGTGAAGATATTCATCCAGTTTCCCATGCTCCACAAACAGAATGAGCTGATAATTATAACTGAGGGTTAATTCTAGGAGCTCAGAGCAGTTTAAAAAAGGGATGGAAATCATCAAAATCAACAGAGTATAAGAAACATTTGCTACTTTAGCCCAATGCTAGTAGGCTACACATGCCCAAGGTGAGGGAAAATTCCATATAATTGTCATCTTTGAGGTTTGCCCATCAGAGGTGGTAGTAAGTACACTTAAGGTAGATTCAGTGGGAAAAGAAAACTTAAATTTGAGTCAAAGTCCAGCCACTTTTAAACTTTGTGAGCCAAGTTAGAATCTTGGTTCTGCTATTTACAGAATGGAAAACCTTTGGCAAATTTCTTGATTTCTGTGGTCCTCGATTTTGTCATCTGTAAAATGGGTATATGTACCTCCTAGGAGTATTTTGTAATTCTATAGTCGTCTCCCTGTACAAGTTATTGTTTCTATTTTAAATGGGCATTCTGGAGCTACCTGCTTTTGTTATCTCTTGTCCATCAGATGAATAGAGAAAAACTGAACATGAAATGTTCTGTAGTAAGTCTTCAGCATAGCATACTTCCTCCACCTCCACCCACGTAATTGGGCCACAGACCTATTTTGGTTAAGAGCAGCAGCACCTTTGCTGGAAAATCACCACCACAGTGATAGAAAAAAGCATGAGAGAGTTTATAAAACTTCTGTATAGCCTTGATCCAAGAGAAGGAAAAGAGTGTTTCATTCTGCCCCTCTCACCCAAATAAAGAAAATTCCATGTTATAGTCTTATTTTCATTACGTGTGTCTGAAGCAAGAGGGACAAAGACAGTGGAGGAGAAAGCACTGGGGAAAATTGAGAACACTTGGCTGCAACATCTCAGATTCTCGGAGTTAGGAAGAAACTAGGAGACTGACCTGTACCTGAACAGAAATCCCCTCTACAACTGATGTGGCACTTGGTCATCCAGTCTTTGTCTAAAGATTTCCAATTATGGCCAAATCACTACTTCCCAAGGTGACCCATTCTCCTTGGGATAGCTCTAATTGTTAGGAAATTCTTTCTGTTGAGCCAAAGTCTACCTCTCTGTTTAAACAGTCTGGTCATGGACGTGCTCCAGTCAAAAGACATAATACCCAGCACCAATGTGCCTGTCATATTCCCTCTGCACACTTTGCATTTTTGTCTCTCCATTTAAATAACATACTAATGATTTTTTGACATGTTTCTCAAGCTTCTCTAATGTTCCCAGTCAGCAAAATATTATTCAAAAGGAGGCAAGGAAACGATGGGCAGATGATCCCCATTTCACCCTCTGATGACCTGACGTGACCAAAAATGCAAACTTGGGTCTCTTGTTACAACCTCTTGGGCTCCACTGCCAATGACGGAAATGGACACTGTTTGGATACAACATGCCAACTTGGAGGGAGATGCCACTTCTTAGAAGGAAGCTTGTTCTGTGACAAAAAGTATGGTCCTGAGAGAAGTCAATATGTGTCCTAGACTATACAGAGAAATCATCTGGTCCTTGCAGAGTAGCCTGAGAAAGAAGCCTCCAAGTAGACGTGGATTTAACATCTGTAGGAAGTGACCTCAGTCCATCTCCCTCCCCTTCCCCAAAAGGAGTTTTCACACATTATTCCCACTGAAGTGCTGAGGATTTGGTGACTCACTAGACTCACACATGGTTCCAATGAGCCCTTGACCATTACATGGTGGGGAGCAGGAAAAACAAATGAAAGCAGTTGTAATTCGGCAGCAAGAACTCAGACCTGCCAGACAAAGGAGTTCCAATGCGTTTTCCCAAATTCAGTCAGGCACCTGACATGAGAAAGCTATTTTTAATCGCTGGATTTATTTCTTTCCTATTCCCTCCTCTTCCACCTCAGCAAACTTTACTGAGTCAGGGCAAAACCCAAATCAGTTCCAGGTGTTTAGGGAAACCCAGAAGAGGCTCTTCCGTTTCATGATCCAAGCCAAAAAGCAGAACCTTCCCCTGGACCCCAGAGCCAAGATTTCTTGTTTCTCCATAGAGCAGGTTAAATCTCCCATTTCCTTTGGGCAACTGGCCTCACAGGGGAAACAGCCAACTGAATGTCTGTGCCCATCTGGAATGGCTTCTGGATACTGGGCTTTCTCAAGCAGTAAAGACAAGTCTTCAATCCACATACCATGGATAACATATATGCATGTATGTTGATGCATGCTTGCCTATGCTAAATACTATAGACTCCCTCAAAAGCATCCTGTTTCTGTTCACTAGAAGTTTTAGTTCTGGTGCTATCCATCAATAGCCATTGATGGGTTCACCATTCCCCAAAGGAGAAGCATTGAGATGGAGATACTGTCTTACACTCATCTCACTAAGGTTGTTAGAATAGTAAAGAGATAAAGAGTCTGGATATTTTCCAGCAAGTAAGCAAAGAGGAAAAAAAGTGAACACAAAATGTTAGTCACAGGGATAGAAGCCAAAAGAAATGATCAGACAATATCTGTCCTATTGTGTTTCATTCTAAGCACCCCCTTTTTAGGAGAGACATTAACAAACTGGAACCTACCCTGAGAAGGGAGAATATTAGATAGTAAAGAAACTTTAAACTATGTCATATGAGAATCAATGGAAGTAACTGAGGGGATTTAACCTGAAAAAAAAGAAAAAACTTAGGGAGACAAAAAAAAATCCTGGATATTTTGAGCTAGAAGAGACCTTGGAGATCATCTAATCCTTCATTTAAAAAAAAAAATTATTGATTCTTTTCCTTCTCTAAAGATCGCTATCCCTTCTCAATGATTCTTCCCCACCCTCAATTTTCATCCTTAACAGAACTCTCCTTTGTAATAAGTATAGTCAAGCAGAATAAATCAACACATTTAGAATACCACTAGAGTGGTTAAAATATTTAAGAATGCTGAATTTGGAATAAGTAAATCTGGATTCAAATTCTTCCTCAAACAGTGACCCATGTTCTGTGACCCATGGCAGGTCTCCTAACTTCTATTTGCCTCTCGTTACTTATCTATAAAAGCAAGGGGGTTGGACTCAAACTTTGAGATGCCTTAAATCTATGATCATATAGCATCTCTGCTGGGAGGTAGGGGCCATGATGCTTCACTATCCATCCTCTGAGGTCCTGACTAATGACTGTACTAATCAGAATTCGGAAGGGTTTCACTATTCTTTTATAGTACTGAGTAAAATTACATTCCTGATTCTGCTTACTTCATTCCACATCAGTTCATATGCGTGAACAAATTACAATTGAAAGTCATCAACTAAAACATAGTAGGAACAATTCAGGATAATATTGAGAACAAATAACAAATGATAGGCATCATATAAGTCCAGTGTCTCTAAATTCTCCATATTCACCATTTCTTGCAGTACAATAATATTCCCTTATATTCATATACTACAATTTATTCAGTCATTCTTCAATTAACGGATACCCATTACCTTCTACTTATTTGCTACTATATAAATGACAGTAATTTATATGTGTGTGTATATATGTATATATGTATATATGTAAGTATGTGTGTGTGTGTTTGTGTGTGTGTGTGTGTGTGTGTGTGTGTATATATATATATATATATATATATATATATATATATATATATATACATACCACTATTTTTCTTTGACCTTCTTGAGTGGTATGCCTTGCAGTGGTATCACTGGGTCAAAGAATATATAAAGTTAGTGACATTTTTAGTGTAAATCATCAAATCATAATTTTAACAATAGCTTCTTAGTGTGACTATTTTCCCATAATCCTTTTTTCATCTTTGCCCATGTGATGTCAACGCCTTTTACAGATGTGGAAACTAAGACCAAAAGATAGTTGATTAGTCCAAAGTTATGTGGGCCGTATGTAGTAAAGCCAGGAATTTGAACGCAGGTTCTCTGCCTATAAATAACAGAATTCTTTCCATTACGTCCTACATGATTACTAATTTCAGGGGCTGGTGTAGTAAAAGATTAGATTTGCTCTATGTAGCCTTAAAGGGAAAAACCAGAATTACTGGATAGAAGTTACAGG
Source organism: Pseudochirops corinnae (assembly GCA_028646515.1). NCBI lineage: Eukaryota > Metazoa > Chordata > Mammalia > Diprotodontia > Pseudocheiridae > Pseudochirops > Pseudochirops corinnae. The sequence goes on from CM053588.1 coordinate 139,658,773, forward strand.
GAGATAGATTTCAGAACAATATAATAAATAACTTTCTAACAATTAGGGGTGTTCAAAATAGAATGCAGGGGGAGGTAGAAAGTGGGCAGTTCCCTGCTATTGGTCGTATCCAAGCAGAAGCTGAATGATCACTTGCCAGGGATGTTAAAAAAAGGGATTCATTCAGGAGAACAGACTAGCTACATGACCTCCCAGATCCCTTGCAACGCTGAGGTGCTGGATATCTTCTTTGTTGTAACTATAAAGTCTTTTTGATAATGTCAGCAGTTCTTTCATGAAGTCACCATCATGAACTCATATAGGTTTGCCACAACTCTGCATCCTAGACCCTGCATTAAACTCTCTTCCTTTCCCCTGACCCCCCTCAGTCTTTTAAACTTTTAAAAGTGTGAAAGAAAATGTGACACAAAATGAAGATTTGACTTTCTGGTTCCTAAAACTGTTTGCCATATTTAACCATTTGATGAAAACCAAATTATACCTTTTCCTAAGCATTTATGCCTTTAAGTTGATAAATCTCTTATATGCCATTTAAAGGAATATTTGCTCTAGTGATTAAAATTCTCACTTACTGGGATCATTTAAATATGATAGTTCTGAGGATCACTGAAGTCTCAGGTTTTGTTTTTTTTTTGCTTTTAAGAGAAAGTTCTGCAGTGGGAAAAAACTATAATGATATCTTTCAAATGAGCTTTACATGTGTTGGAGTGACTTTGTATATAGTATCTACCTTTATTCTGGAGGGGTCCCAAATTTTATAGTACAGCTATTATTCTTCCTTTCAAAGTGCACAAAAATAAGGGTTACTCTATCTGGATTGAAAACACAAATGCAACTCTTCCAATTCCAAGGGCCTTATGGAGATTACATCCAAATGGCTCTTTCCACCATTCAAACTTCTGCATCAGATTCATCTTCTGCCCCCAACCTCATCAAAAGTGCCATAATGCTCTTAGAACCAGTAATGTCATAAAATAATTCCATTCAAGAAGGGATTTTTTTAAAAATTCAAAATCTTCTATCCTGCCACCATGCCTCAAGTCACTCTGGGGGGGGGGGGGGCGGATTATGAGGCTAATGCCAGGTCATCTCTTCCCATTGAGGTGTTCATTAATTTGGGCAGATATATTTTTAAAGAAATCTCTGTCTCTCTTTGTCTCTCTGTGTTTCTGTCTCTGTCTCTGTCTCTGTCTGTCTGTCTGTCTCTCTCTCTCTCTGTCTCTCTCTCCCTCTCTCCTTCTCCCTCCCCCTCTCTCTCTCTCTCCCCTCCTTCCCTCTTGATAAATTGAAAAGCCTAGGAACATAAATGGATGGAAAACATTAATACATTTCTCTTCACTTTTGCCATTTATTTGTTAGGGAAAAAAAGTTTTAATTGGAGAAAGGGATGGTTCTTATTCCCTAGCACATTTCATAGAAACAGCTGCTACAGTCCAGAGACTTGAAACACTCAAAGGCTGCTGCTCCCTTTCCTCCACTGAATCAACCTCTCTGACCAGAAACATTTGCTGGTCTTGTGCTAAGGCTGAGTTTCAGCCCAGTTGGCATTCTGTTTAGAAGGAAAGGTGGGGAATAGGAGGGATCTTGAGAATCAAAAGTTCAGTTCAGTTGGGCAAGATGGGCAGTGAAGAGGCTTCTCACTGGGCAAGGCAGGCAACATGGGCAAAACGAATGAAGTAGAGACCTTTTATTTAGGCTGGACCAGTTGAAGTTTTTCTGCACTTTTGAACTGTTTTCTCAAGGCCTGCCTCTCCCTCCTACGCAGGAAGCAAACACAGAGACAGGCATCTTGCAAGCTAAAACTCCTGTCTTCCAGACCTAGCCCCTGGGAAAAAGCAGGAGGAGGTGGGATTTGGGAATGAGGAGAGAACAAGAAAGAAGAGAAAAAGAACAGAAATCTGGAGTCAGGGAACAAGAACAGAAAGTGTAAATAGAATAAAAAGTCAGAAGGTAGGAGAAGAGAGGGGGGAAAAGAGACAAGGGAAGAACACCAGGGGAAAGAAAGGAGGGTAATGGAGGGTTCCAAAGAAAGAGAGTGAAGAAAGACACAGATGAAGAGAGAAAGCAAGATGGATAAGGGAATCAAGAGAGGAAAAGGTATCAAAGAATCTTCAGTACTAGAAGGGCCTAGCCCTAGATCATCTAGTCACAGAAATCTTAAGAGATGGAAGGAAACTCAAGGACTATGTGGTTCAATCCATACCTAGAAAGGAGACGCTTATAGAATATCCCCAACAAATGGTCAATTTGTATCTATTTGAAGACCTTACTGGGGGAGATCCTACTATCACAGCTACTGGGGGCATGTGATTTCCACTTTGGGATAACTCTAGTTGTTCAGAAATTTGTGTCAGCCCCTTCCCTCCTTACTTCAAAAACCTAAATTTGTCTTCCTGCAACTCCCACCAGTTACACCTAGTTCTAGCCTTTGGAATGAAGAACAAGTATAATCCTTCTTTCATATAAGACCCCTTTAAATAATCAAAAATAGCTATCATGTCTTTTACCAAGCCTTTTCTTCTTCAGACTACTCCAAGTGCTTTCAACTTATTCTCCAAAGGGAAAGTTACCAGCTTGGTCTCCTTCCTCAGATCCAGCTCCCTCATTTGCTAGATGAAGGAACTGAAGCTTAGAGAGTTAAGGGAAATAGGATCATGCCAGCAATTATTTGCAGAACTGGAACTAGATCTCAGGTCTCCTACTTACCAGGCCAGTGCTATGCTCCCTCAGCTATCATGTAATTACAGATTAACCTACTATGGGGTAGATGTGACTAGAGAGCAGTCACCTGTGAAGAAAAAAATTGGAAATTGAGGCACAGAGAAAGAGGTCCTGGAGAAAGAAGAGAATCATAGAATTTTGAAGGATCTTGGTGTAGCAGAGTCAAACTATGAATTTAAGGAACATCCTCTCAGCCTAGCTTAGGACTCCCAAGTAATAAGGCCACATTCCTAACCCCAAAGGGATGGAACATTTCCAAAGATAGCCCTCTCTAGATTATCTTGCCAATGGCCTCATTCTGGAATGAGAAGAACCTCAAGGAATTCCAAGAGCAGTCTATTCATCCAAAGACATATACAATTGATCAACTGAAGTAAGGGCATGTCCTGTCAGCTTAGCAAATCTCTCTTCCTCCATAATTCCCACAGGTTTTAAATGTTTCAAACAACCAATAAGTATTAATTAAGCACCAAATGTGCCTGACATTCTTCTAGATGCTAGGGATTCAAGTACAAAGAATGAACCAATCCCTACTTGAAGGAACTTTCATGAAAGAGTCTTGGTTGTAATTAACAATGTTTAAAAGTTGATATTGGTCCATAATTTTCCAAAAGCATCTATCTACCTCATTTATTTACATGCTACATAAATATCTATCTATCCATCTATCTATCTATCTATCTATCTATCTATCTATCTATCTATCTATATTTCAAACCAGAAGAGGTCCCTTTTTCCAATGGAAAATCAACCACTGCATTAGAAAGTTGGTTTTCAAAAATCCCTCATAGAGGACTCTGAAACCCCACATCTTGGTGCTGCACAAAGAAAAGCAAAATGGATGTTCTTACATTCTGAACCTTTTTTATGCATATGGTGCTTTTCTTTCAATAAATCAGAAGAGAAAAGCAGACACAAATCCATCCTTACATAGTATAACTATCTGCTCTTGACCCATGGAAAATCACTTGGAAAATTAAGCCTTGGCAAGTCACTTAACCACTGTCTACCTTGGTTTCCTCATCTGTAAAACAAGAACAATAATTGCACCTACCTCCCAGGGTTGTTTTGAGGATTAAATTAGATAACATTTATAAAATGCCTAGCCCAGTGCCTGGCATATATTAGGCACTATAAAAATACTAGCTAATATTATTCTATCATTGAATCCTAGAACTTGGAAGAAAAGGTCATGTTGTCCAACCTTGCACCCAGAGCAACAACCTTTCCTACAACATCCCCAACGAAGGGTCATTCAACTGCTACTTGAACATTTCTAGTAATGGAGATTCCATTTATGGACAGCTCAAACTGTTAGAAAGTTCTTTCTTATTGTGAGCCAAAATTTGCTTCCTTATAACTTGCACCTATATAAAGGCAGGTTTTGGTTTAGGACATAGAAGATATGAATTCTAGTGCCAGCCTTACCTGTGTACTAACCAGGGGACCTTTGCCCTTAACTAAACTCCATCTGTTAAAAAGAAGGAGTCTCTCACACAGTTGTTTGGGAGACTAAATAAGGTAACAGATGTGAAAGCACTTTGTAACAAGGAAGTGCGATGTAGATGTTATTCATTATATCATGTCTTATTATTGGTCCTAGTTCTTTCCTCTGCATGACACAGAAAAAACCTAATCCTTCTTTCTGTGGCATTTTTCCAATGTCTAAAGGCAGAGGTTATGTCATTCCTAAATACTGTTTTCTCCAGACTAAATATCCCAGTTCCTTCTGCTATTCTGCAAATAAGGAGATCCAGACCCTTTACCATCCTAGTCTTCCACCCTTGCATACAGTCTAGGCTGTCCTGGTCCTTCCTGAAACAGGACTTAATATTCCAAAGTCCTACCCCACAGGGGACTTGTGAGACTCAAATGAGATAATGTGTATAAAATGTCAGTCATGCTCACAAGTGCCTGAATTATGATGACTGAAATGAGAATACAAATGAAAGAAAGGATTCATGAGATATTATGGAGAAAGAACTAGCAGGAAGGTGACTGGACTAGGGGCATGGAACATGGCCAGTACTGTCAGGTTCAATTGATGTGTTGGTTAGTTTTGCCGAACTGTGACTTTTTTTTTCTTTAATTTTGTTACATTGGTAGGGGAGTTGGGATAATAGTTTCAGAAATGAAATAGATATAAAAAACAAAAGATAGGGGGAGCAGCTAGGCGGCATAGTGAATAGAGCACTGGCCCTGAGTAAGGAGGACCCGAGTTCAAACTCGGCCTCAGACACTTGAAACTTACTAGCTCTGTGACCTTGGGCAAGTCACTTAAACCTAATTGCCCTGCCTTCCCTCCTCCTCCAAAAAAATGATATTATTATTTTCATTATAAAAGAACTGAGGACTTGACAAATGATGGGAATAGGAAGCAAGGGTGGTGAGGAGGAAAAGGAGGAGGAGAAGGAAGAAGAAGAGGAGGAGAAAGAAGAGAAGAATTAATGTTTATGTAGTGCTAGGTTTGCAGGACACTTCATATATATATATGTGTGGATGTATGTATGTATGTATGTATGTATGTATGTATGGACGATGATTCCATCAACAGAAACAAAGAAGTTAAGAGGAAGAGCTGATTTGGGGATGAAGGTGAAAAGTTCAGTTTTGGACATGTTGAACTTGAGGTGACAGCAGTCCATCCAAGTAGACTATTAAGTTGATTCCTTATTAAGAGCCACAATTATAGAACTAGAAAGGTCTTTAGAGGCAAAGGTACTTGATCAGTCACAGTCACACACACACCGTAACTTGATTCTGGCTTAGTGATGTCATTGTGACTCTCTTTGAGAAAGGAAGACTATATCCAATGCTAGAACCAAATAGTACTAGATCTCCAGAACCAAATGCTAAATTTTTGGTGTGAGCATTTACACCTTGGAAATCCATAAATCCTACAAACTGGGGCTTGATTTAGTGTTTTAGTGACTATCTAGACTTAAGAAAATGAGAAAATCTTAATAATACAGATTAAACTTGAAAGCCACTACTTAAACATTTACCACCAGCACATCACTATTTAGAGGTGAATCTAGTCTAACCCCTCCCTTCCACAGATGAAGGACTTACTCAAGGTTTCTCAGCCAGCAAGTAACACAGCTGCCACTTAAACTCAAGTGTTCTGATTCCAGATCCAGCCCTTTCCTCTGGTAAGAAAAGCTCTAGCTTCTCTTCCCAATTCCTAGGATTCTTTTCACTGGGAGGAGGGAGTGTCAGACTCAGGAGTGAGAGGTCCTTGAATTGCATTCTCTCTATGACTCCTAAAGCGTGACCATGGGAAGCCACTTCACCTTTTAGAAATTCACTATCTTCATCTGTAAAAAGGGGATGGTATCTAGAACATCTACTTTATTGTGAGGATCAAATTAGATCATGACTATAAAGTGTTCGGCAAGCCTTATAGTGAAATATGTCAGGTATTTATCGTTAAATGTTGCCATTTTTAATAAATTAAATTAAATGTTGTTATTAAATGCAATGTTCTTCTTACACCAATGTCCACAAGGATGTTGGGAAAGATTGCCAAGTGTTCTGATGAAATCAAGACACACTGTGTTTATGGTATTCCCCTGTCTCACTTACTAACTTTTCCTGGATCCCAGCACACATCATTCTTCCCACACACCTCTTGCCAAGCCTTGGCAAGCTGAGGGGTGTAAGCCACATACACAACCAATACAGAAAGAAGGATAACTGGAATTCAGAAAGCTGTACAATAAGGGAGCAGTGGTAATTACAAAAAAGCTTTGAGGAACAATGCGTAGTTATAGAACAATACATGCAGACAAAGTCTTAATCTATTTATATCTGCCACAGTCAGTCTCAGCCAGACAGGAGGAACTGGATGTCTGCCCTTTATGCACGTCTCCAACTGGACCTGAGTTAGGAGGAGGTCACCGAGAGGGAAAAAAGCCTACCAATGGAGGGGTGGAATTGGGAGTAAAAAGTCCTTTTTGGTTATGTAGGTCCTGTTTCCTTTAGGATAGATCTCTTTAGACCAGAAGTTGTTAATCTATTTTGTGTCATGGAACCATTTGATATTTTGGAGAAGTCTTCTCAGGATAATGTTTTATTTTGTTCTGAATTCTTAATAGAAGGAAATGTTAAATCTCAGAGGTGAGAGAGAAAATAAATATTTTTCCCCATCCAAGTTCACATATCCCCTGAAATCTATACATAGACCCTTTGGGAGTCTGTGGACCCCAGATTAAGAACCCCTGCTTTAGGTACTCTAGGATGGCTAGTCACCTTTTGCTGAAATGCAGTTTTGCTCAGAAGGATAAGATCGGGGATGGGATACTATTCAGCATAATGAAAACATGAAGAAGGCAGGACCCCTACCTAGATTACAGTAGAGCCCAGATGACCAGCCATGTTCAGAAATGTCATAGTAGGGATTCTTGCTTAGATTGGACTCTGATGGGCTCTGAGATCCCTCTCAAATTTCTGTTTAGAAAAGGAAAAAGGCACAGGGCAAAATGAGTCAATATTCCAAGATTAGCTTCTTCAGTTACAGGGAAAAAAAATACCTAATGACTTTGACCAAACTCCAAATGACAAGAGGCAGAGAAAAATAACTGAATAAGTAATGAGGATGGTAGAGAAAACACTGGACCTGGAAGTCGGAGACTAGAGTTGAAATTTTGGTTCTGACACTAGTCCTGTAACTGTGGGCAAGGTTCTGGTAACCTCTAGGACTCAGTTTCTTCCTCAATAAAACAGAGATAACAATACTTGCATTAGCTATTTCATAATATTATCATAAGGAAAGTACTTCATAGACCCCATAGTGATGGAAAAATGTGCACTACTGTTATAATTCCTACTTTGGAATCAGTAGAAAGGGGCCTACAAGGCAGATTTCCAAAACCTTTCTAGCTTTTTCTTTAGTTCATCTCTTTCTGACAGTTTCTACAGATCTTTGGAAAGTTAAACTCTGACTTTAACTGCTTTTAGAGTGATAATCAGGTCTAATCCTCTCTAAATACCTCACTAACATTCCTAATCCCCCTCAGGATTGCCCAAAGGCCAGCAATAGTCTGATAAACCTGAAATAGATACCAAATACTGAATGAAAGGAGTCTGGGTGTGGTAAAAAGCAAAGGAAAGTCTTATTTGATGCATTATAAGATAGGACCTCAGCAGAGATCTTCCATTAACAGCCCTTCAGAACAGACTACTCTATTTGATAAAAATGATAGCTAACATTGAATTTAATACCTTAGTTCTTTAAGATTTGCAAAGTGCTTTATAAATATTATCTCATTTGATCCTCTTGGTGGGGGGTGGGACAGTTGCAATTATTATTTCCATTTTACAGATGAGGAAACTGAGGCATACAGGGGGATACATGACTTGTCCCAGGTCACACAGCTAGTAAATTCCTGAGGTCATATTTGAACTCAAATTCCCTGGATTCCAAGGCCAATAAATAGTCAATCCATTGCACCACTTCACTGTATAGAATAAGCATCCTGTGTCTTGTTCTCTTAAGGTTTAATGAAAGATCCTGCTACTGATTTCCGAGAATCCCAATCCCAATAACAAAGTTTAAATCTCCGAACGTCCAAATGTTCTGAACATAGCATGGAGGTGTATTGAGCTGTAGAACTCCCACTTATTTCTGCAATAAAAATTACGCAACAGGAACAGTTTCCTCACAGTTCTAACTTCCACACTACTCCTGAGTCAAGTCAAATGGGCTGGAACAGTCAAAAATTGTATCATCTCCCGGTCTACCTCTAGCCCCTAGTTTCTCAGTCAATCTGACCACATCCCCTGAGGGATTATCAGGTAAATGTTACCTGTCCAATTTTATAGATTAAGAAGCTGAGTCACAGAGCTGGTGAGTTATCAAGGACTACAAGAAGCAGTTAGTGGTTAGAAATGGAAACTAGGGCCCTTGTTCCCAGCCTAGTCCATTGGTCCAAACATCATACGAACCAATATTCTGGGAATGAAGACAATCTATATAGCAATCTGGAAAACAAAAGGGACCAGGGCAACTGAGACAGAGGTAACGGAGTAATATATAAACACTGAAGGAACATATCTATCTGGTGGAAACAAGATACTGAATGAATTGTTTGACCCACAAAAATACCATAAACATCAGAGCTCTAAGTGGTAAAGTAGATCTCTGGCATCCTAACAGAACTATTCTCATGCCTTACTTTGACAAATATTGCTTCTGCTCTTCCTAGACATAGTCCATTCTCTTATTCTCATCATACACTCCAAAAAAAGTTCATTTCTCTGGCTCTGCTGGTACTTTGCTAGTACTTTGCTCTCCCCCTTACTGGTAGAATCATCCCCTTACAATTTAAGAAATCTATAGAAAATTAAACCTTGAGAGATAGGCCATACCAATGTCCAGTGTGAATTGACATTAGAAGAAATGTTTGGTAGGACCTTGAGGTAGTCCTTTGAATCCTAGGCCCTCAGCAGTTTCTAGGTCATCTATTCTAAATTTAACTATTGTTATAATCCATTCCCAAATCTCCAGGCTTACTGAAGAGAAGATGGTTACTTTGGAGTTTGCATGCATGCATTCTGCTCTATAGCTTCAGAAATTTATAGGATAGGCTAATAAAAATGTATATTTGGCTCTGCAGAACAGTTGGAAATCTTCTTATAAACTGGCTGGATTTGGCAATGAATGACTCAAGATTTCCAATAAGAGTCACTCCCATGAATTATTAAAGAGGTACTTAGGATACACAGAGCTATACTTCAAATAGATCATTCAGACCTGGTTAATTGATTGGTTGCTTGACTGGCTATAGCTAAGGCTACTCCCAAGCTCACCTGGATAGGGTAGCCTATTCAGATCTGGAGTCGGGAATATCTGAGTTCACATCCAGCCTCAGATGCTTTATTAGCTGTGTGACCCTGGGCAAGTCAATGAACCTGTCATCCTTAGTTTTCTCATCTATAATATGGGGATAATAACACCACCTACCTCCCAGGGTTGTCGTGAAGATCAAATTAGATAATATTTGTAAAGTTCTTTGGAAACCTCAAAGCCCTGTAAAAAACACTAGCTATTATTATTCCCTAAACTCTTGGTTTTTGCATTTGCTTTGGACTGCTACCATGTGCACCTCACCAGATACTTTCTCTTATTGCTACCCTTACATCCTGGCTCGATGAAGCAGATGAAGTTACACGAAGCACAAAATCCTACCCCAGGCCAACTAGTGGGGCAAAGGAATTCATAGAATTTGCTATAAATTTTTAACAGTGCTTCTCCTGGCTGAAAGTTTTCTTCCTTGGCAATTCAATGTAACTGGGTGAGCACAGAACAGACAAATGGCAAAGAAAGGAGAGCAAAGATCTGACTAATAAGCAGGAGCTGTAGACCATTCTTTTCTCCAAAATTACAAAATTGGAAAGGACTTATGGCCTAACCTCTATGTTTCCCCTCAGATCTCATGCTATGTGAACACCACCGCCAAAATAACTAACCACCCTAGAATGGGCTATTCCTCTTCCCAAAGGAAAAACCACATAGAAACTAGACAGAGAATTTACCCTTTGACATAGAGGTGATGGATATAAGGTGTAGAAAGTGACATATATTTCTGGACATGACCACTATGTGAATTCATTTTGCTTGCCTGTGCTTATCTTTATGGTTTTTTATTTCTTAATTTGGTGTGGAAGGGTTATTAATAGTATTGCCAAAAGAAAAGAGTTATTGAAACTTTTTTTTCGAATATGCAGAAGTTTAAAAAAGGGAATTCAAAAGAAAACATAGGGCAGTTTTGAAAGTAATATGTAGAATTTATTATGCCTTTTTTTAAAGGAAGTAGTATAAAGTGGAGATTTTCAATTTCATATAGAATGCTTTTTTGTGTTTTTGAACATAAAAATGGAAATGCCTTTTTTGTTATTTAAATACAAAATTATTTTTAATTTAAAAAGGACAGGAAAATAATGCTTCCTTTACAAAACCAAACCTAGCCAACATTCAAATTCTCCTATGATTTGGGAAAGCCATTTCTCTTGGGTTTTAACTGTAACATATTCACCAAATCGAACTAGATTCTTAAGACCAAGTTACCCAGTCAGTTCATGCAGAAGGCATACCCACCAGATCTGGGATTCTATGTACCAACAATATTCCCTTCTTATAACCCAAGTTATGAGTTTACATTCAAGGCTGTGGAATATGACCATTCTTGAAGGGAGAGATCCAAACAGTTCACTAGAGATTAAAAGGCAATCACAGAATCATGAGGCAAAAAGGGACCTTAGAGAGAAACTAGTCCAATGCCTCTGTTTTACTGAAGATTAAACTGAAGACCAGAGAAGCAAGCATCCTTCTTAAGATCTCAGTTATTGGCACGACTAGAGACTATGACCCTGGGCTCCTGACTCAGCCACCACTTTCCATTATATCATGCTATCACCTCCTAACAGCTGCCTCTTTAAGACATCTCTCTCATGGGCCTCCTAATTTTAACCATATTCAATTCACTCTGGCTACTCTTGACAATCTAACCAAAATGAAAAAATTCTATTTTTAAATCTAGTAATAAGGACTATTCATGTTAACACTTGTCAAAACGAAAATAAAAGGAGAAGAGAGAGAATTCTAGATTATTGAATGTCTAGAACCTAACAAAGTAATTCCAAGGTGGTAGACACTTAACATTTCAACAGAAATTGGGCGGGAGGAGACGAAGGAGGAGGAGGAAGGGGAGAGACAGAAGACAGAGACAGAAGGAGATAGAAGAAAGGAAAAGAGGACAGGAGAAAAGAGGACAGGAGAAGAGAGACAGACAGACAGACAGAATAAAGAAATGGAATTCCCTAGGGAAGAGGGACAGGAATTTAGTGACAGAGCTAGGACATAAGTTTAAAGAACCTGTTAGAGGAATGTTGGATATCAGTAGATCAACTAACTCTGGCTACTCCTGACAACAGCCAAGCTATTCCCAGTTATGACTAAGGCCACATTCCTAACTCAAAAGAGCTCAGCCCTGGAACAGAAGTTTCAAATATAGTCCTATCTACTTTTTCTTGCTAATGGCCTTATACTGGAATGAAAATGGTTAGGAAAAACTACAAGGACAGTGCGTTTACCTAAGGATACACCTATCAGCTGAGCTGTAGTAAAGGATTGCCCTGCCTAACCAAATCTCATTCACTGTATAGATCCTGTAAGTTCTTCTTCCCTCTTCATAGTGGTGTTTGAACCCATTGGACTTCAGCAAAGACAAGTAATGGTGTCAGGTACTCCACTGATCCCACAGATGCCCCTGAGTCTCACCTAAGACAGTCCTGAAGCAGATAGGATCGGATGCCTTTTTCAGCAGCAAACCCAAGAGGATAGTAAATAGCCAGGCAGTCCCAGTCTCCAGATCCATGTGCTTGGTAGTTTTGGAGATAAGAGGAAAGTGATCTATGATCTTGGGGGTGGGGACCACAACTACTCTCTTTATGCCTGGGTCAGGTGGGAAAGGGAGAGAGACTGTGGGATAGAGCTCTCATCCCTGGCTAACAAATGACTGCATATCATCCGGAAGCTGTTTGGAAATTATAGCCACCACAGCCTCAAGCTTTCCCTGACTGAAGTGCCTTTGAACAGCCAGTGAAAGGACTCATTATCTCTGCAAAGACTTGCAGAACTGACCAAAAGGACCATTAGAATAAAGACTGAGTTTAGAATGAGAAGAGGAGGAGTGAACTCTTACCTATGAGCATAAAGTATCAGGCAAAGGCTACCCACATGAGTACCCTGAGGACCAAGGGAAGCAGGCAGAGCAGCACAGAGGACAGGGAGATAGATGCCTTAGTTCAGCTCCTTTCATTTCAGTTCTACAAACATTTATTATTAGCTCCCCCCTCACTTCACCTGCTGACCAGCATATAGTCAAATTGCTTAATTCCTTCTCATCCCACCTTCAACTGGATAAACATTTATTAAATGCCTACAAGGTACAGGACACTGACCTAGTTGCTAAAGATAAGAAGGCAGAAATGAAAAACAGTCCCTGTCCTCAAGAAGCTTACATTCTGCTGTTCTACTGATATCCAACATCCCTACAATTAGAGAAATGATACTGGTATACTGTGAAAATAAATAGGGCAGTGACAAAGTTGGACATAATTTCCTAAACAAGAAGACATAATAGACCAATTGAGTAAGGTCACTGTGAAGTGAGGAAGCTGTTAGTGTTACAGATACCATTGATCCAAACAAAACCCATCTCAAAACTCCCCTAATCCCAAATCCCATGGGAAAAATAGCTGCTCCAACTTCTGTTTAAAAAACAAAATCTGCTTAATGCTCATTTTATAAGGTTTTCAAAGGAATGAAGATGAAAGTCACCATCTGCCTCTGACAAGTGTCACCCCCAGAACCTGAAGGACATGTACAGGGGGTCAGGTAGGAGGAAAACAGAAACAAGCTGAAGCTTGCACAGCAAATACAATGGCCTAGGTATTCAGGAACTCAGTGGAAATGCCGCTGTGAGGAAGGCACAGTCGCTGAGTTGTTTGTAACTGAAAAGGGATCTTTTTGGAAAATTCTTTTCCAAGACAAATCATGAGTTTTGTCTCTTGGAATGTACCACAACAGCTCTGATTGGTCCTTCAGCCCTGACTCAAAAGTCAGCATTCTCCACCCTCAGATGAGTAAATAAATGGACATTGGGAATGAAATGAGGGGGAATGGGGGGGGGGGAGGAGGAGAAAAGGGAGTCTAGGAAAAGCAATAGCCAGAAGTGCCTTGGAGGAGGTGAAAAGGGGTAAGAAGGGGAGTCCTGCTTTCACTTCCTCAGACAGGGAAGATGAAAGAGAATGCATTTTGAGACAGGCCGTACTGCAGAACTCAAAGAAATAACTCTGAGTCTAACACACACACTCCAATTGGGAGAGGGCCCTGGCTTGGCAGCGTGCTCATTGCAGCTTTATAATACACTGAATCAGTCACTGGATTAGCAAGCTCATTTACACACACTGGTGCACAGCTGTTTAAAGACACAGGATCCCCTTTTCTGGAGGCCAAATCCTGGCTTTAAATCAACAATTGCAATTGGCAGCTGGCAAAAGCAAGAGGTATATGCTTCTCAGGGTGACAAGAAGGCATCCATCATGTAGCAGCCTCAGAGAAAGTCTCTAGGAATCAAGAATGGTGCCTCTGGCATCTGCTGTGAGAGGAAAAGAAGGTGGATGTAGGGAGGGGGTCAAGGAGATGTTCAAACAATCCCAGACATGGGTATGCCACCAGTACATCAGCATTTGGAAGGCAGCCTGAATCAGGAAGCCACAAAACTTTACAAATGAGGATTCAAGTTTTAATCTTGGCCATGCTGATGATTTGCTGTGTGTTACCAAGCAAATTGCTCTCCCTCTCGTGAATGATGGGAAAGAGTTATTCCAATGAAACCAGGAAAATGCTTCTAGAAATACCCTAAATCCTAATAGTGAATATTGAGGCTTCAAAAATGTTACAGGAGTCGATTACTGAGAAGAATGAACTGAAAACTTTCCCCCAACCCAAGTTCAAGTTTAGCATGAATGCGTGTGAAAAAAAGAATATGTGACATGGCCACAGTAAGTACTCTGGCCCAACTGGTTAAGAGGGTGTTTGCAGTGGAAACTTTGTGTTACCGTGTAGACATCGACCACAGAATGTGTGTTGTTACAAGTAACTATCATACTAACGATAATGACCCAAAAATGAGGGCTTAGGCAGAAGGTGAGGTTCTGCCTGATACTAATGGAGACTCTCTTTATCCCTAACAATGGATGGAAATTTTGGAGGGGGGGGCATGAAGGTTCAGAACCGTGGTTTAGAGACATGGGGGGATAAGGAGGTCTTAGTCTGGCTCAAATAGAATGAGAAGCTAGCTTTCTTCTCTGCGCTCCAGGCTTCTGATCTCATAATGGTGATACACACAGAGCTTCCTTGTCACATAAGGCTGCCAATGGAAGTGATGTTAAAACCTTCTGTTGACTTTTTTAAAGTTGTCATTTACCAACCATGAGGCTGCATAGGATAGTAGACAGAAAGTTGTCCTTGAACCCAGGAAGATCTGCAGAGAAAAGGCTGAGCCATATTGACAACAGGCATTGCCTCACTGGGTAGTTTGTCCTATAGATAAAATCACTTGTCCAGTCCCTAGTGGTAATGTACTACACAAAGCAAGACTCTAAACTCCTTGAGGGTAATGGTGTTTCTTTGTTTTTGTATGCCTAGAGTTTAACATGGCACCATGTACGTAGTAGGAGCTTAATAATAGCTTGTTGATTGCATCTCTTCTTTCAAAGCCTATCTTAAGAGCTACATTCTTCATATGAAGTCAACCCAGACATCCTCAGATGAAAACGATCTCTTCCCTCCTCAAATTATCATAAGGCATCTTGGATTTCAACTTTTGCTCACATCATATTCCATCTGGCATATACTTCTTAATGTATACGTCACATGCCCTTTATTAAATTTTAAAGTCTTTGAAGGTGTTAAAGAACTTATCTACTACCACTACTTAAATGAATTCTTTAACAAAGTAAGAACTGGTTCATTTTTCATCTGTGTAACCCTAGTGACTAGCATACAGTCAGTGCTTTATAAATGGGTCTTGATAATTAGAAAAGGAGCTGTGTGAGAATTTTCACATGGATTTTTTTTTTTGATTCTTCGCCTCAGAGCAGCCTGATATGTTTATGGCATCAGCTTTCAGAAATACAAAAGGCCATTCCTTGGATGAGACTATTCATGGAAAAGTCGAAAAATAGCTGTTTCTTAGGAAGAGAAGTTATGGGCAATTGACATTTTGACTCATTTCTGTTCATCATTCACTCTCCATACCAAGCCATCAAGCAGCACAGCTGATAGAAACCATGTGTCTTTGGCTCAGGAGTCTAATTATATGATCTTGTTTGTTCTAAGTAGGTATTCCATTCTCTGACCATTGCCTGAGGCCTCTTAAGAGTGTGTAACTAGCTCAAAATTTCACTGAATCCACCTAATCACTGCAGAAGAACACAGAGGGAAGACAAGGATAGGGTGATACATTCATGCCCCCAAGGGGAGCTTCTGAGAATCCAAAAATAGATGGATATTTTTTTAAATCTCCAATTAAATTGGAGGTTAACTCTAGGTCCATCAAGCAGACGCTGATTCATTCTGTGTGTTATGTTTATATATTTTTTCAAACATTCCTCTTGCATCAAGAGTCCTTGTTTGTGCACTCCCTCTCTTGGAAGAATATTAGGCGAAGACCAAATTCCTAACTACTTTCTTCAGCTTCTCAATCTGGAAAATGGAGGAGGAGGGACGGATAAACTCTGACAGAAGACAGACATTTGATTTTGGAATGTTTTCTCCCCTTCACTTTGAACTTCTTCCTCTCCACACCACAGACTGATAAGGTAGATTTTCTTAGGTATGTTGATTTTTCTTTTCTTCCTCTGTTACCATGGGACCTAAAACATGGTCTGTCTCACAAATGAAAATCTCACAGTACATCCTAAGAACCTCACATTCCCTCTTACTTCCCTCACACTTCCCTCTCAAATCTTGTCACTTCCCTTCACTAAAAACTCCAGCACCTCCCTACTGCTACTGGGATAAGGTACAAAGTCCTCCTTTTGGTAATTAAAGCCTTCACAACCAGGCCCTAAACTATCTTTGTAGCTTCATTATACAGAATATTATTCTGCTTCATAAACTCGATGGTCCAGCAATTTTCAGCTTTTTTCACTTTATCTCCCATAGGATATTTTGTCTCCAATCTCCATTTCTCTACACACACACATAGACACACACACACACACACACACACACACACCCCAATATTTTGTCTCCAATCTCCATTTCTCTACACACACATGTAGACACACACACACACACACACACACACACACACACACACACACTGGCTGTTCTCTATGCCTGGGATATGCTTCCTTCTCACCTCCCTCTTGGACGCCTCCACCTCTTAGAATTCCTAGTTTTCTCTACATGAAACCTTTCCTGCTGCCCCAGCTGGTAGTACCTTCCCCACCTTCCCTCCAAATTACCTTGCATATATTTTGTATGTACTTGTTTTATATAGATAGAGATAAATACAAACATAGATATGTTGTTTCCCTTGAGTGAACTTAATTTCCTTGAGGGCAGGGAGTCTCATTTTTGTTTCTGTATACCTGCCACCTTACGTAGTGCCCAGCACATAGTAAGGCATAAGTAAATACTTGTTGATTTCTCAAATAATGAATAAACCAGAATCCAGGAGCATTTTTTGAACCATTGCTTGGGACTACAGTAGAGATCACAAACACCAGAGCACAGCATGGATATGAGGCATCTTTTGCTACTAGAAGGAGACAAGGAAGGTGGTAATGTTGAACTACTGTCTCTGTAGGTTGTGTGAGGTGAAGGATGTATTTCCTTCATACATGACTTAGGGAGTTCACGTGTATTTCTCCCTCACACTCAGCTCTCAGCCCCACTGTAGCTTGTGTCTTGATTATTTAACAATGCTCAGTTATCACCAAGGACTCTCTCCACTTTAACATTAACTCTCTTACTCTCTCTCTCTCTCTCTCTCTCTGTGAGCCTTGTTGCATTCTCCTCCTCCTCCTTCTCATTTGACAATGTAAGAAATGGCAAGAATATGGCTAAAGTCAGGCAGCCAAGACTAGAAGCAGGACATAATTGTCCTGGGACCAGGCTTATAAAAATAGCTGCGCAACAAGTGATTGTGGTGCCCCAAACAACAGTATCCCCTCCCCTAATGGCCACCTATGCTCAGGGCAAGAAGTATGAAAGGTATCTCAATCAACTTTTCAACGGGAGATAGGATAAGGTAGAAAAGATCTCAGGACATAAAGTTTCTGGGGACTGGCCAAGAGATGGGGGGGGGGGGGGAGTTGTATGAGATACTCCCCAAGGATCAGGAAAGAGGGACCCATAGAAGATGAGATCAGGGTGGGACCAAGCCAGGGAAGATCTCACCTGGAATGAAAGTGGTCCTGATGAGGTAGAGCTCAACACCTGGACTCTTCCTACTTTAACTAATTACTCATGCTAATTACTTAAAAGGAACAGCAGTGATTACAGTGGTGAACTTGGAGTAAGGAAGACTTAAGTTCAGATTCAGCTTCAGACACATACTAGCTGTGTCCTGCTGAGCTAGTCATTTCACCATTCATTGACTACCCTCATTTGTAAAACAAAGATAAGAATATCACCTACTTCCCAGCGTAGCTGTGAGACTCAAAGGAGATAATAGTATATGTACAGCCTTCACAAACCTTAAAGAGGCATAGGTATTTGGCAGAGTGGATAGAGTTCTGGACTTGACATCAGGAAGTTATGAATTAAAATCTGATCTCAAATAGAGGGCAACTCTTGGCATGTCGCTTAACCTCTCTGTCAGCCTCAATTTCCTCATCTGCAAAATTCTGATAAATCTGGCTTCATATGCTTACTAGTTGTGTGATCCTGGGCATTTAATCCTCTTTGTCCCAGTTTCTCATCTGTAAAATAAGCCGGAGAAGGAAATGGCAAACCACTCCAATATCTTTGCCAAGAAAACCCCAAATGGGGTCACAAAAGATCAAACATAGACTCAACAAAAACAACAACAGTAACAACAAAAATTCTGAAAATAACAGCACCTCTCTCTTAGGGAGGTGATGAGAACCAAATGAGAATCACAAAAATCCTATCTAAAGTATTACAAGTGCTGCTACTGCTCTCTAAATTTGATCACCCTAGGGCAAAGTCCCAGCTACCTTACCCTAGTTGCAGCTCAGAAAGGATTAAAAAGAGATAATCCATGGTAGGGTGACACTGCCAAGGTCCCCACATGAAATGTATCATGAAGAGATGGTCAAAAAAGTTTAGGAGCAAGAAGCCTCCTAGGACCCCTGCTTAAAACACACACACACGCATACACACACACACACACACACACACACACACACACACACACACACACACACACACACCCCATCTAGCAATTTATTTCTTAGCTGAGAAACATTAAACCAAAACCCTTCCCCTCCTTCACACTTAGCAGAGTTATCTCTACTCTAGCCAAGACACAATTTCATAAACATTTTATGGCATTTAAATTTTGTGTGATACCTACAAAATACCACACAAACCTGAAGAATTCTGCTGTATAGGTGAAGTCCCTAAGCCAGAGACGACCAGAAGTATCACAAGCTTCTTA
Organism: Pseudochirops corinnae; assembly: GCA_028646515.1. NCBI lineage: Eukaryota > Metazoa > Chordata > Mammalia > Diprotodontia > Pseudocheiridae > Pseudochirops > Pseudochirops corinnae. The sequence continues at coordinate 139,677,696 of CM053588.1, forward strand.
GGGCTATGTGTGCAGCCAAGCTGCCATATAAGGTTAAAACTGAGCTCTGCAAAAAATGGGCATATGCTGGGGGAATCAATTAATCAGTCCATCAAGAAGCACTGATTAAGTGCCTAGGTGCCAAGCACAGCACTGAAAATATAAAGACAAATGAAATAGTACTTGCCCTTGAGAAACTTTCATTCTCTACTTCTGAGCTACTGACAAGTATCTCCTCGTGAAAACAGTGTTATTTAATCATTTTTTGGTTGTGTCTGGCTCTTCTTGACCCTATTTGAGTTTTCTTGGCAAAGATGCTAAAGCAGTTTGCCATTTCCTTCTCCAGCTCATTTTACAAATGAGGAAACTGAGGCAAACAGGGTTAAGTGATTTGCCCAGGGTCACAAAGTTAGTAATTGTCTGAGACTGGATTTGAGCTCAGGAAAGAGTTTTATTCACTCCATCCACTGTACCAACTACCTACTCCAGTAGTTATCAGTTAAATGAAATGTAAGGAAAAAAGGAAATATATCTATTAATTGACAAATACAACTAGTTTATTCAGCTTAACAAGCATTTACTAAGCTCTTAGTATCTTCCAGGAATTGTAGTACACACTGGAAATACAAATACAAGAGGGAAAAAAAGACAGGTTCTGCCCTTGTTGCTGTCCTTCCTTTGAAGAGGACCATGACATCAGGGAGGTGATGCCATGGCATGCAGCTGAATTGGCTTTAAGTGAGGGAGGACTGGGCAAAGTCACCAGCCTCGCTTTCTCCTCTAGAACCATCTGGGTCCAGTGGTGAGATATAGATCCAGATGACTAGAGATAGCCCAGGATGCAGTGGGAGACCTTGGCCTTTTTAAGCTAAGGTTTTCAGTAGGTCTCAGTTTGACTAAGGCAATGCTCATTTAGTAACAGATTGGCTAAGAAAGAGGCAATGAATGGTCTCTTTTACCTAGTCAAAAAAAAAAAAAAGGAGAGAGCTTACATTATAATGGAGGAAGATAGCACATAAAAGCAATGCAAAGGCAGAGGGGAGGAAGAAGAGAGAAAGTACCCAAAAGGATGGAGGCATCTTCCTTAGTGTAAGCTGCTGGAATACAGAGAAGTCCAGAGAGTGAGGAGCAAAACAAAAGGCAGCAGTAAAGAAATGAGCATGGCTGGCCTGTGAACTTCCTCAAAATGGAGGCTCTAGAAGAGGGGGGGGGGGGGGGGGGGGGG